>CM072772.1:72727500-73327500 GCA_036936925.1 Cenchrus fungigraminus | reverse complement strand
GGTAGCAGGAACTCGAGTCGATGTCGCTCACTCCGGCGACCATCACATGCTCTGTCTTCTTCTTGTGGCCACCACTCCTCCTCGGCCTCCGCTCGAACTTGTTCTTGCCCTTGTAGTCGTCCCTCGAGCGGTGCTTGTGGTCGGTCCTCGGACGGTGCTTGTGCTCGGGCTTGATCTCCATGGCCTCCGGGCACTCAGCAATAAAGTGCACGTGGTTCCCGCACCGGTAGCACATGCCTGAGCTCCTCCGAGCGTTCTTCCGGTTCGTGTACAAGCGCTCGAACCACCTGCTCAGCAACGCGAGATCAACCTCGCCAAGCACATCGAACTCCTCATCTGGCCTAGACACAAGACAAGACAAAGAGAACTGTCTAGAAGACAGGTTAGTGTTAGTCCTTGGTCCAGAAACAAGAGCTAGACTATGAGGATCAGTCAGGTTCTCGATCCTTGCTCGCACCCCACGGTCCACCTCGGATGATTTGAGCTTGCAAAATAGCTCGTCCACCGTGAGGGTCTCATAGTGATCCGACTCCAGAATAGCCTCGACCTTCTCACTCCACAAGGTACAATCCAGTGAGTGCAGGAGCTTCACAGCCCTGTCATGATCATCGTATGGGAGCACGGTCACATTGGCTCTCATGTTGTTCACTATCACAGTGAACCGCTGGAACATGGTGTCTATGGACTCACTTGGAGATGAGTGAAGTTCTCATACTCTCTCTGGTAGGTCGCAAACAAGCGAGCCTTCACCTGATTGTTCCCAGCATGAGCGTTCTTCAACTTCTCCCAAATCTTGCACGCCAAGTCCTCTACTTGAACCCGATCGAATTCAGGCATGCAAAGGGCACAAAAGAGATAGTCGACCGCCTTGTTGTTGGCGTCATGCATATCTCGAGAACCTGGGGCAAGGAAGATGATGGGGTGGACATAGGAGGTGTTCTCTATTACATCCCATATGATCTATCCTTTGCCGCGAAGAAAAGCGGCCATACGACGCTGCCACATTTGGTAATCCTTACAATCAAAGTGTGGAAGACCCAAACCCCGTTCTTGGTATGCCAACTTTGGATCTTAGACTGGTTAGAATCACGAAGCTCCGTAACCAGCTCTGATACCAATTGAAGGACCGATTAGGCGACCAGAGAGGAGGGGGAGTGAATGGGAACCGATAAAAATTGTTCTCTGAAGAGCCGAACTCGACTATGCCCCAAAATCACAAGCAAGGGTTCCCACACGAACTTGCCAAGGTCACATAGTCACAACGGACTTACCAACCCTAAAAACAAGTCCCAAACCAATCCAAAGCGGAAGCACAACACAAGAAGCAAAGGACTTAAGTGATCTGCAGTGGCCTGGGCGGACCGTCAGCAAGGAGGGGGCAGATTGTCCACGGGACCCAAGCGGACTGTCCGCAAGCACGGGGCAGATTGTCTGAAATGAGCACCCAAACCTCCAGTAGCACACCGCGAAAAACAGACCATCGGTAGCCTACCCGTGGACCGTCCGCCATGCACGGACCGTCCACACCCTTCTTGCAGACCGTCTGGCGAACCTCTTGCAACCGAAACTGTTGACGGTGTATATGCGTATCCAACTTCATTTGGATTTGCAAGCGGACAAGTCCTCCGTCGTAGTCAAGGGACCCTTCTTCCCTCAAGTGTGAACCCACAAATACTTTAATCTTCGAAAGGTTGTTGCTTTAGCATCTAATCTAGAGAACTCCAAAAGAAACGAATCTAATCTATGAAAACCGAAGGTAGCAAGAGATAGAGAGGGATAGGTAAAACCAATCTAGAGAGATTGGATCAAGCTCTTGTTGAAGTTCCAAGCAAAGAAGAAATCATCAAATCGAATCTCATAAAAAGCTTCTTTAAATCGCGGCTTCCCGTCCAACTCCAAAAACGCCCACCTTTTGGAGCCACTGTTCTGTTACAACGCACTCCTATTCGTGCGGGTTAGCCTAGGGCGAGTCCAATGGACAAGTTGAAATCTCTTGGAAGGTCAGGCATGCACCTCTAGCCACCACGGCTACAAGAACACCCTCTATGATCTATCTCGAGAATAGATCTTAAAGTAAGAAAAGGCAATCGAAATCAAAGTCGTAGAAGAAGCACTTGATCGCTAGAAATCGGATTGCAACTTGATAATTCAACATACTCAAAGGTACATGGACAAGATCACCACCGGGATCCTACCTTGATCTTGCTCCTAGCTCCTAGAACTCCTACTTGGTCTTCCTTGCAAGGTTCCCACGTCGGCTAGGGAAACCCTAGACAACTAGCTCGACCCTCTCCTCTCCGGAATGGTGTCCCTCTCTTCTCTGCTCCTCGGCAGCGAATGACGAATGAGTTAATCCATGGCTCTTGGCAGGGGGGCTATAAATAGTCCGAGAGGCATCTAGGTCAAAGGGGGGCACGAATGGGCCCTGAAATGGGCTGGGCCGGCCGGCCGCCGGCCTGGGTCCATTTCGGCCCACTTCGTGGCCTCCTCCGTGGACGATGCTTTTCGAGTCTTTTAGAGTGTTCTCCCTTCTGCATGTGGGCCCTTGACGTCAGTTTCTCCGCGGTTTGGATGGAGCTCCTTGTCCCGCAAGATTCAGCATTTTCTGTTCAGGTCCTCGGAGTTTTCCGTCTTCACGGGTTTGTCCTGAGGGTTCTTGGAGTCATGTTCACTTCATTGCTTGACTTGTGCCGGGCTTCAAAGTCTTGTCACGAGGTGCTTGATGAACTTTACCCGGAAGTCTTGCTTTCAACGCTAAATTTCCTGCATAAACATCAAACTCCAAAACCGACATGCACGAACGAACTTGTTATATCAAGGGGGTTAGTACCAATGGATAAGATATAAAATTCATGTCAACACTGAAGGTAAACTCATGGCTAGGTTGACGGAAATTCACCGTCAACATCTCCCCCATGCTTAGACCTTGCCCGTCCTCGAGTAAGCCTTTGATGGATATCAGCATTGCCCTTCATTGCTCAAACCCTGCACTTGATCATACACGAGAAAACATAATGCTCTCAAAAGTTTAATTCGTTAGAGTTCCATAGTGTACTAGCCTTCATCCCTACGGAGGGTAGATATTAATTAAGCTCTTCCCACAAGTATTAAACATGCTCCCAAAA
The DNA here is from genome assembly GCA_036936925.1 of Cenchrus fungigraminus. Lineage (NCBI taxonomy): Eukaryota > Viridiplantae > Streptophyta > Magnoliopsida > Poales > Poaceae > Cenchrus > Cenchrus fungigraminus. The sequence goes on along the minus strand of CM072772.1, from coordinate 73,324,375 downwards.
TTCAAATGGATCTCAGAAATTTTGAAATAAAGAACAAGATGAAAAAGAGCTAAACCAAGTTCAAAAATTTAAACCACCTTGCATCTTGCTCATGAACCCTCATCTCATCTTGTCTCTCAAGCCTATTTCTTCTACTCCTTTCCCTCTCATGACATATATATATGTGGTAGGCTTTATATGGAGCTTTTTGGGAAAGTTTAGTCCTGCCAAGATATTATAAATGAGATGTTGTCAAAACAAGACAAGCTTCTCATGGTCTTACCGAGACTCGTCAAAAAGGTCATTGGAAAATAATGTTATATCAAGGAGGTGGAGAGAAAAATACACACACTTTGAGATAGGTGGACATGTGCAAGTGGCAAAGAGTGATCCTGAGGCACGAAGGAAATCCTCGTTATCGGATTGCACATGTTTGGAAAGATGAGTTTGGATCTTAATCTTGAAGCTTTTGAAATTCCTAATGCATATAGAGAACCGGGGAGTTCACTTTATTATTATTTATTTTTTTATACATACTCATATTTTTCTCATACATATATATTTTTTTCTTTATCTCTTTTTCTCTTTCTTCTTCTTTTTTTTCTTTTTTTTCTTTATACACTTTTTTTTAATTTGCTCCCCTTGAACTCTAAATTGCATTGTACCTGGCTCCTCCCCCATGCTTAGACGTTTGCTCGTCCTCGGGCAAAGTGGTGATAGAGATAAGGTAGGCACTAGAAATATTTTCCCTTTTTTGGAGAGATACTTGAAATCTTTAATCTTGGCACCATCTTGCGATCTTCCTCAAATTGACAATCCATACTCATATGATAGGTTGTGGTCAAGGAGGTAAACACAAAAGATGATATTTTGGTTTGTGAAATCTCTGATGTGGGGATACACAATGCACGGATAGAAAGTCTAGCAAAAAGATAGATACGTAAAAATGGAATGACCAGCTTCTTAGTCTCGGGCCAGAGAAATCAAGCCCTGAATTAACTCACCCAAAACTAAACCTTTTATACTAAGTTTTTGCACTCAAATATATATATATATGGCTCTAGATAGGTAGAGCAACATGCAAGAGGTATTAATGACAAGGTTAGCATTACTTTTAAGAACAAAAATAAATCATCTTTAATCCATCTGAACTTGAGAGCATATAAAAGACTATGGGTCTTTATATTTATCATAACCTCCGCAAAAGATTAAGCTAGCATTTAGATTAATTTCAGATTTGCATTTTAAGAGAGCATTAGCTTAATCATGCATAAAACAAGTACAAAGATAAATAAAGCGGCAACTATCTTCATATATCAGCATGACACAAACTTTGTATCTTTGCCAAGGGTAAGAACAAGGTGGTGATTTTATTCATGATGAAAATAAAAACTAACACACATGCTGAAAATTAAATAAAAACTGAAAACACTACGCATACATAGGCGCATACAAGCTGAAAATTAAAGAAAAGGAAAAAGGAAAAATTGAACTAAAGTTCCTCCTCTCTCTAATCTTCCGCCGGTGGTTGATATTGATAATCTTGATTGTTGTACCCTTGCTCATAATAGGATTGCACCGCTCCTTCTATGAATTGCTCCGGCGGTGCTAGGTGAAGGCGCCCAAGCTCAAAGGCGATGTTTGCATTTCCTTCACCCATTTGGTTTGAATAGCTGCAATATTTTGCATGTTTCTTGTAGTGTATCCTCCAATGATGGCCACACTTTGTTGTGGTTGAGGAAGGTGTGCATATTGTTCCGCAAAGGCTACGTTGGGTACCGCAAAATTTGGTGGGGGCATGGCTGCACCACTCCCCCATGCTTGCATTGGTACACCACCGTAGTATCTCGGCGGTGCCGGAATTCCTCCATATGGTCGCACATAATCTTGTGACGCACCTTCTTCTTGGGCTGCAGAAGAGCCTTCTTTTATAATCCTTCCTCTCTTGTTTTTCTTCGCCGGCACAAGAAGTCCTTCCTCTAACCAATCTTCTTTCCCCTCAAGAAAAAGTCTTAATCTTGCATCCGGTAGGGGTAAATTCACCTTGACCAATTTGAAGCCTCCTCTCTCATCTCGACTTATATATTTACCTTGCTTCAAATAATCAAATCCTAGGGAAGTCCCAACTAGGAGATGCTCCGGGTTTCTTGGAATTCCCGGTCTCAATGAGATAGCCAACATAGAGAGGTAGCACCCTGAACCAATATCTCCCGATCCCGATGTTGCTTCACAACACCACCGGTTGATCATAAGGTGAGTGGGGTCGATTGGCTGCCCGGCAATCAAAGTCGAGTAAAGCCAATTCACCTCCATGTCGGTTATCTTGGTCTCTTTCATTCTCCCCAAAATCCTCTTGCACATCCAAGAGTGAAACACTTGGATGATGGGGTTTCGGATACTATTTCTTTGCCGGTTAGCTTCCCCCGCGATCATTCCCCAAAAACTTTCCAATGTGCCTCCATGCACATCTACTTGCTCTGCGTCTCCCTTTTGAAAACCGAGTAGCTCCCTAATATATTCATAGGGAACCACTTGCTCGTCTCCTTCCAAATGGAATGAGAGACTCGGCACTCCTTCATCAAGTATAGCCGCCATGGTCATGAGAATTTCCAAGGCGAATTCCTTGTGGGTGTTTGCCGACACTCCGTTGGAGAATTGCACCCAACCTAGGTGTCCCAACATGTAATAAATATCTGTATGAAAACCCAACACTTGGAGAGCCGGGTCGTCGAAGTCAACGTTTGCCACGAGCCTCTTCTCAAGGCGAGTGAGCTTCTTCTCCTCCTCCTCCGTCTTGATAATAAACCCATACTTGGAATATCGCGGAGTATATGGAGGTGGAGCGGATGATTGTGTCGAGCGGCGAGGTCGGACGGGCGGCGCCTCCGTGCATCCTTGTGGTTCGGTGAACCGCATAGACGAGCTTCTTGTGGCCCTCATACCACCAAGGAGAAGAGTGTCATCCCTCCTCGGCAGTGCTGTGTCCTCCTCCATGCTCCGAGGAGACTCGGAGACCGAGTGCCTCCTCGAAGAGCTTGTCGATGATGGCTTGGACGACGATGATCCCTTCTTCTTGGTGAAAAGACTTGTAGTTTTCTTCCACATGGTTGCTACACTATTCCTCACAATTATATACCCGGGGTTTTCAACCGGTAACAAGGCACACAAATATTATTTGGAGTATGGACTTTGAGTGGATTTAGGATGGATTTTGTTGGATGAAACAAAACTTGAAGTGGGAAGCTATGTCTCTGGAGGTTCTGGACTAAGAGCTCGGGAACATGAACAAAGAACTGGTTGAATGACTTACCTGAGGAAGACGGGCACCGGGGGCCTTAAAAAGAGGTGAGGCCGGCCAGCCTGGGCCGACCGGCCTGGGTGGTCTGCTGCTCCTCCCAGCTCCGGCTTTCTCCAGCGCACTCATGCTTGCTTTGTTGCTTTGTGACTGCGTGCTCCACGGGGTTGCACCACCCAAATGCTCTCGTCCACTCCTTTGCTTGCATGATTGATCCTTCCACTTGATTGTTTTGCTTTGAGTCACTTTCATGCTCCCTTGCCTCACATGCCTCCATGAGATTCCTGCAAAACAAAGCTTTGGCTGCCCTCCCATGCTTGTCCCTTGCATGTGGTTTGATGATAAATGTTGGAGGGGCATCCCGTGATGCAAAATAGTGTATGTGTGGTTAAGTTAACTCAAATGCCTCCCTCTAAGCATGTTTTAATGCTAAGCACTCCTCTAATTTCGAAAAATAAAATTAAACTCAGAGCTTGCAATGAGTTCAAATATATTTAGAGGAGCTTTTAAGCATTAAAAACAAATGTGAGTCGAAAATGTTTTCCGACTACTTTTATTTTGGTCGCACCGGTATTGTTTGCTTCCATTAGTTGAGAGCAAGCTTTTTCCCGGCTTGATCATGGGGGCATAGGTTTAGGTTCTAATTTTGGTTAAAAGTGAGAGAGATCTTGAATGAAATAAGATTAAATGAGGCTTAGAAAAATTCTAACTCTAGAGAAACCAAGGATATGAATTTTGAACAAACCAAAAATTAAGTTTCTAGGTTCATGCGAGTCCTACCATGCGCTGAAACTTAAATATCATCTAGATACATAGCGTGGCTCTACTCGTGTGTTTTTAGCATGTAAAACAAGTCAACCATAACATCATGAAGAGGATGAAAGGTTGAGGTAGGTTCTGAATTTTTGGTTTTGGTTTCTCGAAAAGAAGCAAATAACACATAGGATGGCTCATTTAAAGGGTTTATGATCCAAATAAAATATCCAAACAAAATTTATAACTCTAAACATTATCCAACCACTTTAAGTCTATGAATGTCTTGCGCAGCAAAATTTAAAACTAACTTACTTGAAAGACTCGAAAAATCTTGATCGGGTTGTCCTCCCGGTAGCTTATTCTTGACTCGACGAAACGGGTTGCCTCCCGCCTAGCGCTTCGTTTATAGTCCATGGCTAAACTCCTTCACTTGATTACTTCGGATCAACGCTCTTTGCGGGTGTTGAAATGTTGGGTACCCACTTCCGCACCATCTTGGGCGCAGGCTTATTCTCCGGCTTAGTCATCTTTTTGGTCTTCACAAGCGGCTTTTGTTCCTTGATCTTGACGGATGCGACAACTTCTTTGATTTCCTTTGCTTCCTTCTTCTCTGGCTCTTCCTTCTTCCTTGGCTCTTCCTTACTTACATGACGATGAGGCAGAATATATTTAACTTTGATCATATTGCATACCTCGAAGCGTGGTCGAAACTTGAAGGAACTTCTCTCGCCGTTGATGTCGAACTTGATCTCCCCCTTCCTGACGTCGATGGTAGCTCCGACGGTATTGAGGAAGGGCCTCCCGAGGATGAGCGGCGGCTTCTCCCTTTCTCCCATCTCGAGAACCACGAAGTCGACGGGGATGAAGTGGTGTCCGACCTTCATGGGCACATCCATGGCGATGCCCAAAGGGTATCGAATGGAGTTGTCACCCAACTCCAAGCACATGGCCGTAGGCTCTAGCTCCGGTAGGCGTAGCTTCTCGAACACATCTCTTGGCATGACGCTCACACTTGCTCCAAGGTCGCATAATGCCTTCTCGAACTTGAATGAACCAACGGAACACGGAATTGTCGAGCATCCGGGGTCTCCTTGCTTCTCTAGTCCATTTGCAATAGCGGCGCTACATTTCTCGGACATCTTGACATGATCCACCCCGAGTGTTGCTATCTCATACTTGTTTGCAAGTATATCTTTGAAGTAGCGAGAATATTTAGGAACTTGAAGGGTGTCCAATAGCGGCATGTTGATGCTCAACCTACGCACAACCTCCACAAACTTCTCAAAATGATTATCAAGTTTACCTTGGAAGTAGAGTGGCTTGAGTTGTGGTATCTTCGTGTCTTCACCCGGCATCTCAAACTCGGGCTCTTCGGTGATGATCTCGGTAACCTTCTCCTTAGCAAATTCCCCCGCCTCGGTAGATGGTTTAGGCTTTCTAGCTCCCGCGGAATATTCCGGATCTTCGGTCTCCTTCCCCGAACGAGTTTGAATGGCCTTCGCCGTCTCGGGACCTTGAGGTTGCCCCGGAAGCTTTCCTTCATTAGCGGAAAGGCGCCCGGCAAGTTGTCCCACTTGTGTCTCGAGCATCTTCATCATGTTGAGCACTTGATGATTGGAGCTTCTGACCTCTGTCACCTTGCTATCAATGTTCTCCAACACCTTGTCTATGGCCTTGAACTTAGTGATAGTGTCCTTGTTGATCTTAGCTTGCTCGTCCATAAAGTCCTTCTATTGCATACGAAGAGGAACCGAATTCGAAACGGATGAGCTTGCATTAAATTGAGGTCTACCTTGCCCGTAGCGGAAGTTCGACAAATCTCCCTTCCTCATGTAGTCGAGCATCTTGGCTTCCTCCAGGCAATCCTTTTGGACATGGCCATATTCTCCGCACTCTTCACATGTGGATCTTGCTTCGGCAGCCTTTAAGTCTTGAGCTTCTTTCTTTTCTATCTCCATCTTCTCCAACCTCCGCATAAGCGAATCGATCTTGCCTTCGAGTAGATCTTCCTTCTCCACTTGCAAGACTCCTTTGACGTTCCCCGTGGGTTGAAGCGGAAGTAAGCATCCGGATGACGCCCATGTGTCATTGTCCGCAACCTTCTTGAATAGAGTGAAAGCTTGGGTCGGCGTAAGCTCGATGATGGATCCTCCCGCCGATGCATCGATGATCGTCCTTGACGCCATGGTGAGTCCTCGATAGAACTTTTGAACGAGATCTTCCTTCGGGAACTTGTGATGTGGAACCGCCCGAGTGTACTCATTGAAACGCTCGAATGCTTCCGATATGGTCTCCGTAGGATATTGAGCAAAGGTAGCAATCTTATTGCACAAGCTTTGAGTCCTACCCGGTGAGTAGTATTCCTTCATGAAGGCTCTCATCAAGGTGTCCCAATTTTGCACCGTCTCCGCCGGTTGAGTGTAGAACCATTGCAAAGCCTTTCCGAGTAGTGAGAACAGAAAGAGCCTTGCCCTCATTTGGTTTTGAGTCACCCCCTCCATGTTCAATGTCTGACAAAGTTGAATGAACGTTTGGAGGTGAAGGTTTGGATCCTCTTTACCCGTGAAGGGTGATTGTTGCACCATGCGGATTGTTGAGGTCTTGATCTCGAACGGCCTTCCGATCTCCGCGAGGTTCAAGATTGGTAGGTCGATGATGTCCGGGGTGCATAGCTCCCCGATCTTGCGCTCCGGCTGCGGTTGTTCTCCCATCGGTTGTGGTGGAAGTTGATTCTCCCTAGGGCATGGAGGTGGTGATTCCTTTGGAGACTCCGACGATCCTTCGGCCTCCGCTTTTGGATCTGCAAATTCCAGCTTTTTAGCTTGTGCTTCATGTCTCCTTAGCCTGTAAAGTTTTTCTGGATCATCCACAAAATTTTCGGATTTGTTGGAGAGGTAGCCGTCCATATCCTGTTAGGGTTAGCAATAAACAAAATATATACAAAAATAAAAGATAAAAACAAATCTAAGAAAACTAGGGTTAGTCAAACTAGATTAGATTGATTTTGAGGATGATCAAAAGTTAGTATATGCAAAAAGAAAACCCAAAAGAAAACTGAAAATATTCACAAAAAGCAATAAAAGATCGAATCTTGATCACTTGTTCCCCGGCAACGGCGCCAGAAAAAGGGGCTTGTTGACGGTGTATATACGTATCCAACTTCGTTTGGACTTGCAAGCGGACAAGTCTCCGTCGTAGTCAAGGGACCCTTCTTCCCTCAAGTGTGCACCCAAGGTATCGAATCCGTGGAACAAATGTGTGATGCAAGAACCAATCTAATAAAGCCACAAACACTTTAATCTTCGAAAGGTTGTTGCTTTAGCATCTAATCTAGAGAACTCCAAAAGAAACGAATCTAATCTATGAAAACCGGAGGTAGCAAGAGATAGAGAGGGACAGGTAAAACCAATCTAGAGAGATTGGATCAAGATCTTGTTGAAGTTCCAAGCAAAGAAGAAATCATCAAATCGAATCTCATAAAAAGCTTCTTTAAATCGCGGCTTCCCGTCCAACTCCGAAAATGCCCGCCTTTCGGAGCCACATTCTGTCACAACGCACTCCTATTCGTGCAGGTTAGCCTAGGGCGAGTCCAATGGACAAGTTGAAATCTCTTGGAAGGTCAGGCAAGCACCTCTAGCCACCACGGCTACAAGAACACCCTCTATGATCTATCTCGAGAATAGATCTTAAAGTAAGAAAAGCCAATCGAAATCAAAGTCGTAGAAGAAGCACTTGATCGCTAGAAATCGGATTGCAACTTGATAATTCAACATACTCAAAGGTACATGGACAAGATCACCACCGGGATCCTACCTTGATCTTGCTCCTTGCTCCTGGAACTCCGACGTGGTCTTCTTTGCAAGGTTCCCACGTCGGCTAGGATAACCCTAGGCAACTAGCTCGACCCTCTCCTCTCCGGAATGGTGTCCCTCTCTTCTCTACTCCTCGGCAGCGAATGACGAATGAGTTAATCCGTGGCTCTTGGCAGGGGGGCTATAAATAGTCTGAGAGGTGTCTAGGTCAAAGGGTGGCACGAATGGGCCCCGAAATGAGCTGGGCCGGCCGGCCTGGGCCCATTTCGGCCCACTTCGTGGCCTCCTTCGTGGATGATGCTTCCCGAGTCTTCTAGAGTGTTCTCCCTTCTGCATGTGGGCCCTTGACGTCAGTTTCTCCGCGGTTTGGATGGAGCTCCTTGTCCCGCAAGATTCAGCATTTTCTGTTCAGGTCCTCGGAGTTTTCTGTGTTCACGGGTTGGTCCTTGGGCTTCTTGGAGTCATGTTCACTTCATTGCTTGACTTGTGCCGGGCTTCAAAGTCTTGTCACGAGGTGCTTGATGAACTTTACCCGGAAGTCTTGCTTTCAACGCTAAATTCCTGCATAAACATCAAACTCCAAAACCGACATGCATGCACGAACTTGTTATATCAAGGGGGTTAGTACCAATGGATAAGATATAAAATTGATGTCAACACCGAAGGTAAACTCATCGCTAGGTTGATGGAAATTCACCGTCAACAGAAACCAACCGACTCGACGGATCGAACCAAGAAGTCGCACGAACAAGCGACGAACTGGATGAACACTGGCCTCGCAGACCATCCGCGCCTGCCAGGCGGACTGTCCGCCAGGTGCAGACAGAGCAGCTCGAGCCCGAGCTTCTCAAAGTCAACACCAACTTCCCTTTGCTCGATCTCCTGAATCAACCAAGGGATTGCTACCAAATCATAGGAGAAGATGAAGCATCTCTAGGAGATGCTATTCCTACGAATTTGTAGCCTCAAACCCACTGAATCGAGAGGAACCAAGATTCTACCGACCTCTCACAAAAAACTAGGTTTCCAACCGAAATCCTCGAATCGAAGGCCAAATCCGGCATTTGACGAGTCAAGATCAAGCACAAAGATGCACAAGGCATCTATCCATGATCTCCACAAACTAAACTGAACACAAACACCTCTGAATCGAAGGAACAAGCCGCGCACGAAAATCCCACGAAAAGACTTGAAAAAGACACGAAAATCACTCGAGCCAAGAGAAGGAAATCGACGCAACCATGAATGCTTCCATACACTCGGAGGTTAGATTCTCTACACAATCATGAAGAAAATCTAGCCTAAAGAACAGGGAAAATGAGAAGTAGTCTGGATGGATGATTTGCCCTGAAACCCTAGAGCTATATATATGAAGTCTCTTCGGGTTGGGCAAATGACCAAGCTACCCCTAGAACATAAAAGAAGATACACGCCCCTCAGGGGCAAGATGGTCAAGTAGCACTCCTCTTTATCGGACGGCCACGCCTTCACCGCAGTCTGCGTCCTCCCGACGCAAGCCCTGCCATCCCGCTGCGTGTCCTCCGGATTTCGTCTCTGCCCGCTGAGCCTCCGGTCTTGGTTTTGTGTCTCAACCAAGTAATCCGACGGTTTTGTGGTGAACCGCCGCAAACCCCGTGTGCAGACTCCGGTCGTGAGCCGCTACCCTGCACCGACTCCTGTCCATGACTTCGTCTTGCTTTTCTTGCCACCATGCGGCCCACACTTGATCCCGTTCGGCCACCAGGTCTATCGAGCTGAGCCTACTTGTCTCTCCACTCCTCAGAGGCCACGCAAGGCTAAGACCTTTCGCGTCTACTCTTCACCTGGACCAACACAAATCAAGCCGCAGCCTACACCTGCAATACTCGGCCAAGAGTCAGTCCACACCATGTTGTCAATCACTCGTCACACCAGGGATCGACCATCCACCGGTACTCGGATGCTCTGGTCCTTAATGACGACTAGGAACACTCTAGTTTCGAAAGCATGTTGACATGTGGGACCATACTGAATTTTATGACGACTTGGAACACTGTGTTTTTAAAATAATGCTTACATGTGGGACCGATGTTGGTTTACGACGTTTTTGCAGAGCTTATGGAGTCCCAAACAGCATGGAACAGGGTATGCCCGGCTATAGTACCAACCGTAATGACGAAAGTTTTTTTTGTCACTAAATTTGCTCGAATGTGAAATATTATGACGAGATCAGCTAGGAACGTCATAAATCAATGATGCTAAAATGTGGTTGCGTCACTAATCAACGATTTTCTTGTAGTGTTAGCGAATAAAAATTAGAAAGACTCTTGGAGATGCTATAAGGAAGATATGCAGGACATTCTTGTTAGCAAATGCAGTGCTAATTCGTATACCCATTCGACCGCTACAAGTTTGTTCAAACCGTATTATGCACACTGACCAAGTAATCACGCAAGCCGAAAGGAAAAAATACAAATGACTGTCAATACCTATGTTAACTAATATAATTTTGATTCTATCAAACCATTTAACTAAAAATAGAGAGCGAGAAATTGTGATTACTATATATTTTATATATATCTCAGGGATGACCAATAGCTTGTCTCCTCAAGTTATATAAAATGCTATTAGAGCCGATTAGGATAGTTATAGGAAAAGCAGCACAAACGCTGCTTGTCTTCAATCTGAGCTTTCTCAAATGTTGTGACCCGTGCTGGAGACTTTTCATGCTCCCTTGATCAATATCACATACACCCACACATGTATGCTGACTTCCACACTGGAAGTTACGCCTCTCGTTCCATCCACATACACATGCCAAACTCCTACACTAGGAGTGGTGCTGACCGGTTAGACCGGTCACTGACTCTGCTTCCCAGGAGGTACCGGTCAGACCGGTGTAGCACAGAGCACCTGCAAAAATAGCTTCAAGCACCCCTTGAATTCTAGCACGAACCAAACTTTGTGAGTGGCCTTGGTAGACGATCACAAGCAGGGTAATGATCCCTGCACACACAAATAGCACACCCAAGTAGATTGAAGCGGAAGCAAATCAAATATGCTAGAAAATAACTTAGTGAGGCAAACCACAATGAGATGCAAGGATTTGTTTCCCGAAGTTCACCTCCCACTGAGGAAAGGCTACGTCTCCGTTGAGGAGCTTGTAAGGGAACTTTCCCGCAACAAGCTGGGTCTCTTTCAACCACTTTCCTCCTTTCCACTAAGGCAATCTTTTTCACGAAGAGTCAAGATCACAACCCTCACAAATTTGCTGCTGCTCACCATAACCTTGGGAGCTAGCCAGCGACGCCTAGCCGTCTAGGAGGCAAACCTCCAAGAGTAACAAATGCTTCAATGCTTGTAGACGCAAAATCGAAGTGCTCAAGCTATGGGAATGCTCTTGTTAGATCACAAAGGCTCTCTTGAGCTTACTCTATCAACCCAACTCAAAGAATATGGCTTGAACCCACAAATATCACTAAGAGAGGTTGGGGAGGGCCACTAAGGCTTTGGCTTAGCAAGAAATGGCTTAGAAACTCAGCAACAATAGTAGGAATAGTAGCCCTCCACTGTAGGAGGCTTGGGGTATTTATACCCCTCAAAGGAGAAAACTAGCCGTTAGCTGTCGGGCGGCACCGGTCAGACGGTGCCTCACACTGATCAGACCGGTGTTCGAAAAACTAGCCGCTGGGCCAGTCAACACCGGTCAGACCGGTGTCCCTGACCGGTTAGGCCTGAGACACCCCCAAAACCTTTTCTTTCACTCCAACACTTCACAAAAGAGATGATACGGCTCAGGTTAGGTTAGGAGAGATTGTTAGCACACTCTAAGGCTTTCAAGGCTATTTTCTCACAAGGTTTTTCTAAGAGCACTTGACTTGGTCAACTAGCTAATGTTGCATTCCTCTTGATAGTACACTCTGGGATTGGTATCACAATCTTCTGTACCTATATGGAAATTGTACCTATACTCAAGAATAAATAAAACACCATGTCAACCTCTTGAGCTTGAATGTCTTCAATCTTAGCATACTTGAGAACAATTTCCACTTGAGTGCTTTCAACTTAGCAATTGTCTTGAGCACGTCCATACTTGAGCTAGTGACTTAAGATTTTTCCCTTTAGCATAGGAATGCACACTTAAATCCTTAAGTCACTTCATAGTGCCAATCATAAAATTTAGATGAGTTGCATTGCTTCCCTCGGTTAAGGCTTGGATATGATACTTCGAGACCCCACAGATACTAGTTGCTTCACCCTAGCAAAACACAAGTGGCAGCCTAGCTTGAACCACAGATTGCTTAGTTCCTCGCTCTAGTCTTCTTGGTTGATCTCTTCATCACTTACCCAATCCACTTTGAGTTTGGCTTTGCTTCATCCACAATTAATCTTCATTTGAAATCTCGCTTCAAATGCTTGTTCTTGATCGACAATGAATATGCAAGCTTCCATTTAAGGACCATAAAGTCTATACTCATCCTTGTGTGCTCTTTCAATTACCAAATGAAGCCTTGCACTCAATTCATAGAGAATTACCAATTCCTCCTTTTATGATCCATTTGTATTTCAATCAAGCCACCATATTTATTGGAGACAATGAATTGACCTTCTCAAAATATCCCCAATATTTATCTTCATTTGTTGTTTGATACTTATTTTTGTTCATTAGGATCATGCATTTGGTTGTCTTCTTCAATGTGAGCCATATAGTATTCATTCATCAACACATATGTCAACAATAACTCATGAATATATAAATAAAACCTGCTCACAATCTTAGACTAATACGTTAAACCTTTAAACGCTTTGTCATTCAATTCACCGAAATCCACTAGGGGCCTAGATGCACTTTCAATCTCCCCCTTTTTGGTGATTGATGACAACTCGATTAAAGCTTACAAATATATCGTTAAAGTGCATTTAGATTCTTAGATATAAGTAGAGCTCCCCCTCAATGTGTGCTTAGAGTGGAATATCAAACATTAGCCTCAAATTCTAAAAGCACATATTTAGGAGAAAACTATAGGAGCTCCCCCTATATCTTAGAATCAGTGGAGTGAAATAGGTGTGCGTGAAAAATAAAAATCCATGGTGCGTATGACAAGAGATGCACAAAGCAAATAAACAAGTGTGCTGACTAGGCAACACCGGTCAGACCGCTGCCCCTGACCGGTCAAACCAGTCAGGTCTAGCCAGTACACTGACTGAGCGACACCGGTCAGACTGGTGCCCCAGACCGGTCAAACCAGTCAGGTCCAGTCAGAACACAAAAACAAAACGAGGTGCGTGCTATCTGGGCCAAGGTGATTAGACCGGGGTTGCAAGCCGGCTTAGATCACTTTGCTATATTTAGCCAATACAAACAAGTCATCACACAAAGCATGCATTACAATCTAGCATAAGGTCACTTAGATTACATAAATGAGTTCAACAAACATAAAATCACTCACACAAGTTTCTCAAGTCCACAAAGATAAAGTCTAGGGTTTATTACACGGCTGCTCTCATCAGCCACAAGGCATCAGTCAAACTGGTGCACGGCACCAGTCAGACCGCTGACCCTTAGACAGCTACACTAAGTTCTGAATCCTGAAGCTTTAGATCTCAATCTTCTCCCATTTGTCATCAAGCATCCAAGAAGAGCCTGGAGAAGGTATAGCCGCTAATCACTGTACCTGAGAGCCGTCTCCTGGGTGAGAGCTCCCTCCTATTTGAGAATTTTCAAATAACCAGTGCATAGAAGAGTTATGATAAATGGACTTAGAGATAGTGATTTCAGAGAACTAATCTAGAAGAGCGCCATCTATACCATAGTAGTATGGATTATACCCAAAGATCTCCATGGAGAAGCGAGCTCCCCAATCTTGCTCGGGAGCAGGAGGAGGTGGTGGTTCCATGAAGTGGGATGAGCCTGCAACATCTGGATGAGGAGGTACTGGTGGTGGTGGAGGAGGAGGAGCCGATGATGAAGAAGCCTGTTCTTGTTGAGACTTAAAGAACATGCTCCCATACTCGTTTAGTATACTGGAATTCGCCAATCCTCTCATTCTGTCCTCAAATGATGGTATCTCAACTTCCGGGGGCTCAGGAGAGGGAGGACAGCGAGGAGGTTGAAAACCTTGAGCATTGTGAAATAATTTCATCGTGTCTTGCATTCTCTTGTTGGCCCTCCTCGACCTTTGCTACTCTACTTGAATGTCATGCTGGCTCTTGCACATCCAAAAATGAAGTTTGGAAACTTTCTCAAAGGAGATCTGGACTAACGGGGTCTATTATGGTCTCAGCCCCCCCCCACAGGTCAGACCGATGCTCGCCACTAGTCAGACCGGTGACGGCCTCAGGGCCAGTCTACTGCTGAAACTGCTGTGGAGCCCCTTCCTCAAATATTTCTTGTTAATGGCCAGCTGCTACATCTGCTCTAGGTAATGGAAGCCTTGGATTCTTGCCAAATGAAGTCCTCAACACTAAACTCGGGAGCTCCTGGTCTCAATGCAACCATCAAAGTTTTCTGAAATTTGGTGACCTCTGAGGGATTCCCATCTCTAGGTGTAATAGACACCCTAAGGAGCCTATTTAGTGCAGCATAGTATGTATAGAGATTTTTCACCTTTCCATAAAAAGCATGGTCACTTCTAGGGTACATGAAGTGCATGGCATCCTTATCAAGCTCACCCTCATCATGAAGCTTCCTTAGATCTTTCTCAACCTCCATGATCCTAAAGCACCTCAAGAATCTCGTGAAGGTGATGGAATACCTCTGTCCATTGGTCATCCAAATCATGGCTCTTTCACAATTGACGTGTCCAAAGTGCAATATGGCATAGAATTGAGCTATTATTTCTTTATTCCAATCATATCGGAAACCCATAAGAAATTTGACCCTTTGCCTTCACAATTGCTAATGACTTCATTGAATATAGGGTCATCCTTTCTAGTCATATGCTCCCAATCCACATATTGGGCCTTGTGTGTGTTTTTGGGGCTTCTTAATAATCACCGTACTGTAATAATCTTGCTGGAATTTTGCCCAAAACCTAGCATCGGATGCGGTCCTAGCCTCATAATATGGATTTTTATCTCTCAACTTCTTTAGGGCTTTGGTCATGCCCGAGCCATGGCGTTTCACTGCCCTGTCAGGATAGATGTAGTTAGGTGGCATGATCCTCAACCTACCCTGACCATCATCATCCTCTTCCCACTACAAGAAACTATTTATTCTGTGACGCAATCATTCTGTCACGGATTAAATAAAATTTGTCGCAAATCAGCATCCGCGACGATTTCAATTTTCGTGGTGGAATGAGTGTCATTGATTAAATCTGTCGACGTTCCTTAATAAACGTCACGGTCTGTGACGTATCTGAATCGTCACGGAGCAGCCCGAGGCCCATGCAACCCAACCCACAGCCTAGTTTTAGCGACGAAAATAATCGTCACGGATTGCTACTGACATGGATCATTATGTGGCTGCCAACATGGATGCTGATGTGGCTGCTGATGTGGACGCCTACATGGAAAATGACGTGGCAGCCTACGTGGACAACGATTACGTGGCAGCCTACGTGGACAATGATGACGTGGCAGCCTACGTGGACAATGATGACGTGGCAGCCTACGTGGATGATGACGTGGCAGCCTAGGTGGACGATCACGTGGCAGCCTATGTGGACGATGACGTGGCAGCCTAGGTGGACGATCACATGGCAGTCGACGTGGATGATGATGTGGCAACCGACGTGGATGATGACATCACCACATTTCCAGCCCAGTAGATACACAGCCCATAACAAATCTGGCCCATCAATTATATATTAGGTTTTTTTTAGCCCATTCAAACTTACAATTCCAACCAATGGATATCATTTCCAAAAATAAACAAAACTAGCATCACATCGGATACACTTAAATTTTCATCCAGTATTACATCAAATACAAAGAGGATCCAACACATCAGGTACAAGTTTTCATCCAGCAAGAGTTCACATCAGGTACAAGTTTTCATCCAGCAAGAGTTTACCTCAGTTCTACTTCTCCAGTTTTTTCTGAAATTAAGGGAACAAATGTAATATCAGTGTTTATCACAGCAACTTGAATCTACTAAGAGTACGCAACTTGTTGCCGTGAAGCACAAAAAGGAACAGAGAAATCTTTAAAATGGCTGCTAAAGCAATCTCTTAAAGAATTAAATACTAGTAACAAGGAACACACAAGGCAAGAAATTTGAGAGGTTGACACTTATCTGTAGCTAGAGCAGCTGCTCCTCCTGCTCCTACAGCTGCTCCTCCTGCTCCTGGTTATTTTTTGAAAAAGGGAAAGGCCATTATCTGTCAGTCCAAGCAGCTAGCACAAGCAGCTAGCACAAACTAGCTAGAGTTAAGCACAAGCATACAACATTATGTACTCTACTTGATCTTCACCCATGCAACTATTTCTCATTAAGTGGTATACACTAATAAAGATTAAATAATTACTTAGCCAATGATTACTAACATGAAAGCAGCATCCATATGTAGATCCAGGCTGTCACGCATGTATATTACTAACAACGTCTGGTCCAACTACTAGTGTTCATGCATGTATATGCATACATACTAGATTTTTTTCCTCAAAAATATTGGGTGTGCATCTGTACACCCATGCACCTCTACTGGCTCCACCCCTGATTACTTAGCTCTCAGGTTTAAGTTATCAGAAAAATTAAATCAGAAACCATAATCTGAAACAGTTGTGAAGAGCAATGCAGGTTTCAACAGATGCATCTTCTGACAGCCAAGCTCAACACAACCCATTTTGTTTTCTATATATAATCTGAATCTTGGACAACAAACTTGGACACTAAATAGGAAACATTGATGCATCACTGTAGTTTGAAAAAGACATCTCACATTCTAAACAACAAGCAAAAGCTGCAAATTAATAAAAACAGCTATTGCCACTTGCTAACAAGAATTTGGCAACTGTTTCGTTATCCACGAAAGAAAATGAATAAGGCAAGTAATGATTGACAGTGATGTTCACAAGTCTGACGACCAAATGAGAACTTCTTTTGCTTACTACTACTACTAGTTCATGTGTACCAGTGTATTGCTAAGTTAGAATCCTAGATTTGAGAGAAATTTTTTCAAAAACTAGATTTGAGAGATGAACTATGATGAACAAACAATTAGGTATTGCACATTGAGTTCTGAATTAGACCAACTCGAACAACTCGCTGTTGCCTCAGAAACTCGTTGTCTGCACTAAAACGGAAGGCCTACAGCTTAAGTAGATCACAGTTTAAATCTGCCACCCAACGTAATTTAATTTCTATATGCTAGCACCTGACATTGAATTAGTAAGCTACATATGGCAATCACATAATCAATTGCGAAAGAACCACCGCTAATAAAAAAACAGCAATATATGGAGATAACCTGCACATCAAAATTGTGCGATGCCGCAAGAGTGGTTGTGGCTTCAGGCAGTGAGATAGTCTCAAGAGGTTGTGCACAATTCATACCCAACAACAATCGTCTTGCTTCCTGTTAACATGAAAAAATTGACAAAATCAACAAACCGAGCATAAATGCCATCTAGTATCCTTATGGCTCAGTGAAATTTCTCAATTGGGAGGTAAGCTCAGCAGTGTATAGCATGTACAATTCTGAAATCAGACTGTAGGTAAATTTCACATCCACTGATCTTGCTAACTACCAACCAGTCCTCTGTTGCTCTGACTAGGGACACTTGTTAAACACACACACACAATTTCTATCGACAAATGGGTGGAGGAGGGCTGCAAACACAGTTAGGACACGTACATAACCATCAGTATCATCAGTACGGCTACGGGAGCAATGTTTCCAGCCCACATCACAACTACTTAATTCACTAGTACATCACTCATGGAGAAAGTGACTGGTTGATGCATAACACAACCTTAGTCATGGGGCCAATAAGAGCACTAAAACTCGTTCACCAGAATTTCTAATCAACTTGCCCCAGCAGTTCGATCACCCTTTCCGGACTGTAATTTGGTTAGCCAACAGCGTTGACTCAACATGTGAAAGAATTTGTGCGTGCACACAGACGCAACTAAATTTGGATACAGGCATCCAACAACCAAGAAATGGGCAGGGACGACCGGACGACGACCCGACCGAACAAATCTGGGCGCCCCCGCCCGGTGATGGAGTGAGTGAGAGAGGGTAGTACCTGGAAGAGCTCGGGGGAGAGGTTGGCCTCCAGTAGCCTGTGCAGGGACTCGTAGCCGCCGATCGACCCCTCCGCCGCCGCCTTCCCCTCCTCCCCCTGCGTGGATCGAACACCAACAGGAACCAGCAGCAGCTGCACGAGCACACCGCGCCGGATCTGAGCGTCGCACACCCACAGGAACCAGCAGCAGCTGCACGAGCACGCGCGAACTCCGGGCCTGGCGAGGGAGGGGGTGGATTGGCCTGGCCGGGGTCCGGGGAGGTGGGGCGGCGGAGGGTGGAGGCCGGGTGCGAGGGTCGAAGAGAGGGAGCGGGGCGGCGGCATGGTGCCCGCCCTGGCCTGCTCTGTGCGCGGGCTGGGGAGGCGAGTAGAGAGGGAGCGGGTGGTGGAGGTCAAGGGCGGTGGCCGGATCTATCGCCGGCTAGCAGTGGAGGCCGGGATCTAGTAGCGGGAGGCGGCCGGTAGGGGGAAGGGGAGGGCGTGGATGGGGAGGGAGGAGGGGGGCTGCGGGCCTGCGGCCGGGGAGGCATGGTGTGCGGGAGCAGGAGGAAATGAGTTAGGGTTTGTGGGATGCGGTTGCTTATATACTTTGCGAATGCGATCACAGTCGTCGAATCATCGATGGACGGCTGGAAATAGTTGGGCCATTTGGGCCGACACAGGCTTTGTTTCATTCCTGCTCTACTTAGCATTTTTCTTTTTTCGTTTTATGCACCATTATGAAGTATCACACACAAATAATAATATTATATGTATTATTATATTTTTTAAATACAATACACTACACATAAGTTGTTATTAAGAAGTTCCAGTAATTTACTCACTCATCTACCATTTTCTGCAGTTTAAATGAATTTCTGTAGGTTTATTGAAAATAATAATAATTTGAACTACATCTATATCAAATAAAATTTGTAAAATTCCTAAAAAATATATTTAGAGTACATTTGCTCTAGTGTAGCTCATATCCTGAAAATAGATCAAAATTTCAAGTGTATACTAAGGATAATTTAAACTTGTACTAGTCACCTTGTTATAAAATAATGATAATAATATCTAAAACTTCTCCAAAAATTCTAAAAATTGACATGGAATCATTTTATGGATGTTTAAACTTTACATAAAATTTTCAAATGATTTCGATAATGGCGGAACCAACATTGTTTACAAATGGATACATCCCTCTTATAGTTTTCTAAAACTCAGAGTCGAACTTTGAGATTTGAATACCTCATGATTATTTTGGAATCGTATGCATCTAAATTTTAGACACAACCTTATGTTGACCATAACATTAGCAAATATGAAGTTACATTACCATTTTTCTCTTAAAAAAGTTGGTTTTCTATTTTTAAATACCTAATTAAGACACCTTTATGAAGTAACTTGAAAATTAATTACCTTATATACCCCCCAATACATTTTTCACATGTAGCAGACAACATTTAAGTTTCTTTCTAGGTGTTTCAAGATTTTTCGAATAGATTTGCTATTTTCTATCATTTAATTGAATTTTTGCGTGCTTACCGAAAGTAATTCAAAGTTGACCTATGTGTACCTCCAATAAGACTGAAAAAATTTCACAAAAATCATATTTAGTCTTCTATGTTCCATTCTAGGCCATATTTTGGAGATTGATGAGAAATGCAATTTGAGTTATAAGGAACATTCAAACTTTTATGTCAAAAGTACAACATAATAATCATAATAATATTTGAATTTGGTCAAAAATTCTAGAAATTGGCATAACAACATGCTTTTGGTCCACAACCCTGCCATAAAAAATTTAAGTGATTTCAAGGAAGTGACGACATACAATACTCACAAATGGATACATGGGTGACATAATTTCTAATAACTCAACACAAACTTTGAGATTTGAGTGGTGATTTACATTTTTAAAGTCGTATGCATCTCAAACTTGGCTAAAACCTTATATTTATCATAACATTAGAAAATATGAAGTTATGTTACCATTTATTATTGAAAAATATCTTTTATTTATTCTCTTTCGGTAGAAGAAAAGAAGTTGTATAAAAAAGATAAATGTAATAGCAATTAATATGAAAACGAACGATATTACGTGAAAGATCGTGATTTTACAAAAAATCAGAAAAAAGAATAAATGAATTTGGAGTTACTATGACCGAGAAACACTAGTTTCAAATTTTAAGTATAGATTAAAAAGAAAAAACGATGGGGAAACGAGCTCAGCGTGCGCCATGTGGTCACGGCGAAGCAACTCGACCAACCCGGTGCTGCCACGTGGTCCCGAAGCTCCATGGTTTTGTATATGAAGTAAACTATCATCAAAGCATTACAAATGCCGAAGTGCTCTAGTGGTAGTAGGTGCGCTGTTGGTGTGGGAGGGCGTGGGTTCGAGCTCCCTCCCCTCCTTTTTTCCCTCCCCACTTCGGCTCCTTTTTTTCCGCGTGACTGGGCGGGCGGCCACTCCTTTTTTTCCGCGTGACTGGGCGGGACGACGTGGCCGCGGTTGGTCCCCACTCCGGCTCCTTTTTCTCGGTGGGACGACGTGGCCGCGGTTGGATTCTGGTAAGTCAAACTTTATTAAAAAGCCAAACCCTTTGAGAAAATCAGAAACAATAAAGTAGCCTAGTGGTAAGCTCCTATTCTTGGAGTCTAAGGGCGCGGGTTCGAGTCCTATCCCCTCCTTTATTTTATAGAGGTTGTGAGTTTGGTTCTTTGGATCTCTCTATTTTTTGGTTTTTTAATTTAATTTATCAATTTTTTCATCCGTAACATGACTATTTTTATTTGTTGATTTTTTAAAACTTAATTTGTTCTTTGGTCCTCTCTATTTTTTGGTTTTTTAATTTAATTTATCAATTTTTTCATCCGTAACATGACTATTTTTATTTGTTGATTTTTAAAACTTAATTTATCAATTTTCCATCCGTAACATGATTATTTTTTATTTGTTGATCGTGACGAATCTGCTCAAACATCGCAGTGTTGTGGGTCGGATTGCGACGAATTTATCAAATCGTCGCAGTGTTTTGGGCTTCAATATCCATCAATTCACATCCGTGACGAAAAACAGGAATACGTCATAGAATCACGACGAATTTAACAAATCGTCATAGTGTTCTGGGCTTCAATATCCATCAGTGCACATCTGTGACGAAAAACAGGAATACGTCGCAAACGTAGTGCTCTTCGTGATGTTCTCTGAGAACGTCACAGAAAGTTTGTCACAGATTAAATAGTTTCTTGTAGTGTCCATAGCATCCACATCCTCATCCTCTGCCTCCTCTGAACCATCATCATTAGATCCAGCCACTCTATGCTTCCTTGGCTCATACTGACCCTGATAGGTCTCATCCTCAACACCATCATCACTACTAGTGCCGGTGTCCCCTCCAAGGTCATCATGTGCCTCTGCACTTCCTTGAGCTGAACGAGGCCTAAACCTCTTGCCACTGACATTGACGGTGCTGCTCCTTGCCCCAAAATCACCGTGTGTGGTTCCTCTGCGAGAATACACATCTTCTTTCCTCTTCTTAGCACCCTCCTTTTCCCTAGGCATAGCTGTTGTCTGAGTCACAAAAAAGGATGACAAGATTGTATAAGACTCAAGGAACAACATTGAATCGATAAGGGTTTTGAATATTGCAATTTAGAACAATTGGGTCTGTTTTGTGTCGCACCGGTCAGACCGGTGCCACCCAGAACAGAGCCAATGGCCCTATACAACAATCTGAGTAGCTATAGATGTAAGATTTGATCAAGATCTACATGAGACATTCCAAATTTGATAGGAGTCAAAAACATCAAAGGAATCAAGATTTAGGGTTGGACAGGCCACACCGGTCATACCGGTGCGCCTGACCGGTCAGACCGGTCAGGGCCTTCCATTCCCCAAATTTCGACCAAATTCCTCACAATGTATCCAACCAAAAGTTTTGGGACTCTAGGCATGTCTTCGAGGGGTTGTCAGGAGATGATATACCAAAGGAAATTCAAATCTTTGCAAGGAGTAGAGAGATCGGGCAAAGACAACATTTAAATACCTTTAGAGAGAGGAACTCGAATGGAATCCAAAGAACTCGAGGGGGAAACAATGGAGGAGCCTTGGGAGAGTCTTTTCCACCAAACATCCACCCACTTCCTTGGTTGAATCTTCAAATCTCCTTAGGGGGTGAGTGAGGTGGTTTTGAGAGGAGAGAGGGAGGAACTCGGGGTGAGGAAGGGTGAAACTAGGTGAAATGATAGAGGAGAGAGAGTATGGATGGTAAAAGTAGATATTTTTCTACTCTGCACTCACAGGTGCCTCATGGGTGTCACAGGTTAGACCGGTGAGAGGCACCGGTCAGACCGGTGACCCCCTTTGGTCGAACCAGAGACTCCTTATCAGTAGTTCTGATGTAGGACCAGAAGTTCTGATCCATCCTTTTCATCTTGAGATTTTGCTCCTTGAAATTTCACCAGATATTGGATAAACATATATTCTTCTACTTAGGTCTCAAAGGAGAGAAAATGTGACTCTTGGGTCACACCAGTCAGACCAGTGGTATGCACCGGTCAGATCGGTAATCCCCTAAGACGACACACACTGATCTGATTTTGCAAGATTTTGATCTTTACTCCTTCACAAAAGTTGGATAAAAGATACAGAATTGATATTGATCCATATTTTTACAAATGTTGAAAGAAATGAAGATAATCCAATTTAGTTGATAGTTCTTGATTCTTCCAAGAGTGAAAGAGATAGATAAAGATAGATTTTACGAACTTGAGAAAATCTTCTTAATTGTGACTAGGCATCAATCAAACAAAGGTAACTATAGTCACAAATAAGTTGATTGGGTCACAAAGACCAAGAATCAAATATTTTTCAAATAAGCACACTTCCTATACATGCTAGTTGATTTTTCAAAAAATCTATCCTATATCACAAAGAGAATACATCCACTACAAGCAAATAGCCATTCTAGTAATTTTAGCTCATACCCTACAGACAAGACAACCACACGACACCAAGTCGAGTGCAAGTGAGGGCATCAACCAAAATTCTAGGAGAGCACTCAAAATTCACTTGAAGCAATTATATGCTAATGATTACACACTAGCATGGTATAATGGCCTAGATGCATTACGGTATTTAAAAGGTTCACATAAACATACCTTTGCCTCAAAACCATTTCATTTGTGCATATATTATATTTTTGAAAAGTGCTAGCTCGTACTTGTTCTTTTGAGAGTACTACTTATTAAGAGCTTGCATAAGATGCATAAATAAACGAGACTACAAGATCACTAGAAGAAATTGTTAGTCCCACAAATGATACAAGTGTTGTAATGAGCCCCCCCTTAAATAGTGCTAGAGATATTTGAATTTCTCATACAAAGCACTTTATTCAATTAAGAATATGGTGAGGCTCATTCCAAACTTGGTCAGGACACACAAATAGTTTATCGATTGAAATGTGTCGAGTATCTCATTACCTTTGATGCCAAATCACCAATTTTCATGAAAAACACCTCCATCCTTGGTCATCTGGCCCTATGGGTCAGGTCACCCAACAACGGACAGAGACGCACCAGGTCACTCGAATCCACCTCAAGTAGCCGACACCGGTCAGACCAGTGACCCCCGATGCTCAAGTTTTGATGATTTTGCCCTTCTTGTCCCATGGTTGTGTGAACACATCACTAAACTAATATTTGAAATAGAGACAAGGTAATGCTCTACTAGAGAGCTATTAAAAGCATCGAATGGCAAGAGAGAATAAACTTTCATAAAAATGTCAAAGTCACTACCTCATGTTTCACTTGCACAAGACTTGTGTCACATGGGTGTTCACTAAGAACCAAGAGTGACCTAAACTCAACAAAGGAGCACTAGTTACCGAGATGTCACTGATTTACGGATTTATAGAAATTTACCCTCCACATGGTCACTAGATCAATAAATGATTTCCATCTCTTCTAACCTTGTGTTCAATGCATTCAATGCATCTCGTTCAACCTGCAAGCTTAGCAAAGCTCTTGTGATGTATAGGTATGCTCTTGGTAGCTTTTGTGACAAACCGCCCAAAATAATTCTGTATTATCGCCTAAACCCATCCATTAGGCCCTTAAGCGTTAACACAGAAGTACTTTGTCATTGTTTGCCGGGTCAAGCCCGGTAAATCACTTACTTACAACAGGACCGAAGAGCAGTGTACATCAAAACTCACACGAAGGCGAGTCCAGAGTCATTAAGCAAATTAATCCAAACCGGGCCCACTTGGGGTCCATTTATTACAAATTAAATCATTGTTCATCATAACATGATAAAGGTTCAGAGTTTAAAGATAGCGGAAAACTAAACATCGGTATGACGTCACAGGAGGCCATCCATGACATCATCATTCTTCGTCATCACCCTCGATCCACTGGAGCTCCCATCCAGGCGGGATCTCCCCAGGCCAAATATCATTCAATGCTTCACCTGAAAACAACATAGATAGCAAGGCTGAGTATGCTAATACTCAGTGAGACTTACCCGTCGGGTGATAACTACATCACCAACCTCTAGACATGAAAGGCTTTTGGCTGGCGGGTTTGTTTTGCCAAAAAGCGACTAAGAATGGATCCTTACTTTCAACATTTAGCTCAAGTTCTAGTTCAGTAACCATTCTAGGTAAGCACCTGTGCTAAACAAGCAGTTGTACATGCAATTAAGCAAACAGCAGTATTATCCATCTGTTCCATCATTCGGGATCATAATAGACAGTTTGTTTAACAGTCTCGGGTAACGGTGAGAGGCCGACGATCGATCGATTAATAACCTTACAAGGTGGACCTAAACACACGGGAGGATGCATACTCCAAAAAGACAACTACAAAAGGGGCGGGGTACACACCAACCAGGCGATTCCCGTTGATCTTCGGGTTGGGAGCAGGAGTTTACAGTCTTGGGTACAAGGCTCAGTGGACGCCCATGTAACGGCACGCACCACCTCTTGCACATGCACCCCTCCTCCCGGTTGCAAGCCGGGCAGGCGATTTCTCAAGAGTAGTAATCAAATCCCTTCCCTTGCCGCTTCAATCGGGTACTAGGCTTACCGGTCCCATTCCCAACATGTGTCTAGTACGTTCAAACGCTTAACGAACGAAAGCCACTAGACTGGAGCCCAGATCCCATGCTCTTACCACGTGAGCAACCAGTTTATCCTATCTTTATGATTCCAACATAAGGAACCTATATCTCGCGAGGTTAGCCTGAGCTCTCCCGAACTCTGGTCCGGGTCTTGATTCACCTCCAACTTGTTCAACTCTCCTCCGGATCCTTCCTCGTCACCAACGGGAACGAGAGCGTAGCTACCGTCGGGGAGTTCTACACGACGCATGCATATGCAACATTAATTGGTGAATCTCAATAAGATTATGTTTCTGAAAACTAAGGTAAAGCTCCTGGTGTATGGTTGGCCACATTCACCTAGATAAAACCTTAAACAACATTTCTTTATTAAAGAAAAAGGTGTTGGTTTCTTTGATGGTGATTGTGTGCACATCTAGGAAAACTTACAAACTGTGCATCAAACAAACAAGGGCATATTTTATATAAGCTCATGTTTCGACCACAGATTTACTGAGCAAAACTCACCACAAACAAATCTAAATACTAGGCATGAAAAATACAACAAGAGGAAGCAACCAAAATCAAGATAAATTTATTGTGGTGAATCTGCACATGCACTGGTCCTATAAATTGGTATACATGCAGGTATGACAAAAACACAACTTCACACCAAAATTTAGCTCCAGAAGCTATCTAGATTAATTATTACAAAAATAACAATTTTCAGCCTAATATATCCAACAGAAATTATTAAGAGCAGGCCATTAGGAATTCAGGGATAACTTTTCTAGCATAGGCTTAGCATGACATAAACAGATAGCACACCAAAATTCAAGCTCAGACCCTGAACCAAATTGAAACTATGCATTTAACAAGTTAAACATGCATAAATCAAAACAGATATTAAAACAGGTCCTAAAATAACATCCTATTTTTCTAAGGTGCATCAAAGCATAACAAAGCCAAGTGCCAAAGATGAGCTACAACATTTATATATAAAGGGCTATAAAAAGCATCAAGACAGATTTAACATAAATAGAAAATAAATCATAACTAATGATATACATGAGAAACATGTGCCATTTTTCATGCAGAGCCTAGTTAGGACATGATAAAAAACATATCCAAGAATCAGCACTAGATCAATTGTAGATTTTGAACTATAACAAATCTAGCTCAAACACAAATTAAAATTTAATTCAAAAACTGAACATAAAAACACTATACAGCTCTCCTAGAAAAGGTAGTACTCATCACAAGGATTCCAAAACATATTTATTTGCATTTTTTTGATTGTTCTATGATTTTCTAGGCATTTTACAAGTTTCAGCTCTTTGAACCAAAACTTGAAGAATCTATTTACACCGGGGTCCTTAGAAAGAATCTAAACTTCACAAACCTGCCCTCGGGTTCACAACTAAGTCCCTAGAAATAGTTCAATCCTCACATCCATGCCCTTGGCAGCGCAGGGGAGGTTCGCCGGCGGCGATAGCCGGTCGGACTCGGTCGCGGAGTGACACGGGGCGGACAAGAAGCTCACCACGGTTCGATTGCCGGCGGTGGGAGGCTCAGAGGAAGCTCCGGCGATGGCCGGCTGTGAGACAGGGGCGGCGCGGTTCGCCTCTGCTCCAACTCCGGCGCGGGCGACAGCAATGCGTGGCAATGTGGGGCTCGGGGAGCTGAGGTGAGATGTGGCAGAGGTCTAGGAGTGCTTGGACGATGGCGGTAAGGCACGGGTGGGTGAACTCGGTTGCGGTAGTGTCAATGGCGATCGGCAGAGCTGCACGCTGCGCCTCCTTTTATAGAAAGGAAAGGACAGGTGCAGGGCGAGGCTTAGCCCTTAAGGCTCGCTGCTGCTTTGGCAAATAGCTGAAAGGTGGTCGGGCTCGGCCATGGGCCTTCGCCGGCGGGCGCCGCGTGGCTGCCGCGCAGACGGTTTGCACACGACACAAGGAATGTCGAGGCTCCTACTGGCCGTCCCTGGGTTGAGGAGTGGCCACCAAGGCTTGAAGCCAAGTTGCCAGGTCGGGGCGGCGGCTCTGGTTGGGCGGCGGTGGCGGCATGGTTCGGCGGCGAACACGTGGCGTGCGCGCGCGTGAGGCGGGGGATTTCCGCCCGGGGAGTGTGGGATACAGGGCCATGTGTGGGTCCCGCATTGATATGTCTGTCGGGATGCGCTGTGGCGGCGAGGCTCGTTGGCCACGGGACGGCGGCACTGCATGACGTCGGTGCCGCGACGCGCGGGAGCGCTTGCTCTGCCATGCCGGGCGCGCCCACACGTCCAGTCAACGCGACTTCACGACATTCAAACTCGAGATTTCCAAATGAAACTCAATTTTCTCCGAAAAGCAAAGTTGTAGATTGCAGTATAGGCTACAACTTTCACAAAGGCGACATAGTGTTTGAGCAAGGGTTCGGCCGGGAACACCTGTGAAAGTTGGTCTGTCGCAGAGTGCCGGGAAACTGTTCCAAATGGCATTAACCAAAATTTCAGGCAGTTTCCACTCAAAATTTGAAATGCTACCAATTATGAAAAATGTGTTCCTGGAGAAGAAGAAAAACTTTCATATTGGCATAATTTTGAGTGTTTAGGGAAAATCTTGAGATATGGCCAAAGTACTCTAGATAGGTGTTAGAGGTCTAGGGTTTTGACCAATCAAAAGGGGATTTGACTAGTCAACTCTACTTAGGGTCTACTAATTAACTCAATTACTATTCAAAAACATTAGGGATGTTACAGCCTACCCCTCTTAAAAAGAATCTCGTCTCGAGATTCGAATTTAGAAGATAAGGCTAGGGAAAAGCACTTACGATTTCGGGCTTGCAGAAAACTCGGGTACTTGGTATTGAGATAATGTTCAGTCTCCCAAGTAGCTTCTTCCTCCGTGTGGTGGCTCCATTGTATCTTGTACATTGTTACAGTGTGGCGTTGAGTCTTCCTTTCATTTCGATCGAGTATCCTCATAGGATGCTCGACTAGGGAAAGATCAAGCTCAATCCAAGCATTTGCTTCCGTGATTATTTCCGTCTCTGGGATATGTGCACACTTCCTCAATTGGGAAACATGAAACACATTATGAACCGTAGAGAACCGGTCTGGTAGTCGGACTCAGTAAGCAACAGGTCCACACACCTGAGTGATCTCATAGGGGCCAATGTAGCGTGGTGCTAGCTTCCCTTTCACGCCAAATCTTTGTACACCTTTGGTGGGGGATACCTTCAAATAAATATAGCTTCCCACGTCATATTGTCGGAAAGCTCTCTCCTCATCATGATATCTCTTTTGTCTCGTTTGAGTAGCTCTCAAGTTCTCCTTTATCACTTCCACCTTTTCTTCGGCTTCTTTAACTAGGTCAGGACCAAAGAATTTTCTTTCACCCGCTTGAGAGCAATTCAAGGGGGTACGACACTTTCTTCCATAGAGAGCTTCAAATGGTGCCATCTTTAAACTAGCTTGATAGCTGTTGTTATAAGAAAATTTTGCTAAAGCTAAGCATTTATCCCAACTTTTGTCGAAATGGATAATGCAAGCTCGTAGCATATCTTCCACAACTTGATTCACCCTTTCCGTCTGACCATCGGTTTGAGGGTGGTAGCTTGAGCTATGGATCAGTTTGGTTCCCAAGGATTTGTGCAATTGTTCCCAAAAACGGGCCACAAATTGAGGGCCTCTGTCCGAAACAATGGTTTTTGGGATTCCGTGCAAACAGACTATGCGGTCAAGGTAAATTTCCGCATACTCTTGAACTGTGTAGGTGGTGTTAACCACAATGAAGTGCGCAGTCTTCATGAGTCGGTCCACAATTACCCAAATGGAATCGTGTTTGCTGGAGGTGAGTGGCAAGCCGACAATGAAGTCCATGCTTATATCCTCCCACTTCCATGAAGGTACGGGTAAAGGTAGTGTACCGGCTGTTTTCAAGTGACTTGCCTTGATCCTTTGGCAAGTGTCACATTCCGATACGTATTTTGCGATGTCCACTTTCATATTTGACCACCAAAAATTCTCCTTTACATCTTGGTACATCTTGCTACTTCCCGGATGTATAGAAAACTTGGAGAGATGAGCCTGATCCAAAATTTCCTTCTTAAGTTCCGGATCATCGGGAATCACAAGATGTTGGTCAAACCATACCACATCTTCTGCGTCTTTACGGAAATAGCTATACTTGGAGTCTCCTTCAGCTATTTTTTGCTTAATTAGCTGAATTTCCCCATCTTTCGATTGAGCTAAGGCAACTTTACTGAAGAGAGTGGATTCAGCGGAGATGGCATTTAAATTCCCATGCTCCACCATTTCAATTTGAGCTTTCGCAACTCTTCGCATAAGGTGTCACCATACGGCTCTATCGACAAGCAGTTGCAGTGAACTTTTTGGCTTAAAGCATCTGTAACGACATTGGCTTTTCTGGGGTGGTAGTGTACTTCAAGATCATAGTCTTTAATTAACTCTAACCACCTTCGTTGTATCATATTCAGATCTGATTGGGTGAAGATATATTTGAGGCTTTTATGATCGGTGAAAATATTGAAACGAGTTCCCATAAGATAGTGTCTCCAAATCTTCAGGGCATGGACAACCACTGCTAGTTCAAGATCATGAGTGGGATAGTTCACCTCATGAGGTCGTAGTGCACGCGAGGCATAGGCAATGACCCGATTGTCTTGCATGAGTACACAACCAAGGCCAGTACCCGAAGCATCACAATAGACCTCGAATGGTTTTGACATATCGAGCTGAGCCAACACTTGGGCTGATGTCAAGTGTTGTCTCAAAGTGTGGAAAGCTTCTTCACATTTCTCGCTCCACACAAACTTTACTCCCTTTTTAAGCAACTCAGTCATAGGTTTAGCGACCCTGGAGAAATCGGGGATAAAACGGCGATAATAACCTGCTAAACCCAGAAAGCTGCGGATTTGGTGCATTGACTTGGGTGGCTTCCAATCCATGACCCCTTGGACTTTACTAGGGTCCACAGATATGCCATCATTGGAAATAGTGTGCCCCAAAAACTTCACACTATCCAGCCAAAACTCACATTTGGAGAATTTAGCATAAAGCTTATGTTCTCGCAAACGTTGCAACACAATGCGAAGGTGCTTTGCATGCTCCGCCTTGTTTCGAGAATAGACCAGAATGTCATCAATGAAAACCACTACGAACTTGTCTAGTTCGTTCATGAAGACGGAATTCATGAGATACATGAAGTAGGTAGGAGCGTTAGTGAGTCCAAAAGACATGACCAGGTACTCATAAAGGCAGTATCGGGTGGAGAAAGCGGTCTTTGGAATGTCGGAAGGTCTGATTTTTATCTGGTGATAGCCCGATCGGAGGTCAATTTTGGAGAAGACCTTGGCTCCAGCCAACTGATCGAAAAGAACATCAATGCGGGGCAAAGGGTATTTATTTTTGATTGTCACCACATTGAGAGGTCGGTAGTCAACACACAACCTCAGGCTTCCATCTTTCTTTTTCATAAAAAGAGCGGGACAGCCCCAAGGAGATGAGTTAGGGTGGATGAAACCCTTATCTAGCAATTCCTGTAGCTGACTCTTCAATTCGGCTAGCTCCTTGGGCGGCATACGGTATGCTCACTGGGATATGGGGGCTGTACCGGGTTGAAGCTCAATCACGAACTCAATGTCCCGATCTGGTGGCATGCCGGGCAATTTGTCTGGGAAGACGTCGGCATACTCACAAATTACCGGAATACTTTCAAGAGGGAAAGCGACAGCTGCATTGGAACATGGATTGATACCGCTGTACGAAATAAGGTACAGAGTGGTATGTCCTGCAGTGGGCGATCGAACATCAATTACCCTCTCTGCTATGTCCAAGATAACCTTATGTTGTGCCATCCAATTCATTCCTAGTATCACATCTAGGCTTCCTAGCTTCAAAGGAACAAGGGTAGTGGGGATAACCAATTTACCCAATTCCAAGGGCACTTGATGGGCTATGATGTTCGAAGGGACTTTTCCTCCGGCTGTGGCAATTAGAAAAGCATCTCTAGTTTGCACAGTTTCTAGACCCAATTTACTTATTGAATCTTCATTGATGAAGCTATGGGTGACACCGGAATCAAACAAAATCTTAACAGGCTTGCCGTGGATAGAGAATGTACCCGTCAGGACGACAGCACCCTCTGGAATGTCAGCCATCACTACGTGAAAAACTCAATTTTGTAACGGGCATAAATTGACATTGGTAACGGGCAAAACGCCCGTTACCGATCAAGCATTACAAATAACCCATCATCGGTAACGGGCAAATGCCCGTTACCAATAACCATCACCAGTAACGGGCATTATGGTAATGCCCGTTACGAATGTCTTGCATTGGTAACGGGCAACATTGAGGCCCGTTACTAATAACGCAATATAGGTAACGGGCATCACTGAGGCCCGTTACCAATGTCAGTCATTGGTAACGGGCATTATGGTAATGCCCGTTACCAATGTGAAATTAAAAAACAAAAAAAAGAAATCAAAATACCTCTTATTCTATTATTTTATACATAAACGCATACACACAAATATACAGTTACATATGCTCAGTTACATACATACAGTTTCACCCACACTCAGCACAAAAGAGATAATATATAACAATCACATTCCATGGTGCAGAAGTTATAAGTTTGGAATAAGACTAAGCCACATTGCTACCTGCAGAAGTGAAATGGAAATTCGTCTCAATAATTGTGCTTGCACATTGAACTCGAGATCCAATTCCTCTTGAGAAATTACCCTGAAAAGAAAGAAACAACAATGAATGGCCAACCCAAATTGAGGATATGATGCAGCAATTAGAAGACAACATCTACTGAGAAAATGGATACATGAGAGATGTTCTGATTTTCATGGCTACATGACAGGAAAGCTTCGTATGGATGTCCAGAAGATATCATAGTAGAGTTATTAACTAAATTAGATATGACAAACAAGCTCCACATAGCAATTTATGATTATAGAATTAATGGATGCTTTCCATGTAGAAAATAATATTAAAGGTGCACCGAGATTTCCATACCTGTCTTAGCTGATTACATTGCAAAGTACTTCTCTTAGGCATAATAACTGCTAGGGTACCAATATTTTTCTTGAACACTGCATAAACTGATCACAAAATAGTACATGAGGAAATCTTCAAGTTCTCTAACACTGAAATTAGAAATAAGCCTTCAAAACATATATTGGCTAGGGCATAACTAGCTCACTAGAGTTGACATTAATTTGATTTGGTCTTCCAATATTGATTAGGGGAACCATGAAAATATCCTTTTCTAAAAAAAAGGAATTATACTATACTGCATAAAGTAAAGAAAGATAACAACTAAGCACCTGGGCACATTATCAGAAGCACATGATGATCAGTTTACTAATTTGACTACCAATTGACCATAAGAAAGATATATGGAGAGATCGCAAGAGAGGGGGATTCACCTGAACAGCACAAGAACTCCGACTGCTCTGAACTGAACCTAGTACATGCAGACTTCAACGACTGATCTAGTTGCAAGAAAGATATTGGTAATGTTAACTGTCAGATACAAAGTTCAGAGTCTGTTGTTCAGGTACACCCTAAATATTCAGTAGTCGTCAGTAAGAAAAATGAGCAAGTGCAGAATAGAGTAATTGAGCATGGGTCTTCACTGACCTTTTAAATGGGATATCCAAGTCAGCAATGTAGTGTAGGGCGAAGTCAATAAATTCCTGAAAATCACATGCAAATCTTTAGCCGATTTGTAATTCAATCATCAATGGACAGAATAGAAGTTGCTTGTTCTATGTATTCTACAATGCATTTAACTATAGATATAGATAGTAATCAGATTTCATTTGAATCACAATAACAAGTATTTTCTGACTATTAATTCAATTGCAGTGGTTAATTCAATTGCAGCTGACAATGTCCATTCTCAGATGCAAACATTTCAGAGCAAGAAGTTGTAGCACATATATATCACACTTGAGGGATAGAATCAAGTTGTGAAAGAGATTAGTAAACATCATACAGATAAATTCAGTAAACTTGAGGGATAGGATCAAGTTGTAAAAGGATCAGTAAACATCATATAGTTAAATTCAATAAATTTGAGATTCAGCTACCAGATGCTCAAAGATATTCAGCACAGGTTCACTAGTTAAAAAGTCAGTAATGTAACCTTGCCAATGTTAAAGAACAGTAATAACTTGCTGTGAACAATCATAAGACAGTTTCAGAGATTGCATAACACAATTTTCAAAGATTCGATAACATAATATTCAGAGATGCGAGGTGGAAGCAGCATAACACTGATTTTTTGCTGATAAAGTGCCAGTGCAGAATTATACTTGCTAGTTCATATAACTGCCACCAAAAACTCATATGCAGCACAGGTTCACACACCAGTCCTCATAGTAGAACCTATTCAAAAAAGAGATAATTTCATAGATTGGATTGCAGTTGAACTGTAAGCATCTCAGCATCTTGTCTACTGAAGGGTGCTCAGGGGTATATCCCCAAAATGGAAAGTGGAAGCTACTGAATCTGAATGCTGATGCAGTAACTCACAAAAAATTTGCATGACAGTAAGCTAACATTCAGAATTTTGCATGACACTAAGCCAACTTTCAGATTTTTTTGCATGACACAGATCAAAGGTCACCTTAGCCACCAGATAGCTCATGCAGGTTTCAGATCAAAGCTGCAAATTGTTGTCCCTGCAAAAGATTGATGACAGAAGCTCATTAAAGCACATAGAGTAGCTCATGCAGGTTTCAGTTCAATGAACCGTGCTACTTCTTGGAGAACTTGAACCCTAGCAAAAACTAGAAGAAAGGGGGTGAGCTGAGAAGGGGGTGGGGGGGTAAAGGGGATACGCTGAGGAGATGGGGAAGAAGGGGATGAGGCACACCAGATGTGGAGGCGTGACGTGGAGCCTGCAGCACCGTCGACCCCGTGAGCGTCCCATCGCGCGGATCGAGAAGAGGGAGGAAGGCGGAGGAGTTCACCGCTCTACGCCTCCTACTTCTTCGCGCCGTCGAAGAGGAAAATTTCGGCCGGGAGGGAGCCTCGGGGGCCCTGCTCCTCCCCCGCGTAGGGAGCATCGCGCCGCCACCGGGGAGGGCAGATCCGGCTAGGAGGGACCTCCAGCACCGGCTGGCACGCGGATCTGGCGCAGGGGAGTGGCGGCGCCGCCGCAGGGCACCACGGCGGGGACCTCAGGGGAGTGGCTGGACGGTGTTGGTATTTCTTAACCTCACCACTAGTGGCGCGTCTAGCGTGAGCGTGTAAGGAACACCAGGGTACACTGACGGGTGTGAACGAGTCCGCAAGCGCACGGATACACCGTTGTAGCACTTCATCTCAGGAGTATTCCCAAGGGTATCGAATCCAAGGAACGGTGTGTGCTACCTCCTAGCCTAGCTATGGTCCAAGGACACAACTCTATAGGACGAGATGAAGATGGAGAGGATCCTGCTGATAGTGGGCAGAGTTGAGAACAATCTCTCGGTTAGGAACTCTCGTTTCGGACAACGGACCCTCCTGGCTATAACAGTCGGTTCACGGCAAATGGTTGCCTACACCTGTATCCGGACGTGGGGGATTCCGTAAGGGTCCAACGGCTATCACTACCGCGGCCTACCCCAAGACAAACCGTGGGATACAGGGCAATCAAAGGATAACCTGTTGTCTAGACACCGCGTCTACACCACTGGTTACTACTATAGCACGGCTACGTCTGACATCCTGTAGCAACACTATAGCACTCTGTACGAAGACGGAGCGATGAACCCACGAGGGAGAGACCAGAACTCACTCAGGTAACCTCTATCTATACAAGGATCATGGAAGGACTTTGGTCTAAACTAGAATGCAGGAGCATCCACTTTACTCTAATTGGACAAGCAGGCATACAAACGGAATTAGAAACTTATGGACTACACCAGAAGATCAAAGGCTAAGCTCATGAAGAACACAAGACTCTAAATCATGAACAAGTGAAGAACACAAGAACTATTCACCTATGCATGAATGCTACCTTAGTCTAAATAGGAAATGCAGAAATACTCACTTTATTCTAAATGAAGAAGGAAGCACCCACAGGGGTACAAATTCCTCTCTCACTCTCCTACTCTCTAATCTACCAAGGTGAGTCCTCTCCTTTGAAGGGAAGCTCTCATCCTTGAGTGAGATGGTGTGTCCTTATTCTTACCCCCTCCCCTTCTATTTATAGGCCAAGGTACCGGCGAGAGAACAGCTTGGGCACCTGGGAATCCACTGTAGGACCAATCACCGGGCACCACGTGGAAGCATATGGCGATCCGTGATAAGGTCGGTTCGGCTGATCCAAGGGTTCGGCCGACCTGGCCCCACCATGTCTCGCGCTGTGCTCTCTCCCAGTGACTGATATGTGGTCCCTTATGACGGTTCCAGGTGTATGGGTCGGTTGGAGGCGGTTTGCTCGGGTTGTGGGCCCTTGAATCCTTGTGCTGAACACGTGGCGGCGTCTGATTCGTTGGGAGGTGCTTCTCTTGGATTGATGAGGTGTCATGGACACATGGCATCCTCTGTGCCAGCACGTCGCCACATGGCCTAGTGTGGGTCCCACCGGGCCCACATGATGTCCTGTGCATATCTCTCTCATCCGGGCTCCGATGTATGCAAATGATATATCCATTTCGATCGTCTCGACGAGCCCGTCACAATGGTGCAGTCCAAATGGACATTTGGGACTGTTTATGATGATGCTATATTCATGCCATTAATGCACTTGCTCTCAGCTATATCATTTCATGTGTATTTTGGCCTGTCCTGCATCAAAAGCTAGAAACACCAACACTTGTGGAAATTGTTAGTATAAAGCCCTATCCTAGTGTTGATGATCACTTCCCATTTATTTTATGCAGGAGTTGACGGCATAAAAGTGGTACTTAACAGCCGTCAACAACTCCCCCACACTTGACCTTTGCTCGTCCCGAGTAAAGGGAGAACAAATCAAGTGGGACATGATATCCAGGGATATGAAGCAAGCATAAGAGATATTCCAAACCATACCTTGTACCTGTGAACTCTATGGAGTGTCTATCATACCATCTTGGGTAGTTGAGGAATGGAATGGTCATGAATCAAATCACTTCTGCTCATCATGTCAAGTAACATGGGATTTTTGCAATAATTCTCAAAACAAACCTTGCTTAGCTCCTCATTTGATTCTCTCAGATCACTCAATGTGTTTATGTCCTCACCAAGGCATTAGAATTGCCTTCCTTCATCCTGCTTCTAATGATGGCTATATGTGGAGCTCAGGGTAGGATAAAAGATAAAACATATTTGTTTCACATATATTGCAAAGTCAAAAACCAGATCCAAGAAGAAAATCAAATCATACGATCAGATCAAGATGTGCACGTGTATGGGTATGATGGGTATGGTAAGGTGGATACTAGGCCCGGAATAGGTACTAGTTATTACCATCTAAAATATGAAACTCCTTTTTGCATGATTTTCTCCTCTCTCCTTCTTGAAATATTTGAGACATGGGCTATCTTCCTTTTCTTTTCTCTTTTTTTTTCTTTTTTTTGTCATGCTTTTTGAGCATGTCTTTCTCTTTTTTTTCTTTTTACATAGCCCAGTCTCTTTTGGAGATATTTGGAGAGGGGTAAATCATGGAACAATGCATGGAGCTTTATTTGGTGGAATAGATGGATGATACAATGCTAACTTCCAGTGTAGAAGCATAGCAAGGGGGAAATGGTGGTGTGCACATAAATCTTGATCATGAAAGCACGAAAAGAATTCCAGAAAGGGTCACATGGTTTGACAAAGCTCAATGCAATAACAAGCAGCATATGAGTATAAGATTTTCAACTAGAACATCATATGGCTTTGGTAGGACTATGGCATATCAAAGAGGAGCTTTGCAAAGAGTTTTCAGATTTTTCAAATAAATTCCCAAGCACTCAAGCATTAAGAGAGAAGATCATATCATCAAACCATATCTCAAACACCAACTACTTAGATGAGCATGAATTCCCTAATGATATTTGTTCACAAGCATCTAGATAATGAGTAAGGAATAAAACATGTGCAGACCAACTACAGGAATCATGTAGAGCAGGTAGAGCACCATGATTTGAGTTTGATTCACTAGATAAGAATTGAAGATCATTCAAACTCGTAGGTAGAGAGTGAGATGAAGGGTGCACATACCATCACTGTCGTGCAGCCCTTGTGTGGGAGTTCTCGAGTGGATATGATGATGATGAGATCGAGAGGACTCGCCCACACTTGTTCTTGTACCTGGTGTTGTTCTTCAAGCAAAAGTGGAAACAAAGAGATGGACTCTACTGGTTTGAGAACCATAGAGCCTTTATTCAAAAGCAAATATTTTTTTTGTTTTTTTATTATCGTCACCATGTCATCTGCTCAAGCAAGGTTAGATCAATATTGCACTCCATAAACAAAGGAGGATTTACTTACCTTGGACCTTCGAGTGGTCATATGCACCTCATTTGTATGTCGTGCAACATGAATCCAAACCTTTACTTACCTTCCCATTTTAATCTAACTTGATGACTTGCCCATTTGAATTTGATGATTATCTGCAAGGGTTAGTCCACATACATGCAACCAAGATCTTATGAAAACATAACTCTAAGATTCATCAATCAAAACTCAACACCATGTCTTGTTTTGACTGAAGAAGACAGTTTTAAACTAAGCACCATGCTTAATTTAAAACAATCTATGAATGTATGATGCCTCAAACACTCAAACCAGAGCATACGAGCAAAGATAAAGGAGGCATGCAAGCATGATCAAATTATTTTCAAAGGGAACATAAGCATGAGCGCATAACGGTGAACCTCGGGCAACCTCCCGGAAGGGCTTTGTTTAAAGTCAAAAGCAGGACTTACCTAGCTAATCAGACAAGATGAGAGAGCTTACATCATTTCCAAACTAGGATAAGATTTGGCATGAGAGGAACTTTACCCAGGATGCTCACATACCTCCCCCACACTTGGAGTTTGCATTGTTGTGCAGCAAAACTCAAGTGTGTAGAGATCAAGCTTCCTTTGTAAATATTCCCTCACCAAAATCTTACCGGAGTGTTGTAGTTGATGTAGATCACATGTTCTTAGGCATCGCTGTCCATCGTTCTTTTCAATCTCCACCTGAAAGGTTAGTGACCAAAAATACCCGAAGGACAACTTTATCTTAAAAACATGTTCTTGCTTTTATTCGAAAAGGGAAATAAAACCTATGCTAATCCAGGCTATCTCCTGGTAGTGCTTTGTTTATTATGGTCATAAGCTCGACCAGGGGAACTTCATCTTGCAGCTATCATTGGTGGTGTCATTCCCGTCTCACCACCAATCTTGGATGTATCAGTGAAGCTTTAGCTGCAAGGTTAGTGTCATAGTGTACACACGAAATCTGATATGCTTATGGTAAACATATGCATCCACAATCAACCTTCTAAACATTCTGCAATAGAGGAGCAGAAGGTGGTTGTAGCCCTTATGTGTGGTCAGTGCACTAAGCATGGCTGACTCTGGAGAGGGATTATGCGAGCATGGTTTATAAGGTATATCAAGGATGAAGCTACCATGCTCGTCAATGGAATCCTTTCCTATAAATTCCAGAGTCGGTGCCTCACAATTTTTCATGGCCCATGAGTTCTCTATCTCAAGAGATTTATCATGAAAGCTAAATATCGACTTTCGATCATGATCGAAAGCAACAAGATACGAGCCAGTGGGAAGAGGCTCAAACTCGGTCGAGAGGGATGATGATCGTTCGCCTTCACAGAAGTGAAGATAATCTTCCGAGTCATTCTCATGAGGAGTAGGAAAGTCTACAACCTCAATGAGAACGGCCTCGGATGATGCGAATAGAGATACATGCATCATCTTCTCGAGCGGGTCTTGCTTGGGAAGAGGATTTGCCAGTGGAGGTCCTGGACCTGTGATAGAAGTGGCGAAATCGGATTCCCTAAGCTTATGATCTAGGCTCCCTTGAGATTTATCAAGAAGTTCATCCAATGGGAAGCCTAGGAGAAGATTGAAATCCATGATGTCACATATATTAAAATCTAAGCACACCTCGATCTCGTCTATGATGATCGGCACGTCCCTAGCAATCCCTCGACATGGGAAAAGGTAGTTCCACTTAGGACTTTGGAGATATCGATTAGTCAGGGTGAGGGGCATGTCACCCACCAGAGTGTCCAGAAGGACCTCCGGTATGATGCAAGCTCCAGCAGTAGGGTCATGAACAGCATCTATGGTGTTTCCCCTCATGGAACAGTGGATGGTCGTGGAAATCGAGCTAACCCGAATTGCTTCGGAAGTAGGCTTTGATTTCTGAGGTGACCAATCCACTATGGTCCCATGATTCCAAACTTCATCGAGGACCTCATAAAGGTCTATCGATGTAGTAGGATTCTCGTGCCTGTAGTGATTCGAGGTATTTATAATGTCTTTGGAAGAATCATCCTCGAATACGTGAGAGAACTCCGAAGGTTGAATCTCTTCTTCCTTCGGTGTTCGCGGTTCGGGAGAAGGCTCTCTAGACGAATCATAGGATGTGCAGGGTCGAAGCTCAAATTCATCTATTAAGAGACTCTCTTGGATCGACTCTAATTCCTGGTGGGGTTCGTTGTGACTGGTATGGGAAGAAGAGGCTTCTAAAAAGAACTCTAGGATTTCTCTTCTTTCCATTGGGGATTGATGTTTGAAAGAACCTCCACCTAGAAGGTCGAGCTCTCGTGCAGATTCCATGTCTAACCTCGTGTAAAAGGTGCACAATTATACATCTTCGGCTATAGACAAGTCTGAGCTAAGCTCCAATAGGTGTGAGAACCTAGCCCAAGCTGTACTTATAGACTCACCCTCTAATTGGCCAAATTCACGGAATTCACACGGTAGCAACTCTGAGCGTCCAAAAGGGGAGAACGAGTGACAAAAGTCATCTCGTAGTTCTACCCAATTGTCTACACTCCCTATCGTGCGGGTGTACCATTGCTCCACTCTGTCTACGAGAGAGAAAGGGAACAACTTCCACCTCAAAGATTCCTGTGTCATACCTGGGATTACCAAGCACGAACACAGTTCTTCGAACTCCTTTAAATGATCATGGGGATCATCACTGATGGCTCCAGAGAATGGTCGGTTCCGAACCATGGCTATAAAGCCGGGACGAAGTTCGCAGCTAGATGAAGAAGTTGATGGTTGCTCTAAGACGAACTCGCCCCTAGGGGTAGAGAGGCTTTGACAGGAAGGCATCTCCATGGGTAGCGGGGGTAAAGGTAGAATTCAAGAAACCGAAAAAGATAGATACGAGGACCACTAGGTTCGAAGATAGATACAACAACCGTTCCCCGGCAACGGCGCCAGAAATGCTTGTTGGTATTTTTTGACCTCACCACTAGTGGCGCGTC
Organism: Cenchrus fungigraminus; assembly: GCA_036936925.1. NCBI lineage: Eukaryota > Viridiplantae > Streptophyta > Magnoliopsida > Poales > Poaceae > Cenchrus > Cenchrus fungigraminus. The sequence goes on along the minus strand of CM072772.1, from coordinate 73,283,842 downwards.
TAGCGTGAGCGTGTAAGGAACACCCGGGTACACTAACGGGTGCGAACGAGTCCGCAAGTGCACGGATACACCGTTGTAGCACTTCACCTCAGGAGTATTCCCAAGGGTATCGAATCCAAGGAACGGTGTGTGCTACCTCCTAGCCTAGCTATGGTCCAAGGACACAACTCTATAGGATGAGATGAAGATGGAGAGGATCCTGCTGATAGTGGGCAGAGTTGAGAACAATCTCTCGGTTAGGAACTCTCGTTTCGGACAACGGACAATAGTCGATTCACGGCAAATGGTTAACTACACCTGTATCCAGACGTTGGGGATTCCGTAAGGGTCCAACGGCTGTCACTACCGCGGCCTACCCCAAGACAAAACGTGGGATACAAGGCAATCGAAGGATAACCCGTTGTCTAGACACCACGTCTACACCACCGGTTACTACTATAGCACGGCTACGTCTGACGTCCCATAGCAACACTATAGCACTCTGTACAAAGACGGAGCGATGAACCCACGAGGGAGAGACCAGAACTCACTCAGGTAACCACTATCTATACAAGGATCATGGAAGGACTTTGGTCTAAACTAGAATGCAGGAGCATCCACTTTACTCTAATTGGACAAGCAGGCATACAAACGGAATTAGCAACTTATGGACTACACCAGAAGATCAAAGGCTAAGCTCATGAAGAACACAATCCTCTAAATCATGACCAAGTGAAGAACACAAGAACTATTCACGTATGCATGAATCCTACCTTAGTCTAAATAGGAAATGCAGAAATACTCACTTTATTCTAAATGAAGAAGGAAGCATCCACAGGGATACAAATCCCTCTCTCACTCTCCTACTCTCTAATCTACCAAGGAGAGACCTCTCCTTTGAAGGGAAGCTCTCATCCTTGAGTGAGATGGTGTGTCCTTATTCTTACCCCCTCCCCTTCTATTTATAGGCCAAGGTACCGGCGAGAGAACAGCTTGGGCACCTGGGAATCCACTGTAGGACCAATCACCGAGCACCACGTGGAAGCAGATGGCGATCCGTGGCAAGGTCGGTTCGGCCGATCCAAGGGTTCGGCCGACCTGGCCCCACCATGTCTCGTGCTGTGCTTTCTCCCAGTGACTGATATGTGATCCCTTATGACGATTCCGGGTGTATGGGTCGGTTTGAGGCGGTTTGCTTGGGTTGTGGGCCCCTGAATCCTTGTACTGAACACGTGGCGGCGTCTGATTCGTCGGGAGGTGCTTCTCTTGGATTGATGAGGTTTATGGACACAAGGCATCCTGTGTGCCAGCACGTCACCACATGGCCTAGTGTGGGTCCCACTGGGCCCACATGATGTCCTATGCATATCTCTCTCATCCGGGCTCCGATGTATGCAAATGATATATCCATTTCGATCGTCTCGACGAGCCCGTCACAATGGTGCAGTCCAAATGGGCATTTGGGACTATTTATGATGATGCTATATTCATGCCATTAATGCACTTGCTCTCAGCTATATCATTTCATGTGCATTTTGGCCTGTCCTGCATCAAAAGCTAGAAACACCAACACTTGTGGAAATTGTTAGTATAAAGCCCTATCCTAGTGTTGATGATCACTTCTCATTTATTTTATGCAGGAGTTGACGGCATAAAAGTGGTACTTAACAGCCGTCAACAGACGACTGAGTGGCAGGGTCGAGTGGAGGTCGAGGGAGGGGCACAGGGCTGGACGGCGGCAAGTTGGGTAGCGGCGGCGGCACGGGGTGGAAGTAGAGCGCGGCGTGGAGAGCAAGCGTGGATGAGTGGACGCGAGGGAGACAAAGAGCGAATGAGAGAGAGAGGATGGATGGACACGGGGTGAGCGTCACGGCCTCACAGGCGCGGACGCGAGAGATCATTAACCGGATTCAATCAAAAATTCGGGTCCGAACACATAGATATGTAACGGACATTGCGTAGTCCGTTACCAATAAATATGAAAGGCGACAAACTTTGGTAATGCCCGTCTCCAATGAGGCTATGTTCCATTCTGAATCTCTCATTGGTAACGGGTGTAGAGTCAATGGTAACGGGCTTTAATAATGTCCGTTACCTTTAATATTTATAGTAACGGGCCACATAGGTCCGTTACTAATGCTGCGTGACCAATTTGAGGTTTTCACATAGTGCATGGTGGTGAAGTTGAGTTTGCCCTTCTTCACCTGAACCGTTGGCTTCTTGCCCTGGTGGTTCTGCTTAGCTCTAGAACTCTGACCTTGCTGGTTGGGGTTGGCCTTCCTAGGCTAGGGGCACTCATTAGCATAATGCCCAAGCTGGTTGCAATTATAGCAACGACGATCACCGGCGTTGCGCGGGGGAGCGTTGGGCTTAGGAGCTTGCTGACTGTTAGTTCTTGGAGGGTCTCATCTCCCAGCGTCCTGATGAAGATGACTGGGAGGAACCCTGGGTCCCCTTCTTAACAAAGCGAAACTTTTTGGTCTGCCCACTCCCAAAAGTATTACCAGCCTGTCTCTTGCGGTCTCTCTGAGCTCTCTTCATAGCATCTTCCTGAGAGATAGCCTTGTTGAGCAAGTCGTGATAGCTCTTAGTCTCGACTAAGTTCAGTCGTTCATACAAGTCTCTATTGAGTCCTTCTTTGAAGCGTTCCTTCTTCTTTGCATCATCATCAACGTGATGTCCTCCATACTGGTAGAGATTATTAAATTTCTGTGCATATTGATACACGGTGTCTGTCCCCTATTTGAAAGCCAGCAACTCTCTCATCTTCCTTTCCACAAGTCCATTGGGGATGTAATGGCTCTTGAAAGCTCTCTTGAACTCATCCCAAGTGACCTCGTGGCCAGCCGGCTGCATGGTGTTGAAGTGCTCCCACCACAATAGGGCTTCCCCACGGAGCTGCAGGGCTGCAAAGCCGGCCTTGTGCTCCTCGGAGTATGGTAGCACAAACACCGAGAATTTACCCTCGATGGCCCGGATCCATGCTTCGGCCTCAAGGGGTTCCTCTGCCTTGGCAAAAGTCGGGGGCTTCATCACTAGGAAGTGCCCATATTGTGGAACCGCATTCAAGCCATCATTATTTGGCTCCCGGGGAGGTGGTTGTTGCTGTAGCCGTTCAGCAATTTTGCTGCTGCGTTTGGAGGATGTTACACAGCACCTCCGTTTGGGCCGCAATGAAGGCCTCTGCCGAGGTCATGTTTGGAGGCGGTGGCGGTGGAGGATTGCTACCACTGGGGTTACCGAAACCTCCGGGCATACTGCGGGTCGGTCCCACCATCTGAAAATAAATTGAATTCTCATTAAACACATATTCATAAGCTTGCTTCTTTAAACAACAAGTAGAATATGGACGACGAAAATTCAATTTCACAGGAAATTTTGAACCGGACAGCATTGCAGCACACGAGCATAAAATCCATAACTCTTCGCTCTAAGGTCGAAAAATTCCCCAATTTTGGTCAGTAGTTGCACAATTTGGTAGGCTCCAACTTTGGTATTCAGTGGGTAGACCAAAACCAAGAGTAACCTGCTCGAAACTTTATTCTACCGAGGTTCTGTCCGGCTGTTTGGACAGCAGACAGTAGTTTGCTAACAATTGCATAACTCTCGGTAGGAACGTGCAAAAATTCTGAAATTTGGTGAGCATGACCATCATGAAATTTGCAACAACTTTGGTATTCAACACAAGGTCCAGATCTGATCACAACTAACATTAATTACACATACATCACAGCACCGCAGATTGGTGTTAAACCACGACATTACAAGATGCCAAGTTTTGGGATCACCAACAATTACATGAGGGGTTACAAAGCATCCAGTGCTGCACAAAAGCTACTCCTAAGTCAGCCTATCACAACCTTCCAAAAGCGGCTGCACTCGTGAGTATGGTCAACCTACTACACACTCGATCATCTAGTTACCCACAGAACCATTGCTCGCTGCAGGTGAAGCAGGCGATGTCGGCGGGCGTGGTCCTGCAGCACTTGCCTGGTCAAGGCCAGACTGAGCCTGCTGGTCCTCGGGAGGTACCGTGGCTGCTGGCCGAGCTGGTGGCTGCAGGGCAATAAGAGCCTGCAACAACTCCACGTGAACCTCGCCCTCCATAACCTGCTCCTGTAGCTCGGCTACGTGCTCAACAAGCACGAGCCTCTCTGCGGCGGCAGTGGCTACGTGCTGCTGGTAAGCGTCGTTCTCGGCCTGGAGATCAAGAATCCTCTGCAAGTGGTCACCTCTCTCTATCTCCATCCGTGCTCTGGTGTCCTGTAGCACTACGTTCTGATGCTGGTAAGCTGCGTACAACTCCCTGCTGCTGGTAAGCTGCGTACAACTCGTGCCAAGCGGCGTACGAAAGCTCAAGCCTGTGGCTCAACATAGCCTCTGTGGAGAGGCGAAGAGCCTGAAGCATGAACAAGGCGTCCATACACCACGTCAGTGTGTGGGTAGTATCCTATGGAGGAACGAGCACGGTGAGCTCCTCAATGTGGTCCACACGGTCACACCACGCGGGGTCGTGCGGGTCCACAGTAGGAAACAACCCAAACGGCAACAGCGTCACCTCGAGCGGGCGGTGCTCGCAACAGTCGGTCAGCAGTTTCAACGCCGCTGACTCCACCGACTCAGGGCGACGTAAGCCGTAAAACACGAAGCTGAAGTCGGGCCAGTATGGGTGGTCCGGGTGCGGTGGCACCGTGACGGTAACTCGACACCGAGGAACGCCCAGGTCCACAAACTCCAACGCCTCGTAGGTAGGCGGGATAGTGTAACCGGAGTCCTGGAGTGCCTCCCACGCTAGGCGAGAAAAGCCCTCCCAGTGCAACCCGTCGGAATGCACCGTACCATCCGCGTCAACCTCGTAAAATCCGGGAGCAGCCATCTGTACAAAATGCAAGTGCATGTTAATCTTCAATACAAGTGCAACATGCTAGACGGCAAAAATTTGGCAATTCTGAACAAAAATTCATAACTCCCAAACCACTACCCCAAAAATTCCCAAATTTTGTCAGCAACTCAGAAATGAAATGAGACACAAATTTGGTACTCAAAAGTCAAGCTGAAACTTATGGGAACATGGTGAAAACGAACAAAGTTTGGACTGTGGTCTGCCAGAAAAACAGCAAGACAGCGCTGCACTAAAAAGATCATAACCTCAGATTTATTAACCCTATGGATATGAAACTTTGCGAGCAGCAACTAGACTACCTAAGGATCGCTTTGGTAAAGAACTTCTAGCCCAAAACTTCCTAGATCAGCCTAGAAAAATAGGGACAGCAGCTACGCACAACTTGAGCAGAAAAACATCTTTTTCAACAAACTAGCATAAAGATCCTTAGCAAGGATTACTTAGCTAAAGAGCACAGATGTGGATGGTTTGTGACCAGTTTTAAGTTTGGTAGATTTTAGCATGATGCAAAAGCGACCTATTCGCCCTCACAAGGCAATGAAGCCAAAAATCGGAGTTAGTGCCGGTGGCAAGGCAACAATACGTCTCTTCTTATAATAGCTAGTCGGAAACTATTCGTTTCTCCTTTATCGTACTTACGAAACATGGTTAGTGCACCTGCAAGAAAAGAACCTTCCGTGCTAGCAAGTCACGGGAGCGTCCCCAATCATTACCATTCACTATAGAAATGGCACCCATGCGTTTAACACTGCATGGACAGCGTCCAACCTCAGACACCCTCCATTTGAATGGAGTGTTTCCTTGCCTCGCATATTCGTAATGCGGAATGCACACGTATGGCAAAACGTGGTGACATCACAACCCATGACACGTTCATCTTGAATAGAACATGCCATCCTTCATATGGCTTACATACGGAAAGCGCACGTATAAAACACGTGGCATCCAACCGAGAAGATAGGATCTGTTGAATGGATTGCCCTATCAACCCTCGCATACTCGTGATGCAGCACAGCACACGTATGAAACACGTGGCTAAAGAAGTGCTGGTAGTTAGCAACAATAAATCATAGTTTACTAGCCACCTGAAAGTACCCAAAAATCCCTCTAGGGCCTCTCGGACTACTTTCATCCTTAACGATCCAACGCTTTTTGCAAATACAAGCAAAGTTGGCAAGTTTTATTCCAAAAACTAATAATTAGTGTTACTAATTAACCCTGGTGTACACTAACTCGAGCTCTGATGCCAGTTGTGACAAACCGCCCAAAATAATTCCGTATTATGGCCTAAACCCATCCATTAGGCCCTTAAGCGTTAACACAGAAGTACTTTGTCGTTGTTTGCCGGGTCAAACCTGGTAAATCACTTACTTACAACAGGACCGAAGAGTAGTGTGCATCAAAACTCACACGAAGGCGAGTCCAGAGTCATTAATCAAATTAATCCAAACCGGGCCCACTTGGGGTCCATTTATTACAAATTAAATCTTTGTTCATCATAACATGATAAAGGTTCAGAGTTTAAAGACAGCAGAAAACTAAACATTGGTATGACGTCACAGGAGGCCATCCATGACATCATAATTCTTCGTCATCACCCTCGATCCACTGGAGCTCCCATCCAGGCGGGATCTCCCCAGGCCAAACATCATTCAATTCTTCACCAGAAACCAACATAGATAGCAAGGTTGAGTATGCTAATACTCAGCGAGACTTACCCGTCTGGTGATAACTACATCACCAACCTCTAGACATGAAAGGCTTTTTGGCCAGTGGGTTCGTTTTGCCAAAAAGCGACTAAGAATGGATCCTTACTTTCAACATTTAGCTCAAGTTCTATTTCATTAACCATTCTGGGTAAGCACCTGTGCTAAACAAGCAGTTGTACATGCAATTAAGCAAACAACAATATTATCCATCTATTCCATCATTCGGGATCATAATAGCCAGTTTGTTAAGCAGTCTCGGGTAACGGTGAGAGGCTGACGATCAATGAATTAATAACCTTGCAAGGTGGACCTAAACACACGGGAGGATGCATACCCTAAAAAGACAACTACAAAAGAGGCGGGGTACACACCAAGCAGGCGGTTCCCGTCGATCTTCGGGTTGGGAGCAGGAGTTTACAGTCCTGGGTACAAGGCTAAGTGGATGCCCATGTAATGGCACGCACCACCTCTTGCACATGCACCCCTCCTCTCGGTCGCAAGCCGAGCCGGCGATTTCTCAAGAGTAGTAATCAAATCCCTTCCCTTGCCGCTTCAATCAGGCACTAGGCTTACCGGTCCCATTCCCGACATGTGTCTAGTACGTTCAAACGCTTAACGAATGAAAGCCACTAGACCGGAGCCCAGATCCCATGCTCCTACCACGTGAGCAACCAGTTTATCTTATCTTTATGATTCCAACATAAAGAACCTATATCTCGCAAGTGACGAACATCACTCGACTTGTACCAGGTCCTTATAGCATGGCAACTATCAACCTAGCAAACTAGTATAAGCATAGGTACCTAGGGATCATGCATCTATGGTTTCAAAACAACTCCTGAAACGTAAATGCACAAACATAAACTTAGATAGTTGCATAAGTTGGAAAAGTTAGGTTATGCTCCGGGGCTTGCCTTCTTCCGCGAGGTTAGCCTAAAGCTCTCCCGAACTCTGGTCTGGGTCTTGATTCACCTCCAACTGGTTCAACTCTCCTCCGGATCCTTCCTCGTCACCAACGGGAATGAGAGCGTAGCTACCGTCGGGGAGTTCTACACGACGCATGCATATGCAACATTAAGGTGAATCTCAATAAGATTATGTTTCTGAAAACTAAGGTAAAGCTCCTAGTTTATGGTTGGACACATTCACCTAGATAAAACCTTAAACAACACTTCTTTATTAAAGAAAAAGGTGTTGGTTTCTTTGATGGTGATTGTGTGCACATCTAGGAAAACTTATAAACTGTGCATCAAACAAACAGGGGTATATTTTATATAAGCTCATGTTTCGACCACAGATTTACTGAGCGAAAATCACCACAAACAAAACTATATACTAGGCATGAAAAATACAACAATTGGAAGCCACCAAAATCAAGATAAATTTATTCTAGAGAATCTGCGCAAGCACTGGTCCTATAAATTGGTACACATGCAGGTATGACAAAAATGCAACTTCACACCAAAATTTAGCTCCAGAAGCTATCTAGATTAATTATTACAAAAATAACAAATTTCAGCCTAATATATCCAACAGAAATTATTAAGAGCAGACCATATTCAGGGATAACTTTTCTAGCACAAGCTTAGCATGACATAAACAGATAGCACACCAAAATTCAAGCTCAGACCCTGAAGCAAATTTAAACTATGCATTTAACAAGTTAAACATGCATAAATCAAAAGCAGATATTAAAACAGGTCCTAAAATCGCATCCTATTTTTCTGAGGTGCATCAAAGCATAACAAAGCCAAGTGCCAAAGATGAGCTACAACATTTATATATAAAGGGCTATAAAAAGCATCAAGACAGATTTAACATAAAAAGAAAATAAATCATAACTAAAGATCTACACCAGAAACATGTGCCATTTTTCATGCAGAGCCTAGATAGGACATGATAAACAACATATCCAAGAATCAGCACCAGATTAGTTGTAGATTTTGAACTATAACAAATCTAGCTCAAACACAGATTTAAATTTAATTCAAAAACTAAACAGAAAAACACTATACAACTCTTCTAGAAAAGGTAGCATTCATCACAAGGATTCCAAAACATATTTATTTGCGTTTGTGTGATTTTTCTACAATTTTCTAGGCATTTTACAAGTTTCATCTTTTTGAACCAAAACTTGAAGAATCTATTTACACCGAGGTCCTTAGAAAGAATCTAAACTTCACAACCATGCCCTCGGGTTCACAACTAAGTCCCTGCAAAGAGTTCAATCCTCACATCCATGCCCTTGGCGGCGCAGGGGAGGTTCGCCGGCGGTGATAGCCAGCCGGACTCGGTCGGGCAGTGCACGAGGCGGACAAGAAGCTCACCACGGTTCGATTGCCGGCGGCAGGAGGCTCGGAGGAAGCTCTGGTGATGGCCGGCGGCATGACAGGGGCGCGCGCGGTCCGCCTCTGCTCCAACTCCGGCGCGGGCGACGGCAATGCGTGGCAATGTGGGGCTCGGGGAGCTGTAGTGAGATGTGGCAGAGGTCTAGGAGTGCTTGGACGACGGTGGTAAGGCGCGGGTGGGTGAGCTCGGCTGCAGCGGCGTCAATGGTGACCGGCGGAGCTGCGTGCGCACGAGTGGGGCACTGCGCCTCCTTTTATAGAAAGGGAGGGACAGGCGTAGGGCGAGGCTTAGCCCTTAAGGCTCGCCGCTGCTTTGGCCAATGGCCGAAAGGCGGTCGGGTTCGGCCGTGGGCCTTCGCCGGTGGGCGCCGCGTGGCTGCCGCGCAGACGGTTTGCGCGTGACACAAGGATTGTCGAGGTTCCTACTGGCCATCCCTGGGTTGAGGAGTGGCCGCCAAGGCTTGAAGCCAAGTTGCCGGGTCGGGGCGGCGGCTCTAGTTGGGCGGCGGCGGCGGCACGGTTCGGCGGCGAACACGTGGCGTGCGCGCGCATGCGGGTTGCGATTTCCACCCGGGAGTGTGGGACGGGCTGTGGCGGCGAGGCTCGCCGGCCACAGGACGGCAGCGCTGCGCAATGTCGTTGCCGCGACGCGTGGGAGCGCGCGCTCTGGCATGCTGGGCACGCCAGCACGTCCAGTCAACGCGACTTCACGACGTTCAAACTCGAGATTTCCAAATGAAACTCAATTTTCTCCAAAAAGCAAAGTTGTAGATTGAAGTATAGGCTACAATTTTCACAAAGGTCGACATGGTGTTTGAGCAAGGGTTCGGCCGGGAACACCTGTGAAAGTTGATCTGTCGCAGAGTGCCGGGAAACTGTTCCAAATGGCATTGACCAAAATTTCAGGCAATTGCCACTCTAAATTTGAAATGCCGCCAATTATGAAAAATGTGTTCCTAGAGAAGAAGAAGAACTTTCATATTGGCATAATTTTGAATGTTTAGGGAAAATCTTGAGATATGGCCAAAGTACTCTAGATAGGTGTTAGAGGTCTAGGGTTTTGACCAATCAAAAGGGGATTTGACTAGTAAACTCTACTTTGGTCTACTAATTAACTCAATTACTATTGAAAAACATCAGGGATGTTACAGCTTTGGGATGTATATGCATGTGAATGGCTTATTTTTGTGAAAATTCTATATATGATCCTCTCATGTGAGTTGAATGCCTTTCATGCTCATTTTGTGCTCAAATGGCTATATCTTGCTTAATTTGTGCTTAGGTATCATGCTCTTTTGATTTGGGGTCAAAGACCCATTTGTCATCACGAATGTTTAGCCTACATGTTACCTTGTGGAGAAGCCTAAGCTTCTTTTTGCCACAAAGGCACTTCATGTACCATGCTTAATTTGAAACCATGAAATTGGTATATGAGATGCTTATTCTTGAAAAATATGCTTCCATGTCAAATATGCTTTAAATTCCTTATCTTAGGTGCTAAACTGTTGCATGTTGTCTACCATTGAGAAGTCTCATGTTTAGAAGTAGACACATGGCTCGGTGGGTTTGACATGACATGAGATAGCTTGTAGGTGTTTGTGATGATCTTATGATGAGAACTTGTGACCTTGCATGAAGTCTATGGGCTATATGTTGTTTGTGCTCTTTTTGGTCATGTTGAGGTCCTATGCTCATGAAAGGGAATTTTTTTTGAAAATGATTCATTTTGTTTATGGCTATGTCACATGCTTATATGTTCCTATCTATCTCGTTGGTGATGCTTGTACTAAATATGTGGCTATCTTGCTTGTCTATGTCTCATTTTTAGCATGTTGTAGTGTTCTTTGTCTATTTGAGAAGCACATGCTTGCATTTGTAGACTTGATCATGCATTACCAACAAGGGGGAGGAAAGTACCCAATTCATTCATCTAGGGGGAGTTTTGCATCAAGGGGGAGAAAAATGGGGAGAAATGCATTTTTTCAGGGGGAGCTTGCATTCATGCTTTGGGAGCTCTTTGTCACCTGATTTGATTTGTGCTCTTTTGCCGATGGTGTCGAGCCCTTTTGCCACACCTTGAGGAGTCGGCAATTTTGGAGCATTTTATACCAGCTGTGTTGAGCCATTGCCCTTGCCTTAGGGGACCAAGATTTTTCTCTGTCAAGTGATCTTGTTTTGGTTTTTGTTTGGCTTTTGATCACTTGTTTGAGTTTTTAGTTTGTTTCTTTTCTTTTTCTCTTTTATCTGAGCTGGTTACTATGTGTGTTGTCAATGCACTCATCAAGGGGCTATTGAGGACCGGAGCATCCGAGGACCGGTGGATGGTCGCTCCCTGGTGTGATGAGTGATTGACAACATGGTGTGGACTGACTCTTGGCTGAGTATTGCAGGTGTAGGTTGCGGCTTGATTTGCGTTGGTGCAGGTGAAGAGCGGGCGCGAAAGGTCTTAGCCTTGCAAGGCCTCCGAGGAGTGGAGAAATAAGTAGGCTTAGCTCGATGGACCCGGTGGCCGAACGAGATCAAGTGCGGGCCGCATGGTGGCAAGAAAAGCAGGACGAAGTCATGGACAGGAGCCGGTGCAGGGTAGCGGCTCACGACCGGAGTCTGCACGCGGGGTTTGCGGCGGTTCACCACACAACCGTCGGGTTACTTGGTTGAGGCACAAAACCAAGACCGGAGGCTTGGCGGGCGGAGATGAAATTCGGGTGCGCCGAGAAGCTTCGATGCTGGGGGACACACGGCGGGATCACAGGGCTTGCGTCGGGAGGACGCGGACTGCGGCGAAGGCGTGGCCACCCGATGAAGAGGAGTGCTACTTGACCATCTTGCCCCCGAGGGGTCTGTATCTTCTTTTATGTTCTAGGGGTAGCTTGGTCATTTGCCAGCCCAGAGAAACTTCATATATATAGCTCTAGGGTTTCAAGGCAAATCATCCATCCGGACTGCTTCTCATTTTCCCTATTCTTTAGGCTAGATTTTCTTCATGATTTTGTAGAGAATCTGACCTCCGAGTGTATGGAAGCATTCATGGTTACCTCGAGTTTCTCTGTCCGCACTTGGCGGACAGTCCGCCTGGTAGGCGCGTACGGTCTGCGAGGCCAGGTGTTCGTCCAGTTCGTCGCTTGTTCGTGCGAGTTCTTGGTTCGATCCGTCGAGTCAGTTGGTTTCGGTTGCAAGAGTTTTGCCGGACAGTCCGTGAGAAGGGTGCGGACGGTCCGTGCGTGGCGGATGGTCCGTGCGTGGCGGACGGTCCGCGGGTAGGCTACGGACGGTCCGTTTTTTGTGGTGCGCTACTGGAGGTTCGGTTGCTCATTTTGGACGGTCCGCCCCGTGCTTGCGGACAGTCCGCTTGGGTCCCGCGGACAGTCCGCCCCCTCCTAGCGGACGGTCCGCCCAGGCCATTGCAGATCGCCTAAGTCCTTTGCTTCTTGTGCTGTGCTTCCGCTCTGGATTGGTTTGGGACTTGTTCCTAGGGTTGGTAAGTCTGTTGTGACTATGTGACCTTGGCAAGTTCATGTGGGAACCCTTGCTTGTGATTTTGGGGCATAGTCGAGTTCGGCTCTTCGGGGAAGAATTTTTATCGGCTCCCATTCACTCCCCCCCTCTGTGGTCGCCTAATCAGTCTTCAGTCATAAAATTTTCCAGGGCCCCACAAGTAAGCATTTCTGCCAGGTCAGGGGAGGCCAGGTCACGAAATGTTGCAAAGACAATTTGCCATAGCAAGGGTTTGAACTATAGACCTATAGGAACAAGATTGCGTTGTTTACCACTGCACCACTTCTTGGTCGTGTAAATTTTATAGGAAACACTTTCTTTATGTTTGTGTATGGTGAATCTTTAATAGAAATCATTAATTTGCAGGCGAAACACTTCACTACCTTCACAAAGACTCTCGACTTTTGCTACGCGCAGATCTCCAACGGCTCGTGGTAGGAATGGCAGATTCTGGCGGTGATGAGAGGGTGGTTTATGCGCCACCTCCCGACTATGAGTTCATGAAACAGGATGGCAAGGTCAGTCCTCTGGTTTGAGCCACTATATTTCCCCTATTGACCTAGGGATGGGGATTTCTAGATTTAGGGATCTAGATGATGGATGACCATGTACAATAGATTCAGATTTCATCATACACTCAGATTTGAATTGCAATTGGTGTTAGAAGTTGATTCAGTTAGTTTTCAATTTTCATCGTTTGATGAATTGATAGGTTCTTGTATTTTTCTAGCTTCTGGAGGTGCTTGAATCCACTGAAGCTGAGCTGATTTCATCGTACACTCAGATTTGAATTGCAATTGGTGTTAGAAGTTGATTCAGTTAGTTTTCAATTTGCATCGTTTGATGGATTGATAGGTTCTTGTATTTTTCTAGCTTCTCGAGGTGCTTGAATCCACTAAAGCTGACTTGCAGAAGGTGAAGAGAGACCTGCAATAACAACAAGTCAGTGAGCTCAAGTAACTGCAAAAGGCTCTAAATTACAAGCACCTGTATGAGCAATCATTACAGCAGCAGAATGACCAGCTGAAAGAGATTAAGAAATGCATGGAAGAGTGTTATCAATTGCTGCAACAGGAGAATGCCCAGTTGAATGAAATGACATTGTTACGGCAGGACAACATTGCCATGATGGAAGAGCTGACCAAATGCAGGGACCATGTTTATCAATTGTTACGGCAGGAGAATGACCAGCTGAAAGAGATTCAGCAATTGTTAGCGGAGAATGCCCTGTTGAAAGAAGAGCAATCGAACTCTGACTGAGCTGCAGACAATCGATAAAACATGTCTGGTGTTATTGCTAGCTAGACGGTTCATAGGTGGTGTGTACTTTTTGGTGATGAATTTCTTGTATTTTTGTGTTTGCTACTTGCTGGTGGTGTGAACTTTGTGGTGATGAGTGCTATGAGATTCCATCTTATTATGCCGATTTGGTTTAATCTATTTCAAATTGAGTCGAGCATACTCAAAATTCTGAATTAATTTTGCTGATGTTTTGCTGGCCCGTTCTGTTGATGTTTGCTAGAAGGACCTTTCTGAGTAACAATCGCGAAACTGCTTGTTTCGTACTGTCGGTCACGAATTGTTGCAAAAACAATTTGGCATAGCAAGGGTTCGAACTAGAGACCTATAGGAACAAGACAGCACTATCTACCACTGCACCACATCTTGGTTGTGTCAATTTAATGGGACACACTTCCCTTATGGTTCTGTCAGGTGAATCTTTAATATAAATCAGTAAATCACAGGTGAAACGCTTCACTACCTTCGCAAAACACGTCCGCCCCAACCACAGCACAGAGCGGTTATGATAAGTTGGCTGGAGAAAAGCCCGCGCTGTAGCCAAAAATAGTTTTCTCGCAGCCCGCTGCCTCGAAACGGGAAAACGGATAACGGAGAGGCGAGTAGGCTACCAAAACGGATCATTCCAGCGGTGATTTGCGACTTCCAACGGCTGCTCACTCCTACGGGCGCAACCTAGGTCATACTTGCTACAGCACCGTGTCAATCTGGTAAGTAATTTTGTGTTCAATCCGTAAAATTTCATTTTGCAGAATGTTCTCCTTTTCGATTCGTTCTGTGGTCAGTAATTTTGAGTTGGATTCGCCAAAAACTTTCCAAATGGATAGACGCAGGATAACCGGTTGTACTGGTTTTACCACCGATCATGAGAAAGGGGTACAAGATTTCTTGACATTTCTTCAGACAAGATACGCTGAGGACGATGAAGAAATACTATGCCCGTGTTGTCGATGCCTCAATAACTCTATAGGGACTATAGAGTGAATTGGAGTCCACTTACTTGTGAGTGGGATGGCAACCACTTACACTAGGTGGATCCATCATGGAGAAGCTTTGGAGGATGTGGTTGACGATGATGCAAATGTTCAGGATAATGCAATTCTACAGGATGATGTGGTTGAGGAAATTGCAATTCTGCCGGATGCAGAGGGGATGTGGATAATGCAGCTCCATGGGATGGTGGTGATGAAGGACTGATTAGGCGACCAGAGAGGGAGGGAGTGAATGGGAGCCGATAAAAATAATTCTCCAAGAGAAAACCGGCTAAGTCCCAAAATCACAACCAAGGATTCCCACACGGGCTTGCTAAGGTCACGTAGTCACAGCGGACCTACCAACCCTAGGAACAAGTCCAAACAAGTTGCAAAGTGGAAGCACAACTGAAGAAGCAAAGGACTTAAGCAAATCTGCCTGGTCAGGACGGACCGTACATATGGATGTCTCGGACCATCCGTGAAGACCGGCGGACCATTCGTGAATGAGGGATGGACCATCCGTATTAAACTAGCAGAACCTCCAGTAGCACAACACGCTATACGGACCATCCATATGGGACCCACGAACCGTCCGTCCAGCACAGACCGTCCGAGCCTTACTCACGGACCGTCCGTCAAACCTCCTCCAACAAAAACCTAGCGCTCCGACCGCTCAAACCAAGAACTCACACGAACAGGCGACGAACTGGACGAACTTAGATCCGCACGGACCGTCCGTGCCTACACGACGGACCATCAGTCAGGCACGAACGAACCCATCGAACTCGAAACCGCGAGGTCAACTCCACCTATCCATCCATGGATCTCCCAAACGGCTAAATGGATTGAGACAAGATTTGGGGGAGATGTGAAGCGTCCCTAGGGGATGTTATGCCCAAAAACTTGAGGCCTCAAACCAACTAAATCGTCGGGAATCGACAACGAACCGAGCTACCAAAATGCTAGGGTTCCAACCGAAATCCTCAAATCAAAGGCCAAATCCGGAGTTTGAGGGGTCAAGATCAAGCACAAAGATGCACAAGACATCTATCCATGATCCCCAAAAAGAAATCCGAACACAAACACCTCAGAATCAAAGGAACAAGCTGCACACGAAAATCCCACAAAATAGCCCAAAAAGGACATGAAAATCACTCGAGCCTAGAGAAAGAAATCAACACAACCATGAATGCTTCCATACAACTAGAGGTTAGATTCTCTACAAAATCATGAAGAAAATCTAGCCTAAACAGCAGGGAAATGAGGAAGCAGTCCAGATGGATGAGTTGCCCTGGAACCCTAGAACTATATATATGAACTCACTTCGGGTTGGGAAAATGACCAAGCTACCCCTAGAACATAAAGGAAGATACACACCCCTCTGGGGCAAGATGGTTAAGTAGTGATCCTTTTCATTGGGGGCCACGCCTTCGCCGCAGTCCGCGTCCTCCCGACACAAGCCATGCGATCCTGCCACGTGTCCCCCGGCATCGAAGCTTCTTGGCGCACCCGCATCCCGTCTCCGCCTGCCGAGCCTCCGGTCTTGGTTTTGTGGCCAAACCAAGTAACCCGATGGTTTTGTGGTGAACCACCGCAAACCTCGTGTGCAGACTCCGGTCGTAAGCTGCTACTCTGCACCGGCTCCTGTCCACGACTTCGTCTTGCTTTTCTTGCCACCGTGCGGCCCACACTTGATCCGGTTCGGCCATCGAGTCCATTGAGCCGAGCCTACTTGTCTCTCCACTCCTCGGAGGCCCCGCAGAGCTAAGACCTTTTGTGCCTGCTCTTCACCTGCATCAACGCAAATCAAGCCACAACCTGCACCTGCAATACTCGGCCAAGAGTCAGTCCACACCATGTTGTCAATCACTCAATACACCAGGGAGCGACCATCCACCGGTCGTCAGACGCTTCAGCCCTCAATCTCCCCCTTGATGAGTGCATTGACAACACACATAGTAACCAATTTAGAGAAAAGAGAAAAGAAAAGAAACAAGCCAAAAACTCAAACAAGTGATCAAAAGCCAAACAAAAGCCAAAACAAGATCACTTGAGAGGGAAAAATCTCGGTCCCCTAAGGCAAGGGCAACAGCTCAACACAACCGAGATTAAATGCTTCAAAATGCCGACTCCTCAAGGTGACGCAAAAGGGCTCAACACCATCGGCAAAAGATCACACATCAAATCAGGCGACAAAGAGCTCCCAAAGCAAGAATGCAAGCTCCCCCTGAACCACTACAAGAAATATGTCGACTAGTGACACAAAAAAGGCCGTTTCTCATCATAAACCGCGATTAATGACGCCAGTTGTTACGAAAACGCTCCGTCATTAATAGAGCGTCACAAATCGCAATTAATGACGAGACCTTATTTCGCGGCGACGCGTATAAATTCGTAACACTTATCGTCATAAACCTGTTTCGGCGGTTGTGCCACGTCGGACCGAGATCCATCATGGCTCCGATGTGGCAGGGGGTTATGATGATTTCGGTTCGTCACAAATTGAGGCCCGGTCCATGTAAGAGCCTATGTGCGCCTAATGTTGTTGGGGCAATTTTAGCCCGTTTCAGGTTTTCGTGTTATTTTTTTGGTCATTCCCTAAATGTTTGTTGCACGCTATATTGGGCAATTTTATTTTGGGCCCTAGTCAATCTAACGAACTTGGCCCATATTGCATTATGCAGGGACATTTGATTTTGGGCAATTATCCCCATGGCCTTTCCTGGGCCTCGACCCATATTGCATTTTTTTAGATCAACCCATATTACAATTCGCAGGGCACTGTATACTATTCTGGTTGCTGCTGATCACCAGCACATAATCAAACAACAAAATCGAACATTTCCCACTTCCATATAACTCACACCACATTCAGGGAATAGTTCAACCAGTACAATTGTGCAACATACATCAAGTTAGCATCGAATCGAATCAACGTACAACAAGTCATCAGCAACACAAGTTCACCAGGTTCACACTTCAGTTGACAGGAGGATAAACCTGGCTGAAATTTATCAAGCCTTGGATCAGATTATGCATGTCATTTGTGCTCCTCTTCAAAGCTTCAAGCGCTTCTGTTTGAGACTTCAATGTTGTCTCCTGTTCTTGAGCCTTCAATCTCAGTTCGCTCATCTTGGCCTCCTATTCAACAATCTTCTGCCGCAGTTGTGCCCCCCTTGCTTCTCATTGTTAAGTCCAGCTCGTATTTCCTGAACCTGAAGTGCAGTAGTAACCCTAGTCTTTTTCATGGAGGGCGGGCGAATGCCAGCCACCTCCCGAAAAGTCCTAGATTGGACAACTTCCGCCACTGCTTCAACAGCAGTCTTCCTTGGTTGGATGCCTTGAGGTTCAGCGACAATTTGTTCCATGCGAGCCTAAAAAAGGAAATAAAATGAAAGGTTTAAAATAAAATACTCACACATGTTTCTAGTATTGTTGCAAAAAAGAATGCAAAAGCAGACAAGTACTTACAATGGTTGCCTGTACTGGAGCGGTGAAGCCATTCTTGCTACAGTGGAAGGACTTGAAATAATCAAGTGGACTTAGCCCTTCTCCTTCAGTAGTATAGTTCTGCCTCTAAATATGTTTTGAAAACAGGCATAATTATTAAAGTGCCAGCATTGTAAATTGGTTCATGAAATGAACTACAGAGCAAAAACATAACTTGTTCATTTGCTTACCACAAGATTAGCTTGTGCAATGTAGCTTTGAGATCCCGTGCACTGATGGTACTTGACCTTTCCTCGATTACCGGTGTTTGTACTACACCTCGCCTTTACAATAATAAGAACTTGTTTAAGAAATTAGATTACAAACAATATATTAGTACATGAAAATGTGGTAGTGGCAAGTTGAAGTTCTATCATACCCTGTGCTCAGGGGAAGACCACATGTTAACTAGTGCCTTCCAATGGGCATCGGTCAGATTGGTCACTAGAGATTTAGTTGGGACTGCATTTGCTGGAACATCATTGAAGTACTTTTTCTTTAGGCATACCTCGCCTGTCTTAGTATCGACTTCCACATGTTAGTGCATGCCACCCTTACAGGCTCACTGGTGGTGTCAATGTCGAATTGCCCCTAGCACGACACAATTATCAGAAAAATGGATGACAAGAATGGATGCAAAGAACTATGGTAGTAGATGAGTGGACATATGCACACCGCTAGTTTGCCTATGTAGTTCTTGAGATGGTCTTCAGTCTTTTCACCATCTTGTTGGTTCTTCTTTGGCTTGTAGTCCTTCAAGCAAGGAAGGAGTGGTATGTGCCCACACACTATGATCCCACCTTATGATGCGAACTTTGCAGCTTACATTGATGCCTCTGGGTGTTTGAGCCCTTCTTGAATGTGTATAGGGATCTTGCCATTTAAACCTCGGCTAATTCGGTCTAGATCTCTGCCCAATCTTGTTGAATGCCGCAGCCCCCGTTGTGCTCTGGAAGGGTGTGCATCACCTAACAAGTTTGTTACAGCCATACAAGTTAATAATTATACGGTTGGTAATTAGGACATTCGAATATGAGATCAAATGACTTGCCTTCTGCAGTCGTCATGTCAATGATGTTCTCATCGTGGGTTGCTATTGCTTGGCCTTTAGTGGGCAATTATTGTGTATCAAGAGTTGTCCCACTCCCATCAGCTAAAGGCAATTCCCTTGCCTTGGTCCTAGTCAGTCTAGGAGGCATTCTGCTAGGGTCATCCGGTGCCCGAATTCTCTTGGTCCCTCTTCCTCCACTGACAGGTATGCTATGAGTGACCTGATTACACAAAATTCAACAAAAAAGAGAAGATCAGAAGCAATCCTGCATAACTGGTACATGAAATGAGTTCATGATAAGATTACCTCTTATTGACATGTCTCTGGGTCAGATTCATGTTCATCAGATGGGTTGTACTCTGGATCCGAATCTTGTATTCTTGTATCGTTGGTACCCTTTCTGCTTGGTCGGTCAGGTGGTAAAAGTGATTTCATTTTCTCGATGCTAAGACTAGAGAAGAATGTGTGATTCCTCAAGACATTAATGTCCCTCTGCCACTCGTAATCGCAGCGCTCGTCTACTTCTGTTAGGAAAGCAGAGAAACTTCTGTAAGGTTGGCCTACCACTGTAAATAAAACTAGATCTAAACACTTCTATAAGAACCAGTAGGATGTTCCTAGCCAAAACAAGATCCTGAAAAGGATGTTCCTAGTCAAAACAAGATTCTGAGAAGAACTAGTGTAGACATGGGATCTGTCAGATCTAAAAACTTCTATAAGAACCAGTAGGATGTTCCTAGCCGAAACAATATCCTAATAAGAACAAGTGTAGACATGGGATCTACCTGATAAAAAAAACTAGTGCACACATGGGATCTGCGACATGGGAAAACACGCAAGTACGAATCCACTAGGGAAGCTGAACAGAGGAGGAAAACATTTTACGTTGTTCTAGATATTTCCTTCGTATGACCTTCCCTCCTGGTGCCATTGTGTCGTCGTCATTGGGAAAGGGGCTGAAGCTATGAGCGGTAGATTTGGGACGATGGAGGAGAGGAGGTGAAGATTTGGGCTGGCATCGAGGAGGGAAGGGGAAATGTGGGTCGAAAGATTAGAGATGGTGAGGAGTATAAGGGAGGGAAGGGACGGGGGCGGGGTTAATTTATCCATTTCGGTGGAGGGCTTTGTTAGATTACCAATATACCCTTTCATTATGGTGGTGACTGAAATGGGGTGCACTGGGAAGGGGGAAGCAAAAAGGACATTTAACATCTGCTTTGCCCGGGCGTCCAAAATTCCGAATATTTGAATAGCACACAGGTTTGTTCTGGTGGCTGGTCAGCGCTATATACTGGCGGCAAAGGATGTTCCTCTTATCAAGATACTACTACAAAGGATATTCCTTTATTAGGAACTACTCATTTCGTTTATGTACTTCTCCCCTTAAATTGATCATGAGCAAGTCACATTGCATACTCTTCGATTATGCCCACATTGGAGATCAACACATCCCTTCCTTCGTGGATTCGATTCTCTTAGTACTACATGATCATGAACATGTCACGTTGCATACTCCTCGATCATACCCACATTATTGGAGATCAACACATCCCTTCTTTCGTCGATTCGATTCGCTTTGTACTACATGATCATGAGCATGTCACGTTGCATACTCCTCGATCATGCTGACATTGGAGATCAACACATCCCTTCCTTCATCGATTAGATTCGCTTAGTAATAAAAGATTATGAGCACGTCACATTGCATACTCCTCGATCATACCTACATTGGAGATCAACACATCCCTTCCTTCGTTGATGCGATTCGCTTAGTACTACATGATCATGAGCACATCATGTTGCATACTCGTCGATCATGCCCACATTGGAGATCAACACATCCCTTCCTTCGTCAATTCAATTCACTTATGAAGGACTGAACTGGCGACCAGAGAGGGGGGAGTGAATGGGAGCTAATAAAAATTCTTCTCAAACGAGATGACTACTACAACAAGATGAACTCGGTCGGATACCCAAAAGCACACGCTCCATACTCAACCTTCCGTTTGCCAAAACCACATAGCCACTGGAGTGCTACTGGTCCTAGGAAGAAACACTACATGCAGCCACATCTCCTACACAAACACGACAGCGGAAACAACTCGGAAGCTGTCTGGCCAGCAGGGGGCGGTTAGACCGCCTCCACCTGGTAACCGAGAAATCCTCCGAACGACCTCTTCCGAGCTCCAAAACTCTCCACGGTTTCACCCACTGAATCCTCTGGTCAAGGCCAGGCTAGCTACCAGAGAATCTTGGCGAAAACCAAAACTTCATCCAGGGGCCTAGGGGCGGTTTAACCAGCTCACGGGGGCGGTTCAACCTCCTGTACCCAACAAGGAACAGAAGCCAAGAACTCCTAGCAAACAACACCAAAACGGACCCCAATTTCACCAGAACGCTCCTCTGATCAAGGCGAATGAACTCACAGAATCTGGCAAAATCAAAACTTCTACCTGGGAGACCCAGGGCGGTTAGACCGCCCCCCTATGGCGGTTAGACTGCCCTCCCAGAAAACCTGGCCGCGGGTCAACCCTCAACTTCCCATCGCCCGATCTCCCGATTCACCCCACGGATTGCAGCGAAACTTCAGGGATACCTGGGTTACCTCCTGGGCAACCTCTCCACAAAAGGAATTGCACCGAAACGCTCTCAATCAAAGGGAATCGCGGATCTTGGACCTCTATGTCATGAACTCGAGCAACTCGAACAACCACCAAATCGAGGTCAATTCAAGGGAGTTCTTGGGGCAAAGTCACCAGCCAAAGAGGCACAAGGTCCTCATACGTGACACCCAACAAGAATCCCGCAAGAAATCGCCCTCAAAACTCCGCCAAGAGAATCACAAGAAAGAGCTCTGAAAATCACCAAAAAGACAAACGGGAGAGGCAACACAAGGCCTTGAGGAACCACGCCGAATCATCTATACATACCATGAAGGTTCATACAAGGTCTAGCTTGCCACCCAGTCATCCGTCCCTCTCTCAAGATATCACCATGAAGCTCTCAAGCTAGTCCTAGAAATTCCTAAGGAAAATAGGAAGGGAAAATAGCAAAGGGAAAATGAGCTAGGGTTCAAAGAGTTGGCTGCCATCCCAGAACTCAAGTGTTTATATGGGGGAAACCAAAAGACTAAACTACCTTACTAGCAACTAGGGATACAAGCCCCTCAAGGGCAATTTTGGAAGTCTTCAGTTTAGCACCATCGGACGGATGCGCATCCACCGCAAACCTGCGTAGCTCCAACGCAACTCTTGCGGTCATGCCGCGTCTCCTCCGCTTCGAAGTTTCTCAGCGGCAACGACCCGGGCGGTCAGACCACCCCACCTGGGCGGTTAGACCGGCCCCAAGCGATCTGACCGCCCCTCCTGGGCGGTTCAACCGGCCTGGCCGGCCACACTCCTCCGTCGAGTCTTCGGCCTCGGTTTTGTGGCTCAACCGAGTAATCCAGTGGTTTTGTGGTGAACCACTGCAAACCCCGCAGACTTGGTGTAGCCTCCGCCAATCTCCACTAATGACTCGGCTCCCGCCATGTCCCGGCTCGACCTTGGTTTTGAGGCTCAACCAAGAAACCGTACACGACTTCGTCTTGCTGTTCTTGCCACCATACGACCTGCACTTGACCCCGCTGGCAACCGGGTCCCTCGAACCAAGCTTACTTGTCTGCTCCACACCTGGAGGCCTCACCGGCATCGACCTTTCACGCTTGTTCTTCACCTGCACCAACACCAATCAAGCCGCAGCCTGCACCTGCGATACTTAGCCAAGAGTCAGTCCACACAACGTTGTCAATCACTCATCACACCAGGAAGCGACCATCCACCGGTCCTCGAACCACACAGGCTCTCAATCTCCCCCTTGATGAGTGCATTGACAACACACATGATTGGTAACCAAAGAGAAAAGGAAAAGAAAAGAAACGACTAAAAGAAACTTCAACAAGCGATCGAAAGCCAAAGGAAAGGCAAAGAACAAGATCACTTGAAGAAGGAAAGTCTCGGTCCCCTTAGGCAAGGGTAACGGCTCGACACAACCGAGATAAAAATAAGCTCACACAAAGAGCAAAGGCCACCAAATGCACACAAGGACGCAAACCATAAACTCACACAAGAGCTCACCCTGCACATATGCAAGCTCCCCCTGAGCCAAAGCACACTCCCCCTGACCCAATGCAGCGATGCAACATGGGAATGCAATAAGGAGCAAAAACCTGCTCACACTGCCCAGGGTGGTTAAACCGCATGCTCAGGCCGGTCAGACCGCCCCCTCTGGGATCTGACCGCCTTAGGGTGGTTAGACCGCCCCAAGAAACCGGCCTTGCACCAAACTTTTCAAAACCTGCCCGAACCACTTTGAACACTTTCCAAATGCTCCCAGGTGCCCAAATCATGCCCAAACTTCTCCCCCTTGTTGACAATGCATGAATCAAGCCAAAATGCGAAAAGTTTCAACCTAGAGGTTCTCAAATAGACAAAATTCATCACAAGATGCTACACATATCCAAATGAGCAAGTTGGATACTCTATAGCTTCGTATGAACATAAAATACAAGATCACCAAGTTTCACAACCATTGGGTAAAGGTAAGATAAAATTGATCATTTTTGCGAAAATTTACCCTCTCATGAGCAAAGTCCTAAACATGAGCAAAACATGTCAAAATGGTAAAACCACACAAACTTCATGCTAGGACAACCATTCTAAGCATAAGATCATCATAAACACCCACAAGCATCTCATGTCATGTCAAAGCCACCGAGCCATGTGCTTACTTCTATATATGAGACTTCTCATTGGTAAGCAACATGCAATGGTTTAGCACCCAAAAGGAAGTGAATTAAACATATATGACATGGGAGCACATTTTCCAAGCAATTTACATTTCATTTTCAGATTCATATTTGGTACATGAAATGTCTTTGCGACAAAAATGCACTTATGCCCCTCCACGAGATAAAGTATGGGGGCTAAACATTCATCATGACAAATGAGCCTTTGGCCCCATATACTCAAAATAGGCTATCCAAGCACAAATTAAGCAAAGAAAAGCCACTAAAACATGTCATGATCATATAAAGGCATTTACTCACAAGAGAGCATACATGTAGGATTTTTCAAAAGCATAGCTATCAACCATGGATATAAATCAAGATCATCTAGAGCTAAGCCAAACTAAACCATATCATACCAAACTATCTCACAAGATCATATATAGCACATCATGGTGAACTATGTATATAAGAGAAGCTTTTCCTACACAATGCATATGGTACAAAATGCATGCAACCTAAGATACAAAGATGCCTATACATCATGATACATATGCAATGCAAAATGCAAGAAATGCATAAAGGAAACTATACATATGCTACACAAGGAGCTCCCACACCAACTCAAGAGACCAAACACACACCAAATTCTCCCCGCAAACGAGTGAAAGTTGCTTGATCTAGGGGCTTCGTGAAAATATCCGCTAGTTGGTTTTGTGTGGGCACATGGATCAAAGCGATTTTTCCTTTCTCAACATTGTCCCTCAGAAAATGGTATCTGTTGACGGTCGATTTCCGTCAACCAATAGCACTTGTTACACGTTGGTTTGAGCTATGAATTATAACTAACCCGCCACTAGGCATACTAATGATGTAATAAGTTCACACTTGCATGTGGTTTTTGGAGTTTATTGTTTACGTAGGAAATCAACGTTAATGAGGAGACTTTCAGGATAAGTTCATCAAGCACTTTATGAGAAGATCATGAAGCCCGTCACAAGTCAATACATGAAGTGAACACGACTCCAAATGACCCAAGGTCCGAAGCATCAACACGTAAAACTCCGGGGACTAGGAGGTTTACCAATGAGATCAACTTAGCCCGAGAGATATTCTCGCAGCCCAGAACAGCATGATTTTTCGGTGCAGATTCGGAGACTTAAACGGCCTCTAATAGCAAAAGCTTGACTACCAAAGTTGTGGGCCTCGACGATAGCTTTGATTTGGACATATGGAAGGCCCAATTCGGGTCAAGGAGCTAGGAGATATGGCCCCCGAAATGCCAGCTGCGCAGACAAGTCCGAAATCAGACAGATTATCTTCCGAGGCTGTTTTGGGGATCTTATCTTCGTTTCCAAGGAAAGCAATGAATACCAAAGTTGAAGATAATTTTGTGGCACATAACCTGGACACCGAATGTGCATTATTCGGAGTCCGGACGTGGGAGATATGGTGCCGACAAGGAAGGGCTGCGAATCAGGAAAATCTGTACGAGGCTGATTTTATGGAAACCAAGTTTGCTTCTCTCCCAAGGAGGATCTCGTGCAAGGCAAGGTGGAGCACGCCCCAAGGCACCCCAAGGGTATAAATACAACCCCCTAGGCGCCCCAAGATGGTTACCCATTGACATCCATTCATCGGAGAGCCGCGGGAGATCACCACAAGGAGGAGGACGCCGAGGCCTTGCCGCGGCACCGTCGGAGTTGGAGGACGGCGAGGATTGATCTTCATCGGATGCTTCTACCACATTCAACGGTACGATGCTTAGCATCTTGATGGAGTAGATTCATTGTATGTCCATGGAGTTGTAATGGATCTTGATATGTAGTCACCAACTCTTATTTATATCGTAATCTATTGTTCCTTTGTTGATGATGCTTAATGCTAAAGGTTTGGCCACCATGCTTTTTGGGTCGCTCCCATGGATCGCGTCAACATACCGTGATCATCAACAGGTTTAGCAAAGATTACCTTCGCGTAGTGACAGTACGGGGGGAGGGAAAATGCTAAACCGCTGTCACATGTTTAGATAGATTAGATTGGTTTTATCATGTTTAGGTGATTGCATCTTCAAGTACCCTAGACTCCATGGGCAAATGTTCTCGATAACTTTTGTATCTCACTTCTCTCATTTGACCTAGATTAGATTGGTTTTGACTTGTCTTAGTTCATAGATTAGATTGTCTTTAGTTCATAGATTAATCTTTCATCCAAAGGTTTGCATCAACTAGATTAGTGCTAGATCAAACGCTAGTGATCCCCTTGCTCCGCTAGATCAAAGGCTAGTGGTCCGTACGCTTGCGGATCGAAGTTCGTTACACGTTTCAACCATCAACAAGCCCTTTTTCTGGTGCTGTTGCCGTGGAGCAAGCCAGTTTACTTAGTTTGATTTTGTATTAATTTTGTTGATTACTAACATCTAACCCTAGTTTTCTAGAAAAAAACTTTTTCTTGTTTTGTTTTTGTTTTTGTTTTTATTTGTTGTCTAGATGGCGTTTGTCAACCGTCCTTTGGAAGAACCGGAGAAATCATTACGGGATTACGCTAGCCCACGATGTGACGACATCAAGATACAAAAGTCGGATTCGAAGCTCGAGACGACAAGGTATGAGATCAAGGTTAAGATCATCGAGATGGCGGCGGCAAACCCTTTTAGAGGGATGGAGACGGACAACCCATATAGACACGTCAAGCACTTCACGACGTTATGCAATACGGTATGACAAGAAGGAGTTCCCGATGAATGGTTCAAGTGGAATCTCTTTCCCTACTCACTTGCCGGTGAAGCGAAGACATGGTATTCATTTGCATCCTTCAAAGTTGGAGGGAATTGGAATCAATTGACGAGAAGATTTTGCGAGAAATTCTTCCCGATAAGTAAGATCCAACATCTAAGGAGGCAAGTGATCACCTTCACACAAGGAGAAGAGGAAGGGATAGACCAAGCATGGAATCGCTTCAATGAACTAGTTGAACAATGACCAAGACTCGGATTCTCCGGTGATGTACTCTTGCATACCTTTTTCTTTTCCCTAACCCCTAGCTGCATGAAATATGTTCAAATGTGTGTATGAGGGGATCTCATGGAGAAAACACTCACGAAAGCTGCCCAACTCCTACAAAAAATCGGCAAGGGGGTGGCCTTGATGGGAGATTGGCAAAGACGTTGTCGAGAGGAGCAAAATGACAAAAGCAAGTCTGAAACGCTTGCTGAAATTTCTGAAAAAGACGAACCGGAGATCAAGGGAGATGAACCGGTCATAAAAGAAATTGGAGAACAACTTCCTAAGGTAAGCAAAGTCATTTCGAATATTAAAAATGTTGAAACTAACATGAATGTAGGCCGAAGTATGCGGAATGCTAGACCATTGGTGGAATTCAATTAATCCGGTTGGATTCAAATTGATTTTTCCCACATAATCAACTACCAAAGGAAGGAGGAACACCGACACGGCACCAAGAGAGTTGAGACATTTTTTATCAAGAGATGAGTGGAGAATCGATCCAAAATATATTTGAAGAAGAAGACGAAGAAGATGAAGGATGGATCGATCAATATGACATCTCGAAGATTTATGATGAAGAAAGAGAAGAGTACAACCGTGACGAGCCTAGTGACTAGAAGGATAAATGGGAGAAGATATGTGTCGGTGTTAGGATTAGTCCCGACACTAACTAGTAAGTTACGCTGTGATCAGCTTCTCGATGGTCGGTGCAAATGACAACACAGGGGACACGAGTTTATCCTGGTTCCGACCGTGGGGTCGTACGTCCAGCAGATTGGCGCGTGCGCGCTGTATTGACTCGCACCGGTGGTGCCTGTAGAGGGGGGCTACAAGCAAGGCGGGAGAGGAGGAGAGGCCTCCAAGTCCCTGCTAAGTGATTGAGGCAAAATGCCAATATCGATGGGAACGAGAATGCGAGTGAGAGTGAGTGTGAAGCGATGATGTCGTCCTCCCCTCCCCCGGCGGCCGGGTGACCCCTCTCGAGGGTGCCGCCGTCCTCTTTCGAGGGGCGCGACGTGGAGGAGGTACGGGAGTAGGCGGCATAGTATCTCGGAATGACACCGGCCATCCCGCGCAGCACCCGCACAGCGCCGGGGATGGCTGCACAGTGCGGGTTGGGCCGAACAGTGCCGGTATCTGATTCCCAGGCGGTGTCAGAGGGCCGGCGTGGCGTGGATTTGCCTTTGACCCGGGCTCCCGCGACACGCCAGAGCATTTAATGCTCCGGTCGTGGGAGCAGGCACGGTGTCGCGGATCAGAGGAGGCCTCGAGCGAGGTGTAAACACGCTCGAGGGGGATTAAGCCCTCGAGCGAGGCGGACACTCGCCCGAGGGGGCGTCAGGCCCTCGAGCGAGGCGGAAGATTCGCGACGCAGCGCCCGGCCCTCGAGCGGGTCGGAGGTTTGCTCGAGGAGCGCCGGGGGTCGACTGTTCGTTGGGCCGGTGAGGCTTTTTGGGCCGTGGGCCCTGCCCTGGGCCGCTGTCGTGCGTGGTGTGGTTTGCTCGTTTGCTTTCGTTATTTTTCGAAAAAGGGGTGATTTCCCTCATCATTAGGGGACCCCCGTGTCTGTCCCCGACAATATGATTCAAGCTAGAAGATGAGTGGGAAGGAGATGGCACAAGGCAAACACACCTACATGACCCCTCTCCACAAGGTTATAGCTTGTGTGCTATTGAAGCTTACACACTAGCGAATCAAGACATGGAAGTGCTCAAGGATAAAGAAAAGAGTGAATCAACGATGAGCAATCTCGACAACATGTGGGACACAGAAGATAAAGAAAGCAACATACAAGACTTTGAAGATGAAGATTGTGATGATCATGAAGACTTCAAAGAAGAGACGAATGCATACATTGCTAAAGGATTACATGTTCTACATGATGAGATGGAGGAGATGCCAAAAGGTAACAAAGAGACACCTCTACTCGTCGAGATTGATTTGCTTTCAACGCAACAAGACGAACCAAAAATCACTCTTGTTGAGAAAGCTCCGATGCTAAGGTACGCGCTGAAATCTCAAGATATTATTGGTATTGATGATGATAAATTCAAATACTCTTGCTCAACCAATCGAATAAATGATAGTTTAAATTCTATACCTTGTGACAATAATGATCATGTTGATAGGCTAGATTTTCTTGAGAATGATGATGAGACAATGTTTATGTTTGAACCATTTAATTCTATGCCTAAAGAACCTTTGCCTAATGATGAACTAAGTGCTTTGCATGAAACATATGCTTCTTTTAATTACACCTTGATATGTTGCTACAATTTGCTTGTGGTGTTACTTATGGACGCGTATGTTTACAATAAGTTTTGTAAATCTCAATCATGCTTTGTGCTTGATCAACCTAAAGACCTTAAAGAAGCACATGTTGGGAGAAGGCCCGATTTTCACTAACCATGTAGATAAGGCTTCAATAATAAAAAGAGAAGTCATGCCTAAAGAGTTGCAAGATAAATCATCAAACTCTCAAAATCCCGCGATGGATGCTGCTGTCTTCATCAATTTGAGTGCTTGTTCAGAGGTGTACAAATGAAGAAAAATGAGATATTCAGAAGATCCATCAAGTTTCCGTTCTAACGCATCAAGAACCAACGAATTTGAAGACCCGTGCAAGGAGTTATGGAGAAAACATTGAGCGTCGGGCGTTCTGAAATTTCAGGACAGATTTCATCGCCGAATTAAAACGGACGTAACTCTCTTGTTCGGAGTCCTATTTGGGCACATAAAGACTTGTTGGAAAGGAAATTTTTTGCACTTTGCAATGGAGTAGATTTTGGGTACACTTTCTGTTCTAGAAATTAAATAAAAATTCGTGGAGTGGAGGCATCACCGAAGGGCGACAAGGAGGGATATAATGATGAAGCAAAAGGATATCATGGGCAAGTCTTCTTTTAATGAGCAAGCACAACATAGGAAGTGAATTAAATCTGCATTGGCACCTTTTCTTCTTGCATGAAGGGCCATGGCTATGCGACAATAAGAAGGTATGTGAGAAAGTCGAGCTCTATGACTTTAAATGAAGCGCTTTTCGGGAGGCAACTCGTTTCTTTATGTTTTTATTCCTTTCTTAGAGAGAATAAAGAATGGCACCATCTTATGATGATCAACTTGTGGCTAATTAGTCTAAGTTTCATTTTTCTCTTTAGAACCACCATCATGTTCATTATCATATTTATCTTTTTGCATGCATTGCATTTTGTCATCAATATGGTGTTTATTTCTTTGCATATACATGTTTTGCATATAGTTGGCTTGGTTATTTTATAAGGTTTAATGATGAATGCTTCAGTTTCCATGTTAATGCTTCTATAGGGCATTTTTCTATTTGCGATCTTGTGTGAATGTGGTGTTTAAACATGATTGCGGACCATGATCATTAAGTTCGATAAACCTTGCTAGATCTTCATATGTTTTCATGTTGCATTGGTTAGTTTATAAGCTTTGCAATGCGCTTAGTTTTTCTTGTGTTATAAGAGTTATTGATCTAGGGATAGACATGGTGTTTTAACCCTAGATAAATAAATCTTTATGACTATGGAGAATTTCGGCAACCTAGTTGTAAACATGGTGTTTAGAACTAGGTGAAAACATTGTCTTTGTTTATATGCTTTTCTGTCATGTGCATACACACCTTGCACCACGTACACTCATTAGGTTTTTATTTCTCATTAGACTAATTATGCCACAAGTTAAGAGTCTTAGGAAACATTGTTGGATTGCTGGCAATTCTATCTACTCCCAACCGTGACCTTGCGGGTAGAATGTGCGCTTAAAATGTCTTGCAGGCGATAAAGACTCTCAATACAAGGAAATTGAAGGATGGCTAAGATAAAAAAATGTTTTGTCTTCTTCTTCCATGCCTAGCAAAATGCTAAGCATGGGGGAGGCCCTGAATCTTCAACACGGAAGTGCAACATGATGCTCTAGAAGATAGAACAATGAAGATCATCAACATCTCCGGATCGATGCACAAGAAGCCACTGATCTC
This sequence comes from Cenchrus fungigraminus, assembly GCA_036936925.1. Lineage (NCBI taxonomy): Eukaryota > Viridiplantae > Streptophyta > Magnoliopsida > Poales > Poaceae > Cenchrus > Cenchrus fungigraminus. The sequence goes on along the minus strand of CM072772.1, from coordinate 73,252,825 downwards.
ATCAAAATTCTACATGGTCTCAAAGGGAAAACACTGTATACTATTTGATATTTGGAAGCCCCATGAAGTTACAATTCCAACAAATCAAGAATCAAGACAATCGGAGGTTCCTACGAGCGGTTATGGCTGAATCACCGAGTGTAACACGTCCTGAAATCAGTTTTGGACAGCACGCAGCGCTGAAGTAAAACGGACATAGCTCCCTCGTTTGAACTCCGTTTTCGATGAATGACCACACATTGGAAATGTAATTTCATACACTTTTCAATAGATCTAGATTTCGATATATGTTCTGTTCTGAACAGAGGGGAAATCCATGAAAAAGAGACAGCAAGGAGATGATGAGAACAAGAAAGAGGAGATGGTGATGACAACATTGAAGAGAAGGCGACCATTGACTCCATTAAGCATTCATGATCAAATTCAGAAGTTTAGGAGCATTGGAAAATCAAGACAAAAGCAAATCCACATACATGGAGATGTCAGGAGAAGATAACAAAAAAAACTACAAAAGACGGTAACACCTCCACGGACCTTCTCTTTTCCGAACATAAATGCTTGTAAGTATGCCTTCAACCTCAACTAGGTGCAACTTTTGTTTTTTTTCTCCTTCGACAATAACATGGCTACTAGGAGTACAACCTAGGTTGATTTTTGTTTTCAATAATAATTGTCGTTACCTTGTGCTCACCATGATGATATCTCGTATGCTCTTACTTATGGATATATGATGATTGATGCCACTTTGCTCATTCTTGTGCTTGGTTTGTATATGATTAAGCTAGTGCTCTCTTTAAATATGATCTGAAAATTAATTTAATGCTAGTCTAATCTTTTGTGGAGGTTATGATAACTTGAGACCCATAGTATTTTTCATTGCTCTCACTTTTGAATGAATCAAAGATCATTTATTTTTGTTCTTAAAAGATATGCTAACCTTGTCTTTGATACCACTTGCATTTTGCTCTACCTATCCAAAGCCTTATATTCATTGTGCAAAAACCTTAGTATACAAGATTTATTTTTGGGTGCATTGATTCAAGGCTTGATTTTTCTGGCTCAAGACTAAGAAGCTGGTCATTCTGTTTTTGCGTATCTATCTTTATGCTAGCCTTTTCTATCCGTGCATTGTGAGTTCTCACATCGGGAATTTCGCAAACCTCGCCGGATATCCACCCACAAACCCAAAATATCTTTTTGTGTATACCTCCTTGACCACAACCCAAAACTTTGAGTATGGATGAATATTTCGAATAAGATTACAAGGAAGGTGCCGTCAAGTGGAGCAAGATTTTGGGAGGCCTCCACAAAAGGATCCCTAGAAGGTTTCAAGTATCTCTCTTCAAGAAAATACAAGAATTTCAGCACTTACCTCGGCACAATAATCACCTCTTTGCTCGGGGACGAGCTACATCTAAGCATGGGGGGGTTGCCAAGGAAGTACTAGTGTAGTCTAGAGTTCAAGGGGAGTTAAAAAAATAATAAGAAGAAGAAAAAAAGAAGAGACAAGTGATGAAAGAAAAAAATATAGATAAAAGTATGATGAGAAAAGGAAGAAAAAAAAGAGGGAAAAATATAATAAAGCTCTCCGGTTCCCTAGCTATATTTGGAGATTTCAAAAGGATTTCAAGATCAAGACCCATACTCATCTTTCCAACCATGTGCAATCCGATAACGAGGACTTCGTTTGTTCCTCAAGATCACTCTTTGCCATTTGCACATGTCCACCTATCTTAAAAGTGTGTTTTTTTGTCTCCCCTCTCTGCGGAACATTATTTTCCAATGACCTTTTTGACGAGTCTTGGTAAGTCCATGAGAAGCTTGTCTTGTTTTGATAATATCTCAACTATAATATCTTGATAGGACTAAACTTTCCCATAGCTCCATATAAAGCCTTCCACAAAATATGTGAGAGAGGAAAGGAGTAGAACAAGTAGGCTTGAGAGACAAGAAGAGATGAGAGTTCATGAGCAAGATGCAAGGAGGATTATTATTGATCTTGGTAAAGTAATTTTTCTTCATTCCGCTCTTTATTTTCAAATTTTTTGAAATTTATTTAAAATTTGAGAGCATGATTAATTACTTGTGGAAAGAGTTTAAATGATATCTACCCTCCATTGCGATGAAAGCTAGCTGCATTATGAAACTTTAACAAATATAAACTTGGAGAGCATTATGTTTTCTCATATATGATTAAGTGCAGGGTATGAACATTGAAAGGCAATACTGACATCCATTAAAGGCTTACTCGAGGACGAGCAAGGTTTAAGCATGGGGGTATGTTGACGGTCGATTTCCATCAACCAAGAGCACTTGTTACACGTGGTTTGAGCTTTGAATTATACCTAACCTGCCACTAGGCACACTAATGATGTAACAAGTTCACACTTGCATGTGGTTTTTGGAGTTTATTGTTTACGCAGGAAATCAACATTAATGAGGAGACTTTCAGGATAAGTTCATCAAGCACTTTATGAGAAGATCATGAAGCCCGTCACAAGTCAATACATGAAGTGAACACGACTCCAAATGACCCAAGGACCGAAGCATCAACACGTAAAACTCCGGGGACTAGGAGGTTTACCAACGAGATCAACTCAGCCCGAGAGATATTCTCGCAGCCCAGAACAGCATGATCTTTCGGTGCAGATTCAGAGACTTAAACGGCATCTAATGGCAAAAGTTTGACTACCAAAGTTGTGGGCCTCGACGATAGCTTCGATTTGGACATATGGAAGGCCCAATTCGGATCAAGGAGCTAGGAGATATGGCCCCCGAAATACCAGCTGCACAGACAAGTCTGAAATCAGACAGATTATCTTCCGAGGCTGTTTTTGGGATCTTATCTTCGTTTCCAAGGAAAGTAATGAATACCAAAGTTGAAGATAATTTCGTGGCACACAACCTGGACACCGAATTTGCATTATTTGGAGTTCGGACGTGGGAGATATGGTACCGGCAAGGAAGGGTTGCGAATCAGAAAAATCTTTACCAAGCTGATTTTATGGAAACCAAGTTTGCTTATCTCCCAAGGAGGATCTCGTGCAAGGCAAGGTGGAGCACACCCCAAGGCACCCCAAGGGTATAAATACAACCCCCTAGGCACCCCAAGATGATTATCCATTGACATCCATTCATCGGAGAGCCGCGAGAGATCACCACAAGGAGGAGGACGCCGAGGCCTTGCCGCGGCGGCGCCGGAGTTGGAGGACGGCGAGGATTGATCTTCATCGGATGCATCTACCACGTTCAACAGTACCATGCTTAGCATCTTGATGGAGTAGATTCATTGTTTGTCCACGGAGTTGTAATGGATCTTGATATGTAGTCACCAAGTCTTATTTATATCGTAATCTATTGTTCCTTTGTTGATGATGCTTAATGCTAAAGGTTTGGCCACCATGCTTTTCGGGTCGCTCCCGTGGATCGTGTCAACATACCGTGATCATCAATAGGTTTAGCAAAGATTACCTTCGCGTAGTGACAGTATGGGGGGAGGGAAAATACTAAACTGTGGTCACATGTTTAGATAGATTAGATCGGTTTTATCATGTTTAGGTGATTGCATCTTCAAGTACCCTAGACTCCATGGGCAAATGTTCTCCATAACTTGTGTATCTCACTTCTCTCGTTTGACCTAGATTAGATTGGTTTTGACTTGTCTTAGTTCATAGATTAGATCTTCTTTAGTTCATAGATTAATCTTTCATCCAAAGGTTTGCATCAACTAGATTAGTGCTAGATCAAACGCTAGTGATCCCCTTGCTCCGCGGATTGACAAGAACCTAGTGAATCACCCCGTGTTGAAAAAGGCTAGTGGTCCGTACGCTTACGGATCAAAGTTCGTTACGTGTTTCAACCATCAACAGTATCTCACTTCTATATGCTTGGTTTTGGAATGAAGCATTGGGTTCTTAGCAACACTAATGACACTCGTGCTATCACAAAGAAGTGGAACCTGGGTATACTCCTCACCAAAGTCACTCATGATGTATGTGATCTAAAGGAGCTTAGAGCAACAACTATCTGCGGCAACGTATTCGGCTTCGGTTGTAGATTGAGCAACACTCTATTGTTTGCGGGAAGACCAAGACACCAAAGAAGAACCCAAGAACTGGCAAGTCCTAGAAGTGGACTTCCTATCCAACCGACACCCGGCAAAGTCCACGTCTGAAAAACCGTGAAGCTTCAAAGAAGAAGACGCGGAGTACCAAAGGCCGAAGTCGGGAGTGTATCGCAAATACCTGAAGATGCGCTTGACTGCTTGCCGATGCGAATTCCTTGGAGACGCTTGAAAACGAGCGCATAGACATACCGAGAATTAGATGTCCGGCCTCATCGCCGTCAGGTACAGGAGGGAGCCGATCATGCTCCGGTACTCCTTCTGGTCCACGTGTTCACCGTCCTCGTCCGCATCAAGGGCTGTAGTCATACTCATCAGCGTCATCATGGCCTTGGAGTCCTCCATCTTGAACTTTCTCACAATGTCCTTGGTGTACTTGGCTTGGTGTACAAACGTTCCTTCATTTCATTGCTTGATCTGGAGCCCGAGGAAGAACTGCAACTCACCCATCATGCTCATCTCGAATTCCCTGCTCATGTCTTCTGCAAACCTTGCAACCAAAGAGTTAGACGAGCCACCAAAGACAATATCATCCACGTACACCTGCACAATTAGAATCTCTTTGCCCTACCTGAGGAGAAACAAGGTCTGATCTACCTTCCCCATCTCAAAGCCTCTCTCAAACAGGAACCCCCTCAACCTACCATACCAAGCTCTAGGCACCTGCTTCAGCCCATACAGCGCCTTCCTCAACTTGTACACCCTGTGGGGGTACTTCTCACTCTCAAACCCCAGTGGTTGCCTCAAGAACACTTCTTCCTCCAAAACATCATTCAGGAAAGCACTCTTCACGTACATTTGGTACAATTTGAACCCTTTAGCCACGGAAAAGGCTAGAAGGATCCTAATCTCCTCCAAACGGGCTACGACAGCAAAGGTCTCCTCGTAGTCGATCCCCTCCTTTTGTGTGTACCCCTGAGCAACTAGCCTCGACTTGTTTCTCACTACTTCACCTTTCTCTCCCTCTTTATTTTTCCACACCCATTTTGTCCCAATCGGCTTACACCCCGGTGGAGGCTCCACTAACTCCCAAACTTGGTTCCTCTCAAAATTCTCTAACTCCTCATGCATAGAATTAACCCAATTGTGATCAGATAGCGCATGTCTAATGTCTTTGGGCTCAAAAGTAGCAACAAAAGCAGCATGGGCAAAGTGAGAGTCATTTCGAAACCTCGACCGTGTAGTACGTTCGTTGATGTTCCCGATGATCATTGAAGTGGATGATCCACTTGTACTCGCCGGGGAGCTTCTCGCCTTGAAGCCACCTCCCCTCAACTGCAGCTTCCTCTCGATCTCGACACATCATCGTAGGTGTGGGAGAAGGCCCGTCCTCGATCGTAGTCGAAGTAGTATGTACATGCTCAGTCGCGGGTGCCACACCACCATCTTCCTCATCTCCTTGCTGCTGCACCTCATCCTCAAAAATCTCCTCGCCAAATTCCTCATCACATGCACACTCAAAATCAAGCGAACTACGTAGCTGTGTCTCATCGAAGGTAACCTCGCAAGTCTCCACAATTTGGTTAGTTTCAAGATTGAGCACCCGAAAGGCTCTAGAATGAAACGCGTAACCAAAGAAAATGCCATCGACAGACCTAGCCTCGAACTTGTCCAACTTCTTCCCTTTCTTAAGAATGAAGCATTTGCAGCCAAAGACGTGAAAGTGACTCACCTTGAGGGTTCTGCCGTGCATCAACTAGTAGCAAGTTCTCTTCTTATGGACCCTGAGGTAAATCCTGTTCGACACGTAGCATGCGGTATTGACCGCCTCAGCCCAGAACCTTCTCGGAGTCCTATGCTCATTGAGCATCATCCGAGCCATCTCACACAGGGTTCTGTTTTTCATTTCCACCACGCTGTTCTGGGGAGGCGTATATGGACTAGAGAACTGGTGTTCAAGACCCAAGTCATGGCAAAAGGTTTCGAAATGAGAGTTTTTAAATTCCGAGCCATTGTCACTGCGGATCGCTCGTATGGCATCTCCGTGCCTCTCATTTTTCAACCTCAAGAAAAGATCTCGAACAAAACCAAATGTCTCCCTTTCTCCTCCAAAAAGAAAACCCAAGGATACTGAGAGTAGTCATCCACCACAACCAGGACGTACAACTTCCCACCCACAGATCGCACACGAGCTGGGCCAACAAGGTCCATATGGAGCAGCTCGCATGGACGCTCCGTCATCACATTGGTGATTGGTGGATGGGAAGCAGCTAGCATCTTAGCATGCCTGCACGGCGCTCACACCAAATCCTTTTCAAACCTCAAGAGGGGCAATCCTCAGACCAAGTTAAGTCCACTCAAGCGTGACAACAAGTCAAAACTCAAGTGACCCAACCTCCTATGCCACTTCCACAACTCACCCGAAGAACCAGCCACAAAACACCTCGAAACACCCGAACTCTGAGAGAAATCCGCTTGAAATATTTGACCCTCGGGGACCACACAAACAAGGTCACCTCGAGCATCAAGTATCCGAGAACCACCCGACTTAAACAACACCTCAAAACCTTTCTCAAGAAATAGGGAAACAGAGAGCAAATTAAACCCCAACGACTTGACCAAGGCAACACGCTTCAGCACCACTTTGTCACTTACCCTCACTTCACCTTTTGCAAGTACACGCCCTCATCCATTGTCCCCAAGCCTCCCACCTGAAATTCAGAAACAAGCACGTGAGTGAACAAACGACTCAGCACTGGGGTTAGTACCAAAAGAGTAAAACCAGTGCCGAGCCATTTGCTCCAAAGTGGGGTTAGCACCATCCATTCAATCACGCCTGCCAAAGCTACCACAACGTGAACCACCACGGGGAAACCACCCATGTCTCGCTGGAGGAGTACGAAAGCCACGAAAGGAAGACCGTGGACCGTAGCTCCTCTCCAACTCAAAGTTGCAACCTCTCCCAGACTCGTATCGACCACGTGGGGGAGAACGTCCAGCAAACTCAACACCACCAGACTCTCCATGCCAACCACCAGTACCATGACCACCAGAATTGAAACCACTCGAAACGCCACCTTGAAAACCAAACCTCCCAGAATTTTGGGGGGGGGCGGTCTAACCGCCTAGCCAGGCCGGTCTAACCGCCCCCCTCTGGGCAGGGCCAGTCTGACCGCCCCTCCAGGCCGGTCTGACCGCCCTCTCCAGAAAACCTCCTCGGCTGCGGGAACTCGCATCTCCCCATGCCAGAACACTTCTCACAATTGCCTTTCCCCTAGGTAGTGGCATACCATGAGATTGGTGGTACCTGCCCTTGTTCGCCCACTCCTTAGCCATCCTTTCTTCTCGCTTCCTTTTGAAGCAAAACTCACCCTTGTGACCATCTCTCCCACAATACTCACAATAGAACCGTATGGGTTTTGGTTTAGACTTGGGTTGGGGCTGCTCACTTGGTTTCTCATTTGGTTTCTCCTCACTCGGCTTCTCTTTTGGTTTCTCCTCACTAGGCTTCTCTCCCTTTTTCCTAAAGAACTCATTCCCTAAGTCACTCTTGAACTTGATGGGTTTTTGGAAATCATTTGTTTGGGGAGGAAACACTGGTGGATCTGTGGTTGTGTCAAGTCGGTTTCTCAATGGGTTTGGCTTAGGAGCATAGGTATTTTTGTGGAAGGTTTTTGGTGGAGCTTGGATATCACCAATCTTCTCTCCTCCCTCACCACTACACTCTCCAATCTTATCCGACCCAAGCGCTTGCCCATCATAGCGCTTGTATGCCTCTATCATCATCTTAAGCTGGGGCTCATGACCCGACAACCAACCCATCATCTTTCTTAACTCATCATTTTCATCCTGCAAGCGATCAACATAATGTGCAAGTTCTAGGTTCTTTACAGCTTGCAATTCACAAGTAGAGCAGGAAGTAGGAATAGGAGCTTTCAATTCAGCTTCATGCGAAACAATGTAAGCATGAGACTCATCAAGGTTTCCATGCGAAACAGGGCAAGAAGTACAAGCAGCTAGCAAAGCAGGTCTAGACTTAAGCTCAGCCACTTCAACCCTAAGCACATCTAGTTCCTCACACTTGGAGGCATGCTTTTCCTTAAGAGTAGTAAGATTAGCTAGGAACACAGAGCAATCAACACAATCAACCTCATCAGAAACAACAGGTGAAGCCTTAAGCGAATCAATTTCAAGCTTAGCATCCAGGTTTTGTGTTTCTAGCTCTGCCACCCTAGTCCTAGCATCCTCAAGCGAGGCCCTAAGCTCCTTCCTCATCTTCTTAGCCTCCCTAAGCATGTCATCACGATTATCAAGCAGTTTTCCTAACTCCTCATTCTCCTGGCGCAAGAAGGAAAGCTCGTCACGTACCTCATCCTCAGAGTTGGAGTCCGAGTCATCCTTCTGGCTCTTTTTGCTGCCGGAGCTGTGTGCCATGCTGCAGAAACCATCACACGCAAAGCAGCTCAGTTCGTTCAGGTTCTTGGATCCCTTCTTGCTCTTGCGCCGATCACCTTCATCTTCACTGCTACTCGAGCTCGAGGTAGAGTACGTGGAGCTGGAGTCGACGTCGCTCGCTTCGACCATCGCTTGGGCCTTCTTGTTGTGGCCGTCCTTCTTCCTCGATCGTCGCTCGTCCTTGTGATTGTGCTTGTGCTTGTGATCACGCCTTGACCGGTACTTGCTCTCCGTCTTCGACCAGTGCTTGTAGTTGTCCTTGTTCTCCATCTTCTCGGGCCAGTCGGCAACGAAGTGTCCTGGCTTGCCACACTGAAAGCACGTCCTCGTGTTCCTCCTTGTGTTCACCCGGTTCTCGTGCATCCTCTCGAACCTCCTGGTCAGCAGCGCCAGCTCGTCCTCTCCAAGCACGTAGAACTCCTCATCTGGCAAAGACATCAAAGAGGACAAAGAGTACATCCTGGTGGATGGGTTAGCATTAGACTTTGCACCTGAGCCACCAATGAGGGTGAGACTATGAGAGTCAGTCGGGCCCTCAAGCTTGGCTGTCACACCCCGGTCCACCTAAGCCGAGTTGAGCTTCGAGAACAGCTCGTCTACCGACAAAGTCTCATACTTATCCGACTCAAGTATGGCCTTGACCTTTCCGCCCCTTATTGTACGATCCAACGAGTGCAAGAGCTTCACGGCTCTCTCATGATCATCGTACGGGAGCACGACCACATTGGCCCTCATGTTGTTCACAATCACCATGAACCGCTGGAACATCGTATCGATGGACTCACCAGGGAAATGAGTGAAGTTCTCGTACTCTCTCCGGTAAGTCGCAAACAACCGAGCCTGAACCTGACTGTTTCTAGCGTGAGCATTCTTTAGTGTTTCCCAAATCCTACAAGCCAAGTTCTCTGTCTGAACCCGATCGAATTCGGTTGACACAGAGCACGAAACAAGGAAGTTAATCGGATGAACATAAGATGTGTTCACCGTAATGTCCCAAAGGATCTGACCCTTGCCGCGGAGGAACGCAGCCATCCGCCTCTGCCACATCTTGTAGTTCTTTCCATCGAAGTGCGGAGGACCTGATCCCCGTTCCTGGTACGCCATCTTTGGATCTTAGACTGGTTAGAGTCCCGAATGACCCGTAATCAGCTCTGATACCACTTGAAGCACCAAACTGGCGACCAAAGATTGACACATCCCTTCCTTCGTCGATTCGATTCGCTTAGTTCTCTAAGATTATGAGCACGTCACGTTGCATACTCCTCGATCAAGCCCACATTGGAGATTAACACATCCCTTCCTCTCGTCAAACATCGGTACTGTGACATGATTCAAGGATTACATCGAAAATTACAAACAAAAGCATGCGTAGGGAGTGTTGGGTTCGTTTTATGCATAGCACGACTCATGCATTTCGTGATGTCGTGGCCGTAGAACTCTCCGTTTTGGTTGTAGGAATCTTGCATTGATCCAAGCCATTAATCCAATCGGAGGATTCAATCGTATGGAAGTCGGAGTCTTCAATGTCATGACACAAGTACGATGTTCTATTCTGAAAACAAAGTGATGGTACCTCTATCTCATTCTACAACCCGGTACAAGAGTTTTGGGAGTCTTCCGACTCCGGTACAGTTTCATCTTGGTCAGCAAATGTGAAGACCTGAGCACAAAGCCCAGGTAAAATGATTATTTATGGTTGGTTCGCACATGTGAAGAAAAATGCATTGTTCAACTCGAATACAACAATCAAATGGAATCAATGGCAATAAAAGGAATGTTTAACATTCTACCTCTTTTTCGTCGGTATTCGAAGGAGCTGATATAACAGGATTGTGAAGAGGGTCATTAGGAGCTGGAGCTGGAGCTGGAGTAGGAGAGCCTTCTAAGGTAGCAGGAGCAGGAGCTGGAGCAGGAGAGCCTTCTAAGGTAGCAGGAGCATGAGCTGGAGCAGGATCAGCTGCAGGAGAGCGTTCCGAGGTAGCTGGAGCAGGATCTTCCGGAACTTGCAAAATAGAGTGATGAGGATGTTCTGCACTACTACCGGCAGAGATAGCACGACCATCCGGATCATTTACTGTTGCCGACAAAGGATCTTCCTTATTCATTTCATCTGCTGCAATATCAGATAGAACCTTGAGTATTGTTGCATCTGCTTCCTTTTCTTCTTTGGAATCCATTTCTGGCATCCATTGTGAACCAATTGCTGAACTGTGAGGCAGCTCAGAGACTTCAGATGATTTACCCAAGTTAGCAGGAGGCATGAGTTGCAAGGGGGTCTGACCAATAGGTGCAAGTAGAGCGGGCTATGGTGGTAAGCCGTTAACTTGGTGAAGGTGACTGAGTGAAGCATTTAGAAAATTCTCCATAGTGCGCTACTGTTGTGTTACCATTTGTTCTATCTGTTCCGAGTGTGCGCGGTTTAACTCCTGGTGTGCCATCCTCTTCTCCATCATTGACTGGAACTTGGTCTGCTCGCGCTGATTTTCAAGAATCAGTTTCAGAAAGAAGGAAGAGTCCATTGGCTCACTGGTTGTTGCTGGAGTGACTGGAACCGTTTCTGTTTTTGTAGTGGGTAGCAACGCACCATCATGTACTCGAAGATGTCTCACTGGAGATGCCTCATTGTCTTTGCTGTCTGAGGAATAAATGTCATCAGGAGATGGCTCAATTGTAGCCCTTAGGGCACGACGTCTGTCTCCTCGTCTCACAGGCCTGTATTCCTTGAAATGTGTCTTGGACTTCATGTACTCGGGATGCCAATCTTTGGGTCCAGTTCGCACCCTTTCCCCGTCTTCATCTACTCTGGTAACACGACTCAGGATGAAGGAGATCTAGTGAGCATACGGCATATGTCGGGCCACGATCAACCCATCAAGGATAACATCTTCAATCTCACATAAAATGAAGTCCACGATGTGGAAGGGCTGGCCAGTCATGACGTGAGGGAGAAGCCACTGCTGATGACTAGTGATCGACTCTGCATTACCAATCCGTGGTAGCAATGTCTTCCATAGTGCCCGGTGAACCACATTTGACTCAGGGGTAAGCATTTTAGGCATGCGATATGCTCGCCTACCTGTGAACGACTCAACAAAAAGTTCGGCCATCTCCTCGTCGGAGGGGAACGACCCACCGAGCAAACTACGTCGTGGTGGTTCACGATCCCCATAGACAATATTATGTAGGGATGGCTTATGCTTGTACTTTCCTGATTCACAATCCATCAATCCAAGAGTGGCAGCAATATGGTGTCGAAAAAAAGTATACTGGGTTCCCTGAAACATGAACATGATGTACTCCCTAGTCTCAGCAATGTACATAGTAGCATAAAAAACTCTCACCCAATCCTCAACATACTGATGATGCAATGAGACCAAATCAGCCAATCCGAGATGACCATCGAAGTATACCTTAATATCCCCTCCCGCGGCCAAGTTCATATGATACCAATTTATAACCCTGTGCTGATATAGTTTCATGGGCAGATATTTGTAGTTGTAATAGAAAGTTTGCAGAACGACATTCATAAATCTTGGTTCGACCCGTTTGTCCTTGGTTTTGCCCACCAGTGATTCTCAGGCACCCATCTAAGACTTTTAATCATTTGGTAGGTGAGGTTGCGCAGGTCAATCATCTTAAGCAGCTCTTCTCGTGGAGGGTAAAGTTGTACCTCTTTCTGCATCCTGGGATCTGGCACAGGAAACTATGAACGGCGGGGCGGGCGACGGCCCGCGGTTGACCCACCCCGTGTGCGGCATGAAAGCACCAAGGTTGATCCACCCCGTGTGCGGCGTGTAGGGGCAAAGGAAGAATCCCGTGCCGCAGGCCTGCACCTTTGCCTAGTCTGAGGACCAGGCGTGCCTGCAGAAGTTAGCTGCGGCTTTCGTTGTCGCTTCGCCGGGGGAGGATCAAGTGCCTTTCCATCTCTCTTGCCACCATCTCGGCCCATCTGCAATAAATTTCTCAAATTAGTGTCATTCCAAGAATTCGGCGGCGGATTGCGGTATCCGCTGGAGCCTGGAGGCGGACACATACCTCTGATTTTGTGAAGGATTCAGGTATCCGTTGGAGGCTGCTGCAGGCAGCAGCGGCAGTGGCGGAACCCTACGAAGGGGTTGCGCCACAAGTGAGGAGGCAATAAATGGGGGGATGGTGGGTCAGCACGAGTGACACGTCGTTGGATAAAGCCATAAAGGTGTGTGTAGTGCACTGTTTGCACCCTGTGGCCAGGAAATAGGAAGCGTCTTTCCTACCTGTAGTTTACAAGGAAGTTCCTCTGTTCCGATGTATACCACACCGGATCATCCTCCAGACGTATGTCGATGAGTATGAAAGTCATCACACGATGGTCTTGTACTATATAATACAAAGAACCGGACAATCCATTCGCATACTTAGTCGATCATGGCCACATTGGAGATCAACACATCCCTTCCTCTGTAACATTTTGATTCACCTAGTACAACAGATTATGAGCACGTCACGTTGCATACTCCTCGATCATGCCCACATTGAAGATCAACACATCCCTTCCTTCGTCGATTCGATTTGCATACTATTAGAAGATTATGAGTACATTGCATACTCCTCGATCATGCCCACATTGGAGATCAACACATCATTCCTTCCTTCGTTGATTCGATTCGCTTAGTACTACAAGATCATGAGCATGTTGCATACTACTCGATCATGGCCACATTGGAGAGGATAAGAAATGGATATTATCTAACCTACCATTCACGTAGCCCATACAGGGCGTTCTGTTGTTTTGTAATAGAACGTACCGGATAATCCGTCATCCCCGTGTGCGATCGTATATTTTGTATAAGTCGCTACAGGAACTTCCGATGCTACATAATACAGTGAACCGGATAGTAGGCACCTATGGCAGGTTTAATATTCAGGAAAGTGCGACTTCAACTACATATAAATTACATATAAATCATATGGTCCACATGATTTCAGATTGGATCGACTTAAACAATTACTGATTTCACATCCTAGTCGTCGTCACTTTCATCAGCAGCATTTTCATCTTCATCGACGTATTGCATAGAGTGTCATCGTCCTCATCTTCAGAATTGAATCCATCCACATCAGACAGCTCCCGCTAGCAAATTGCATCAACTTCAGTAGCTGCAACCATAGTCTCCTAGCCAGTAATAGGCACCGGAACCTCCGAACCATCACCGAGACCATCATCAAGTATAACATCATGCAAGGTTTGGTCAATTTCATCATCTTGATATGCAAGTACCATCAGTGGGAGATATGTCCTCCTCATTTTCATTATAGCTCCACAAATGCCTGTGCTCAAAATTTTGCACCACTCTCCATGGGTGTTGTAGCAGGGTGTCTGGCAAGTAAAAGACCTTCGTTGCTTATTCAGCAAGAATGTAGGGATCATCTTGGTACCAGTAATCTCCAGTATTGACACATGTGAAGTAACCATCATTTCTAATCTTCGGTTCCTTCTTGGTCCCTTCCAGATCATACCAGTCAACTTGGAATAAAACAACAGTTTGATCTCTGTCAAGCCCCGAGTTGTACCGCAGCTCAATAATGTCTCTTAGTGAACCATAAAACTCAATTTCTTCAATGTCGTTATGTGATCCTGTAGTCATGATTCCACTGTTTTGTGTCTTCCTATTTTCCTCTCGGGCCTTGGTGTGGTACCGGACACCGCCTAGATTACATGCTGTATAAGTTTTTGCTCACCGGTCTGGTTCAGCTGATAATGCATATAGGTTCTCGTCGCTCACTGGATTGTTTGTAATCTGTAGAAGAGAGCCATAGTTTTTTTTAATATAGTCTTGTGTAAAGGTCCTCACCTGGTAATATAAGCTAATTACCAAACAAAAAATATGAATACAAACATGCGATCTAAACCAGTGGCGAAATTCTGTAACAATTCGACGATCAGTAGCCTCGTCCGACACACCTTATGCTTTAAATTCATTCTTGAACACTCTGCAAAGCAGTACCATCTCAAAGTTAGTATGAAATAATTGTAGTTCTATCATAGCAATGATGATTTACTTACTTGATATATGGCTTCACCTCTTCGCAATTGTTTAGCACATACCAAACCACCTTGTCGTACTTTGACCCAAGCTAATTAGTGGTCCCTGCTCCAAGTACTTGAACACTGTGATCGAAACAAGATGTTCCATCTACAGGCAAATCAGCATTCTCTATGTTCCTTCCAACCTGATTGAATCGTGTGGCCACAACATCAGCCGCGAAGTACCTAGAGCAAAATGTCAAGGCCTCATTAGCAACATATGCTTCTGCAATGGAACCTTCAGGCCTAGCTTGGTTTCTCACTGAATGCTTCAATGTGCATAGCCTTCTTTCGACGGGATACATCCATCCATATTGTACTGGACCTCTTAGGATTGCTTCCTCAGGCAAATGGACAGCCAAGTGGACCATAACATCAAAGAAGGCAGAAGGGAAAATTTTCTCAAGCTTGCACAGAATTATTGGGATATTTGTTTTCAGTTTTTGCAACACATCCAACTTCCGAGTTTTGCAAACAGGGTTGCCGAAAGAAGTTTCCTAATTCTGCAATAGCTGTGTATATCTCTTTGTCCACTAAACTGCAAAGACAAGCTGGCAAAACCCTTTGGAGTAGGATATGACAATCATGAGTTTTTAGTCTTTGTAGATTGAGAGCCGGTGTGGTTCGAGGACCGGTGGATGGTCGCTTCCCGGTGTGATGAGTGATTGACAACGTTGTGTGGACTGACTCTTGGCTAAGTATTACAGGTGCAGGTTGCGGCTTGACTGGTGTTGGTGCAGGTGAAGAACAAGTGAAAAAGGTCATTGTCGGGCAGGCCTCCAGGTGTGGAGAAGACAAGTAGGCTTGGTTCGAGGGACCCGGTGGCCAGCGGGGTTAAGTGCGGGCCGCATGGTGGCAAGAACAGCAAGATGAAGTCGTGGATGGTTTCTTGATTGAGCTTCAAAACCGAGGTCGAGCCGGGACAACGTGGGAGCCGAGTCATGAGTGGTGATTGGCGGAGGCTACATCGAGTTCGCGGGGTTTGCAGTGGTTCACCAGAAAACCACTTGGTTACTCGGTTGAGCCAGAAAACCGAGGCCGAAGACTCAACGAGGGAGTGCGGCCACCCCGGTCGGTTCAACCACCCAGGAGGGGCGGTGAGACTGCCTAGGCCAGTATAACCGCCCAGGAGGGCGGTCTGACCGCCCCGGTCGCAGCCGCTGAGAAACTTCGAAGCGGAGGACACGTGTCGGGATCGCAAGGCTTGCGTCGAGGCTAAGCAAGTTTGCAGTCGCTGGGCATCCGTCCGATAGTGCTGAACTGAAGACTTCCAAAATTGCCCTTGAGGGGCTTGTATCCCTAGTTGCTAGTAAGGGTAGTTTAGTCTTTTGGTTTCCCCCATATAAACACTTGAGTTGTGGGATGGCAGCCAACTCTGGAACCCTAGCTCATTTTCCCTTTGCTATTTCCCTTCCTATTTTCCTTAGGAATTTCTAGGACTAGCTTGAGAACTTCATGTGAGATCTAGAGAGAGGGATGGATGACCGAGTGGCAAGTTAGACCTTGTATGAACCTTCATGGTATGTATAGATGATTCGGCGTGGTTCCTCAAGGCCTTGTGTTGCCTCTCCCGTTTGTCTTTTTGGTGATTTTCGGAGCTCTTTCTTGTGATTTTCGTGGCGGAGTTTTCAGGGTGATTTCTTGCGAGATTCTTGTTGGGTGTCACGTATGAGGACCTTGTGCCTCTTTGGCTGGTGCCTTTGCCCCAAGAACTCCCTTGAATCGACCTCGATTTGGTGGTTTTTCGAGTTCCTCGAGTTCATGACCTAGAGGGCCAAGATCCGGAATTCCCTTTGATTGAGAGTGTTTTGGTTCGATTCCTTTGGTGGAGAGGTTGCCCAGGAGGTAACCCAGGTATCCCCGAAGTTTCGCTGCAATCCGTGGGGTGAATCGGGAGATCGGGTGATGGGAAGTTGAGGTTTGACCCGCGGCCAGGTTTTCTGGGAGGGGTGGTCTAACTGCCATAGGGGGTGGTCTAACCACCCTGGGTCTCCCAGGTGGAAGTTTTGATTTGACCGGATCCTCCTCTATGAGTTCATTCGCCTTGATCAGAGGAGCGTTCTGGTGAAATCTTGGTTCGTTTTGGTGCCGTTTGCTAGGAGTTCTTGGCTTGAGTTCTTTGCTGGGTACAGGAGGTTAGACCGCCCCTGTGAGCCGGTCTAACCGCCACTAGGCCCCTGGGTGAAGTTTTGGTTTTCGCCAAGATTCTCTGGTAGCTAGCTTGGCCTTGACCAGAGGATCCAGTGGGTGAAACCATGGAGAGTTTTGGAGCTCGGAAGAGATCGTTTGGAGGAATTCTCGGTTACCAGGTGGAGGCGGTCTAACCGCCCCCCATACCCGGTCTAACCACCCCCTGCTGGCCAGATAGCTTTTGAGTCGTTTCCGCTACTGTGTGTGTAGGAGCTGTGGCTGCAGGTAGTGTTTGTTCCTAGGGCCAGTAGCACTCCAGTGGCTACGTGGTTTTGGCAAACAGAAGGTTGTGTGTGGAGCGTGTGATTTTGGGTACCCGACCGAGTTCATCTTGTTGGAGAATTCATCTCCTTCAAGAAGAATTTTTATCGGCTCCCATTCACTCCCCCCTCTCTGGTCGCCAGTTCGGTCCTTCAAGTGGTATCAGAGCCGGATATGGGTCTTTCGGGACTCAAACCAGTCTGAGATCCAAAGATGGCGTACCAGGAATGGGGATCGAGTCCTCCGCACTTCGATGGGACGAACTACAAGATGTGGCAGAGACAGATGGCTGCGTTCCTCCGTGGTAAGGGACAGATCCTTTGGGACGTTACGGTGAACACAGCTTATGTTCATCCGATTAACTTCCTTGCTCCAGGATCGAGGGACATGCACGACGCCAACAACAAGGCGGTCGACTACTTGTTTCGTGCTCTGTGTCAATCTGAATTCAATCGGGTTGAGACAGAGGACCTAGCTTGTAGTATTTGGGAGCAATTGAAGGATGCTCATGCTAGAAATGCTCAGGCTCAGGCTCGGATGTATGCGACTTACCGGAGAGAGTACGAGAACTTCACTCATCTCCCCGGTGAGTCAATTGATGCCTTGTTCCAGTGGTTTACGGTTGTGGTGAACAACATGAGAGCCAATGTGGTCGTGCTCCCGTACGATGATCATGACAGAACTGTGAAGCTCTTGCACTCGCTGGATCATACGATATGGGATGGAAAGGTCGAGTCTATTCTTGAG
The DNA here is from genome assembly GCA_036936925.1 of Cenchrus fungigraminus. Lineage (NCBI taxonomy): Eukaryota > Viridiplantae > Streptophyta > Magnoliopsida > Poales > Poaceae > Cenchrus > Cenchrus fungigraminus. Next base: position 73,235,045 of record CM072772.1, on the reverse strand, counting down.
TCCGAGAAGTATGATACCCTGACGGTGAACGAGCTGTTCTCGAAGCTCAAGTCAGCTGAGGTGGATCGTGGTGTGACAGCCCGTCTTGAGAGCCCGACTGACTCCCATAGTCTTGCTCTCGTCCGTGGCTCAGGTGCTAAGTCTAACACTAACCCATCCTCCCGGATGTACTCTTTGTCCTCTTTGATGTCTTTGCCAGATGAGGAGTTCGACGTGCTTGGAGAGGACGAGCTGGCGCTGTTGACCAGGAGGTTCGAGAGGTTGCACAAGAACCGCGTGAACACAAGGAGGACCACACGGACATGCTTTCAGTGTGGTAAGCCAGGACACTTCGTCGCTGACTGTCCGGAGAAGATGGAGAACAAGGATGGCTACAAGCACCGGTCGAGGACGGAGAACAAGCACCGATCGAGGCGCGATCACAAGCACAAGAACCGGAACAAGGACGAGCGAAGATCGAGGAAGAAGGGCGGCCACGGCCAGAAGGCCCGAGTGATGGTCGGAGCAAGCGACGTCGACTCCAGCTCCGCCTACTCTACCTCGAGCTCCAGTAGCAGCGAAGATGAAGGTGATCGGCGCAAGAGCAAGAAGTCATCCAAGAACTTGAGCGGGCTGTGCTACTTCGCAAGAGATGGCTTCTGCGGCATGGCACGTAGCTCCGGCACCAGAGCGACTCGGACTCCGACTCCGAGGATGAGGTACGTGACGAGCTTCCCTTCTTGCGTGAGGAGAATGAACGGCTTGGAAAGTTTCTTGATAACCGTGATGATATGCTTAGAAAGGCAAAGAAGATGAGGAAAGAGCTTATGGCCTCACTAGAAGATGCTAGGAACCGAGTAGCTGAGCTAGAAACACAGAACCTTGATGCTAAGCTTGAGATAGATTCGCTTAAGGCTTCACCTGTTGTTTCTGATGAGGTTGATTGTGCTGATTGCTCTGTTTCCTAGCTGATCTTACTGCTCTTAAGGAAAAGCATGTCTCCAAGTGTGAGGAACTAGATGTGCTTAGGGTTGAAGTGGCTGAGTTTAAGTCTAGACCTGCTTTGCTAGGTGCTTGCACTTCTTGTCCTGTTTTGCATGGAAAGATTGATGAGATGCATGCTTACATTATTTCTCTTGAGGCTGAGTTGAAAGCACCTGTTCCCACTTCTTGCTCTACTTGTGAATTGCATGCTGTAAAGAATCTGGAACTTGCACATTATGTTGACCGCTTGCAGGATGAGAACGATGAGTTGAGAAAAATGATGGGTTGGTTGTCGGGTCATGAACCACAGCTTAGGATGATGATAGAGGCATACAAGTGCTATGATGGGCAAGCGCTTGGGTTGGATAAGATTGGAGAGTGTAGTGGTGAGGGAGGAGAGAAGATTGGTGATATCCGAGCTCCACCAAAAACCTTCCACAAAAATGCCTATGCTCCTAAGCCAAACCCATTGAGAAACAAACTTGACACAACTCCAAATCCACCCATATTTCCTCACCCCACAAATGATTTCCAAAAACCCATCAAGTTCAAGAGCAACTTAGGGAATGTGTTCTTTGGGAAAGAGGGTGAGAAGCCTAGTGAGGAGAAACCAAAAGAGAAGCCGAGTGAGGAGAAACCAAATGAGAAACCAAGTGAGCAGCCCCAACCCAAGCCTAAACCTAAGCCCATAAGGTTTCATTGTGACTATTGTGAGAGAGATGGTCACAAGGGTGAGTTTTGCTTCAAGAGGAAGCGGGAAGAAAGGATGGCTAAGGAGTGGGCGAACAAGGACAGGTACCACCCATCTCATGGTGTACCTGAGCCTCGTATGCCACTGCCCAGGGGTAAGGCGATTGTGAGAAGTATTCCAGCATGGGGAGATGCAAGTTCCCGCAAACGAGGTGGCTTTCTGGAGAGGGCGGTCAGACCGTCCTGGAGGGGCGGTCAGACCGGCCCTACCCAGAGGGGGGTGGTTAGACCGGCCTGGCTAGGCGGTCAGACCAGCCCCCTCCCCCCAGAATTTTGGGCGGTTTGGTTTTCGAGGTGGCGATTCGAGTGGTTTCAATTCTGGTGGTCGTGGTTCTGGTGATTGGCATGGTGAGTCTGGTGGTGGTCAGTTTGCTAGACGTTCTCCACCTCGTGCTCAATACGATGGTGGGAGGAGTCGTAGCTTTGAGTTGGAGAGGAGGAACGGTCCATGGTCTTCCTTTCGTGGTTTTCGTTCTCCTCCAGCGAGACAAGGTTGCTTCCCTTGTGGTAGTTCCCGTGGTGGTTTTCGTGGTGGTAGCTTTGATAAGGTGTGATGATATGGTTTGTGCTAACCCCACTTTGGAGCAAATGGCTCCGCACTGGTTTTACTCTTTTGGTACTAACCCCAGTGCTGAGTCGTTTGTTCACTCACGTGCTCGCTTTTGAATTTCAGGTGGGAGACTTGAGGAACGTTTGGTTGATTGACTCTGGTTGCTCAAGGCATATGACCGGAGGCAAGGGGTGGTTCTCAAGTCTCGTCTCGATGGTGTCCAAGACATACATCACCTTTGGGGACAATGGGCGAGGGCGTGTGCTTTCAGAAGGTGAGATTAAGGTAAGTGACAAGGTCACTCTCAGGCGTGTTGCTCTTGTTCAATTGCTCGGGTTCAATTTGCTTTTCGTGTCCCAGCTGTTGGATGAGGGTTTTGAGGTGTTGTTTCGGCCTGGTGGTTCTCGGATTTTGGATTCTCGAGGGGACCTAGTTTGCATGGTCGTTCCTGAGGGTCAAGTTTTCTGAGCGGATTTCTCTCAGTCTTCTGGTGTGGCTCGGTGCTTTTTGGCTGGTTCTTCGAGTGAGTTGTGGAAGTGGCATAGGAATTTGGGTCACTTAAGCTTTGACCTTTTGTCTCGCTTGAGTAAACTCAATTTGGTTCGAGGATTGCCACGGTTGAGGTTTGAGAAAGAGTTGGTTTGTGCGCTGTGTCAGCATGCCAAGATGGTAGCTTCTTCCCATCCATCCCTCACCAATGTGATGACGGAGCGTCCATGCGAGCTGCTCCATATGGACCTTGTTGGCCCAGCTCGTGTGAGATCTGTGGGTGGGAAGTGGTACGTCCTGGTTGGGGTGGACGACTACTCTCGGTATGCGTGGGTTTTCTTTTTGGAAGAGAAAGGGGAGATGTTTGGTTTTGTTCGAGATCTTGTCTTGAGGTTGAGGAACGAGAGGCACGGAAATGCCATACGAGCGATCCGCAGTACAATGGCTCGGAATTTAAAAACTCTCACTTCGAAACCTTTTGCCATGACTTGGGTCTTGAACACCAGTTCTCTAGTCCGTATATGCCTCCCCGGAATGGTGTGGTGGAAAGGAAAAACAGAACCCTGTGTGAGATGGCTCGGACGATGGTCGACGAGCATAGGACTCCGAGAAGGTTCTGGGCTGAGGCGGTCAATACTGCGTGCTATGTGTCGAACAGGATTTACCTCAAGGTCCATAAGAAGAAAACTTGCTATAAGTTGATGCACGGTAGAACCCCCAAGGTGAGTCACTTTCACGTCTTTGGCTGCAAATGCTTCATTCTTAATAAAGGGAAGAAGTTGGACAAGTTCGAGGCTAGGTCTGTCGATGGCATTTTCTTTGGTTACGCGTCTCATTCTAGAGCCTTTCGAGTGCTCAATCTTGAAACTAACCAAATCGTGGAGACTTGCGATGTTACCTTCGACGAGACACAGCCACGTAGTCAGCTTGTTTTTGAGTGTGCAGGTGACGAGGAACTTGGCGAAGAGATTTTCGAGGATGAGGTGCAGCAATGTGATGATGAAGATGGTGGTGTGGCGCCCGCGGCTGAGCATGTACATACTACTTCGACTACGATCGAGGACGGGCCCTCTCCCACACCTACGACGACGTGTCGAGATCGTGAGGAAGCTCCAGCTGAGGGGGAGGTGGCTTCGAGGAGAGAAGCTCCCCAGTGAGTACAAGTGGATCATCCAGCTTCAATGATCATCGGGAACATAAACGAACGCACTACACGGTCGAGAAGACATGAGCAGGGAATTTGAGATGAGCATGATGGGCGAGTTGCAGTTCTTCCTTGGGCTCCAGGTCAAGCAGTCCATGGAAGGAACCTTTGTACACCAAGCCAAGTACACCAAGGACATTTTGAGGAAGTTCAAGATGGAGGACTCCAAGGCCATGGCGACCCCGATGAGTACGACTACAACTCTTGATGCGGACGAGGACGGTGAACACTTGGACCAGAAGGAATACCGGAGCATGATCGGCTCCCTCCTGTACCTGACGGCGACGAGGCCGGACATCCAATTCTCGGTATGTCTGTGCGCTCGTTTTCAACCGTCTCCAAGGACTTCGCATCGGCAAGCAGTCAAGCGCATCTTCAGGTATTTGCGATACACTCCCGACTTCGGCCTTTGGTACTCCGCGTCTTCTTCTTTGGAGCTTCACGGTTTTTCAGACGCTGATTTTGCCGGGTGTCGGTTGGATAGGAAGTCCACTTCAGAGACTTTCCAGTTCTTGGGTTTTTCTTTGGTGTCTTGGTCTTCCCGCAAACAAACGAGTGTTGCTCAATCTACAACCGAAGCCGAATACGTTGCCGCAGCCAGTTGTTGCTCTCAGCTCCTTTGGATCACATACACCATGAGTGACTTTGGTGAGGAGTATACCCAGGTTCTACTTCTTTGTGACAGCACGAGTGCGATAAGTGTTGCTAAGAGCCCAGTACTTCATTCCAAAACCAAGCATATAGAAGTGAGATACCATTTTCTGAGGGACAATGTTGAGAAAGGGAAAATCGCTTTGATCCATGTGCCCACACAAAACCAACTAGCGGATATTTTCACCAAGCCCCTAGATCAAGCAACTTTCACTCGTTTGCGGGGAGAACTTGGTGTGTGTTTGGTCTCTTGAGTTGGGTGTGGGAGCTCCTTTGTAGCATATGTATAGCTTTTTTTTATGCATTCTTGCATTTGCATTGCATATGTATCATGATGTATAGGCATTTTTTTATCTTAGGTTGCATGCAATTTGTATCATATGTGTTTTGTAGAAAAAGCTTCTCCTATATACATTGTTCACCATGATGTGCTATATATGATCTTGTGAGCTAGTTTGGTATGATATGGCTTAGTGTGGCTTAGCACTTGATGATCTTGATTTATATCCATGGTTAATAGCTATGTTTTTGAAAAATGTCATATGTATGCTCTCTTGTGAGTAAATGCCTTTATATGATCATGACATGTTTTAGTGGCTTTTCTATGCTTAATTTGTGCTTGGATAGCTTGTTTTGAGCATATGGGGCCAAAGGCTCATTTGCCATCATGAATGTTTAGCCCCCATGCTTTATCTTGTGGAGGGGCACAAGTTCCTTTTTGTTGCAAAGACATTTCTTGTACCAAATATGAATCTGAAAATGAAATGTAAATTGCTTGGAAAATGTGCTCCCATGTCATTTGTGCTTAATTTAATTTTCTTTGGGTGCTAAACCGTTGCATGTTGCTTACCAATGAGAAGTCCCATACATAGAAGTAAGCACATGGCTCGGTGGCTTTGACATGACATGAGATGCTTATGGGTGTTTATGATGGTCTTATGCTTAGAATGGTTGTCCTAGCATGAAGTTTGAGTGGCTTTGCCATTCTGACATGTTTTGCTCATGTTTAGGACTTTGCTCATGAGAGGGTAAATTTTCGCAAAAATGCTCAATTATATCTTAGTTTTGCCCAATGGTTGTGAAACTTGGTGATCTTGTAGTTTATGTCCATACGAAGCTATAGAGTATCTAACTTGCTCATTTGGATATGTGTAGCATACTATGATGAATTTTGTCTATTTGAGAAGCTCTATGTTAAAACTTTTCGCATTTTGCCTTGATTCATGCATTGTCAACAAGGGGGAGAAGTTTCGGCATGATTTGGGCACCTGGGAGCATTTGGAAGGTGTTCAAAGTGATTTGGGCAGGTTTTGAAAAGTTTGGTGCGGGGCCGATTTCTTGGGGCGGTCTAACCGCCCCCAGGTGGTCAGATCCCAGACAGGGCGGTCTGACCGGCCAGGGCATGCGGTCTAACTGCCCTGGGCTGAGTGAGCTGGTTTTGCTCCTTGTTTGCATTCCCATGTTGCATTGCTGCATTGGTTCAGGGGGAGTGTGCTTTGGCTCAGGGGGAGCTTGCATATGTGCAGGGGGAGCTTTTGTGTGAGTTCGTGGTTTGTGGCCTTGTGTGCCTTTGGTGGTCTTTGCTCTTTGTGTGAGCTTGTTTTTGTCTCGGTTGTGTCGAGCCGTTGCCCTTGCCTAAGGGGACCGAGACATTCCTTCTTCAAGTTATCTTGTTCTTTGACTTTTCCTTGGCTTTCGATTGCTTGTTGAAGTTTCTTTTAGTCGTTTCTTTTCTTTTCCTTTTCTCTTTAGTTACCAATCATGTGTGTTGTCAATGCACTCATCAAGGGGGAGATTGAGAGCCGGTGTGGTTCGAGGACCGGTGGATGGTCGCTTCCCGATGTGATGAGTGATTGACAATATTGTGTGGACTGACTCTTGGCTAAGTATTGCAGGTGCAGGTTGTGGCTTGACTGGTGTTGGTGCAGGTGAAGAACAAGCGGGAAAGGTCGTTGCTGGGTAGGCCTCCAGGTGTGGAGAAGACAAGTAGGCTTCGAGGGACTCGGTGGCCAGCGGGGTTAAGTGCGGGCCGCATGGTGGCAAGAACAGCAAGATGAAGTCGTGGACAGTTTCTTGGTTGAGCCTCAAAATCAAGGTCGAGCCGGGACAACGTGGGAGCCGAGTCATGAGTGGTGATTGTAGGAGGCTACACCGAGTTCGCGGGGTTTGCAGTGGTTCACCAGAAAACCACTGGGTTACTCGGTTGAGCCACAAAACCGAGGCTGAAGACTCGACGAGGGAGTGCGGCCACCCATGCCGGATCAACTGCCCAGGAGGGGCGGTTAGACCGCCTGGGCCGGCCTAACCACCCGGGGGGCAGTCTGACCACCCCGGTCGCAGCCGCCGAGAAACTTCGAAGCGGAGGACACACGTCAGGATCGCAAGGCTTGCGTCGAGGCTAAGCAAGTTTGCGGTCATTGGGCATCCGTCCGATGGTGCTGAACTGAAGACTTCCAAAATTGCCCTTGAGGGGCTTGTATCCCTAGTTGCTAGTAAGGGTAGTTAAGTCTTTTGGTTGCCCCCATATAAACACTTGAGTTGTGGGATGACAGCCAACTCTTGGAACCCTACCTCATTTCCGTTTGTCATTTTCATTTGCTATTTTCTCTAGTTTTTCTAGGACTAGCTTGAGAGCTTCATGTGAGATCTAGATAGAGGGATGGATGACCGGGTGGCAAGCTACACCTTGTATGAACCTTCATGGTATGTATAGATGATTCGGCGTGGTTCGTCAAGGCCTTGTGTTGCCTCTCCCGTTTGTCTTTTTGGTGATTTTCGGAGCTCTTTCTTGTGATTTTCGTGGCGGAGTTTTCAGGGCGATTTCTTGCGAGATTCTTGTTCGGTGTCACGTATGAGGACCTTGTGCCTCTTTGGCTGGTGACTTTGCCCCAAGAACTCCCTTGAATCGACCTCGATTTGGTGGTTTTTCGAGTTGCTTGAGTTCATGACCTAGAGGGCCAAGATCCGCGATTCCCTTTGATTGAGAGCGTTTCGGTTCGATTCCTTTGGTGGAGAGGTTGCCTAGGAGGTAACCCAGGTATCCCCGAAGTTTCGCTGCAATCCGTGGGGTGAATCGGGAGATCGGGTGATGGGAAGTAGAGGTTTGACCCGCGGCCAGGTTTTCTGGGAGGGGCGGTCTAACCGCCATAGGGGGGCGGTCTAACCGCCCTGGGTCTCCCAGGTGAAAGTTTTGATTTGACCGGATCCTCCTCTATGAGTTCGTTCGCCATGATCAGAGGAGCGTTCTGGTGAAATCTTGGTTCGTTTTGGTGCCGTTTGCTAGGAGTTCTTGGCTTGAGTTCTTTGCTGGGTACAAGAGGTTAGACCGCCCCCGTGAGCCAGTCTAACCGCCCCTAGGTTAGACCGCCCCTAGGAGCTGTGGCTGCAGGTAGTGTTTGTTCCTAGGGCCAGTAGCACTCCAGTGGCTACGTGGTTTTGGCAAACGGAAGGTTGTGTGCGGAGCGTGTAATTTTGGGTACCCGACCGAGTTCATCTTGTTGGAGAAGTCATCTCCTTTGAGAAGAATTTTTATCGGCTCCCATTCACCCCCCCCTCTCTGGTCGCGAGTTCGATCCATCACAATTTTAAGCAATGTTCCAATAAGGTTTTCACATATGTTTTTCTCAATGTGCATCACATCAAGGTTATGTGCCAGCTTCAGAGATGACCAGTACGGCAAGTCCCACAAACCAACCCTTCGGCTCCAGCACTGTCCGGATTCCCGCTTCCTTTTCTTTCCTTGAGGTAGAGGATGCTTTCCTGGTCTAACGTCTTTAACCTTCTCTAGTTACTGCTTCAGCTCCTCATGGGTAAACTGCCCTGGCTTTTCTTAGTTTTCAATAGTACCATCAAAATCTGCTGTCTTTCTTCTACATGGATGGTTAGTTGGAAGGAAACGACGATGCCCAATGTAACATATCTTGTTCTTCAATCTCCATGAGCAAGGATCCTTGTCGCAACGCACAAAGTCAAAATAGCCTTTCGTGACTCGCCCAGACAACATGCTCAATGCTAGATAATCATGTATGCACCAAAGAACTGCATCAGGCAGTTGAAATTCTTTACCCTCAATAGCATCGATTGCCCAAACACCCTTCCAAAGTTGTTGCAGCTCTTCGATGAGGTTCCATGAAGATATCAAAATCTTTTGATGGAGAACTCGACTCAGGGATCAATAAGGCCATCATGAAGTTTGATTCTTCCATGCATACCCATAGTGACATGTTATACGGCACAACAAATACTAGCCACATACTATATGAATTGGTCATGTTGCCAAATGGATTGAAATCATCAGTTGCAAGACCAAGTCCAAGGTTCCTAGCATCTTTAGCAAATTTTGGCCAACTTTTATTGAATTGTTTCCATGCCTCACCATCAGCTGGATGGCTAAGCTCATTCTTCACCGATTTTTGCTTCGACTAGTGCCATTGTGCATCGTTTACTGTTTTTGATGAAAGAAACATCCTCTTCAGCCTGGAAATCAGCGGAAAATGCCTCAATACCTTTTGAGGAACGCGCTTGTTGGTGTCTGCATCCTTCCATCTTGAATTCGCTTCACAACATACTGGGCACACATCAAGTTTGACATACTTCTTCTTGCGAAATAATATAAAATTATTTTTGCAAACATGGATTTTTTCATACCCGAGTCCCATGGAACGTATGTACTTCATTGCCTCATCGAAAGAGTCTAGAAGACACGCTTCTGGGAATCCTTTTTGTAACAACTTCATCGTTGCATTGAATGCGACGTTGCTCATCCGACTGAAAGACTTTATATGAAGTAACTTCACAACAAATGTAAATTGTGCATATGAAGATGTCGGTGACACATTACGGTTCAGATGTTCCTTTACAAACTCATACATTTTCTCTGAAGGACCGATTAGGCGACCAGAGAGGGGGGAGTGAATGGGAGCCAATAAAAATTCTTCCCGTAGGATGAACTCGGCCTATGCCCCAAATCCACAACAACAGATTCCCACACGAGCTTGCCAAGGTCACGTAGTCACAACGGACCTACCAACCCTATGAACAAGTCCAATCAAGTTGTAAAGTGGTAGGACAACTCAAGAAGCAAAGGACTTAACCAAATCTGCAGGGCCTAGGCGGACAGTCCGCAAGGCTGGGGCGGACAGTCCGCAAGCACCTGGCGGACGGTCCGCAACCCTCAGACGGACGGTCCGCAAAAACCAACAGAATCTCCAGTACCGCACCTCGAAAAAACGGACATTCTGACCCAAGCCTCCGGAAAGTCCCATGATGGCGGACGGTCCGTGGACCCCGTGCGGACAGTCCGACCTGCGCACGGACGGTCCGGCACCCCTCGGCGGACGATCCGACAAACCACCAGCAACAAAACCCTAGCACCTCGAAAGATCGACGCGCGAGCTCGCACGAACTAGATGAACACACAACGAACACGAGGCGCGTGGGCGGACGGTCCGCGGGCCACGGGCGGACGGTCCGCCGGCCCCGAACAGAACAGCCCGAGCACAAAAACGCGAAGTCAACTCCACATATCCATCCATGGATCTCCCAAATGGCTGAGTGGATTGAGCCAAGATTTGGGGGAGATCTGAAGCATCCCTAGGGGATGCTATGCCCAAAAAACTTGAGACCTCAAACCAAATAAATGCCGGGAATCGATCACGAACCGAGCTCTACCACCCGAAATCCTCAAATCCAAGACCAAATTCGGAGTTTGAGGGGTCAAGATCAAGCACAAAGATGCACAAGGCATCTATCCATGATCCCCATAAGAAAATCCGAACCCAAACACCTCAGAATCGGAGGAACAAGTCGCACATGAAAATCCAACGAAAATAGCCCGAAAAAGACACGAAAATCGCTCGAGCCACAAGAAGGAAATCGACGTAACCATAAAAGCTTCCATACACTCGGAGGCCGCGTGTCCACTGGCATCGAAGCTTCTCGGCGTGCCCGGTTCCCGTCTCCACCCGCCGAGCCTCCGATCTTGGTTTTGTGGTTCAACCAAGTAACCTGCCGGTTTTGTGGTGAACCACCGCAAACCCCGCGTGCAGACTCCGGTCGTGAGCCGCTACCCTGAACCGACTCCGGTCGACGACTTCGTCTTGCTTTTCTTGCCACCATGCGGCCCGCACTTGACCCCGTTCGGCCACCGGGTTCGAGATAAAATGCCAAAATTGCCAACTCCTCAAGGTGAGGCAAAAGGTCTTGACACCATCGGCAAACGAGCACAACTAAAATCAGTCGACAAAGAGCTCCCAAATGCATGAATGCAAGCTCCCCCTGAACAAATGCATTTCTCCCAATTTTTCTCCCCTTGATGCAAAACTCCCCCCGGATGCATGAATTGGGTACTTTCCTCCCCCTTGTTGGTAATGCATGAATCAAGTCTACAAATGCAAGCATGTGCTTCTCAAATAGACAAAGAGCACTACAACATGCTAAAAATGAGACATAGAAAAGCATGATAGCCACAAATTTAGTACAAGCATCGCCAACAAGATAGATAGGGACATATAAGCAGGTGACATAGCCATGATAAAAAAGATGTACTTTTCAACACAAATTTCCCTCTCATGAGCATAGGACCTAACATGATCAAAAAGAGCACAAACAACATATAACTCACAAACTTCATGCAAGGTCACAAATTCTCATCACAAGATCATCACAAACACCTACAAGCAATCTCATGTCATGTCAAAGCCACCAAGCCATGTGTCCACTTCTAAATATGAGACTTCTCAATGGTGAAAATCATGCAACGGTTTAGCACCCAAGATAAGGAATTTAAAGCAAATAAAAGACATGGAAGCACATTTTCCAAGCACAAGCATTTCATATACCAATTTCATGATTTCAAATTAAGCATGGTACATGAAGTGCCTCTGTGGCAAAAAGAAGCTTAGGCTTCTCCACAAGGTAGCATGTAGGCTAAACATTCATGGTGACAAATGGGTCTTTGACCCCAAATGAAAAGGACATGGTTTCCAAACACAAATTAAGCAAGATATAGCCATATGCGCAGAAATTGAACATGAGAGGCATTCAACTCACAAGAGAGGATTATATATAGCATTTTCACAAAAGTAAGCCATCCACATGCATATACATACCAAAACTACCAAAGGCATAGCTATACATCACATGAGCATCACTAACAAAGTCATAAGCTCACATCCAGCATATCATGGCGATCAAAGTATATAGGAGAACCACATCTCTGAAGCATATGATACAAATACAGTCTATGATACGAAGATGCAAACATGATATGATACAGAAATGAAACTGCAACATGCATATGTACATCAGACCCCCAACCGAAGCTCAAAAAGGAAAAACCACACCAAGCTCCCCTCGCAAACGAGCAAATGTAGCTTGATCCAAAGGCTTTGTTAGGATATCGGCGAGCTGTTTTTCGGTTGGCACATGGATGAGATCTATGTTTCCCTTCTCAACATTGTCTCTCAGGAAGTGGTACCTCACCTCTATATGTTTGGTTCTGGAGTGGAGCACGGGATTTTTGGCAACACTAATGGCACTTGTGCTATCACACATGACAGGAACATGGGTACACTCCTCACAAAGTCACCCAGCGTGTATGTGATCCAAAGCAGCTGGGAGCAACAACTAGCGGTAGCGACATACTCGGCTTATGTGGTAGACTGAGCTACACTAGATTGTTTGCGAGAAGACCAAGAAACAAGCGAAGAACCCAAAAACTGGCACATCCCCGAAGTCGACTTCCTATCGACTCGACACCCCACAAAGTCGGCATCCGAAAACCCAAGAAGCGAAAGAGAAGAGGACACCGAGTACCAAAGACCGAGCTCAGGAGTGTATCGAAGATACCTGAAGATCCGCTTGATGGCCTGCTGAAGTGAAGTCCTCGGCGATGCCTGAAAACGAGCGCACAGACACAGAGAACTGAATGTCCGGCATCGTCACCGTCAAGTACAAGAGAGAGCCAATCATGCTCCGGTACTCCTTCTGGTCCACGGGCTCTTCGTCCTCGTCCGCATCCAGCGCTGTAGTCATACTCATCGGTGTCGACAGGGGCTTCGAGTCGTCCATCTTGAACTTCTTGAGGATGTCCTTCGTGTACTTGGCTTGATGCACAAAGGTTCCCTCCTTCGCCTGCTTGATCTGAAGCCCGAGAAAGAACTGCAATTCTCCCATCATAGACATCTCGAATTCTTTGCTCATGTCCTCTGCAAACCTCGCAACCAAAGAGTGGGACGAGCCGCTAAAGACAATATCATCCACGTACACCTGAACAATTAGGATATCATCGCCCTGCCTGAGGAGAAAAAGAGTCTTATCTACTTTGCCCATCTCAAACCCCTTGCTGAACAAGAACCCCCTCAAACGGCCATACCAAGCACGGGGAGCTTGTTTTAGCCCAAACAACGCCTTCCTCAGCCTATACACCCGGTGGGGACACTCAGCACTCTCAAAGCCCGGTGGTTGCTTCACATAAACCTCTTCTTATAAAAACCCGTTCAGAAAGGCACTCTGCACATCCATTTGGTACAATTTGAAACCTTTAGCCACAGAAAAGGCTAGAAGGATCCTAATCGCCTCCAAACGGGCTACAGGAGCAAATGTCTCCTCATAGTCTATCCCCTCCTTCTGACTATAGCCCTGAGCAACCAACCTCGATTTGTTTCTCACCACCTCACCATTCTCACCCTCTTTGTTCTTCCACACCCATTTTGTCCCGATAGGTTTGCAATGTGGTGGTGGCTCTACTAACTCCCAAACTTGGTTTCTCTCAAATTTCTATAACTCCTCATGCATTGCGTTCACCCAATTAGGATCAGAGAGGGTGTGTCCAACGTCTTTCGGCTCAAAGGTAGCAACAAAAGCCGAATGAGAAAAGTGAGAAACATTCCTGGACCTTGACCGTGTCATACGTTCGTTGATGTCGCCAATGATTCTTGAGGGAGGATGATCTACTTGAATGCGCCTCGGTGCCTCTCGCCTGGAGACGACCTCCCTCTCAGTAGCAACTTCCACTTGATCTTGCTGGATCGTAGTCGGTGTAGGGGATGGGCCATCCTGCACCGTAGTCGTCGTAGTGGAAGTAGAGGGTACCTGCTCAGCTGGAGCTTCACCATCATCCTCTCCAGCATCATCCTCCGCGTCGTCAATGATCTTCTTGCCAATCTCGTCGTCACCTGCACACTCAAAAACAGACGAACTGCATGGCAGGGTCTCATCAAAGGTAACCTCTCAAGTTTCCATGACTAGATTAGTATCAAGGTTGAGCACACGGAATGCTCGAGAATGACTCGCATAACCCAAAAAGATGCCATCAGAGGATCTCGACTCAAACTTATCAAGCCTACCCTTCTTGAGAATAAAGCACCGACAACCAAAAGCCCTGAAATGGCTCACTCTAGGTGCTCACCCGTGCATGAGCTCATAGCACGTCTTGTTCAAGAAGGCCCGAAGAAAAATCCGGTTCCCAACATGGCACACGGTATTCACCGCCTCAGCCCAATATCTCCTCGGAGTTCTATGCTCGTCGAGCATTGTCCGAGCCATCTAACAAAGGGAACATTTTTTCCTCTCAACCACACCATTCTGACAAGCCACATAGGGAGAAGAAAATTGATGTTCGAGACCCAAATCACGACAAAAGGTTTCGAAATGAGAGTTTTTAAATTCAGTGCCATTGTCGCTACGAATAGCTCGAATAGCATCTCCATTCCTCTCATTCTTCAACCTCAAGATTAGATCTCGGACAAAACCAAATGTCTCCCCCTTGTCAGCCAAAAAGAAGACCCAAGCATAGCGAGAATAGTAGTCCACTATAACAAGGACATACCATTTCCCACCCGCCAAGCACACACGAGCTGGACCAACCAAGTATATATGGAACATCTCGCATGGCCTCTCTGTCATATCGGATGTCAGAGGCGGGTGAGAGGCGGCGACCATCTTACCATGCCTACACAGAGCACATACCAAGTCCTTTTGGTATTTCAACTTAGGCAATCCTCGGACCAAACCTAGCCCACTCAAGCGTGACAACAAGTCAAAACTCAAGTGACCTAGCCTCCTATGCCATTTCCAAAGCTCCGCCGAAACACCAGCAACTAAACAACGAGAAGAGCCAACACACTAAGAAAAATCGGCTCTGAAAATCTGACCCTCGGGGATGATAGTGCACACAAGATCACCTCAAGAATCCAAGACACGAGAGGCACCCATTTTGAAACGAACCTCAAAACCCTCATCAAGAAGTTGGGACACTGAAAGAAGATTGAACCCCAAAGACTTGACAAGAGCAACATGCCTAAGAGTCACAGACTCACTCACCTTCACCGTGCCCACTGAAAGCACTCTACCTTTCCCATTGTCCCCAATAGTGATGTACTCTTTGGTCATCACCAGGGTGAGGTTGGAGAACCACCTTCGATCTCCGGTCATGTGTCAAGAGCAACCGGATTCGATCAACCAAAAGCCCTCCAAGCCTCCCACCTGAAAATCAAAAACAGGACTGAGAGTGAACAAATGACTCAGCACTGGGTTAGTACAAAATGAATCAAACCAGTGACGTGCCATTTACTCAAAAGTGGGGTTAGCAAAATCCATCCTATCACTCCTAGGTGGAACACCCACACGTCTCCTTGGAGGACTACGCGTTCCACGAGGTGGAGACCGTGGCCCGTAGCTCCTCTGAGACCTAAAGCTGCAATCGTTCCCCCCATAATCGAATTAGCCACGAGTGAAGGAATGTCCAGCAAACTCACCACGCCCAAACCCAACACGCCTACCACCATCTCTCTGTGGCGGCACACCTCGAGGCACAAACTCGCGCCTCTCTCGAGGGTAAATGGTATGCACCACACCCTCACCCCTGGGCACCATCCTAGGCTCAGGCACACCACGAGAAGGGCGGTACCTGTCCTTGTTTGCCATCTCCCTAGCAAACCTCTCCTCACGCTTCCTCCTGAAGCAAAATTCAGCTAGGTACCCATCCCTCCCACAATGCTCACAATGGAAGGGTTTTGGTTTTGGCTTTGGCTGTGGGCTCTCTTTGGGTTGTGGCTTCTTCTCACTCGGTTTCTCTCCCTTCTTCCCAAAGAACTCGTTCCTCAAGTCACTCTTGAACTTGATGGGTTTCTGGAAGTTGTCGGTGTGTGGAGGAAACACGGGAGGATCAGGGGTTGTGTCTAGTTGGTTCCTAAGTGGGTTGGGCTTAGGTGAATAGGCATTCTTGTGGAAGGTTTTTGGTGGAGCTATGATATCACCAATCTTCTCCTCCTTCTCACCAATGCACTCCCCAACCTTATCTGACCCAAGCGCTTGCCCATCATAGCGCTTGTATGCCTCAATCATCATCCTGAGCTGAGGCTCATGACCTGACAACCAACCCATCATTTTCCTCAACTCATCATTCTCATCCTGCAAACGATCAACATAGTGTGCAAGCTCCAAATTCTTCACAACATTTATTTCACAAGTAGAGCATGATGTAGGAATAGGATCTTTCAGCGTAGCCTCTAGTGATCTAGCATAAGCAAGCGAAACATCTATATCTGACCCAAGCGCTTGCCCATCATAGCGCTTGTATGCCTCAATCATCATCCTGAGCTGAGGCTCATGACCTGACAACCAACCCATCATTTTCCTCAACTCATCATTCTCATCCTGCAAACGATCAACATAGTGTGCAAGCTCCAAATTCTTCACAACATTTATTTCACAAGTAGAGCATGATGTAGGAATAGGATCTTTCAGCGTAGCCTCTAGTGATCTAGCATAAGCAAGCGAAACATCTAGCTTCTCGTGCAAAACAGGACAAGAAGTGCAAGCACCAAGCAAGGAGGGCCTAGATTTCATCTCATCTAGCTCAACCCTAAGCACATCTAGTTCCTCAACCTTGGAGGCATACTTTTCCTTAAGCACAGTCAAATCACCAAGAAAAGTGGAACAATCAGTGCATTCAGGTTCATCGGTCACAATAGGAGCAGATTTAAGAGAATCTATTTGTGGTCGGTCCTCGAACGGTGCTTGTGCTCGGGCTTGATCTCCATGGCCTCCGGGCACTCAGCGATAGAGTGCCCGTGCTTCCCGCACCGGTAGCACATGCCCAAGCTCCTCCGAGTGTTCTTCCGGTTCGTGTACATGCGCTCGAACCGCCTGCTCAGCAATGCGAGATCCTCCTCGCCCAGCACATCGAACTTCTCATCTGGCATGGACACAAGACAAGACAAAGAGAACTGTCTCGAAGACATGTTAGCGTTAGTCCTTTGTCCAGAAACGAGAGCCAAACTATGAGGGGCAGTCGGGTTCTCGATCCTTGCTCGCACCCCACGGTCCACCTCGGACGACTTGAGCTTGGAAAATAGCTCGTCCATCGTGAGGGTCTCATACTTCTCCGACTCAAGAATGGCCTCGACCTTCTCACGCCACACGGTACGATCCAGAGAGTGCAGGAGCTTCACAGCCCTGTCATGATCATCGTACGGGAGCGCGGCCACATTAGCCCTCATGTTGTTCAGAATCACAGTGAACCGCTGGAACATGGTGTCTATGGACTCACCGGGGAGATGAGTAAAGTTCTCGTACTCTCTCCGGTAGGTCGCGAACAACCGAGCCTGAACCAGAGCATTCCCAGCTTGAGCATTCTTCAACTGCTCCCAAATCCTACAAGCCAAGTCCTCTGTCTGAACCCGATCAAATTCGGGTTGACACAGAGCACGGAACAAGTAGTCGACCGCCTTGTTGTTGGCATCGTCCATATCCCTCGATCCTGGAGCTAGGAAGTTAATCGGATGAACATAAGCTGTGTTCACCGTAACATCCCAAAGGATCTGACCCTTGCCGCGGAGGAAAGTAGCCATCCACCTCTACCACATCTGGTAGTTTTTGCCATCAAAGTGTGAAGGACCCAAACCCCGTTCCTGGTACACCATCTTTGGATCTTAGACTGGTTAGAATCACGAAGATCCGTAACCAGCTCTAATACCAATTGAAGGACCGATTAGGCGACCAGAGAGGGGGGAGTGAATGGGAGCCAATAAAAATTCTTCCCGGAGGATGAACTCGGCCTATGCTCCAAATCCACAACCACGGATTCCCACACGAGCTTGCCAAGGTCGCGTAGTCACAGCGGACCTACCAACCCTAGGAACAAGTCCAATCAAGTTGCAAAGCGGAAGCACAACTCAAGAAGCAAAGGACTTAACCAAATCTGCAGGGCCCAGGCGGACAGTCCGCAAGGCTGGGGCGGACAGTCCCCAAGCACCTGGCGGACGGTCCGCAACCCTCAGACGGATGGTCTGCAAAAACCAACAGAACCTCCAATACCGCACCTCAAAAAATGGACGGTCCGACCCAAGCCTCCGGACAGTCCGATGACGGCGGACGGTCCGTGGACCCCGTGCGGACGGTCCAACCTGTGCACGGACGGTCCGACACCCCTCACCGGACGGTCCGACAAATCACCAGCAACAAAACCCTAGCACCTCGAAAGATCGACGCGCGAGCTCGCAAGAACTGGACGAACACGCAAAGAACACGAGGCGCGTGGATGGTCCGCGGGCCATGGGCGGAGAGTCCGTCGGCCCCGAACAGAACAGCCCGAGCACAAAAATGCGAAGTCAACTCCACCTATCCATCCATGGATCTCCCAAACGGCGGAGTGGATTGAGACAAGATTTGGGGGAGATGTGAAGTGTCCCTAGGGGATGCTATACCAAAAAACTTGAGACCACAAACCAACTAAAACGCCGGGAATCGATCACGAACCGAGCTCTACCAAAAAGCTAGGGTTCCACCGAAAATCCTCAAATCCAAGGCCAAATTCGGAGTTTGAGGGGTCAAGATCAAGCACAAAGATGCACAAGGCATCTATCCATGATCCCCACAAGAAAATCCGAACCCAAACACCTCAGAATCGGAGGAACAAGCCGCGCACGAAAATCCAACGAAAATAGCCCAAAAAAGACACGAAAATCACTCGAGCCACAAGAAGGAAATCGACACAACCATGAAAGCTTCCATACACTCGGAGGTCAGATTCTCTACAAAACGCTAAAGAAAATCTAAGCCTATGGAGCAGGGAAATGAGAAGCAGTTCGGATGGATGGTTTGCCCAAAAACCCTAGAGCTATATATATGAGTCCCTTTGGGTTGGGCAAATGACCAAGCTACCCATAGCACTTAAACTGAGATACAAACCCCTCAGGGGCAATATGGTCAAGTAGCACTCTTCTTCATCAGACGGCCACGCCTTTGCCGCAGTCCGCATCCTCCCGACGCAAGCCCTGCGATCCCACTGCGTGTCCACTGGCATCGAAGCTTCTCGGCGTGCCTGGATCCCGTCCTCACCCGCCGAGCCTCCGGTCTTGGTTTTGTGGCTCAACCAAGTAACCTGCCGGTTTTGTGGTGAACCGCCGCAAACCCCGCGTGCAGACTCTGGTCGTGAACTGCTACCCTGCACCGGCTCCAGTCGACGACTTCGTCTTGCTTTTCTTGCCACCATGCGGCCCGCACTTGACCCTGTTCGGCCATCGGGTCCATCGAGCCGAGCCTACTTGTCTCTCCACTCCTTAGAGGCCCCGCAAGGCTAAGACCTTTCGCGCCCGCTCTTCACCTGCACCAACACGAGTCAAGCCGCAACCTGCACCTGCAATACTCGGCCAAGAGTCAGTCCAGACCACATTGTCAATCACTCATCACTGCCAGGAGCGACCATCCACCAGTCCTCGGACGCTCCGGTCCTCATTCTCACCGAGCACCTGACCCTTGCCTAAGTCAGCAATCAATTCAGAAATTCCATCGTCTCCAGGTCCTTCATCCTCCTCCATACCCGATATGTATTGGTTTTCCTGGACTGTTTCCTGATCACCACCATCCCGTGGAGCTGAATTATCCACATCCCCCTCTACATCCGGCAGAATTGCGTTATCTTGAACATTTGCATCATCATCAACCATATCCTCCAAAGCTTCTCCATGATGGATCCACCTAGTGTAAGTGGTTGCCATCCCACTCACAAGTAAGTGAACTCCAATTCGCTCTATAGTCCCTATAGAGTTATTGAGGCATCAACGACACGGGCACAGTATTTCTTCATCGTCCTCATCGCATCTTGTCCGAAGAAATGCCAAGAAATTCTGGACCCCTTTGTCATGATCTGTGGTAAAACCAGTACAACTGGTTATCTAGCATCTATCCATCTGGAAAGTGTTTGGCGAATCCAACTCAAAATTACTAACCATAGAACGAATCAAAAAGGAGAACATTCTGCGAAATGAAATTTTCCGAATTGAACACAAAATTACTTACCAGATTGACACGCCGCTGCAGCAAGTATCACCTAGGTTGCACCCGTAGGAGTGAGCAGCTGTTGGAAGTCGCAAATCAACACCGGAATGATCCATTTTGGTAGCCTACTCGCCTCCCCGTTTTCCCGTTTCAGGGCAGAGGGCTGCAGGAAAAGTATTTTTGGCTATAGCGCGGGCTTTTCTCCCGCAAACTTATCAGAATTGCTCCATGCTGTGGTTGGGGCAGAAAGTGTTTCCCATTAAATTGACACGACCAAGAGGTGGTGCAGTGGTAGATAGTGCTGTCTTGTTCCTATAGGTCTCTAGTTCGAACCCTTGCTATGGCAAATTGTTTTTGCAACATTTCGTGACTGACAGTAAGAAACAAGCAGTTTCGCGATCATTACTCAGGAAGGTCCTTCGAGCAAAACATCAACAGAACGGACCAGCAAAACATCAGCAAAATTAATTCCGAATGGTGAGTATGCTAGACTCAATTTCACATAGATTTAACCAAATCGACATAATAAGATGGAATATCATAGCACTCATCACCACAAAGTTCACTCCACCAGCAAGTAGCAAACACAAAAATACAAACAATTCGTCACCACAAAGTACACACCACCTATGAACCGTCTAGCTAGCAGTAACACCAGACATGTTTTATTGATTGTCTGCAGTTCAGTCAGAGTTTGAATGCTATTCTTTCAACAGGGCATTCTCTGCTAACAATTGCTGAATCTCTTTCAGCTGGTTATTCTCCTGCCGTAACAATTTATAAACATGGTCCCTGCATTTGGTCAGCTCTACCATCAGGGCAATGTTGTCCTGCCATAACAATGCCATTTCATTCAACCGGGCATGCTCCTGTTGTAGCAATTGATAACACTCTTCTATGCATTTCTTCATCTCCTTCAGCTAGTCATTCTGCTGCTGTAACGATTGCTCATACAGGTGCTTGTAATTTAGAGCCTTTTGTAGTGACTTGAGCTCGCTGACTTGTTGTTCTTGTAGGTCTCTCTTCACCTTCTGCAGCTCAGCTTTAGTGGATTCAAGCACTCCATAATCTAGAAAAATACGAGAACCTATCAATCCATCAAGCGATGCAAACTGAAAACTAACTGAATCAACTTCTAACGCCAATTGCAATTCAAATCTGAGTGTACGATGAAATCTGAATCTATTGTATATGGTCATCAATCCTCTAGATCCCCAAATCTAGAAATCCCCATCCCTAGGTCGATAGGGGAAAATATAGTGGCTCAAACCAGAGGACTAACCTTGTCATCCTGTTTCATGAACTCATAGCCAGGAGGTGGCGCATAAACCACCCTCTCATCACCGCCAAAATCCGCCATTCCTACCATGAGCCATTGCAGATCTACGTGTAGCAAAAGTCGAGAGTCTTTGCGAAGGTAGTGAAGCGTTTCGCCTGCGAATTACTGCTTACATGTGGGACCCAACTGAATTTTATGACAACTTGGAACACTCTATTTTAAAATAATGCTTACATATGGGACCAACGTTGGTTTATGACGCTGCTAACCTGGTGAAAATGCTAACATGTGGGACCCTGGAAAATTTTATGACGACTTGAAACACTCTATTTTCGAAAAAAATGCTTACATGTGGGACCCAACTGAATTTTATAACGACTTGGAACACCCTATTTTTAAAATAATGCTTACATGTGTGTAAAGCCCTGGATTTTCGGTAAGGAAAACCCGAATCCCTGTACCTTTGCGATAGTCCCTGGATCAGTGACTATCGCGTACAGAACACATCACAGAAGGTAAAACACAGCCATACATCGCATCACACAAATATCAATACATAATTTATTACATGTCCATTATGGAGTACATCATTAGAAGCCTCTTGTCTGAATCAGAGTGAAGAGTCTACGCAGCAGTAGCTAGCATCCCAGAAGTGCCTCCATCTTTTATTCTTCTCACCCACAGGCATCCTTGAGCGCAGCGACGCATCCCTCAGTCGTACCACCCGTCGGCGTTGTTGTCGTAGTCGGACTCCTACCCTGCACACCCAAAGTCTATCCCCAAGGAATGGGATAGGTCCATGTCACCAACTACATGCAGCTTTAAGTGGCCTAATTCTAAAGGGTAAGAAAAGAGACAAGGTAGAGGCTCGGGTTTCCTATGCAGCAGCTGCAAAGTATCAACAAGATATCTCCAACAAGATCCCAACCCATTCTCTCAACACAGCTCGGAAACACCTGGTACCCCAGGGCCCCGTCTCCACAACCTACCTCCATCTAGGGTCGATGCGAGAACTTCCTCTCCTCGCACCTCAATGACTACAATCGGATCCGCGAGGTAGAGGGAGCATCTCTCCTCTCCGCGACTGCAACCATGGCTCACCACTCTCTCAGCTACGGGGGAAGATAGAAATCCCAAAACATGATAACCAACAATCCACTAGGCTCGTCCATGACCGAGGACGCGGCTATACGTATAGATAAAACAACTCTGCAGAGCGTGTACACCTGTACCCAACTTGGAATGGCACCCGACCGGTTTACGGCCGACCAAGCCCATCCTACCGTGCGAACTCTCGGTAGTTACGGTCCCATCCTGCATCCAGGCATCAAAGCGATTCCCCGCCAAGGGAATTGCTCCAGAACTGTGAAATGCTCCCGTGTGGCCACACGGGAGTCGCACTGAGAGAAGGTGGTCTCACTCCCACCTCTCCGCCACTGATACCCCACTATCCTACTAGCAGGTATGGTTCCGCACTTGCCGAGCTCAACCCGGCTCTAACCCTACTCTCGGCGAGGTGGTGTACGAAAAAGTCCCGTGAAGCGGTTGGCCCACTCGGTTTCAGACCGGGGCAAGCTCATGTCCTCCAAGCTTAAGTAAAACCCCAACACCTGTGCTCCAAAAACCGTAAAAGCGGGAATGCACTAAGGAGTGCACCCCCATCCCCGATCCCAGATCGGTTGTTTCGAGCTCACCCTCGCCAAAGTACCCAAAACGCCTTCTCCTGCTGGTTATTACCCCACACATGCCAAAAACCACTATACCCATCCCAACACATGCATCACGAAGCCCAGTGTATATACACGCTTATATATATATAGTAGTAGTAGGGCAATCAAGGACAGGATAAATAAAGAAGGCTATGTAAGGTTCATCATCATGCAATTTAAGTAAAGTGCTAGCATACTACATAGCAATGCCTAATAGGTACTTAGAATCAGTCGGGCATGAACCTACGGTCGGGTAGTCATCAGCGACGTAGTCATTGGTGTAGTCGAACTCCGAGCTCAGCTCCCCAGCTCCAGCTGCTCCTATAACGCGTAAATTAAAATAAAGACGGGCCCTATTGCAATTAACTCCAAATGAACAGTGATAAAGAGCCCAAAAGAGAGCAAACACTAGTCCTACAGGGAATTTAAGATTTTAGAAGATTTTTAGAAAAGGTTTTATATTTTTCGGAGTTAAAACAGATTTACTATGATTTTCCAAAGATAAAATAGATTTCTAGAAATAAAATACGCATTCACAATAATATAAACTCTAGGCTATCTACTGGCTAGCTCTAGGGGTCTTTAAGCTAGCTACAGGCTAACTGCAGGCCAGCTATAGCTGCTCACGTGGCCGCCACCTAAGCGGCTTTAAGGCAGCAGCTGCACACATGGCAGCTGGTGTGGCTATGCGCAAAAGATCCGGCCGGGATCTTCTGCGGTGCGGCTCCACGTGGGTGTGCGCGTGGCTGGACAGTGAGTGGCTGGGTGCACGGGATCCTGCGGATCGCCTGCGGCCTGATCGGCATGTGTGCCGGCGTGTGCAACAAAACCCTCCTGGGTTTTGGAGCCGCACACCAGGTGCTCGACGCCATGCCCCAAAGGAGCGGTGGATGGACAGAAGCTCACCGGTGGCGAGGTGGTGCGGTGGTTGGACAAAGCATGACACGGCGTGTGAGAGAAGGTCCTAGGGCACCGTTAGGGCAACGAAAGGAGCGTCCTTGGCCTGGCGTCGACCCACGGCGGCGAGGTCGCAGCTCGGCGCGGCGGGCGGAAGCAGAGATCCCCGGCGGCGCAGCTGGGATGGCCGGTGCTGGCGAGGTAGCACGTGTGCGTGCATGTGAACGTGTCCACGTGTACACGGTCGAACTGGTGCTCGTGCCCCCAGGCGGAAAGATTTCGCCCCGGTAGCGAGGTCGCTGTCAGGCGGAACGGAGTGTCGGCGAGGTCCGGCTCAACGGGGCCAAAGGCTCGGCCTTGGCCTCGCCCGTCCGGTGTGCGCGCATGAGTGCGCGTGCGCGGGGCATGGGTGTGTGCGTGAGTGCAAGCACGTGTGCGTGTGCGTGGCCAAAGAGATGGGGGCTTTGCCAGTCGGCGGCGCGCGTAGGTGTGCACGTGCCAGTGCGGACCGGTGCTCGGCGGGCTGGAACGAAGGAACGACTCGACGATAAAGCAAAGGAGCGCACGCGTCGTAGTAGGCAGCGGCACCTGCAAGACGGCTGGCATGGCTCGAAGGCCAGCTTCACAGACGACGACGGGTCGCGCGACGGCGCGGCACGGCAGCGGATTCACGGCGAGCACACAAGTCTCGATGCGCGACCACGACTCGAAGGCCGGGCGCCACAGCAAGGGTGGATGGCGGTGCTCACCTAGGGGCTGCGGTTGCGGTGGAGAAGCGGCGGTGAAGAGACGCGGTGGAGCGGAACGGCTCGAAGCAGAGGAAGCAGGGGACGACGGCGATGACAGGTCCGGCTCCCTCCTCCCACAGACGGCTCTGGCTTCGCGGTGGACGGGCTCCCTCGGACGGCCTTCCCGCCTCCTTCTCCTCCTCTTCCCCCTCCCTGACGTCACCGACGGCGGATTGGGGGAGGATTTCCCCCGGAATGGCTAGGGTTAGGGCACTGTTGACGGCTGTTAAGTGCTTACTTTAGCCGTCAATTTACTCATGAATAAAGGAGCAAGAGGCATTTCTTACACGCATTTTAGTTAAGAATAATGTAGTTCCACTTGTCCTTGCAGATTATGTGATTGCAGGAAAATAAGCAAAAAAGAAGTGGCAAACTCACCTTTTATGATTCATGCCACGTCACCTCAAGGAGTGGCTGCCACCTCAGGTGCCATGCATGCAAGCTAAGCCACCTCAGGTGCCATGCATGCACGCCATGTCACCGATCCAAGAGAGGCAAGCCCCGATGAATCAGAGCGTGACACGTGGACTTCACATGGATCCATGGGCCCACCAGAGCGCCTAAACCGCCTCAAGAGCACGTGTACACCGGGGACCGACTTAGGGGCCCACAGGACAGCCACCCCGAGGAAGCACACCCCGAGTGGGGCCCACCTAGGATCGGTCGAGCCGACCTTGGGTCGGCTGATCCAGGGCCTCCACGTGGTACTTGTCCATTGGTCCTAGATGCCATCCCCGGGGTGTTTCAGTCGTTCTTGCGCTGGTGCTCTGGCCTATAAATAGAAAGGGAGGGGGTTCATTTCTTACCAACACACCTTAATCCTCCTCTCTCACTTTTGGTTTCTAAGGCTAGGAGGTAGGCTAGAGTAGTTCTACTTCAGGTTCCAAGTCTACTTTGGGATCTAGGTATGAGTCCTCTTGTATCTTTATTTTATTGTATGCTTTGATCTACTTCAGTTATTCAGCTATTTCATATAAAGTCGTGCTTGTATACATGGGTGATTTGTTCATGTGTTCTTCCCTTGTTCATCAATTAGAGGCTCATGTCCTTGATGAACAAGGCCTTTCGATCCAGTTGACGAGTGACTTATACAAGTTTTTGGTGTTTGTTCATAAGTTAGAGGCTCATGTTCTTCACGAACACGACCCTTTGATCTTGTTGAATAGACATAGGAAAGCACAAATCCGTTTGTGTACCTAGCCTAGTTTGATCTAGTTAGATCCCATGTGTGTGTTGCATGAAGTTCGTGCTTAAGCTACGGTACTCGGTGTAATTGGCCGGTTTATCTGGCGGCTCTGACCTGGGTCACAATAGCCCGGGCCGGTCAGGGTCTTGCTAACAACGTAAGTGTGGTGCTTGGGTTGCGTAGCTACGTTGCTTATGAGTGTATCCCACGGTTTGTCTTGGGGTAGGCCGCGGTGAAGACAGCTGTTGGACCTTTCTGGAATCCCCCATGTTCGGATACGCTGTAGGAGTCTAAAGTCTAACAACCGGAGTCGTGCGTAAGCGACGCGGGAGGTTAGCTCCCCGTTTGTACCTGGGTGCTTGAGCCAGCGATCATGCCATGCTAGTGTGTATCTAACTCGTCTGACTAACTTTGTATGCTTAGTACCTTAGAACCTAGAGCCAACTCGTATGTTGCCTCCTAAGCCTAGGACCTTTAGAGAGAGTGTGTTTGTGTGTTCACGCTACCCATCTATCTATCATATCTTACCCCTGTACTTGAGTGTCTGGTTTGTTCCCGTCTATGATTTATACTCCTTGCAATAGTGTTGAACTTGTTAATCCGCCCAGCCTTCCTTGGATTCGATACCCTTTGGAATACTCCTTTGGGGAAATGCTACAATGGTACTTTTATGCGCTTGTGGACTCTTGTAATCGTTAGGATTACCATTTGGTCATTTCTGGCATCGTTGCTAGGAACTCATAACTTAGCATCGACGTTAAGAAATGCCAACAAGCATTTCTGGCACCGTTGCCGGGGAAGGCTAAGGATAACATGTCAACACTTTGCAACATTTATAATCATGATAGGAATAAAACAGTTCTCAATGCAGGCTAACTTTGATTGTCTTTTTTGTCTATCAATGATGAAGACAGGTAGTGTATGACTGGTTTCGACTTACCGCCGAATTTCACTGAAGATCTTGAGTCACTCGTGAGGAGAGCTAGAACTCATTTCGGTTCTCCTCAGCGTGTACATACGGAAGTCGACCCAGCTTCCTTTATGCCATCTACATAAACTCCTATGGCCAATCAAGAGAAGACTCTTCGTGAATACTCTGCTCCCTCTGCTGATCAGGTGCCTACTGGCCCCGAGATCAACACCGGGAACGGAAACTTCGAGATCAAGACTGGCCTCATTACGATGATACAGGCTAGCCCATTCTGTGGCAAGCCTAATGAAGACGTGAGCGCCCACTTGCAATAGTTCCTGGAGCTGTGCAGTACCTTCACTATATGAGGAGTGGAGGAAGATGCCATTCATCTGCGACTGTTTCCATTCTCACTTCTGGGAAAGGCGAAGCAGTGGTTCTATGCGAACCGTGCAGATATTGACACCTGGGCGAAGTGCTCAGCATCATTCCTCATGAAGTTCTTTCCGTTGGGCAGCACCAATGCCCTCCGGGGGAGAATTTCAAGCTTTCAGCAAGCAGCAAATGAGACCATTCCAGAAGCTTGGGAAAGGCTTCAGGAGTACATCTTGGCTTGTCCCCATCATGGGATGGACAATTGGCTTATTCTTCAGAGTTTCTATAATGGGCTGACTCCGACAGCCCGGGGCCATATTGATGCGGCTGCTAGAGGGGCTTTCTTCTCTCTCACTATCGTTGGAGCAACTAAACTTATTGAGAAGATGGTCTCCAACCAAGGGTGGAGTGATGATCTACTCCAGCCACGTCAGAGGGGTACACATACCGTCAAGGAAGCGGATATGCTGCACGCCAAGATGGACCTACTCATGAAGAGAATGGATGCTCTGACCAGTGAGAAGGCTGCCATGGCCATCACTACTCAAGCTATGGATGCTCGCATGACCTGCAAAGTCTGTGGTGACACTGGGCATTCAGGGAATTACTGCCATGCTACCCAGGAGGACGTGATGTACATGAACGGCAACAATAATGGTTATCGTCCACAAGGAAGTCAAAAGTGGAATCAATCACGCCCTTACTATCAGGGAGGTAATCAAGGTAATTCTTACAATCCAAACCAACCTTCCCTGAGAGATCTGGTTTTCGGGCAAGCTAAGATTAATGATGGTTTTAACAAGAAAACAGCTGCCTATGATAAGGCTTTAGAAAGCCTCAACGTTAAAATTGATAGCCTTTCTTCTGCACTTAAGGATCAAGTGAGCTTTAATAAAATGATAGAAGACCGGTTGGCTCATTTGGTCACTTTGGTTCCTCCAGTTGAAAATGCAAAAGCGGTAGTCACGAGAGGGGGTAAGACCACTCGCGACCCACCTTATCCTAACCATGCAGGAACTAAGAAAATCCCGAAAGAGGGCGAAGAATGCGACGATGAGTCGTTAGGCATGAGGGAGCCTTCACAGGCAATGGTATCAGAGGAGAAGGCAGACAAGCCTGAGTTTATTGACACAAATATACTGCCATTCCCTCAGTGAAATAGGAAGGTGATAGTGGATGAGCAATTCACTCGATTCGTGGATATGATTCAGAAGGTCCACATTAATGTTCCCCTCCTTAAGGCCATACGTGTGCCCACATACGCACGTTACCTCAAGGATATTCTTACTAAGAAATGGGCTCTACCCACTTCGGAGGTGGTAAACCTTACGGAGGAGTGTAGCGCAGCTATACTCAATCACCTTCCAGAGAAGAAAAAGGATCCAGGGTGCCCTACGATCACATGCACGATTGGATCGCAGAGATTTGACCACGCCCTCTATGATCTGGGTGCTAGTGTTAGCGTCATGCCAAAGGTAGTCTTCGACCAGCTCAATTATACGGAATTGTCCCCAACCACCGTGCGGCTGCAACTAGCCGATTCATCAGTACGGTACCCAGCGGGGATAGCCGAGGACATCCCGGTGAAGGTGTGAGATTGTTTCATCCCAGTGGACTTTGTGGTACTCGACATGGACATTGGTGATGAGATACCTCTCATTCTGGGGTGTCCATTTCTGAGCACGGCCGATACACAAATTGATGTTGGTGCCGGAGTGATCCGACTCCACATCAATGGCCCGGAGGAAAGATTTGAATTCCGTCCGCGCAAGGAACAATGCTCAATGGTTGAGGACATACCAAGGATGGACACCCTCGCCCAAGATGTTGAATCTATACAGTCACAAGGGGACAACTTCATTACTCCCGTAAAGGATTCTCGAGGACAAAAGCCGGAATCTAAGTCCCCATCCAAGAAGCAGTACCCCACACTTAGGAAGCAACAGAACATCAAGAAGGTATGGAGAAGAGTGGGCGGGGAACTGACTCCTTTGTCCTCAAAGGCAGACCTTTCACCAAGGTAAGTGATGGGAAGGTAGTCGGGGCTCTAGAAGATTTGAATAAAGAGCCCTACGCCGACAGGTGAGATCGGTAAGATGCTTCCTTCAATAAAAAGATTCTAACTTTTAATAGAAACAAGCTATTCTTGCTCCATCTGTTTGCTCGCACTCTTTTTGGGATTCAAGCTCATGGGATTCCATCCAAACAACCCCCTTGAGTTTAAACCTTGATGCACAGCAGCCGCCACCACAGTCATCACCGCAGCTGTCGCCACAGCCATAGCCTACCACACCACCGTCCGGTACATGGACCTCTACCGAGTACATGCCTGGGGTTACTCCTGGATATGCTCCCGGTTGGGACCAGCCCATGT
The DNA here is from genome assembly GCA_036936925.1 of Cenchrus fungigraminus. Lineage (NCBI taxonomy): Eukaryota > Viridiplantae > Streptophyta > Magnoliopsida > Poales > Poaceae > Cenchrus > Cenchrus fungigraminus. Next base: position 73,205,638 of record CM072772.1, on the reverse strand, counting down.
ACCAGCAGGGTGCGAGTAGCTCAGCTTGGGCTAGCGCGGGCAGTGGCGAGTGGGCCGTCCCTGCTGGTACTGCCTACGGAGATGCGACATCTTCGTCGTCCGGATTGCGCTCGTCATCTCGTGGGGCCACCCTCACTCAGCAGATGAGCGAGCTCAATATTCGAGTCGGCAACATGGAGGAGACCGTGCACTAGCACGTTGAGTCCACCCGGGACTAGCAGCGGATGTCTGGCGAGAGACTTCACGCCATCGAGCAGGCATAGCAGCAGCAGCTGGAGGAGCAGAGGGCCTACTTCCGGTGGATGGGATTTCCCCCTCCACAGTAGTGAGCCTGAAGCTAGCTTGGGGGAGGACCCCCACTCTGAGGTAACTTGTATCTTTATTTTCAGAATCTCCTATGCTAAAAACACATAAAAATCCGCAAAATTAAAAAGACCAAAAATATTTATTTGCTTTCTTAAATTAGTTTGCTTTCTTATGCGCGGTAAGAATGCTTTTGTTCTTTATGGTTGAAATGATGAATAGTTGCTCTATTTATTCCTTTTGTATGCCTTGCTACAGCTTAGTACCCTACCTTAGTTTTGAGTTTGTTGGCTTGTATGATCAAACCTTAGCTTGAAACTTGTGGGTAGCAAAAAGCATGACCTTTGCCTAGGTTGTTGTGAGGTATGATATGGTATAATAGGGTTGCTATGAGCTCGTGCTAAGTGATGTTTGATACCCGGAGTTTTCTTTTGAAAAAAAATGATGATAAAATGATAAGTTCCTCAATGATGAGAAATTCCTATCCAAAGCCATATGTAGATCCTGGCTGTTGTTAGCCTCCACTTATGCTACTTGTTTTCTTCATTGAGTCTTGTCGAATTGTTGTGACCCTCGGTGAGAAACTTGTCATGCTCCCATGATCAAGATCACGTACACAGCCACTATATGCTAAACTTCTGCACCAGAAGTTAGCACCCATCATTTCTCCATCCCCCATCCATTCCACAAATAAAGCTCCGTGCATCGTACCATGATTACTCTCTCTCCAAAAATATTCAGCAAAGACTATGGGCTATGAAAGAAAAAAAAGCACATGCTCAAGAGCATGAAAAGAAAAAGAATAAGGAGGAATAAAGAGACATAGCCCAAGTCTCAAAAATCTCAAAAGGAGAAGAGAGAATTATATACAAAAAGGAGTTCTTCATCCATCCACTATATACACACACATGCACATCTTGATCACGTTGTATGACTTGTTGCTCCCAAGGATCCGGTTTTCGACTCGACAACCTATGAGAAACAGGTATGACACATGTTTTCCCTACCTACAGCTCCACATATCAGCTTATTAGGAGTAGGTGGAGAAAGAAGGCAATTTAATGCCTTGGTGAGGAATCATACACAATGAGCGATCTAAGAGTATCATTCGAGGAACTTTGATTTTTTTGTGAAAATTTGCAAAACCTCCGGATTGACGACTGATCAAGGCACTTGTGATTAGTAATTTCTATACAACCGTTCTATCTCTCAACCGCCCAAGGCAGGTGAAGCTACAAGCCCCATATCAATCAAGCATAAGGTAAGATTAATGCTAACTTATTCAATCCTTAATAGAGTACCTAGCCGCATGCTTGTCATAAACTAGGAATACAACATCGTAGCAACTCCTGATCAACCAACCTAAGTCCTAAGTGTCTTGCTCGGGACGAGTAAGAGGCTAGCTTGGGGGAGTTGTTGACGGCTGTTAAGTGCTTACTTTAGCCTTCAATTTACTCATGAATAAACGAGCAAGAGGCATTTCTTACACGCATTTTAGTTAAGAATAATGTAGTTCCACTTGTCCTTGGAGATTATGTGATTGCAGGAAAATAAGCATAAAAGAAGTGGCAAACTCACCTTCTATGATTCATGCCACGTCACCTCAAGGAGTGGCTGCCACCTCAGGTGCCATGCATGCAAGCTAAGCCACCTCAAGTGCCATGCATGCACGCCATGTCACTGATCCAAGAGAGGCAAGCCCCGACGAATCAGAGCGTGACACGTGGACTTCACATGGATCCATGGGTCCACCAGAGCGCCTAAACCGCCTCAAGAGCATGTGTACACAGGGGACCGACTTAGGGGCCCACAGGACAGCCACCCTGAGGAAGCACACCCGGAGTGGGGCCCACCTGGGGTCGGCCGACCCTAGGATCGGCCGAACCGACCTTGGGTCGGCTGATCCAGGGCCTCCACGTGGTGCTTGACCATTGGTACTAGATGCCATCCCCGGGGTGTTTCACTCCTTCTTGCGCCGGTGCTCTGGCCTATAAATAGAAGGGGAGGGGGTTCATTTCTTACCAATACACCTTACTCCTCCTCTCTCACTTTTGGTATCTAAGGCTAGGAGGTAGGCTATAGTAGTTCTACTTCAGGTTCCAAGTCTACTTTGGGATCTAGGTATGAGTCTTCTTGTATCTTTATTTTATTGTATGACTTTGATCTACTTCAGTTATTCAGGTATTTCATATAAAGTCATGCTTGTATACATGGGTGATTTGTTCATGTGTTCTTCACTTGTTCATCAATTAGACGCTCATGTTCTTGATGAACAAGGCCTTTCGATCCAGTTGACGAGTGACTTATACATGTTTTTGGTGTTTGTTCATAAGTTAGAGGCTCGTGTTCTTCACGAACATGACCCTTTAATCTTGTTGAATAGACATAGGAAAGCACAAATCCATTTGTGTACCTAGCCTAGTTTGATCTAGTTAGATCCCATGTGTGTTGCATGAAGTTCGTGCTTAAGCTACGGTACTCGGTGTAATTGGCCAGTTTATCTGGTGGCTCTGACCTGGGTCACAATAGCCCGGGCCGGTCAGTGTCCTGCTAACAACATAAGCGTGGTGCTTCGGTTGCGTAGCTGTTGGCACTTCTTACGTCGTTACTAGATTTGCAACGGCGCCAGAAAGCCTGTGGTGCTTTACCAGGATGGTAGTGGATGTCCAAGTCGTAGTCCTTGGTCAGTTTAAGCCATCTTCGCTGCCTCAGATTCAACTCAGATTGTGTGAAGATGTACTTCAAGCTCTTGTGGTCGGTGAAAATGTCACATTTGTTGCCTATCAGGTAATGCCTCCATATCTTCAGAGCGTGAACGACAGCAGCCAGTTCGAGGGCATGAGTGGGATAGTTCTCCTCGTGCTTCCGAAGCTGTCGCGAGGCATAAGCAACGACCTTGCCTCCTTGCATCAACACGCAACCGAGTCCTTACCTCGAAGCGTCACAATACACTACGAAGTCCTTGCTAGCATGAGGAAGTGGTGAGGCGGGTCTTGTGCTCTTGAAAGCTTGCTTCACATTTGTCCGACCATACAAACAGTGAGTTGCTCTTCAACAGTTCTGTCATTAGCTTCGCAATCTTGGAGAAGTTCTCGATGAACTGACGGTAGTATCCGGCCAAACCGAGAAAGCTGCGAAACTCTGTCACTATCTTGGGTGACTGCCACTTGGACACTGCTTCTATCTTGCTCAGATCTACGGCAACTCCTTCTGCTGACAACACATGACCGAGAAAGGTGACTTCTTCCATCCAAAACTCACACTTGCTGAATTTGGCATACAGCTCCTGTTGCCTTAGCTTCTCGAACACTATCCTCAGATGCTCTTCATGCTCCTCCGCGGTCTTGGAGAAGACCAGTATGTCGTCAATGAAGACAATGACACACTTGTCTAACTCCTCCATGAGCACCTTGTTCATCATGTTCATGAAGTATGCCGGGGCGTTCGTAAGACTGAACGATACAATAGTGTACTCGTACTGTCCGTACCGGGTCACAAACGCGGTCTTGAAGATGTCCTCTGGTCAAATCTTCATCTGGTGGTAGCCTGATCGGAGGTCAATCTTGCTGAAGAACTTTGCTTGCCTTAGCTGATCCATCAGGTCATCGATCTGTGGCAACGGGTACTTGTTCTTGATGGTTACTACATTGAGCACGCGGTAATCGACACACAGACGCTGAGTTCCATCTTTCTTCGGCACAAACAGAGCTGGTGAACCCCCATGGTGAAGCACTCGGTCGAATGAACCCTTTCTCGAGAAGTGAGTCCAACTCTGCCTTCAACAGCTTCAGCTCAACTTCAGCCATTCTGTACGGACTCTGAGCTATAGGTGCGGTTCCCGGTACTAGGTTGATCATGAACTCCACATCACGATCTGGAGGTAAACTCGACAGCTCTTCTGGGAACACATCTGAGTACTCGCAAACCACTGGTACATCAGAGATGGCTTTCGTGTGAAGACTGTACACAGCTGGTATGTCACGAGACTTCATCGGCTCGAAGGTGACCTTTGTTCCATCAGGGTGTATCAAGGTCACAAGTCGCGGTGAAGTGGAGATGACACCTTTGTGGGCGGTGATCCAGTCCATCCCCAGAATGATGTCAATGCCATTGGAGGGCAACACTGTCAAATCCCCCAAGAACTTGCGGTCTTGAATGACCACATCCAGACCTTTACATAGCAAGGTGCATCTGATGTCTCAGAGAGATGAACTCGTGACAATAGGAATCGGTTGGGTGGTTGTAGGGAGGGAGAGTTTGTTTATGAATCTAGAGGTAATGTACGACCCGGTTGCACCGGTATCGAAGAGAACCAAAGCATTAGTACCACAAACCAAAAACTCACCGATCACGACGTCAGGAGTGTCGGCAGCCTCCTCCTCAGTGAGGTGGTTGAGCCTCCCACGGCTGGCAGACGGTGGTGGTGCAGCCTAAGGAGGTCTTCCTCCTGGAGCAGGAGCTCTCGCGGGGGTAGCAGCGGTCTTTTGTCGGGGCACTCGATGGACTTGTGCCCAGGCTTGCCACAAGTGAAGCAAGTCACAGTGAAGCCTCTAGTGGTAGGTCTTAGGGTGTTCTGCGGCGTACGGTTGTAGCCTCCACCCTGCTGCTGGTACCCGGGGTTCCTTCCTCCAGGGAATTGTCCATGGCCTCCTTCGAAGCTGCACCCTGGCTGGTTGTGCCCCGGGCGGTAGCTCCCCGTCAGCAGGTTGCTCTGTCCGCTCCTCGGCTTCTGGAAGGATCGGTCGTGGTGATCCCGATCTCCCATCCTCTTCTTCCCCTTCATGTGCTCCTCATGGCCCCTCCTCTCGTCCTCGACCACGATGGCGCGGTTCACGAGGTGGTGGAGGGACTTGTGCTCACTCGCCTTCAGTCCCTGGCGAAGGCCGTGGTGAAGGCCTCGCAGGAAACAGAACTGCTTCTTCTGGTCGGTGTTGGTGTCGTCGGGGGCGTAGCGCATCATCTTCATGAAGTGGCGTTCGTACTCCTCCACCCTCATCGCACCCTGCGTCATGGTGCTGAACTCTTGAGCCTTCTGGATCATCAGCTTGCTAGGTAGGTACTGCTCGCGGAACGCCTTGCAGAACTCCAGCCAGGTGATGAAGGCTGGGTTCGGGTGGTTGGCGGAGTAGTTGTCCCACCAAGACTTGGCAGGACCCTCCAGCTGGTGCGCGGTGATGGCGACGCACTCCTCGTCGGTGTAGGCGGTGAGGTCGAGCTTGGTCTCGATCACCCTCAGCCAGTCGTCGGCGTCGAGCAGATCATCCGAGTAGCTGAAGTGGGGGCCTTCAGGCGGACGAACCTCTCGATCTTCTTCGTGAGGTCCTCGTCTGGTGGGGCATTGCGGTTCCCACCGTTGCCTCGATGCTCCATGGCTTCCGCCATCCTCTGCATCAGCTGAGTCTACAGGGCCATCACGTCCACCAAGTTGGGTGGTGGCGGTGGTGGCTGCTCCAGCTCAGGCTGGCCTTGCTCCAGCTCGTGCTCAGCTTCCTCTTCCTCGTCTCTAGCTTCAGGGCCATGGGGCGGCGGTGGTGGCGGTGGTGCACCGGCACCCCAGCCTCGAGCCCCTGGAGCTCCTCCACGGACAAGTGGGCGTCCACAGCCATGAGCAGGTGCACATCCGCGTCCACGTGTGGCGGCACGACCACGACCACGGCCATGGCCCTGTGGGGCTTCATCCTCATCGGCAGCCTCCTCGAGGCCTGCCAGCAGACGACCAGACCTTCGGATCGACATCCTTTTAAAAACACGACCAGGGAAGAAAAGACTTTATACAACGTCACTCACCAACATATTGAGTCTGAGAACAAGCATGAAAATAAAACTAAATATATAATCCAACACTCAATGAGAAAATGCATGAAGACGCAAATAACTCAATTAAGATCCAAGCATACAACAAGCATGAATAGTACATATGCTTCCTCGAGGCTGACTCAGACCTTAGAGGTAGCAGCTCAAATCAACGCTCTAATACATCGTTACATGCTCAAAAGGGTGGTGCCTACAAGATGTGACATGAAACTCTTCATGCACCGGAACATGCTCGCGGCTGCATGGAACAACTCATGGAAACTACTATCTTACAACTCTACTCTCATGCCATGTCCACGCTCTGCACCTTACTCGGTGCGAGCCCTCTTGTACGAGACTGGGTAACGGTCCTCGGTGGGGTAGTCCGGAGGTAAGATTCTGGACACCAAGGCGTGTGCCTCCCTCACCTCATCGGTCTCGACGGGGGTCGGCATCCGAGCCATGGGACACAGGTGCAGCTTGAGTCTGGAAGGGTGAAGCTCGAAGGTCTCCATGCGAATCGCATGCTGTGACTCGAAGGGTAGCTCTCCGTTGAGCTCCATGAGCTCGTCCACTCGGAGGGAATCGGCATCCTCCCACGTCTTCCTCAGTCTCTCAGCCTTGTCTCTCAGGTAGACGGTCGTGCGCGTGAGCCACGCGAGGTTGGCGACGTTCTCCGCCTTGCACTTCTCCAGATCCTTCACCTTGTTCCTCTCGCAGCCGAGTAGGTGGCCGCGCACCGTGAGCAAGTCGTCCTTGCTCTGAAGCCTGTCTCGCAGTCGGCTCTGGCTCACGGTCATTTTGCGATGGTCCTCCTTGACGTGCAGCAACTCCTCGCGTGTAGCCACACGCTCGCTCTGCACCTGAAGTAGTGTGGTGTTCGCGCAGTTGATGCCCTGCTCAAGCTGGCTAACATGGTAGTGGAGTGCGCGGTTCTCCAACTCAAGGCAGCGGGGCAGGTGAAGTCGGGCCTCGGCAGTGGCGTCCTTGTTCTCGCCGAAGAGGTTCAGCGACTCGTTCTCCAGGCGGTGGGCATACTTTTCGAGGTCAACAAGGTAACTGGCTGTCTCCACCAATGTCTCGTCGGACTCGCGGAAGGGAGCCACGTCGACGTCGTCCTGAATCCCCTCGTGCGAAGGGACTCCGTCCACGAGCGGTACCAGGCGCCAGTAGTCGTAGGGTAGAAGGCGAAGCTCCCCGGTCTCGAATGTGCCATGGTACTGAGCGAGAAGGCAGCCCAGTGCCTAGTGGCAGGCGAGGTCTATCGCAGTTGGGACGGTCATGGCGGTGCTGTAGCTGACCTCCCCCTTGAAGCCTGGAAGCGCCAGGTGTGGAAGGATGGCAACTGTGCAAAGCACCAGCTGCCCCGTCACGGCGGGCACGTACTCGGCGCGGTGCGTGACGTAGGTACGAGGGACCCCAAGCCTGAGGAGGGCCGTCTCCAACCAGCGGCAGAGCTCCCCGCACATCTCGGGGGTGATCTCAGCAACTTGGCGCTCCATTTCCTGTGAAACGTAAGAAGTTTTAGTTAGCGCAGGTAAGAGAGAAGTTTTAAAGAGAGATAAGTTTTTATAACATAGCTCAAGGGTATACATATAGAAATAGAGCGCATGGAGTCCTATTTCTATCGGCCAATTCTAGGGATAAGTGCTATGGTGAAGTATGGCTCTGGTACCACCTGTAAAGCCCTAGATTTTCCGTAAGGAAAACCCAAATCTCTGTACCTTTGCGATAGTCCCTGGATCAGTGGCTATCGCGTACAGAACGCATCACAGAAGGTAAAACACAGCCATACATCGCATCACACAAATATCAGTACATAATTTATTACATGTCCATTATGGAGTACAACATTACAAGCCTCTTGGCTGAATCAGAGTGAAAATTCTACGCAGCGGTAGCTATCATCCCAGAAGAGTCTCCATCTTTTATTCTTCTCGCCCATAGGCATCCTTGAGCGCAGGGACGCATCCCTCAGTCGTACCAACCATCGGTGTTGTTTTCGTAGTCGGACTCGTACCCTGCACACCCGAAGTCTATCCCCAAGGAGTGGGATAGGTCCACATCACCAACTGTATGCAGCTTTAAGTGGCCTAACTTCTAAAGGATAAGAAAAGAGACAAGGTAGAAGCTTGGGTTTCCTATGCAGCAGCAGCAAAGTAACAACAAGGTATCTCCATCAAGATCCCAACCCAAACTCTCAACACAGCTCAGAAACACCTGGTACCCCAGGGCCCCGTCTCCATATCCTATCTCCATCTAGGGTCGATGCGAGAACTTCCTCTCCTCGTACCTCAATGATTGCAATCGGATCTGCGAGGTAGAGGGAGCCACTCTCCTCTCCCCGACTGCAACCACGGCTCACCACGCTCTCAACTACAGGGGGAAGGTAGAAATCCCAAAACATGAGAACAAAGCTATCAAAAGACATGTCCGTGACTGAGGACGCGACTATAGCTATAGATCGAACAACTCTGCAGAGCGTGTACACCTGTACCCAATTCGGAATGGAATCCGGTCGGTGTACGGCCGACCAAGCCCATCCTACCGTGCGAACTCTCTATAGTTACGGTCCCATCCTGCATCCGGCCCTCAAAGCGATCCCCTCCGTGAAGGGAATTGCACCGGAACTGTGAAATGCCCCCGTGTGGCCACACGGGAGACGCACTGAGAGAAGGTGGTCTCACTCCCACCTCTCCCCCACTGATACCCTCTATCCTGCTGGCAGGTATGGGTCCGCACTTGCCGAGCTCAACTAGGCCCTAACCCCACTCTCGGCGAGGTGGTGTGTACGTAAGGTCCCGTGAAAAGGTCTGTCCACTCACTTTCAGACCGGGGCGAGCTCATGTCCTCCAAGCGTAAGTAAGACCCCAACACCTGTGCTCCAAAAATCGTAAAAGTGGGGACACACTGAGGAGTGCACCCTCATCCCCGATACCAGATCGGTTGTTTCGAGCTCACCCCTGCCAAAGTACCCAAAACGCCTTCTCCTGCTGGTTTTTAACCCACACACGCCAAGAACCACTATTTCCATCCCAACACATGCATCGCGAAGCTCAGCGTATATACACACTTATATATATAGTAGTAGTCGGGCAATCAAGGACAGGATAAACAAAGTAGGCCGTGCAAGGTTCATCATCATGCATTTAAAGTAAAGCGCTAGCATACTACATAGCCGGAAAAGGTTTAATATTTTTCGGAGTTACAACGGATTTACTATGATTTTCCAAAGATAAAATAGATTTCTGGAAATAAAATACGCATTCACAATAATATTAACTCTAGGCTGTCTACTGGCTAGCTCTAGGGGTCTTTAAGCTAGCTACAGGCTAACTGCAGGCCGGCTATAGCTGCTCACGTGGCCTCCACCTAAACAGCTTTAAGCCAGCGGTTGCACACATGGCAGCTAGTGTGACTGTGCGCAAAAGATCCAGCCGGGATCTTCTGTGGCGCGGCTCCGCACAGGCGTGCGTGTGGCTAGACAGGGAGTGGCCGAGCGCATGGGATCCTGCTAGGGATGGCAACAGGGACCCGATCCCCGATTCCCCGCGGGGAATTCCTCTATTAGGGGACGGGGATGGGCAGAATTTTACCCCCACGGGGATGAAAACGGGGCAAATTTGCCCCACGTCAGGTCTAGCGGGGACGGGGGCTATTCACCATTCCCCGTCCCCGTTCCCCGTGAATTCCCTGCCAGAGCTCCTCATTCCAACATTTCAACTCGGCCTGGCAAGAAATTGGCCCACCAAAGCCCATTACAAGGCTCAGAGTATATAAGCAACAAACCCTAATCTTCTTCCCTCACTCCCCCTCCCTCCCCAGTCCGTGCGGCGCCTTGCCCGGTTTTCCTTCCTGCTCGAACTCAGCTGCCACCTGTAGCATCTTTCACCAACGTGAGCAGCATATAGCAGGCTATACAGATCGAGATTCAAGAGGATGGACGCCCCTCCTTCACTCCCATGGCCATTGCCAGTCGGTGCTGAACTGCTGATGCAGGCTGCCGACGCACAACAGGAGGTTGGAGCCTAGCTGCTGCATCTTTGCGCACTGCTCTCTTGCTCGCAGCTCCAAGCTTCCTGTTGGTTCCAGTTCCAGTCTGATGGCCACGCGCCCACGCATTCTCCAAATCTGAAAAGCCAGTAACGAGATTATTAGTCTCAATTCATGATCTCTCATGTCTCTTTCCCCCCTTTTTGTCTCTGTATATTTTTTTGAATGTATAAGATGAGGATTATTGCAGTTTCTAGGCAATTGATATGCGAACATAAGAAATCTTTGCTCATTCAGTTGATGTTTTTGTTGTGCCATGGATTTGCTCGATGACGACGAATCCAATGGAGATTGCCTTGCGGGTACGGGGACCCCGCGAGGAAAATTCCCCGCACGGGGACGGGGGTGGGAAAGAAATGCTCCCCGCGAGCACTAACGGGGACGGGGGCGGGGATGGGCAGCCATTCCCCGACGGGGAATTCCCCGTTGCCATCCCTAGATCCTGCGGATCGCCTATGGCCTGATCAGATGGTGTGCCGGTGTGTGCAACTAAACCCTCCTGGGTTTTGGAGCGGCACACCAGGTGCTCGACGCCATGCCCCAAAGGAGCGGCGGATGGACAGAAGCTCGCCTGTGGCGAGGTGGTGTGGTGGTTGGACAACGCATGACACGGCACGCGAGAGAAGGTCCTAGGGCACCGTTAGGGCAAAGAAAGGAGCGGCCTTGGCCTAGCGTCGACCCACGACGGCGAGGTCGCGGCTCGGTGCGGCGGGCGGAAGCAGAGATCCCAGTGGCGTGGCTGGGATGGCTAGTGCTGGCAAGGTAGCACGCGTGCGTGCGCGTGAACATGTGCGCGTGTACACGGTCGAACCAGCACTCGCGCCCCTAGGCGGAAAGATTTCCCCCCGGCGGCGACGTCGCTGTCACGGCGGAACGGAGTGTCAGCGAGGTCCGACTCAAGGGGGGCCAAAGGCTCGACCTTGGCCTCTCCCGTCCAGCGTGCGCGCGTGATCTTGCCAATTAATGACTGGAGCTCTTTCTTGTTTGTTGGCGCTTTTATATTGTCAATTGCGCTGATCGACTTCTGGCCTACTTCGATTCCCCTTTCGTGTATTAGGAAACCCAAGAACTGACCAGCTGAAACTCCGAAAGCACATTTATTGGGATTCATCTTTAAACCATGCTTCCTTGTACATTCCAGCATTTTTCGTAGATCTGCCAAGTGTTCCTTGTAGCTCTTTGACTTGACAACTACATCATCAATGTAGATTTCTACTATCTTGCCAATGAGTTCATGGAATATGTAATTCATGGCTCTTTGATAAGTGGCACCAGCATTCTTTAACCCAAAGGTCATGACAATCCACTCATACAATCCAACGTGGCCAGGGCACCTGAAAGCAGTTTTTGCAATGTCTTCTATGGCCATGAATATTTGATTGTATCCAGCATTACCATCCGTGAAGCGGATGACTTTGTGCCCTGCAGCAGTGTTGACCAATGCATCGGCTACTGGCATCGGATATCCATCCATCGGCGTTGCTTTGTTTAAATCCCTAAAATCAATGCACACGTGTACTTTGCCATTTTTCTTGTAGACAGGAACTATATTAGAAATCCATTCGGCGTACCGACATTGCCGAATGAAACCAGCTTCGAGTAACTTTGTTATCTCGGCTTTTATATCAGGATAAATCTTCGGATTACACTGCCTTGGGTGTTGCTGAAAGGGTCGAAATCCTGGTTTAATAGGTAACCGATGTTCAACAATGGATCAGTCTAAGCCAGGCATCTCATAATATTCCCAAGCAAAGCAATCCTTGAATTCCTTCAATAATGTGATCAATTCTTTTTTGTATTCTTCTTCTAACTTGGCACTGATGTATGTCTGCCTTAGTTTTCTTCCATCTCCAAGATCTATCTTTTCTAATTCATCGGCCGATGTAAACCCATGCCGAAGCTTTCCTTCATCTTCAATGAATTGATCCATTAAATCTCATCATTAGAGCCGACTGCTTGAACCGGCTTTAGTCCAAAATCGGACACTCTGAGATATTTAGTATCCCAAGCTTTCCCAGATATGCAGCTTACTTGATCATAGGTCCATCCTTGTGCTCCTGTAGCTGCTACTGTCAAGGAGGTTTCTCCTTGCACCACCTCCACTGAATCTCCAATCCATTGGATGATGCATTGATGCATTGTAGATGGTATGCAACAATTGGCATGTATCCAATCCCGACCTAGCAGTAGATTATAAGATCCCCTCCCTTTAATGACAAAGAAAGCGGTCGGAAGGGTCTTACTGCTGATGGTGAGCTCCACGCAGATTGCTCCTTGAGCCGGAGAGACGTTGCCTTCGAAGTCCACCAACATCATGTCGGTTTGGGTCAAATCTTCATCAGACTTCCCAATCTTGCGCAGCATGGTGTACGGCATCAGGTTGACTGCTGCTCCTCCATCTACTAGCATCCTGGTGACTGGTTTCCCATTGACAAATCCTTTGAGAAATAGAGCCTTCAAGTGTTGTCTCTTCTCGTCTTCTGGCTTCTCAAAGATAGCTTGTCTAGGTTCCAGCGTCAATTGAGCCATGCCAAGTTCTTCATCAGACATATCCAAATCAACTGGAGCCATGAACTCTTTTGGTAGGAAGACAACCATGTTTATATCAGCTCGGGGTTTGTCATCTCCCTCACCATCAGCCTTAGGCTTTGGGCGCCAAACTTTAGACCGAACCTTCTTCTTGTCCAGCACAAGTCTCTCTGCTTCTTCATGCTGTTCTAGTTGACGTAGGCGCTGGACTCTTCTCTTCTGGGACTTAGTCAAGCCATCTGGACACCATTGTGGATTGGGCTCCTTACGTGTTTGGCTTGACCCTTCATCATCCAGTTGTAATGTACGTCGACATTTAGGAGCTCGGCACATGATGTCCTCATCAGGGACCAGAGAATCGGCCATCTCTTCTAGCCGATCGTTTGACTCTTCATTGACTCGGCCTCCCAGCCGATCATGAATGCTAGCCTTGCCCCCCAGCCGATTGTGGACATTGGCTTTGCCCCCCACCCGATCGTGGACACTGGCTTTGCCCCCCAGCCGATCGTGAACCGAGATTCGTTGATTGTTGAATCCACGGTGATCCTTGGCTGCAGGTCTTCTGTCATCAAAGCAAACCTTTTTGGATGAGTTGCCATTATTGTAAGCCCCGTTGCACTCTGGACAGTTTCCTGTCGTCGGCAGCTTGATTCCTTCTTCCCAACAGTACTTGAAGAACGGACATCTCCAATGTCCTTCATTACGCCGTGCCCACTCCTCTCTTTCCTTTGCCTTCTCTTGTCGGCGCTGGAACTTGTTGATCAACATTTGTGACGTGACGGGTCGGCGTGGCTTTGATTCTCCTTCTCCAAGTAGTAATCCTTTTCCTTTGACATCGGCAGTGGTTACTTGTACTTTGGGATCGACGGTTCCTTTATTTTGAGCCGAATCAGATGTCAGCAACTTAACTCGTGACGTGTCTTTGCCAGACACTTCAACTGTGTTAGCTGGGAAGGGGTGCTGATCAATCTTCATCGGCTTTTCAGCTTTGGTAGGAGTTTCAAATTTAAGCCTCCCTTGCTCAATAGCTGATTGGATCTGTTGTCTGAAGATCTTGCAATCATTGGTATCGTGCGATGTTGCATTGTGCCACTTGCAATACTTCATCCTCTTCAGCTCTTCTGCAGATGGTATGGTATGGAACTGGGAGAGTTTAATCTGCCCTTGCTGAAGCAACAGATCAAATATCTTATCGGCCTTGGTGTCTTCTTGCCAAAGGGACAGGCCACTATCTTCTTGCTTTTGACCCACTCTGCGAGCCCTATCATATTGTCTCCATCTTCTGAGTCAGAGTAGTCCACATACGACACCTTCTTCTGAAAGTTCCTTCTAGGCTCATAGGACTTTGCAGTTTCTTGACCCATTCGGCTGACCAACTGGCTGAGGCTTTCAAAGTCATGTGATGCATATTTCTCCCTTAAGGTCGGCAGGAGACCTTGGAAAGCTAACTCAGCTAGTTGCTTGTCTCCCAAGTTTAGACTATAGCACTTATTTTTGACCTCTCTGAATCTTTGAACGAATCCAGCTACTGTTTAATCGTTCCTTTGCTTGAGTCTGGTCAGATCAGTGATCTTCATCTCCTTGATGCCAGAGAAGAAGTAATTATGGAACTGCTGTTCCAGATCGGACCACTTGATGATGGAGTTAGCTGGCAGTGATGTAAACCATGAGAATGCCGGCCCTGACAGAGATGAAGAGAACAACCGTATCCTGAGTGCATCAACATTCCCTGCTTCCCCACATTGGATGATAAACCGAGTGATGTGCTCCATAGTGGATGTTTCATCTTGTCCAGAGAACTTGGTGAAGTCTAGCACTTTGAACCTTGGAGGGAACGGTATCTGATCATAGCCAGAGGGATACGGTGTCCTGTACATGCAGGACTGCTGCTTGGGTTTTATCCCATATTGCTTCGATAGCATCTCCGAGAAGTGGTCGATCAACTCCTGCTTCACATGAGATTTCAACTCTGTAGCCACTTGCTCAATTGCTTGCATCTCAGCTGGAGTTTCTGGATGTCGTTCTTCTAAGATTCTTGTCTTTGGATCTGGAACTGTCCTTGCCTCAGTAGAACCTTGAGTGTCTGAATGACCTGTAATAGGTACAGCCTGTTTAATCGGCTGACTAGCCGATGGGGCTGATTGCTGCGTATTCAACTAGTTTGAAATAGCCAATTGATTTAGAAGTAATTGCGCTGAATCCACTTGTGGAAACACTGGCTGCCCTGCTGCTCCTTGGTTGATCGGCTGTTGAGGTGAAGATCTTGTATGAGCCACCGTATTAGCTGGGTTTAAGACAGCCTGCATTGTCGTTGACTGTTGAGGCGGGGCTGTCTGTATGGGCATCCCGAGTGTCGGCTGCTGAGCCGATCTCTGAGGTGGAGTGGGATTTGGCCTCTGAGGTGGAATAGGAGGTCTTTTCTCTGTTGGTATGACCATGTGAGCATGAGCTGGACTAATCTTGACTCTTTCAAAGTTCTTGCTCCCATGATTGAAGTAGACAAACACCACTCCTTCCCCATTCATGTGCACAGTCCCTGGAGTACCTCCAAATGTAGCTTGGTAAGACTGTGGATACTTTACTTCTGGAACTTCCTCAGGCACAGGCTCAAAGAAATTTGAGATGTTAGTCTCAAAGTGATCACGAGGTAAGTCCCATCCTGCAAGCTTCCCGTCTGAATCTCTCATAGCAGGATATTTTTGTTGATTCTGCACTGGAAGCACTTGATCCTGGACAACAGATTGCACTGGTGTTGTGACAGCAGGATCTTTATCTTTACCATCGCCACTCTGATTCTGAATCGTCTGAGAGTCCGATGAAGAACTAGTGGCAGCTTGTGGAGATGGTGTAGCTTTTGCTGTTGGATCATCAATCGGCGGGTTGGCCGATTGGTTTTGCTGGAACACAGGAGGAGTACGCCTTGGTTGAAAGTATGCAGGTCCCAGATATCCTGCCTCTGCTCCTTGCTTGAGTGCATCAATTATGGCATTCTGAATAGTATTTGCGAATACCTTGGATTGATCAACCATTGTTTGATGCATAGCCTTTGTCATCATGTCTTGAATCCCTTCAGGATCGGCTGAAAAGGTGACTTGTTTAGGCGTTGGCAGCGGATTCTTCTTGAAGACTCCACTTTTAGTCTGACCATATGATGCCAAACAAAGCTCTTCATAATGCTTCATGTGAGCCTCTAACTCAGCTTTGTCTGAATCTTTCAGCTGATCCTTGGTGATTGGTTGGACGTTGTCCGGATCGACTTCATGAGGACCAGTCTTCGTAGGCTTCGTCATTGTTGACTTTTTCCGTGTCCCACCGAGCGTGCCAAAAGTGTGTTGACGCAAAAATAGGATGTCACCCTTGCGCGCGACACACGTGACTCCCCGGTCGGTAGCGAGGCGCGCCAGCCAATCTGACCTGTTGATTGACAATGGAAAATATTAGGGATCAGCTAGAGAACCGATGGCCTTGCAGCGACACGTGTACCAACCAAATCGGCCGATACGGGAAAAGCGGGATCGGCCGACTCGAAAGCGACCGAAGCGCGGGTGCGATCGGCTGGATCGGCCGATCGTGACGTCAGCACTCGAGTAGGTCGGAATCGGCTGTGATGTTGAAAGCCGATAGGATCTAGATCGAGCGGATGATAATGATAATAGCTAAAACCACAAGAATTTGGTACGAAAACTTGTAGATCTAGCTAATATCGATAAGGGGTGAATAAAGAACTAGACAAATCCTCAGCGATGCGCCCGGAGGTTAAAGCCTAGGGTTATTCGGTAAAACGGTACTCACAAGCTTGTCGGAGATCAGCTGATGCAGCCCGACGAAACCGAAGCACGGCGTTGTAGAAAAGAGAAAAAACGCAATGGCGAAGTCACCGAAAAGTAGATGCTGTAAAGTAGATGCAGTAAAAGTAAAGGGTTTGCTCGGAGGCGGTTTGTTTGATATTGGTGTGTACAGATTTCCCCGACCACGCAGGGTCGCTATTTATGTCCTGAGGACAACCCGACTCCTAGCCGATTACGGCACTATTTTCTTGTATCTAAAGACAAAAACTACTAAAAATAAAAAAGGACTCTCGCAGGAGTCTAAGACCTTCTAAAAACTGACTCTTGACCCGTTGTCAATCGTGGATTGACCCGCCTCCACCGTGCTTTCCATCTGGCGTATTTCTTTGAATACC
Source organism: Cenchrus fungigraminus (assembly GCA_036936925.1). Lineage (NCBI taxonomy): Eukaryota > Viridiplantae > Streptophyta > Magnoliopsida > Poales > Poaceae > Cenchrus > Cenchrus fungigraminus. The sequence continues at coordinate 73,188,777 of CM072772.1, read as the reverse complement.
CCCTTCTTTATGCCCATCGGCCGATCCTCTAGTTTGCCATCGACCGATCGCTCTGACCTGCTGGCCCACTGTCAGGGCTGAACTCTTCTGACCATCGGCGGATCTCATTGATTGCTCTGTTCCTCCTTCGATCGGCCGATTGCACTCGGTTGTTTCTCCTTATCCTTTTTGACCCTGTTTTTCCAAAAAATAGTGTCAACAATTTGCCGGTCATTGCGCCAAATTTTGGTGTCAACAGACGGCGGGTCACGCAGAGGCGCGGCGCGGCAGCGGATTCACGGCGAGCACACAAGGCTCGATGCACGACCACGGCTCGAAGGCCGGGCGCCACAGCAAGGGAGGATGGTGGTGCTCACCTAGGGGCTGTGGTTGTGGCAAAGAAGCGGCGGTGAAGAGACGCGGCGGCGCGGAACGGCTCGAAGCAGAGGAAGCAGGGGTCGACGGCGACGACAGGTCCGGCTCCCTCCTCCCACGGACGGCTCCGGCTTTGCGGCAGACGAGCTCCCTCGGATGGCCTTCCCCGCCTCCTTCTCCTCCTCTTCCCCCTCCCTGACGTCACCAGCAGCGGATTGGGGGAGGATTTCCCCCGGAATGGCTAGGGTTAGGGCACGGCGGCCGCGGCGGTGCTTATATAGGCGAGGTAGGTAGGGCATGATCACATTTCATATCGATCATGCCCACATTGGAGATGAACACATCCCAAAGATACCAAGAGCATAGCTATATATCACAAGAGCTCACTAACAACATCATAAGCTCACATCCAGCATATCATAGTGATCAATGTATATAGGAGAAGCACATCTCTAAAGCATATGATACAAATGCAGTCTATGACACAAAGATGCTAAACATGATATGATACAAGAATGAAAATGCAAGATGCATATGTACATTAGATCCCAAACCCAAGCTCAGAAAGGACAAAAGAGCATAAAACTCACAAGCTCCCCCTAAACACATGCACTAGGACCAAAGAGCATACAAAGCTCACCCTAAATACATGCGATAGGGCAAAGATCAAAAGAGACCAAGTGACTTGACGAGAGCCACATACCTCAAAGTCTCAAAACTACATACCTTGACCACTCGTTCTCGTTCATCGTCCCCTAAAGTGATGTTCTCCATTGACACCACCGGGGCAAGGCTGGAGGGCCACCTTCGATCTCCAGTTATGTGCCGCTAGCCTCCGGAGTCGATCCACCAAAAGTCCTTCAAGCCTCCCGCCTGCAAAATCAAAATAAAAAGCGAGAACGAGCATCCGACTCAACACTAGGGTTAGCACAAAAAAGAGTCAAACCAGTGCTGAGCCATCTGCTCAAAAGTGGGGTTAGCAAAATTCATCCTACCAAAGCTATGACCACAACGGGGAGTCACCTCATGTCTCACTAGAGGAGTACGAGCACCATGAAAGAGAAAACGTGGTCCGTAGCCCCTTTGAGACTCGAAGTTGCGACATCTCCCAAACTCGTATTGATCACGAGGTGGAGAACGTCTAGCAAACATACCACCACCAGACTCAACATACCCATCACCTGCACCACGACTAATGGAACCAAACTGATCCACACCACGACCTCGAAAGCTGAAACTCTCAGCACCTCGGGTAGGAAAGCCTCGATCCCTCCAAGATGGGACGGTATGCACAACACCCTTATTCTGAGCCACAACACGAGTCTCAAGCACACCACTAGAAGGGCAATACCTGTCCTTGTTTGCCATCTCCCTAGCAAACCTCTCATCCCTTTTTCTTCTAAAGCAGAACTCTCTCTTGTGACCATCCCTGCCACAATACTCACAATGGAAGCGGACTGGTTTTTCCTTGGGTGTTGGTTGTGGTTTCTTCTCAGACTTTTTGCCTTGCTCACTTGGCTTCCCACTTGGTTTCTCTCTTGGTTTATGCATCTAGTTTGGCTTGGAGGCAAACTGGTTCTTGGGTGTAGTGTGTGGCGGAACTAGAGTCTTCCCAAATTTCCCTTCTTTCTCACCACTACACTCCCCTACCTTATCCGACCAAGAGCCTGACCATCAAAGCGCTTAAACGCTGCAATCATCATACCAAGCAGAGGCTGCTGACTGGATAACCAACTCAACAGCTCACGCAACCTATCATTCTCATTCTGCAACTGATCAACACATTGTGTAAGTTCCAAATTCTTCACAGCATGTGTTGACGTTCCTTAGCCTCACTACTAGGTTCGCACTCACGGCGACGGCGCCAGGAATACTTGTTGGCACTCGCTAGCGTCGCTACTGGGTTTATACCCCTAGTAATGGAGATAGGAACGTCTTTGGTAAAACACACGTCACAAAAAGGTCCGCAAGCGCACGGATTACCGTTGTAGCACTTCACCTGGTGGTATTCGTGTTATCGTATTTATATTTTCCCAAGGGAGGCACTACGGCAAAGATGATCGAATAAATGGTGGAGAGAAACAAGACTCGGTAAAGAGCTATAGCGGGGGTAACGAATAAAGATATTCGGGGGATAACTTGACACACACAAGGAGATCTTGATAAAGGGTTAGAGAGGACCTAGTGAGCTGGGAGGACAACGAGACGAGAAAGGATCCTAACACAATCTATCTATTCTTGTCAACTCTAGGTAAAGAACTAAGGCAAAGGACAACCAAGGCTAGCTAAACTAGACAAGCTCTTCTAGTGCTGCAGGGGCATGCAAAGCCGCGCTCTCGGACTGGGATGAGAAGTGAGAACGACGATACGCTGAATCCTACCGGCCTGAACTAACGTGGTGGACTACTGAGCCCGTCCGGAGCTGTCACCTCCTTAGGGTGCCACAACTATTCCATTGAACGGGACACCAATCTAAGACTAAGGCAAGCTCTGAGCACAGCACTCACAACGAACCAAAGAACCTTTCCCCGGATATCACGAAGGAAGGTCTCTCTCCGCTACTAAGCACAAACGTACTCGGTAGAAGATCAAGCGAAGAACAACCACAACACTATAGGGTTCAAGAGAGCTACGCTAACCAAGATTAAACTAACTTTAGTCTAAACCAAGAATAAAGCTTCTAGAGCAAAGTAAAAGCTGAATGTAATTGACTCGAAAGGTAAGATAGAAAGATAACTTGAATTGTACTTGAGTCTAAACAAAGAAAGGATACAAGAGTAGTACTGGAACCCTGAAGAAGACTCCTCCGGAACCCCGAGACTAGCTCGACTTGACTCTAACTCCCCAATTACACTAATCCTACTCTAAGTGAACAAAAGAGAGAAATGGAGATGCTCCTGCGTTGTGTGTCCGTTCCAGCGAGTGGGAGGTGCCTTTTATTGGTAGGGGAGGTCGGTGGAGCGCAGGGGGGCAAAACCCCAGGTGCGGCCGCACCTCTAGGCACGGCCGGCCCTGGGATGTGCCGCCTCTCGCCTTGGACGCTCCTGATCACTGCTCCTAAGGCGGTTGTAGGTCGGCTCCTTGGGTCGTTTTCGCCCGGCACGCCAGTTGATAGGTGCGGCCGGCCCTACCCCATGCCGTGTCATGCACCGACCGTGTTAGGGGACGCCTAGGATTGCCTCTGGATGACGGTTGTGGTGGTTGAGTGATCGGATAAGTGGACCCATTGATCCTAGCCTCCACTCTTTGATCAAACCGACGTTTCTTCAGTGAATCACGCTCATCCAAGTTGTGCTCGAGGGAGTAGGGGTGCTCTGGACTAGAGTCATGCCACGGGGCAGGGCCGACCGCACCTGTAGGGCCGGCCGTACCTGCAGGGCCGGCCGCACCTGCAGGTTCGGCCGGACCAGGTGGTTCGGCCGTGCCTAGCACATGTGGCATGTTGGTCCCAATTTCTCCCAAAATGTGTACCTACCTATGAAATTCACAACACAACTCGTGGATCTTTATTAGTAATAAAAATGCGCATGAAACTTGTCACATACTCCCCTCGAATCCGAGGTTTTGACGGTCAAATTTTTGTTGTAAGGACCGTCAACAAACTCCCCCAAGCTAAACGTTTGCTCGTCCTCGAACAAAGCCTAGACTTGGCCTCGGTGGATCAGGAGTTGCATTGATGTCACCACTCGGCAAGTACCTGTGCACAAATCCATGCTCTTCTTGCTATTTGAAAAGATTGGTACGAGAGAGACTTAGCCTTATCTTACCTGTGGGGCTTGTAACTTTCCACCTCGCCTTCAGAGGTTGAAGAGTAGAATGGTTTTGACTTTGCATCACTCGCTCTTCTCTTTTCGGGATCCTATCTCGGAGTTTTGAAATTTTTGCAAAGAAAGACAAGGTTCCACGGATGGTTCCCTTGATCGCTCAAGTGGTATTTGTGACCTCACCAAAGGCTTTTGAGCGAGCCTCAACTTCCTACTCTATGGCTTGTATGTGGAGCTTTGGGTAGGATAAGTATGAGACTCACTTGTGCCACATGATGTTGTTGAGCCAAAGACCGGATCCAAGAAGAAACTAGTCATGCAACTTGATCGAGATGTGCAAGTGTGTGGAATATTTTTGTTTGTTTTTCTAAGTACTCCTTGCTTTGAGATTCTCCTCTTGCTTTTATTTTGGAGGGGGGTCATGCTTCATCATTTCTATGCTCTTTGATTGGAGCACTTCTTTTTTTTTCTATGCTTCTTGAGCATATACTCTTTTTTTCAATGACCCTTCTCTCCTTTTGCAAGAATACAAGAAGATAAATCTCTTTGGAACTTTGGAGTATTTATTTTTTTGGTGGGTGGATGGCATGTTTTGCGTAACTCCCGGTGTGGAAGTTAGCTTGTATATGTGGGTGTACGTGATCTCGATCATGGAAGCATGAAAAGATTCTACCAAGGGTCTCAACAATTTGGCAAAACTCAATGGGTCACAAGCAAGCATATGTAGAAGGTTTGTACTTTGATATCGACATATGGCTTTGGTAGGTGAAATGACCATTGAGGAAGTTGTCTTGTTTTATTTTCTCAAAAGAAATCATCTGAGATTTTCACCATACTATGAGATAGAGCAAGATCAACATTGTCTCACCATATCATACTAATCAACACCCTAGGTTTGGTCATAAGCATTTGCTTCCCACAAAGTTTTATTTCAGGCTCTTGTCTCAAAATATACCAATAAGTTCAAATGCTCATAGAGCACAAGGTTGTACACTAGGTTCTTGCAAAGTTTTAACATAGCAACTATTCATCATTTCCAAAGTGAGGATATATAGACAAGATTTCAAGTGCACATGGTTGAAGCAAATATTTTTTTGTTGTTTTTATTCAAACAAGATGTTGAAAATTGGTTTGGATGGACATACCTTCCTTGATTGAAAATAGGGTCTCTCCCAAGCTAATTTTTGGCTACCTGGTTGGTGTGTCTTCATTTTGGTGATGAGTTGAGCACTTGGAAGCTTGTAGTGGTTGGCTCGATGGATTCGTGGAAGATCATAGGTACGGCCGTACCACTAGGTTTAGCCGACCCTACTCCATTTGCTCCAAGCACTCGTGTCCCCTCCTGTAAACATCCTACACAAAATTTTGTCGAGGGGGGGTATGGCCGTACCTCTAGGTTCGGCCGTATCACAAAAATCTCCAAAACTGTCTATGTCTTGTTTACTTACTAATGCAATGGTGAAATCAAATTTGAAATTTAAACATGCTTGATGCACGAAATAAAATGTTGGAAGGGAAATATGAGATAAATGCCGGTTTACCTCACGGTGAGGGCTCGTAGTTTAGAGTCCGTGAGCGGGACTCCTCCGTTTGCTCAATTGATCTTGGGTTCGTCCGGTCTCGGAGTGGAAGACTCGGATGATGCTCCCTTCACATGCCACACCCTCTTTGTTTTCTTTGGTGGCGCTGAAGTCGGTGATGCTTTAGCGGGGGTGTTTTTGGTTTCCATTTTCTTTTCCCCCTTAGCCTTCTTGATTGCTTTCAACTTCCTTGTTTGGTGGCGCCCTTTTGATGCTTTATCTTGCTCCCAATGCTTCCTCATTGTGGCAATGAGACTATCCACCTTGGGCTTGGTTGGGGCCACCTTCTCTTTCTTGTATTGGGGCCGTGGCTTCCTCCACTCCCTAGATTCCTCATCTTGCACTAGGTAACATTGCTCTTGTTTTGCTTGAAATTTGAATGTCATGTTTCTTTGCCCTATGTGGACTTGAATTTTTCCGGCTCCAACATCAATCCTTGCATTGACATCTCTTAGGAATGGTCGCCCGAGAATAAGCGGCATTGCTCCATCATCTTGTGTGTTGAGGACCACGAAATCTGCAAAGACATAGGAGCCTTTGACATTCACCAAGAGATTTTCCACTATGCCCTCTGGATATTTAATCGATGAGTCGGCAAGTTGGACTGTCATCATTGTCGGAGAGAGAGCAGGATATCCTAACTCCTCAAACATGGCTTTGGACATGAGGTTGACACTCACACCAAGGTCACAAAGAGCATTCTTGATCTTTTGATAGTAGATCGTGCATGTGATAGCCGGATATCCATTGTCTTTTTTGTGCAAGACGATTGATTCCTCCCATGGGTCTTGGATTTGATGTATGAGCTTCCCTACATGGTTAGGTGCATACACCCTCCTAGATGGCTTACACCATCTGGTGGATACAATGCTAACATTCTCTCGAGTAGGTTCGGGTTGCCCCGGGATTCCACCCGACTCAGAAGAAGGTAAAGAAGCAGCAAGCTGAGCAAGTTGAGTTTCTATCATTTTATTAAAGCTTAGCTGATTCTTCATAGCAGTAGTGAAAGATTCGATAGTAGAATTTAAATTTTCAAGAACTTTATCATTGGCGGCTAGCTTCTTGTTTAAGTTTTCATTAATTCTAGCCTGGCCAAAGAAAAGATCTTTAATGGAGGGCTGATTATTGAAATTGTTAGAATAATTACCTCCATTTTGATTGTTGAACGGGAAGTTGGGCCTCGAGTTCCACCCTTGATTGTTGTAGTTGTTGTCACCATTCTTGATGAAGCTAGCTTCTTCCCTTGTCTCGGGACAATCATTTCCCGAATGACCCACATTACCACGCACCTCGCACGTCATGCGAGCGTCCGTAATCTTGGCGGTCTCCATATTGCTTGGTGCCTCCAATTTCTTCATTAGGAGGTCCATCTTGGCAGCGAGCATGTCGATTCCATCGACTTGGTGTACACCGCGGTTACGGGGTTGGAGACGATCTCCATCCCAACCTTGATTTGCCACCATCTTCTCGATCAATTCCTTGGCGGTGGGTACTTGTAGCGAGAAGAAGGCTCCTCCAGCGGCTGCATCTAGGTGCTCACGAGCGGTACGCTTGAGCCCATGATAGAAGGTCTGAATTAAGAACCACCCCTGCATGCCATGATGCGGGCACGCGGTGATGTATTCCTGGAGACGTTCCCATGCTTCCGGGATACTCTCATCATTCTGTTGCTGGAAGCCCGAAATTCTAGCGCGGAGGGCATTGGTTTTGCCCACCGGGAAGAACTTTGCGAGAAATGCCTTAGAGCACTTATCCCATGTGTTGATGGCATCTCGCTCCACATAAAACCATTGCTTTGCCTTCCCGACCAATGAGAACGGGAATAGGCGAAGACGAATTGCGTCGTCCGTCACTTCGCGGATAGTGAAAGTCCTGCACACCTCTAGGAAATGCTGGAGATGTGCATTGGCATCTTCATTTGGCTTGCCGCAAAACGGACTTGCTTGCACCATGTTGATCAACGCCGGCTTGAGTTCAAAGTTTCCTTCTCCCACCGTCACGTTCGGTCCGGTAGGGACATTGGTGTTGGAGGGAGCGGAAAACTCACAGATCGTCCTCTCGGCCATTGGTGCTGACGAGGTGCTGTCTACGAGATCGACGGTGTTCGTCTCTTGACTCGAGAGAAACTTATGAGGAATGAGGACATGAGGTCGCACTCTCCTCACAAAGTGACTCCAGATTGTCGTGAAAGTTGGACGGTAGGTCAAAAGCGGTCATACACTACTCTGTGTACACGAGAGTAGAGCAAGGGTAAATCCGCTTAAATAGTGGTTCACCGAACCTGGATAACTCTACCACTAAGTTTAAACGATATCTTTTGCCTATTGCCTCCCCGGCAACGGTGCCAGGAATTCTTGTTGACGTTCCTTAGCCTCAATACTAGGTTTGCACTCACGGCGACGGCGCTAGGAATGCTTGTTGGCACTCGCTAGTGTCGCTACCGGGTTTATACCCCTAGTAATGGAGCTAGGAACGTCTTTGGTAAAACACACATCACAGAAAGCTCCGCAAGCACACAGATTACTGTTGTAGCACTTCACCCGGTGGTATTCAGGTTATCGTATTTATATTTTCCCAAGGGAGGCACTACGGCAAAGATAATCGAATAAACAGTGGAGAGAAACAAGACTCGGTAAAGAGCTATAGCGGGGGTAACGAAAAAAGATATTCGGGGGATAACTTCACACACACAAGGAGATCTTGATAAAGGGTTAGAGAGGACCTAGTGAGCTGGGAGGACAACGAGACGAGAAAGGATCCTAACACAATCTATCTATTCTTGTCAACTCTAGGTAAAGAACTAAGGCAAAGGACAACCAAGGCTAGCTAAACTCGACAAGCACTTCTAGTGCTGCAGGGGCATGCAAAGCCGCGCTCTCGGACTGGGATCAGAAGGGAGAACGACGACGCGCTGAATCCTACCGGCCCGAACTAACGTGGTGGACTACTGAGCCCGTCCGGAGCTGTCACCTCGTTAGGGTACCACAACTATTCCATTGAACGGGACACCAATCTAAGACTAAGGCAAGCTCTGAGCACCGCGCTCACAACGAACCAAAGAACCTTTCCCCAGATATCACGAAGGAAGGTCTCTCTCCGCTACTAAGCACAAACGTACTAGGTAGAAGATCAAGTGAAGAACGACCACAACACTATTGGGTTCAAGAGAGCTACGCTAACCAAGATTAAACTAACTTTAGTCTAAATCAAGAATAAAGCTTCTAGAGCAAAGTAAAAGCTGAATGTAATTGACTCGAAAGGTAAGATAGAAAGATAACTTGAATTGTACTTGAGTCTAAACAAAGAAAGGATACACGAGTAGTACCGGAACCCTGAAGAAGATTCCTCCAGAACCCCGAGACTAGCTCGACTCGACTCTAACTCCAAAACTACACTAATCCTACTCTAAGTGAACAAAAGAGAGAAATGAAGATGCTCCTGCATTGTGTGTCCGTTCCAGCGAGTGGGAGGTGCCTTTTATAGGCAAGGAAGGCCGGTGGAGTGCAGGGGGGCAAAACCCCAGGTGCGGCCGCACCTCTAGGCACGGCCGGCCTTGGGATGTGCTGCCTCTCGCCTTGGACGCTCCTGATCACTGCTCCTGAGGCGGTTGTAGGTCGGCTCCTTGGGTCGGTTTCGCCCGGCACGCCAGTTGATAGGTGTGGCCGGCCCTATAGGTGCGGCCGTGTAACACCTCAGGTGTTTAATTACCACTAATTAGTGCTAATCATCCTCCTAATCAAGTCAACATCACTAGTGCTTAAGCTCTTGGTCAAAGATAGGGTCAAACCCCTAGTCAAACCCATGGACCCTAATACCTTGCCTAGAACTTTTAACGCGTTCTCCAAATTCCGCTTAAATACTTCAAGATTGGCCAATACAAAAAGTTGTATATCTTTTCGAGGGACACAACTTTCCTCATTGGCGGCATTTGAAATTTTGAAGTTTTGACGCGCAAAAACTCAGTCAACAGCCAAATGAATAGTGACTGGAGCCGTGCAAATGCTGAATTTCGCGACGCGTTCCAAGCCAAACCAATCACCGAACCATTTGTCGTCTTTATAAAAGTTGTAGCCTATACTCCCACCTACAATGTTTGTTTTTGGAGAATTTTGAGTTTGGTTCAAAACTTTGAAGTTATGGCCGGTCAAACCTGGCTGACCAACGCTGCGACGTGATCGGGCGCTCTAGAGCGCTGGCCCCGTGCGCCGACCGGCGCCTGCGCCTCGCGCGGTGTTGTCGCCAGGGCCCGGACGTTGAGGTTCCGAGGCAGCCACGTGGGCGAGCGGGAGCCCGTTGGCCGCGCCTCTACCCCTGGTCCCCCACTCGACCACGCATGTCGCCGCCACGCGCTCCGCGGCTGCGCCGTGCCGCCGGGGTCCCCTCCACCTGTCCGCGTCGTGCCGCCAGGGTCCCCTAGCTCCGCGCCGCTGCCTTCGTCGCCAAGGGGAGAAGCCGTCGTCGCCTATAAATAGAGGGTCAAGCCTTCCGCACAGGAGGTTTCCTCCGCTGCCGCTCGCCTCTGCCGCCGCCCGCCATTGGAGGCTGCACGACGAGCTCCCCCTCCCGGACCACACCGTTGCCCCTACAGCCTTCCGTAGCTTTCCTAATGCGCCCCTAGAGGTCCCCGGTCTGCTCATCGCCCCGCCCGAGCCGCAGTTTCACCGGAGTGGCTGCTCCAGCGGCCGCCGCCGTCCTGTGCCGCAGTGCGAGCTCGCCTGAGCCGTCCCCACCCGTCTACGGTCCCAAATCGAGCCCTAGGTGAGCACATAGAGCTTCCCCACCTCTTCCTCGGCCTACCTCGCCGCCGGCTCGCTGGAATTCCGGCCGGCCGCGCCGTCCCTCGCCCCTGGGGACCCAATTGCAAAGTCCTTTTTGTTTTCAGGGTCTTAACCACGAACTAGGGGCATGGTTGTAACAGAAAAATCCTTCCAGGGACCTGCTTGCAAATGAGCATCTGAAATAGTATATACCTTTGGCTGAATCTTAGAAAAATCATAGAAAATTGTAGAAAAATCAGAAAAATGTTAAACCAATTTTGTTGGATTCCTTGTGACTAGAACTACAATGTTCACAAAGCATGACCATACTTTTGACTGATAAAATTTGCATGAAAAATTGAAATCAGTTTAACCTAGATCTGCTGTAGTACAAAATCTACAAGTGATCTCATGCTGAATATTGGATATGTTCTGAGTAATACAATGTCTAGGCTTCACACCAAAAATTGCACAAAGTTACTGAGCAAATATTTTAATATGATTTATTTTGTATTTAAGCTGAATCTGTCCAAATGATTTTTGTAGCTAAAACTAAATATGTTTTTGTGCTCAACATCTGGATATGATCTTTGTGTGCCTAAATACACCACTGGTGAATTAATCATGATTTTATATCTGCCACAAATATTTATTCTTGAAATATGCTTAGTTTTAAATGTAATTGCATAGCTCAAGATCTAGAGTAGGTCTTGATGTGTTTGTTGATTTTATATCACTGAGAGAAAGTTGGAATCCATTTGTTGCTTAATTATTTTTATATGCATTTATCTTGTTTTGGTAGCTAAATTTTGCCATTTTTGGTATAATTAATTTATAGCTCTTTTAAATGTGAACTTTTGTGCAGTGGCTTTATTCTAGTCTATAGAACTTCAGAAACACCACCACTGCATTTTTACGAAGTTAATTATGATTAAAAACATTGGAAGCCAAATGAAGCTTAATAATAGGTTTAATTGGAAAATCACCACATCGTCCCCTAATGACCTTATGAATGTGTTGTGAAACATTCTAAGAAGGTTGAGACCACTCCCTTTGTTGTTTGCGAATTTAAATTAATTAATTTGCATAAATATGTACACAGTCACTATCAAAAAGAATAAATAATGAAGCACCGCATGATATTACTTTAATAGGAAGGTTTTACCAAATGTGTGTTTGTCAAGGTGAATATGGCCAACCATACTCTTCATGGTTGTCATATGTTGTTTTATAATTAATTAAATCAAAATCGTCAATTAAATCTTGCATTTGCATCCTCGTGTAGATCTTCCCGACGGTAGTCCTATGCTCGTGCCGGAAGGAGGAGACGAAGGAGTTGACGGAAATGTGCACTACGTCGCTGTAGAGCAAGACCTGGACCAAAGTCTAGAAGGGCCCAAGGCCAACCTTGCCAACGAAGGCAAGCCCCGGATCATTAACCCTTCTTTTTAAAATTAAGCAATTACTTTTGCTATGATTGTGCATTTACGTTTCAGGAGTTGAATTGAAACCCTAGATGCATGATCCCTAGGTACCTATGTTCTTTTACTAGTATGCTTGGTCGATAGCTGCTATGCTATAGGACCGGTACAAGTCAAGTGATGTTCGTCACTCGCGAGAATAGGTTCTTATGTTGGAATCATAAGATCTTTATAAATGAATGGCTCATGTGGTAAGAGCATGGGATTTGGGCTCCGGTCCAGTGGCTTTCGTGGGCTAAGCTTTTGAACGTACTAAGCACTTGTCGGGAATGGGACCGGTAAGCCTAGTACCCGATTGACGCAGCGAGGGAACCTTTCCCTACTACACCTGGGGCACAAGGATGTGTCCCCCTGCTTGCAACAGTGTGGTACCTGTGTGAGTCTGGACGTTCATGTGGGTGCGATCCAGTAAGCCTTGTACCAAGGAATGTAGGTTCCGATCCCGAGCTGAAGATCGACGGGAACCGCCTGGTCGGTGCATACCTTGTTTCGCTTTTGTTTGGATTTTCTTGGGGTATGCATTCTTCCGTGTGTTTAGGTCCACCTTGCAAGGTTATAAATCAATCGATTGTCAGCCTCTCACCATTATCTGAGACTGCTTAATCAACTGGCCATGATATCCCTTAATGATGGAACTTTGTGAATATTACTGCGTGGAATAATTGTATTGTATAATTCTTGATTGCAATAGATGGCTCACTTAGAAATGGTAATTAACTAGAATTTGAGCTAAAATATTGAAAGTAAGGACAAACTCTTTGTTGCTTTTCAGCAAAAGAACCCCACCGGCCAAAAAGCCTCTCATGTCTAGAGTTTGGTGATGTAGTTATCACCCGACGATTAAGTCTTGCTGAGTATTAGTATACTCAGCCTTGCTATATAAATGTTGTGCAGGTGATGTTGTTTGGCCTGGAGAGATTCCACCCGGCTGGGAGCTGGAATGGGTGGATGACGACGAGTGATGGCATCACGGATGGCCTCCTGTGATGTCTACCGTATCGTAGTTTAAATTCCGCTGTTTTAAAAACTCTGAACCTTTACTTATCATGTCACGAACCATGGTTTGTAATAATTAACCCTTCGGGGCAAATTTGGATTTAATTTGTGTAATGTACTCTGGACTCGCCTTCGTGTGAGTTTTAATGCATATGTTCGATCCTCTGTGTGATATCCAAGTGATTTACCGGGCTTTGACCCGGCAACTTATGACGGGATGGTACTTTACTGTCGCTTAATGGCCAAAGTGGATTGGTTTAGGCGATAGTACGGTATTTTCCTGGGCGGGTTCTCATAGCTGGTACCAGAGCGATTAATATGCACCGGAGTTTAATTAACAATCTTAATCAAATGTTTTTGAATAAAACTTGTCAAGATTGTTTGTATTTGCAAAATATGTTGGATCGTTAAGGATGGAAATAGACCGAGAGGCCCTAGAGGGAACTTTTTGGGTTCTTTCACGTGGCTTATAAATCTATGGTTTATTTTGCTAACTTCCAGCACATTTTATTCTTGTCAAAACTTACTTATTGCACAACCATACTAGTTCATCACGTTTTGCCATACGTGGTGGTACCACATGAAAGTCATGTGAGGGATGGATGGGACCTATTCCAATGGGAACCCATGTCGCGTCTGTGTCTCGCCACGTTTTGCCATACGTGTGTGTTCCGCATTATGAATATGCGAGGCAAGGATACACTCCATTCAAACAGAGGATGTCTGAGGTTGGACGTTGTCCATGCAGCGGTAAACGCATAGGTGCTGTTTCTATAGTGAACGGTAATGTATGTGGACGCTTTCGTGAGTGCTGGCATGAAAGGTTCGATGTGTTCTGTGATCTTCTACAGGTACACTAACCACGTTTCGTAAGTCGCTAAGTGAGCATCGACTAGTTCTCGACTAGTTATTATAGGGAGAAACGTAATTGTTGCCGTGCCATCGGCACTAACTCCGAATTGGCTTAATTGCTTAGTGAGGACGAATAGGTCGTTCTTGCATCATGATAAAAACCTGCTGAATGATATTAAGATCACATGTGTTGTTCTCCTTAACTAATGATAATAATAACAACAATAACAATCTTTAAATCGAATCTTAAGTGTTGTTGTTGGACCGTCTAGTTGACCCCGTTGTCGTGACCTTTTCTCAGACCCGTTCTGCAGAGTTTCTGTATAGGTGATCTATACCCTAGTGCTCCATATCTATCCAAGTTTCTGCTGAAAAATCATTTCATGATCGTAGGCTTTCAGATCTCAAGCTATGCTCAGATAGTAAACCTAGGTCTTGCCGTTTTCCGGAACATGTCACTCCGAATCTTGCATCTTTGGACCTTGATCCTAGCTAATCTAGCTTAACCCTTGAGTACCAAATTATTGTTCCATGAACTTACCAAGTTGCCAGAAAATTTTGAAAATTTTTGGGAACTTTGGTTTTGGAAGTTGGAAATTATCATTTCGATCCAGTACGGCTGTCTCGAGTCTGACTATTTGGTCAATTTGAGTTTTTGTCATACATGTTCTACTTGTTGAACAAGCTTACGAATGTGTGACTAATGAAAACTCAATTTTTTCAGATGGTGGGCTCTACACGCAGCACTCCGCATGGTTTCGGTGATTCTAGTGGCCGCAACCAGCCGCCACCACCACCGGACACAACATCAATGGCTGCTCAAACCGAGATGATGCGCCAAATTCTTCTACACCTGCAGTAGCAATCATAGCAGCAGCAGTTCCATGGGAATCGAATTGATGCCCAAAGCCAAGTGACCGAGTACAAGCACTTTCTGGACATGAATCCACCGCAATTCACTGAGGCGGAAGAACCCCTGGATGCTGATGCTTGGATTCAGGCCATTGAAGCCATGTTCACGGTGTTTACCTTGCCATGTTCCGAAGGACGCAAGGCTAAATTCGTGGCATTGCAGCTTCGTGGTTCTGCCTTGATGTGGTGGGAACACTACAAATCCATGCAACAGCCTGGGTATAAAATTACTTGGGAAGAATTCAAAAAGGCTTTCAGAGACCATCACATTCCTAAAGCACTTACCGATAGGAAAATGAGGGAGTTATTGGCTCTCAAGCAAGGGTCAGACACGGTGTACCAGTATGCGCAGAAGTTTAATAACTGAAGGACCGATTAGGTAAACCAGAGAGGGGGGGAGTGAATGGGAGCCGATAAAAATTCTTCTCGAAGGAGATGAGAACTCCAACAAGACGGACACGGCTTCCAACTCACGTCTCCGACCCAACTACCCAAGTTGGTCAAGACCACGCAGCCACTGGAGTGCTACTGGTCCTAGGAACCAACACTCAACCTTCCTAGCCAAAACTCACCAAAACACACAGCGGAAACTTGCACGGCTTGCTGCCTGTGCTACACCGGTCAGACCGATGGCCTGCGCCGGTCAGACCGGTGACACCGGTCAGACCGGTGGACAGAGCCGGTCAGGCCGGTGGCTACAGCAGCCGCACAGCAAACGTTCTAGGAAGCCTCAGTGAATCCTCTAGGCCCTGGAACAAAAACCACCACGAAACACAACCTGTGAGGAAGAAGAACCCCTCACAAATCCTAGCAAAACAACTCCAAACACGCCAAGAACTGAACAGCAGGACCACGGGACAAAACCACACGGACAAGGCTGTTCCCCGAGACAAAAACCCACCAAGGGCTAGCACCGGTCAGACCGGTCAAAAGCACCGGTCAGACTGGTCGTGCCTGGGTAGCTCGGGATGAACAGCGCCCGCGAGTCAACTCTTCCAAATCCAACTCCCGATCTCCCGATCCGCTCCACGGTTTTGCACAAGACTTTGGGGATAGTAGGAACACCTCATGGGTACTCCATAGCCAAGATTTGGTCCACCAAAACTTGTCAAATCAAGAGGAATCGAAGAAATCCCACCAAGAACACCTCTAACCCTAGAGCCACGAAAACCCCAAAATCGAGCCCCTTTGCTCACGGATTTGGAAGGGGAATCAAAGGGTAAAGAACCACGAAGGGTTCATGTATACATCCCCCACCAAATCCCAAAGAGAAAGGCCTCGAAATCGCTCCAAGAAAATCGCCAAGAAAGGGCTCCGAAAATCACCAAAAAGGAGAAATGGGAAAGACACATCCAAGCCTTGAGGAACCACGCCGAATCATCTATACATACCAAAGAGGTTCATACAAGGTCTAGCTTGCCGCCCGATCATCCTTCCCTCTCACAAGATCTCACCATGAAGCTCTCAAGCTAGTCCTACGAAAATCCTAAGAAAATAGGAAGGAAAATAGGAAAACCAAATGAGCTAGGGTTCCAAGAGATGGCTGCCATCCTCTCACCACTTGGGTTATATGGAGGCAACCGAAAGACTAAAATACCCTTACTAGCTAACTAGGGATACATGCCCCTCGAGGGCGAAATTGGAAGTCTTTGTCTTCGCACCATCGGACGGATGCCCAGCGACCGCAAACTTGCTTAGCCTCGACGCAAGCCTTGCGATCCCGACGCGTGTCCTCCGCTTCGAAGATTCCGGACTGCGTCGTCGCACACCGGTCAGACCGGTGCTCCTCACCGGTCAGACCGGTACCCACCGGTCAGACCGGTCAGACCCACCGGTCAGACCGGTCTGGAGCTGCTGCACCTCCGTCTTCGGTTCTTCGGTCTTGGCTTTGTGGATCAACCAAGGAACACAGTGGTTTTCTGGTGAACCACCGGAAACCCCGCGAACTCGGTGTAGCCTCCGCCAATCACCACTCATGACTCGGCTCCCACGTAGTCCCGGCTTGACCTTGGTTTTGAGGCTCAACCAAGAAACCGTCCATGACTTCATCTTGCCGTTCTTGCCACCATGCGGCCCGCACTTGACCCCGCTGGCCACCGGGTCCCTCGAACCAAGCCTACTTGTCTTCTCCACACCTAGAGGCCTCACCGGCAACGACCTTTCACGCTTGTTCTTCACCTGCACCTGCACCAGTCAAGCCGCAACCTGCACCTGCAATACTTAGCCAAGAATCAGTCCACACCACGTTGTCAATCACTCATCACACCAGGAAGCGACCATCACCGGTCCTCGAACCACACCTGGCTCTCAATCTCCCCCTTGATGAGTGCATTGACAACACACACGTTTTGGTAACCAAGAGAAAAGGAAAAGAAAAGAAATGACTAAAAGAAACTCCAACAAGTGATCGAAAGCCAAAGAAAAGGCAAAGAGCAAGATCACTTGAAGAAGACAAGTCTCGAACCCCTTAGGCAAGGGCAACGGCTCGACACATCCTAGACAAAACATGCTCAAGCAAAGAGCACAAACCATCAAACCAAAGCTCGAAAACCACAAAGAGCTCCCTCTGCACACATGCAAGCTCCCCCTGAACCAATGCAACTCCCCCTGGACAAATGCATGCAAACCACTTCACGAAACAGAGCAGCTGCAACAGCTCAGCTCTGACCGGTCAGACCGGTCGACAGCACCGGTCAGACCGGTGGGCAACATGTGAACAGGACCAGCACTCTGACCGGTCAGACCGGTGACCTTAACCGGTCAGACCGGTGCACAACAGAGCCCAAAAATGGCTCGAAACCACCTGAAAACCTTCCAAATGCATTCAGTAGACCAAAACATGCTCAAACTTCTCCCCCTTGTTGACAATGCATGAATCAAGCCAAAAATGCAAAAAATGCAACCTAGAGCTTCTCAAATAGACAAAATTCAACATAGGATGCTACACATGTCCAAACGAGCAAGTTAGATACTCTATAGCTTCGTAATGACATAAACTTCATGATCACCAAGTTTCACAACCATTGGGCGAAGCTAAGATAGAATTTAGCAATTTTGCGAAAAATCACCCTCTCATGAGCAAAGTCCTAAACATGAGCAAAACATGTCAAAATGGCAAAGCCACACAAACTTCATGCTAGGACAACCATTCTAAGCATAAGACCATCATAAACACCCACAAGCACCTCATGTCATGTCAAAGCCATCGAGCCATGTGCCTACTTCTATATATGAGACTTCTCATTGGTAGACATCATGCAACGATTTAGCACCCAAAGCAAATTAGAATTAGCACATATGACATGGGAGCACATTTTTCAAGCAATTTACATTTCATTTTCAGATTTATAATTGGTACATGAAATGTCTTTGTGACAAAAAGGAACTTATGCTCCTCCACAAGATGAAGCATGGGGGCTAAACATTCATGATGGCAAATGAGCCTTTGGCCCCATATGATCAAAATAAGCTATCCAACCACAAATTAAGCATAGCCAAGCCACAAAAACATGTCAAGATCAAGGAAAGGCATTTACTCACAAGAGAGCATACATATGAAATTTTCAAAAACATAGCCATCAACCATGGATACAAACCAAGATTATCAAGAGCTAAGCCAAACTAACCATAGCTTACCAAATTAGCTCACAAAGACATATATGTCATTCCATGGTGAACAATGTATATAGGAGAAGCCTTTCCTAAACAATGCATATGATACAAAATGCATGCAACCTAAGATACAAAGATGCCTATACATCATGTAACATATGCCATGCCAAATGCAAGAAATGCACAAAGGAAAGCTATACATATGCTACATAGGAGCTCCCACACGCCAACTCAAGAAATCAAACAAACACCAAGCTCCCCCCGCAAACGAGTGAAAGTTGCTTGATCTAGGGGTTTGGTGAAAATATCGGCTAGTTGTTCATGTGTGGGTACATGGATCAAAGCTATCTTCCCTTTCTCTACGTTGTCTCTCAGAAAATGATACCTCACTTCTATGTGCTTGGTTTTGGAATGGAGCACTGGGTTCTTTGCAACGCTTATGGCACTGGTGCTATCACATTGAAGTGGGACATGGGTATACTCCTCACCAAACTCACTCATGGTGTATGTGATCCAAAGGAGCTGAGAGCAACAACTAGCTGCGGCCACATACTCTGCCTCGGTAGTGGATTGAGCAACACTCGACTGTTTGCGGGAAGACCAAGATACCAAAGAAGAACCCAAGAACTGGCAAGTCCCAGAAGTGGACTTCCTATCCAACCGACACCCGGCAAAGTCCGCGTCTGAAAATCCATGAAGCGCCAAAGAGGAAGACGCAGAGTACCAAAGGCCGAAGTCGGGAGTGTGTCGCAAATACCTGAAAATGCGCTTGACTGCTTGCCGATGCGAAGTCCTCGGAGAAGCTTGAAAACGAGCGCACAGACACACCGAGAATTGAATGTCCGGCCTCGTCGCCGTCAAGTAGAGGAGTGACCCGATCATGCTCCGGTACTCCTTCTGGTCCACGTGTTCACCTTCCTCGTCCGCATCAAGAACTGTAGTCGTACTCATAGGCGTCGCCATGGCCTTGGAGTCCTCCATCTTGAACTTCCTCACAATGTCCTTGGTGTACTTAGCTTGGTGCACAAATGTTCCTTCCTTTGATTGCTTGATTTGTAGCCCGAGGAAGAACTGCAACTCGCCCATCATGCTCATCTCAAATTCCCTGCTCATGTCTTCTGCAAACCTTGCAACAAGAGAGTTAGACGAGCCACCAAAGACAATATCATCCACGTATACCTGCACAATCAGGATATCTTTGTCCTGCCTGAGGAGAAACAAGGTCTGGTCGACCTTCCCCATCTCAAACCCTCTCTCAAACAGGAACCCCCTCAACCTACCATACCAAGCTCTAGGCACCTGCTTCAACCCATACAGCGCCTTCCTCAACTTGTATACCCGGTGAGGGTACTTCTCACTCTCAAACCCCGGTGGTTGCCTCACAAACACCTCTTCCTCCAATACACCGTTCAGAAAAGCACTCTTCACATCCATCTGGTACAACTTGAACCCTTTAGCCACGGAAAAGGCTAGAAGGATCCTGATCGCCTCCAAACGAGCTACAGGAGCGAAAGTCTCCTCGTAGTCGATCCCCTCTTTCTGACTGTACCCCTGAGCAACAAGTCTCGACTTGTTCCTCACCACTTCTCCTTTCTCTCCCTCTTTATTTTTCCACACCCATTTTGTCCCAATCGGCTTACACCCTGGGGGAGGGTCAACCAACACCCAAACTTGGTTCCTCTCAAAATTCTCCAGCTCCTCATGCATCGAGTTAACCCAATTATGATCAGATAACGCATGTCCAATGTCTTTGGGCTCAAAGGTGGCAACAAAAGCAGCATGAGCGAAATGAGAATTGTTCCGAACCCTCGACCGTGTAGTACGTTCATTCATGTCGCCGATGATTCTCGAAGCTGGGTGATCCACTTGCACTCGTCGGGGAGGTTCTCGCCTTGATGCTACCTCCCCCTCAACAGGAGCTTCGCCTTGATCTGGGTTTGTCGTTGTAGGTGTGGGAGAGGGTCCATTCTCGATCGTCGTCGAAGTAGTAGGTACATGTTCAGCCGCGGGCATCACGCCGCCATCTTCATCATCTCCATGTTCATGCTCCTCCTCCTGAAAGATCTCCTCGCCAAGTTCGTCGTCACCTGCACACTCAAAAACAAGCTGACTACGTGGCTGTGTCTCGTCGAAGGTTACCTCGCAAGTCTCCACGATTTGGTTAGTTTCAAGATTGAGCACACGAAATGCTCTAGAATGAGATGCATAACCAAAGAAAATGCCATCGACAGACCTAGCCTCGAACTTGTCCAACTTCTTCCCTTTCTTCAGAATGAAGCATTTACAACCAAAGACATGGAAGTGACTCACCTTGGGTGTGCGACCGTGCATCAACTCGTAACAGGTTTTCTAATTGTGAACCCTGAGGTAGATCCTGTTCGACACATGGCACGCGGTATTGACCGCCTCAGCCCAGAACCTTCTCGGAGTCCTATGCTCGTCGAGCATCGTCCGAGCCATCTCGCACAAGGTCCTGTTTTTCCTTTCCACCACGCCATTCTGGGGAGGCGTATACGGACTCGAAAACTGATGTTCAAGACCCAAGTCATGGCAAAAGGTTTCGAAGTGAGAGTTTTTGAATTCCGAGCCATTGTCACTGTGGATCGCTCGTATGGCATCTCCGTGCCTCTCGTTTCTTAACCTCAAGACAAGATCTCGAACAAAACCAAACGTCTCCCCCTTCTCCTCAAGAAAGAACACGCACGCATACCGAGAGTAGTCGTCCACCACAACAAGGACATACCACTTCCCACCCGCAGATCGCACACGAGCTGGGCCAACAAGGTCCATATGGAGCAGCTCGCATGGACGCTCAGTCATCACATCGGTGAGAGGCGGGTGAGAAGAGGCTACCATCTTGGCATGCCTACACGGCGCACAAACCAATTCTTTCTCAAACCTCAATCGTGGCAATCCTCGGACCAAATTGAGTTTACTCAAGCGAGACAAAAGATCAAAGCTCAAGTGACCCAACTTCCTATGCCACTTCCACAACTCACTCGAAGAACCAGCCAAGAAGCAACGCTCCACACCAGAAGACTGAGAAAAATCAGCTCGGAACACCTGACCCTCGGGAACGACCATGCAAACAAGATCCCCCCGAGAATCTAAAATCCGAGAACCACCAGGCCGGAACAACACCTCAAAACCCTCATCCAACAACTGGGACACAGAAAGCAAATTGTATCCAAGCGATTGAACAAGAGCAACACGCCTGAGAGTGATCTTGTCACTTACCTTAATCTCACCTTCTGACAGCACACGCCCTCGCCCATTGTCCCCAAAGGTGATGTACTTCTTTGTCACCACCGGGACGAGACTTGAGAACCACCCCTTGTCTCCGGTCATATGCCTCGAGGAACCGGAGTGAATCAACCAAATGTTCTTCAAGTCTCCCACCTGAAATTCAAAAGCGAGCACGTGAGTGAACAAACGACTCAGCACTGGGGTTAGTACCAAAAGAGTAAAACCAGTGCCGAGCCATTTGCTCAAAAGTGGGGTTAGCACAAACCAAATCATCACGCCTATCAAAGCTACCACCACGGTAACCACCACGAGGGAACCAACCCTCTCTAGCTGGAGGAGGACGAAAACCACGAAAGGGAATCCGTGGATCGTTCCTCCGCTCCATCTCAAAGCTACGACTCTTCTCACCCTCGTATTGAGCACGAGGTGGAGAACGCCTAGCAAACTGACCACCTGCAAACTTTCCAGACCAACCACCAGAACCACGACCTCCAGAACCAAACCGAGCATCCTCACGAGCACGAAACCCGACTCGCTGTCTGCCCAGACCTGCACCGGTCTGACCGGTGTAGTACACCGGTCTGACCGGTGTGGCTCGGCCAGCAGCAACACCTGCAGCCTTCCGGTCTCCCCAAGCCGGAACCGTCCTCACAATCGCCTTGGCCCGGGGCATCTGCATACGAGGCTCAGGTACACCATTAGAGGGGTGGTACCTGTCCCTGTTAGCCCACTCTCTAGCCATTCTCTCCTCACGCTTCCTCTTGAAGCAAAACTCATCCTTGTGACCATCTCTCCCACAATACCCACAATGGAACTTTATGGGCTGTGGCTTAGGCTTAGGCTTGGGTTGGGGCTGCCCACTCGGCTTCTCACCCTTCTTCTCTCCTTCCTCACCTCCCTTTGGGCTCACAAACTTCACCGGTTTCTGAAAATCATTTGTTGGGTGAGGGAATATGGGTGGATCTGGAGTAGTGTCAAGTTTGTTTCTGAGATGGTTGGGCTTGGGCTCAAACTTGTTCTCGTGTCTGTTTGGTGGTGGGATAGGAATCTCTCCAACTCTCTCAACTCCCTCACCACAGTTCTCTCCAAGCTTGTCAGCCCCAAGTGCCTGACCATCATAGCGTTTGAAAGCCGCTATCATGATACCGAGCTGAGGCTCCTGACCCGACAACCAGCTCATACATTTTCTCAGCTCATCATTTTCATCCTGCAGGCGATCAACATAATGTGCAAGCTCCAAATTCTTAACCGCATGCAATTCACAAGTAGAGCAAGAAGTGGGAATAGGCTCTTTCAACTTAGCCTCAAGCGAAACAGTGTAAGCATGCATCTCATCAATCTTTCCATGCAAAACAGGGCAAGAAGTGCAAGCACCTAGCAAAGCAGGTCTAGACTTAAGCTCAGCCACTTCAACCCTAAGCATATCTAGTTCATCACAAGTAGAAGCATGCTTATCCTTAAGAGCAGTAAGATCAGCTAGGTACACAGAGCAATCACAGCAATCAATCTCATCAGAAACCACAGGAGAAGCCTTAAGCGAATCAATCTCAAGCTTAGCATCTAGGTTCTGGGTTTCTAGCTCAGCCACACGGTTCCTAGCATCTTCTAGTGAGGCCCTAAGCTCTTTCCTCATCTTCTTGGCCTCTCTAAGCATGTGATCGCGGTTATCAAGCAAGTCAACCAACTCATCATTCTCCTTGCGCAAAGAAGAGAGCTCATCACATACCTCATCCTCGGAGTCAGAGTCCGAGTCACTCTGGTGGCTCTTCTTACTGCCGGAGCTACGGGCCATGCCGCAGAAGCCATCTCTCGCGAAGCAGCTCAACCCGCTCAAGTTCCTGGATGACTTCTTGTTCTTGCGCCGATCACCTTCATCTTCACTGCTACTCGAGCTTGAGGAAGAGTAGGCAGAGCTGGAGTCGATGTCGCTCGCTCCGACCATTGCTCGGGCCTTCCTGCCGCGGCCATCCTTCTTCCTCGACCGTCGCTCGTCCTTGTGCTTGTTCTTGTGCTTGTGATCGCGCCTCGATCGGTACTTGCCATCCTTGCTCGATCGGTGCCTGTAGCCATCCTTGTAGCCGTCCTTGTTCTCCGTCTTCTCCGGGCAGTCGGCAACGAAGTGTCCTGGCTTGCCGCACTGAAAGCACGTCCGTGCTGTCCTCCTCGTGTTCACCCGGTTCTCGTGCAGCCTCTCGAACCGCCTGGTCAGCAACGCCAGCTCGTCCTCTCCAAGCACGTCGAACTCCTCATCTGGCAAAGACATCAAAGAAGACAGAGAGTACATCCTGGAGGATGCGTTAGCGTTAGACTTAGCTCCTTTGCCACTAACGAGAGCGAGACTATGAGAATCAGTCGGGCTCTCGATCTTGGCTGTCATACCACGGTCCAACTCAGCCGACTTGAGCTTCGAGAACAGCTCGTTCACCGTCAAGGTGTCATACTTCTCGGACTCTACAATAGCCTCAAACTTCCCGTCCCATACGGTACGATCCAATGAGTGCAAGAGCTTCACGGCTCTATCATGATCATTGTATGGGAGGACGTCCACATTGGCTCTCATGTTGTTCACAACGACCGTAAATCACTGGAAAAGGGCATCGACGGACTCACCGGGGAGATGAGTGAAGTTCTCGTACTCTCTCCAGTAAGTCGCGTACATCCGAGCCTGAACCTGAGCATTCCCAGCATGAGCATCCTTCAACTGCTCCCAAATCCTACAAGCTAAGTCCTCTGTCTGAACCCGATCGAATTCAGGCTGACACAGAGCACGAAACAAGTAGTCGACAGCCTTGTTGTTGGCTTCGAACATATCCCTCGATCCTGGAGCAAGGAAGTTCATCGGATGAACATAAGCTGTGTTCACCGTGACATCCCAAAGGATCTGACCCTTTCCGCGGAGGAACGCCGCCATCCGCCTTTGCCACATCTGGTAGTTCTTCCCATCGAAGTGCGGAGGACCCGAACCCCGTTCCTGGTACGCCATCTTTGGATCTTAGACTGGTAAGAGTCAATAAAGACCCGAACCGGCTCTGATACCAATTGAAGGACCGATTAGGCGAACCAGAGAGGGGGGGAGTGAATGGGAGCCGATAAAAATTCTTCTCGAAGGAGATGAGAACTCCAACAAGACGGACACGGCTTCCAACTCACGTCTCCGACCCAACTACCCAAGTTGGTCAAGACCACGCAGCCACTGGAGTGCTACTGGTCCTAGGAACCAACAGTCAACCTTCCTAGCCAAAACTCACCAAAACACACAGCGGAAACTTGCACGGCTTGCTGCCTGTGCTACACCGGTCAGACCGATGGCCTGCGCCGGTCAGACCGGTGACACCGGTCAGACCGGTGGACAGAGCCGGTCAGGCCGGTGGCTACAGCAGCCACACAGCAAACGTTCCAGGAAGCCTCAGTGAATCCTCTAGGCCCTGGAACAAAAACCACCACGAAACACAACCTGTGAGGAAGAAGAACCCCTCACAAATCCTAGCAAAACAACTCCAAACACGCCAAGAACTGAACAGCAGGACCATGGGACAAAACCACAAGGACAAGGCTGTTCCCCGAGACAAAAACCCACCAAGGGCTAGCACCGGTCAGACCGGTCGTGCTTGGGTAGCTCTGGATGAACAGCGCCCGCGAGTCAACTCTTCCAAATCCAACTCCCGATCTCCCGATCCGCTCCACGGTTTTGCACAAGACTTTGGGGATAGTAGGAACACCTCATGGGTACTCCATAGCCAAGATTTGGTCCACCAAAACTTGTCAAATCAAGAGGAATCGAAGAAATCCCACCAAGAACACCTCTAACCCTAGAGCCACGAAAACCCCAAAATCGAGCCCCTTTGCTCACGGATTTGGAAGGGGAATCAAAGGGTAAAGAACCACGAAGGGTTCATGCATACATCCCCCACCAAATCCCAAAGAGAAAGGCCTCGAAATCGCTCCAAGAAAATCACCAAGAAAGGGCTCCGAAAATCACCAAAAAGGAGAAACGGGAAAGACACATCCAAGCCTTGAGGAACCACGCCGAATCATCTATACATACCAAAGAGGTTCATACAAGGTCTAGCTTGCCGCCCGATCATCCTTCCCTCTCACAAGATCTCACCATGAAGCTCTCAAGCTAGTCCTACGAAAATCCTAAGAAAATAGGAAGGAAAATAGGAAAACCAAATGAGCTAGGGTTCCAAGAGATGGCTGCCATCCTCTCACCACTTGGGTTATATGGAGGCAACCGAAAGACTAAAATACCCTTACTAGCTAACTAGGGATACATGCCCCTCGAGGGTGAAATTGGAAGTCTTTGTCTTCGCACCATCGGACGGATGCCCAGCGACCGCAAACTTGCTTAGCCTCGACGCAAGCCTTGCGATCCCGACGCGTGTCCTCCGCTTCGAAGATTTCGGACTGCGTCGTCGCACACCGGTCAGACCGGTGCTCCTCACCGGTCAGACCGGTACCCACCGGTCAGACCGGTCAGACCCACCGGTCAGACCGGTCTGGAGCTGCTACACCTCCGTCTTCGGTTCTTCGGTCTTGGCTTTGTGGATCAACCAAGGAACCCAGTGGTTTTCTGGTGAACCACCGGAAACCCCGCGAACTCGGTGTAGCCTCCGCCAATCACCACTCATGACTCGGCTCCCACATAGTCCCGGCTCGACCTTGGTTTTGAGGCTCAACCAAGAAACCGTCCATGACTTCATCTTGCCGTTCTTGCCACCATGCGGCCCGCACTTGACCCCGCTGGCCACCAGGTCCCTCGAACCAAGCCTACTTGTCTTCTCCACACCTGGAGGCCTCACCGGCAACGACCTTTCACGCTTGTTCTTCACCTGCACCTGCACCAGTCAAGCCGCAACCTGCACCTGCAATACTTAGCCAAGAATCAGTCCACACCACGTTGTCAATCACTCATCACACCAGGAAGCGACCATCACCGGTCCTCGAACCACACCTGGCTCTCAATAACCTCTGCCAGTATGGAGGATATCATGTGGATACAGATATGAAGAAGATGGAGCCTTTTCGCGAAGGCCTTAATAGTAAATTGTGTGGATGGCTGAATCTGGTA
Source organism: Cenchrus fungigraminus (assembly GCA_036936925.1). Classification (NCBI taxonomy): domain Eukaryota; kingdom Viridiplantae; phylum Streptophyta; class Magnoliopsida; order Poales; family Poaceae; genus Cenchrus; species Cenchrus fungigraminus. The sequence goes on along the minus strand of CM072772.1, from coordinate 73,162,152 downwards.
AAATTTGACAGCTACCACATGCTAGTGAACAAAGCTATCTCACAGGAAGATGCCATGAAGAGGGCTCAAGCCGAGCGGAAAAGAAAGGCTAACCCCATGCCCAACAATGCGCAGCTTCGCAAGCTTAGCATTATGCAGAAGACTTTCCCAGACCCCAGCAGGCTTCACAGCCGGGAAGGTTAGTGGCTAAGCCATCCCAGGATCGGTCTCAAGAAAATCTTCATTTCCCCAACCCTCAACAGCAGACTCCAAAGCCTATTGTACCCAGTCCTAGTGGTAGCAGTGGGCGTCGTTGTTTCAAATGTGGTGATCCAGGACACTTCGCTAAGGCCTACCTACAACCTTGCCAGACCAATAAACAGCACCAGTTAACTCAGCCGAATCAGGGACCAGTCTCCAAACCCAGCAACAAGGGCAAGAAGAAGATTGCTCAAGCTAGGAAGGGCAGACTCAACTTCACTTCTGTGGTCGATATTCCAAAAGGAGCACCAGTAATGATGGGCACATTCTCTATTCGAGGCAAACCTATCCGGATATTGTTTGATTCTGGTGCTACACATAGTTTCATGAATGGAAAGGCGCTGAGCAAATTAGGACTAAATGCTTGCAATACCAATAAGGCATTTACGATCAAAACAGCGGGAGGGAACATCTCTTCCGAGTTGGTGACCAGGGGAGTACCCTTGGAATTAGGCAGCAGAACAGTTGACACGGACCTTATCATTTTGGGATTAGAAGGCATGGATGTCATTCTAGGAATGGACTAGATGAACCGGCATAAGGTTATACTGGATATTTCTGAGCGAATGGTAGAGATCAACTCGCCAATTGTTGGAGCCACGACTCTATACCTACCTTTCAAAGATGGCGTGAATCCTTGTTCTTATGTGGCAATCACTTCTCATCTGGAAGAAATTCCAGTGGTTCGAGAGTTTGCAGATGTTTTCCCCGATGAATTGCCGGGTATGCCACCCGACAGAGATGTCGAGTTTGTCATCGAACTTCAACCTGGCACAGCTCCTATCTCCAAAAGACCTTACCGTATGCCACCCAAGGAATTGGCAGAATTGAAGACACAACTCCAAGAATTGCTAGATAAGGGTTATATTCGCCCAAGTTCTTCACCTTGGGGTTGCCCAGCTCTATTTGTGAAGAAGAAAGATGGCAGCTTGAGATTATGTGTGGATTACCGACCTCTCAATGTGGTAACAATCAAGAACAAATATCCTTTACCCCGCATCAATGTTCTTTTCGATCAGTTGGCTGGAGCCAAGGTTTTCTCTAAGATTGATCTTCGATCAGGGTATCATCAAATAAAGATCAGGCCATGTGATATTCCCAAAACAGCTTTCTCCACCCGATACGGTCTTTATGAGTATCTGGTGATGTCCTTTGGTCTTACCAATGCACCCGCTTATTTCATGTATCTTATGAATTCCACATTCATGATGGAACTGGACAAGTTTGTAGTGGAGTTCATTGATGACATCCTAATCTATTCCAAGAATGAAGAAGAACATGCAGAGCATCTTCGAATTGTTTTACAACGTTTGCGAGATCACAAGCTTTATGCCAAGTTCTCCAAATGTGAATTTTGGTTGGATAGTGTGAAATTTTTGGGGCACACTATCTCCAAGGAAGGCATATCTGTGGATCCTAGCAAAGTACAAGAGGTTATGGATTGGAAACCACCCAAGACCGTACATCAAATCCATAGTTTTCTGGGTTTAGCAGGCTATTATCGTCGTTTCATCCCGGATTTTTCTAGGATCGCTAAACCTATGACTGAACTATTAAAGAAGGGAGTCAAGTTTGTGTGGAGCGAAGATTGTGAAAAAGCTTTCCACACGTTGAGGCAACATTTGACTACAGCCCCAGTGCTAGTGCAGCCGGATAATTCAAAACCGTTCGAAGTCTTTTGTGATGCTTCGGGCACTGGTCTCGGTTGTGTTCTCATGCAGGAAAATAGAGTCATTGCCTACGCCTCACGATCGCTTCGACCCCATGAAGTGAATTACCTGACCCACGATCTTGAGCTAGCAGCGGTTGTTCATGCTCTCAAGATTTGGAGGCATTATCTTATGGGAAACCGCTGTAATATCTTCACCGATCACAAGAGTCTTAAATATATCTTCACCCAATCAGATTTGAATATGAGACAGAGAAGATGGTTAGAATTGATAAAAGACTATGATCTAGAAGTACACTATCATCCCGGAAAAAGCCAATGTTGTTGCAGATGCTCTTAGCCGTAAGGTTCACTACAACTGCTTAGCTGTGGAATCGTATTGTGAGACTTTATGTGAAGACTTGAGGAAACTTCGATTGGAAATTGTAGAGCAAGGAAATTTGAATGCTATCTCTGCTGAGTCCAATCTATATGACAGAATCATTTTGGCTCAACTCGATGATGAAGGCATCCAGCTAATAAAATAGAAATTAGCTGAAGAAGACCCCAAATATAGTTGTTTCCATAAGGATTCAAAAGATGTAGTATGGTTTGAGCAACGTCTTGTAGTTCCTGCTGATCCGAAACTCAGAAAGGAAATTTTTGACGAAGCTCATCTTTCCAAATTCTCTATTCACCCCAGAAGCACCAAAATGTATCAAGATTTGAGGAAAAACTTTTGGTGGTCAAACATGAAGGTAGACATAGCTAAATATGTGGCAGAGTGTGATACTTGCCATCGAGTCAAAGCCAGCCATTTGAAATCAGCCGGTGTGCTTCAACCATTAACCATACCTTTATGGAAATGGGATGACATAAGTATGGATTTTATTGTGGGTTTACCCCTGACTACCAGAAAGAAGGATTCTATCTGGGTTATAGTGGACCGACTGACCAAAACTGCTCATTTCATCGTAGTGCACACCACTTACTCCGTTCAAGATTATGCAGAACTCTATGTCGATCAAATCGTGCGCCTGCACGGGATTCCCAAGACAATTGTTTCTGATCGAGGTACCCAGTTTGTGGCTCGTTTTTGGGAACAATTGCACGAATCTTTGGGAACCAAATTGATTCGTAGTTCGAGTTATCATCCTCAGACCGATGGTCAGACCGAGCGAGTCAATCAAATTGTGGAGGACATGCTGAGAGCAAGCATCATGCATTTCGACAAGAGTTGGGACAAATGTCTATCTTTAGCCGAATTCTCTTATAACAATAGTTATCAAGCTAGTTTGAAGATGGTACCATTCGAAGCTCTTTATGGGCGAAGATGCCGAACTCCTTTGAACTGGTCAGAAGCCAGAGAGCGAATGCTCTTTGTCCCAGATTTAGTTAAAGACGCAGAAGAGAAGGTGAAGCTGATAAGAGATAATTTGAAGCTGGCTCAAATGAGGCAAAAGAGTTATCATGATAAAGGAACAACACCCTGACACTATGAAGTGGGTGACTACGTATACCTCAAGGTTTCACCGACCAAAGGTGTACAGAGGTTTGGAGTCAAAGGGAAACTAGCCCCGCGCTATATCGGCCCATACGAGATCATTGAGGTATGTGGACCAGTCGCTTATCGCATTCGACTTCCGGATCGATTCTCGGCTGTGCACAATGTGTTTCATGTGACACAATTGAAGAAAGGTGTGAAGGTACCCGAGACAGAGGTAATCATGGAAGCGAATGCTTGGATCGAGCCAGATTTTTCAGTTGTCGAGCATCCGTTGAGAGTGCTAGATCAGAAAGAAAGAAAAACCAGGAGACATACCGTGAAGATGTACAAGATACAATGGAGTCACCATACTGAAGAAGAAGCTACTTGGGAGACCGAGCAGTTTCTCAACACAAGGTATCCTGGTTTTCTTCAATCACGAAACTGTAAGAACCTTACCCCTGCTTTTGTCTTTAATTTCCGAATCTCAGGACGAGATTCCTTTTAAGGGGGGTAGGCTGTAACACCTCAGGTGTTTAATTACCACTAATTAGTGCTAATCATCCACCTAATCAAGTCAACATCACTAGTGCTTAAGCTCTTGGTCAAAGACAGGGTCAAACCCCTAGTCAAACCCATGGACCCTAATACCTTGCCTAGAACTTTTGACGCGTTCTCCGAATTCCGCTTAAACACTTCAAGATCGCCCTATACAAAAGTTGTACATGTTTTCAAGGGACACAACTTTCCTAATTGGCAGCATTTGAAATTTTGAAGTTTTGACATGCAAAAACTTAGTCAACGGCCAAATGAATAGTGACTAGAGCCGTGCAAACACTGAATTTCGCGACGCGTTCCAAGCCAAACCAATCACCGAACCATATGTCATCCTTTACAAAAGTTGTAGCCTATACTCCCACCTAAAATGTTTGTTTTTGGAGAATTTTGAGTTTGGTTCAAAACTTTGAAGTTATGGCCGGTCAAACCTGGCTGACCAACGCTGTGACGTGATTGGGCGCTCTAGAGCGCCGGCCCCGTGCGCCGACTGGCGCCCGCGCCTCGCGCGGCGTTGTCACCAGGGCCCGGACGCCGAGGTTCCGAGGCAGCCACGTGGGCGAGCGGGAGCCCGTTGGCCGCGCCTCTGTCCCTGGTCCCCCACTCGACCACTCATGTCGCCGCCACGCGCTCCGCGGCTGCGCCGTATCGACGGGGTCCCCTCCACCTGTCCGTGTCGTGCCGCCGGGGTCCCCTAGCTCCGCGCCGCTGCCTTCGTCGCCAAGGGGAGAAGCCGTCGTCGCCTATAAATAGAGGGTCAAGCCTTCCGCACAGGGGGTTTCCTCCGCCGCCGCTCGCCTCTGCCGCCGCCCGTCATTGCAGCCTGCACGACGAGCTCCCCCTCCCGGACCACACCGTCGCCCCTACAGCCTTCCTTAGCTTTCCTAATGCGCCCCTAGAGCTCCCTGGTTTGCTCATCGCCCCGGCCGAGCCGTAGTTTCGGCGAAGCGGCTGCTCCAGTGGCCGCCGCCGTCCTGCGCCGCCGTGCGAGCTCGCCAGAGCCGTCCCAGCCCGTCTACGGTCCCAAATTGAGCCCTAGGTGAGCACATATTGCTTCCCCACCTCTTCCCCGGCCGACCCCGCCGCCGGCTCGCCGGAATTCCGGCCGGCGGCGCCGCCCCTCGCCCCTGGGGACCCAATTGCAAAGTCCTTTTTCTTTTCAGGGTCTTAACCGCGAACTAGGGGCATGGTTGTAACAGAAAAATCCTTCCAGGGACCTGCTTGCAAATGAGCATCTTAAATAGTATATACCTTTGGCTGAATCTTAGAAAAATCATAGAAAATTGTAGAAAAATCAGAAAAATGTTAAGCCAATTTTGTTGGATTCCTTGCGACTAGAACTACAACTTTCACAAAGCATGACGATACTTTTGACTTATAAAATTTGCATGAAAAATTGAAATCAGTTTAATCTAAATCTGCTGTAGTTCAAAATCTACAAGTGATCTCATGCTGAATTTTGGATATGTTGTGACTAATACCATGTCTGGGCTCTAAACCAAAAATTGTATAAAGTTAATTAGTAAATCTTTTAATATGATTTATTTTGTATTTACACTGAATCTGTCCAAATGATTTTTGTAGCTAAAAATAAATATGTTTTTGTGCTTAACTTCTGGATATGATCTTTGTGTGCCTAAATACACCTCTGGTAAATTAGTCATGATTTTATATCTGCACAAATATTTATTCTTGAAATATGCCTAGTTTTAAATGTAATTGCATAGCTCAAGATCTAGAGTAGCTCTTGATGTGTTTATTGATTTCCTAGCCTTGATTTGAGTCAGAGAATCAATGAGAGAAAGTTGGAATCCATTTGTTGCTTAATTGTTTTTATATGCATTTATCTTGTTTTGGTAGCTAAATTTTGCCATTTTTGGTATAATTAATTTATAGCTCTTTTAAATGTGAACTTTTGTGCAGTGGCTTTATTCTAGGCTATAGAGCTTCAGAAACACCACCATTGCATTTTTACGAGGTTAATTATGATTAAAACCATTGGAAGCTAAATGAAGCTTAATAATAGGTTTAATTGGAAAATCACCACATCCTCACCTAATGACCTTATGAATGTGTTGTGAAACATTCTAAGAAGGTTGAGACCACTCCCTTTGCTATTTCTGAATTTAAATTAATTAACTTGCATAAATATGTACACAGTCACTATCAAAAAGAATAAATAATGAAGCACCGCATGATATTACTTTAATAGGAAGGTTTTACCAAATGTGTGTTTGTCAAGGTGAATATGGCCAACCATACTCTTCATGGTAGTCATATGTTGTTTTATAATTAATTAAATCAAAACTGTCAATTAAATCTTGCATTTGCATTCTCGTGTAGATCTTCCCGACGGTAGTCCTACGCTCGTGCCGGAAGGAGGAGACGAAGGAGTTGACGGAAACGTGCACTACGTCGCTGTAGAGCAAGACCTGGACCAAAGTCCAAAAGGGCCCAAGGCCAACCTTGCCAACGAAGGCAGGCCCCGGATCATTAACCCTTCTTTTTAAAATTAAGCAATTACTTTTGCTATGATTGTGGATTTACGTTTCAGGAGTTGAATTGAAACCCTAGATGCATGATCCCTAGGTACCTATGTTCTTTTACTAGTATGCTAGGTCGATAGCTACTATGCTATAGGACCGGTACAACTCGAGTGATGTTCGTCACTCGCGACAATAGGTTCTTATGTTGGAATCATAAGATCTTTATAAATGAATGGCTCATGTGGTAAGAGCATGGGATTTGGGCTCCGGTCCAGTGGCTTTCGTGGGCTAAGCTTTTGAACGTACTAAGCACTTGTCGGGAATGGGACCGGTAAGCCTAGTACCCGATTGACGCAGCGAGGGAACCTTTCCGTACTACACCTGGGGCACAAGGATGTGTCCCCCTGCTTGTAATAGTGTGGTACCTGTGTGAGTCTGGACGTTCGTGTGGGTGCGATCCAGTAAGCCTTGTACTAAGGAATGTAGGTTCCGATCCCGAGCTGAAGATCGACGGGAACCGCCTGGTCGGTGCATACCCTGTTTCGCTTTTGTTTGGATTTTCTTGGGGTATGCATTCTTCTGTGTGTTTAGGTCCACCTTGCAAGGTTATAAATCAATCTATTGTCGGCCTCTCACCGTTATCTGAGACTGCTTAATCAACTGGCCATGATATCCCTTAATGATGGAACTATGTGAATATTACTATGTGGAGTAATTGTATTGTACAATTCTTGATTGCAATAGATGGCTCACTTAGAAATGGTAATTAACTAGAATTTGAGCTAAAATATTGAAAGTAAGGACATACTCTATGTTGCTTTTGAGCAAAAGAACCCCACCGGACAAAAAGCCTCTCATGTCTAGAGTTTGGTGATGTAGTTATCACCCGACGGTTAAGTCTTGCTGAGTATTAGTATACTCAGCCTTGCTATATAAATGTTGTGCAGGTGATGTTGTTTTGGCCTGGAGAGATTCCACCCGGCTGGGAGCTGGAATGGGTGGATGACGACGAGTGATGGCATCACGGATGGCCTCCTGTGATGTCTACCGTATCGTAGTTTAAATTTCGCTGTTTTAAAAACTCTGAACCTTTACTTATCATGTCACGAACCATGGTTTGTAATAATTAACCCTTCAGGGCAAATTTGGATTTAATTTGTGTAATGTACTCTGGACTCGCCTTCGTGTGAGTTTTAATGCATATGTTCGATCCTCTGTGTGATATCCAAGTGATTTACCGGGCTTTGACCCGGCAACTTACGACGGGATGGTACTTTACTGTCGCTTAATGGCCAAAGTGGATTGGTTTAGGTGATAGTACGGTATTTTCCTGGTCGTGTTGTCACAGGCCGGCCCTACCCCGTGCCGTGTGATGCACCGACCGTGTTAGGGGACGCGTAGGATTGCCTCTGGATGACGGTTGTGGCGGTTGAGTGATCGGATAAGTGGACCCATTGATCCTAGCCTCCACCCTTTGATCAAACCGATGTTTCTTCAGTGAATCACGCTCGTCCAAGTTGTGCTCGAGGGAGTAGGGGTGCTCTGGACCAGAGTCGTGCCACGAGGAAGGGCTGGCCGCACCTGGCAGGGTCGGCCGCACCTGCAGGACCGGCCGCACCTGCAGGTTCGGCCGGACCAGGTGGTTCGGACGTGCCTAGCACATGTGGCATGTTGGTCCCAATTTCTCCCAAAATGTGTACCTGCCTATGAAATTCACAACACAACTTGTGGAACTTTATTAGTAATAAAAATGCGCAAGAAACTTGTCACATACTCCTCTCAAACCCAAGGTTTTGAGGGTCAAATTTTTGTTGTAAGGACCGTCAACAGCATGCAATTCACAAGTAGAGTAGGAAGTAGGAATAGGAGCTTTCAATTCAGCCTTAAGCGAAACAATGCGAGAACGAAAGTCAGCAAGCTTTTCATGCAAAACAGGGCAAGAAGTGCATGCACCAAGCAAAGTGGGTCTAGACTGCAGCTCAGCCAACTCAACCCGAAGCACATCTACTTCCTCACACTTGGAGGCATGCTTTTCCTTAAGAGCAGTCAAATCTGCTAGGAAAACAGAGCAGTCACCACAATCAACCTCATCAGAAACAACAGGACTAGCCTTAAGTGAATCTATCTCATGCTGGGCATCAAGAATCTATGTTTCTAGCTCAGCCACTCTATTCCTAGCATCTTCAAGCAAAGCCCTAAGCTCCTTCCTAAGCTTCTTAGCCTCTCTAAGCATGTGATCACGGTTATCAAGCAAGTCAACCAACTCCTCATTCTCCTTGCGCAAGAAAGAGAGCTCATCACATACCTCGTCCTCGGAATCTGAGTCCGAGGCATCCTTCTGGCTTCTCTTGCTGCTGGAGCTGCGAGCCATACCGCAGTAACTGTCCTTAGAGCTTAGGCCCATCACACAAAGGCCATTGAATTTCTTGCTGAGGGTCTTCTTCTTCTTGCTCTTGTCGCCCTCTTCTTCTTCATCACCCGAGCTTGATGACGTGTCCTCAGAGTCGGATTCGACGTCGCTCGACTTCTTCATCTTCTCTCGAGACCTTGCCTTCCGCCCATGTCCGTGATCCTTCTTCTTGGACCTGCTCCTCATGTCCTTGGACTTGTGCTTGTTGTCGTCGTTCAACCTCGGACACTCGGCAAAAAAGTGTCTGGTCTTGCCGCACTTGAAGCACATCCTCGAGTTCCTCCTTGAGCTCATCCGGTTCTCGTGCATCCTCTCGAATCTTTCGACAATAGTGCTAGGTCGTCCTCGCCAAGCACGTCAAAATCCTCATCTGGTAAGGACACAAGAGAAGACAAAGAGTACATCCTGGAGGATGGGTTAGCACTAGTCCTAGAACCAGAAACGAGAGCCAGACTATGGGGGTCAGTCAGGTTCTCGATCTTGCCTCTCACGCCTCTATCAACCTCAGAGGACTTAAGCTTTGAAAAGACCTCATCCATGGTGAGCGTCTCATAGTTGTCGGACTCAAGGATGACCTCGACCTTTGCACCCCATACGGTACAGTCAAGTGAATGCAAGAGCTTCACGACTCTGTCATGGTCATCGTATGCAACACGGTCACATTAGCCATCATGTTGTTCACAATCACGGTGAAGCGCTGAAACATGGAGTCAATGGACTCACCGGGGAGATGAGTGAAGTTCTCGTACACTCTCTGGAAAGTTGCAAACAAGCGCGCCTTCACCTGGTTGTTCCCAGCATGAGCAACCTTGAGCTTCTCCCAAATCTTGCACGCCAAGTCCTCTGCTCGAACCCGATCGAATTCAGGTTTGCAAAAGGGCACGAAAGAGATAGTCGACCACCTTGTTGTTGGCGTCATGCATATCTTGAGAACCTAGGGCAAGGAAGCTCTCCTAGGCCCCACTCGAACTCCCCGGCCCGCTTGTTGCCCAGGACGTGCCGTCCCTTCGCCGAGAGACCGCCTGCAGTGGGCGCTGCCGCCTGGCAACGCCGAGCCCCCTCGCTGGCGCCGTCTCCACCCCGTCCAAGCCACGGAATCGAGCCCTGGGTGCACAGGGACCACTTCCCCGCCCTTGCCCGGCCTTGAGCGCCGGCGAGCTTGCCAGATTCTGGCCACCAGCGCCGCCGGCCGCCCCCGGGGACCCAATTGCAAGGTCCAAATTCTCTCCAGGGTCTTTTATGCAAACCAGGGGCATATGTGTAAGAAAAAGAAAACTTCCAGGGGGCCCGATAGAAGTAGATTCTTCAGTTTCTTTTGAATGTATCCAGCAGCTTAGAAAATTCATAGAAAATCACAAAAAAATCAGAAAATTGCCAAATGAATTTTGTTAGTTTCCTTGTGAGCAAATCTACAACTTTCACAAAGCATGACCCTACTTTTGACGGATAGATTTTGCATGAAATATTGAAATCAGTTTAAACTAGATTTGCTGTAGTTCAAAATCTACAAATGATCTCAAGCAGAATTTTGGATATGTTGCGAGTAATGCCATGTCTAGGCTCTACACCAAAATTTACACAAAGTTACTGTGTAAATCTTTTAATATGATTTATTTTGTATTTATGCTGAATCTATCCAAATGATTTTTTGTAGCTAAAAATAAATAGATTTTTGTGCTCAACTTCTGCATGTGATCTTTTTCTGTCTAAATGCACCTCTGGTGAATTAATCATGGTTTTATATCTAACAGAAATATTTATTCTTGATTTATGCTTAATTTTCAATGTATTTGGATAGCTCAAGATCTATAGTAGCTCTAGGTGTAAATGTTGGATGCATAGCTCAGTTTTGGACCAGAGGATCTGTGAGAGAAAGTTGGGATCCAAAAGTGCTTTATTTATATTTATATGCATTTATCTTGTTTTGGTAGATAAAACTTGTCATTTTCGGTATAATTAATTTATAGCTCATATAATTGTGAAATCTTGTTCAGTGGCCTTATCTAGGTCTATAGTGCTTCAGAAACACCACCCACCATATTTTATGAAATTATTTATGAATAAAAGCAATGGGAGCCAATTAAGCTTAATTTTGGGTTAAATTGGAAAATCACCAACACCACACCTAATGACCCTATGCATGTAATGTAAGTCATGCTAAGAAGCTAAGTGTCACCACCCTTGCTGTTTTGTGAAATTAAATTAATTTATTTGCATAAATGTGTACACAATCACTATCAAAAAGAATAAATAGTAAAGCACCACATGACATTACTCTAATAGAAAGAATATGCCAAATACGTGTTTGTCAAGGTGAATATGGCCAACCATACACTTCTTGGTTGTCATATGTTGTTTTGTAATTAATTAAATGAAAATCGTCAATTAAATCTTGCATATGCATCCTCGTGTAGATCTTCCCGACAGTAGCCATACGCTCGTGCCGGAAGGAGAAGACGAGGGAGCTGACGGTGAGCTGCAGTACATGGACGTAGCTCAGGACCTGGACCAAAGTCCAGAAGGGCCCAAGGCCAACCTAGCCGACGAAGGCAAGCCACGGATCATTAACCCTTCTTTTAAAATTATGCAATTACCTTTGCTATGTTTGTGCATTTACGTTTCTAGAGTTGAATTGAAACCCTAGATGCATGATCTTTAGGTACCTATGTTCTTTTACTAGTATCCTAGGTCGATAGCTGCTATGCTATAGGACCAGTAAAAGTCGAGTGATGTTCGTCACTCGCGAGAATAGGTTCTGGTGTTGGAATCATAAGATCTTGATAAATGGATTGCTCATGTGGTTAGAGCATGGGATTTGGGCTTTGGTCCAGTGGCTTTCGTGGGCTAAGCTTTTGAACGTACTAAGCACTTGTCGGGAATGGGACCGGTAAACCTAGTACCTGATGGGCACGGCAAGGGAACTTTTCCCTACTACCCCTAGGACACATGATGTGTCCCCCTGCCTGCAACAGTGGGGTACCTGTGCGAGTCTGTGCGGTCCGGCGTGACGTTCTAGTAAGCCTTGTACCGAGGATTGTTGGTCTGATCCCGACCCGGAGAAAGATGGGAACCGTCTGGTCGGTGTATACCCCGTTTCGTTTTTGTTTGGATTTTCTTGGGGTATGCATTCTTCTGTGTATTTAGGTTTACCTTGCAAGGTTATAAATCAATCGATTGTCGACCTCTCACCGTTATCTGAGACTGCTTAATCAACTGGCCATGATATCCCTTAATGATGGAACTTTGTGAATATTACTACGTGGATTAATTGTATTGTACAATTCTTGATTGCAATAGATGGCTCACTTAGAAATGGTAATTAACTAGAATCTGAGCTAAAATATGGAAAGTAAGGACATACTCTTTTTGCTTTTCAGCAAAAGAACTCCACCGGCCAAAAAGCCTCTCATGTCTAGAGTTTGGTGATGTAGTTATCAGCCGACGGTTAAGTCTTGCTGAGTATTAGTATACTCAGCCTTGCTATAAAAATATTGTTGCAGGTGTTGTTTGGCTTGGAGAGCTTCCACCCGGCTGGGAGCTGGAATGGGTGGATGACGATGAGTGATGGCATCACGGACGGCCTCCTGTGATGTTTATCGTATCGCTATTTTATTTTTTCGCTGTTTTCGAACTCTGAACCTTTACTTATCTTGTCCTGAACAATGGTTTGTAATAATTAACCCTTAGGGGTAATTTGGATTTAATTTGTGTATCGTACTCTGGACTCGCCTTCGTGTGAGTTTTAATGCATATGTTCGATCCTCTGTGTGTTATCCAAGTGATTTACCGGGCTTTGACCCGGCAACCAACGACAGGATGCTACTTTACTATCGCTTAATGACCAAAGTGGATTGGTTTAGGCGATAGTACGGTATTTTCCTGGGCGGGTTGTCACAGCTGGTATCAGAACGATTATATGCACCAGAGTTTAATTAACAATCTTAATCACTTGTTTTTGAATACAACGTGCCAAGATTGATTCAATTTTGAAAATACGTTGGATCATTAAGGATGGAAATAGACAGAGAGGCCCTAGAGGGAATTTTCGGTTTCTTTCAGGTGGCTTATAAATCTATGGTTTATTTTGCTAACTTCCAGCACATTTTATTCTTGTCAAAACTTACTTTCTTGCACAACCATACTAGTTCATCACGTTTTGCCATACGTGGTGGTGCCACAGGAAAGTCCTGTGAGGCATGGATGGGACCTATTCCAATGCGAACCCACGTCGCGTCTGCGTCTCGCCACGTTTTGCCATACGTGTGCATTCCGCATTATGACTATGCGAGGCAAGGATACACTCCATTCAAACGGAGAGTGTTCGAGGTTGGACGCTGTCCATGCAGTGATAAACGCATGGGTGCCGTTTCTATAGTGAACAGTAATGTATGTGGACGCTTTTGTGAGTGCTGGCACGAAAGGTTCGTTGTGTTCTGTGATCTTTTGCAGGTACACTAACCACGTTTCGTAAGTCGCTAAGTGAGCACCGATAGTCTCGACTAGTTATTATAGGGAGAAACGCATATAAGCCTTGCCACCGGCACTAACTCCGATTTGGCTTAATTGCTTAGTGAGGACGAATAGGTCGTTCTTGCATCATGATAAAAACCTGCTGAATGATAAAAAGATCACATGTGTTGTTCTCCTTAAATTATGATCATAATGACAACAATAACAATCTTTAAATCGAATCTAAAGTGTTGGTGTTGGACCATCTAGTTGACCCCGTGAGAGCCATGTGTGGTTCGAGGACCGGTGGATGGTCGCTTCCTGGTGTGATGAGTGATTGACAACGTGGTGTGGACTGATTCTTGGCTAAGTATTGCAGGTGCAGGTTGCGGCTTGACTGGTGTTGGTGCAGGTGAAGAACAAGCGCGAAAGGCGTTGCTGGTGAGGCCTCCAGGTGTGGAGAAGACAAGTAGGCTTGGTTCGAGGGACCCGGCGGCCAGTAGAGTCAAGTGCGGGCCGCATGGTGGCAAGAACAGTGAGATGAAGTCATGGACGGTTTCTTGGTTGAGCCTCAAAACCAAGGTCGAGTCGGGACTACGTGGGAGCCGAGTCATGAAGTGGTCATTGGAGGAGGCTACACCGAGTTCGCAGGGTTTCCAGTGGTTCACCAGAAAACCACTCGGTTCCTTGGTTGATCCACAAAGCCAAGACCGAAGACCGAAGACGGAGGTACAGCAGCATCGGACCGGTCTGACCAGTGGGTCTGACCGGTGGGTACTGGTCTGACCGATGAGGAGCACCGGTCTGACCGGTGTGCGACGACGCAGTCCGAAGACTTCGAAGCGGAGGACACACGTCGGGATCGCAAGGCTTACGTCGAGGCTAAGCAAGTTTGCGGTCGTCGAGCATCCGTCCGATGGTGCGAAGACAAAGATTCCCAAAGTGCCCCTCGGGGGTGTGTATCCTAGTATTAGGCCTTAGGGGTAATTTAGTCTTTCGGCTAGCCTCCATATAACCCAAGTGGTGAGAGGATGGCAGCCATCTCTTGGAACCCTAGCTCATTTTGTTTTGCTATTTTCCTCTTCCATTTTTCCTTTGGAATTTCTAGGACTAGCTTGAGAGCTTCATGGTGAGATCTTGTGAGAGGGAAGGATGATCGGGCGGAAGCTAGACCTTGTATGAACCTTCATGGTATGTATAGATGATTCGGCGTGGTTCCTCAAGGCTTAGTTGTGTCTCTCCCATTTTTCCTTTTTGGTGATTTTCGGAGCCTTTTCTTGGTGATTTCTTGTGGCGGTTTTGAGACCTTTCTCTTTGGGATTTGGTGGGGGATGTATGCATGAACCCTTCGTGGTTCTTTTCCCTTTGATTTCCCTCCCAAATCCGTGAGTAAAGGGACTCAATTTTGGGGTTTTTCTTGGCTCTAGGGTTAGAGGCATTCTTGGTGGAGATCCTTCGATTCCTCTCATTCTAGCAAGTTTTGGTGGACCAAATCTTGGCTATGAAGTACCCATGAGGTGTTCCTACTTTCCCCAAAGTCTTGTGGAAATCCGTGGAGCGAATCGAGAGATCAGGAGTTGGATTTGGGGGAGTTGACCCGCGGGCGCTGTTCATCCCGAGCTGCCCAGGCGTGACCGGTCTGACCGGTGCTCTTGACCAGTATGACCGGTGTAAGCCTTTGTGGGATTTGCCTCGCGTGAACTGTCTGGTTCGTGTGTCTTTGGGCTGTGTTGCTGCTGGTCAGTTCTTGGAAGGTTTCGAGGAGTTTGGCTAGGTTTTGTGTAGGGTTTTCTTCCCTTGCAGTTCGAGTTTTGCAGGTGGTTTTCTTCTAGGGCCTAGAGGAGTCACTGAGGCTTCCTGGAACGTTTGTAGTTCGGCTGCTGTAGCCACCGACCTGACCGGCGTGGTCCACCGGTCTGACCGGTGTCACCGGTCTGACCGGCGCAGGCCATCGGTCTGACCGGTGTAGCACAGGCAGCAAGCCGTGCAAGTTTCCGCTGTGCGTTTTGGTGTGTTTTGGTTCAGAAGGTGTGTGTTGGTTCCTAGGACCAGTAGCACTCCAGTGGCTACATGGTCTTGGCCAACTTGGGTTGTTGAGTCGGAGACGTGCTTGGTTGCCGTGTTCATCTTGTTGGAGTAGCCATCTCCTTCGAGAAGAATTTTTATCAGCTTCCATTCACTCCCCCCCTCTCTGGTCGCCAGTTTCGGTCCTTCAGTTGGTATCAGAGCCGGTTCGGGTCTTTCGAGGCTCTAACCAGTCTAAGATCCAAAGATGGCGTACCAGGAACGGGGATCGGGTCCTCCGCACTTCGATGGGAAGAACTACCAGATGTGGCAGAGACGAATGGCTGCGTTCCTCCGTGGAAAGGGACAGATCCTTTGGGACGTTACAGTGAACACAGCTTATGTTCATCCGATTAACTTCCTTGCTCCAGGATCGAGGGATATGTTCGACGCCAACAACAAGGCGGTCGACTACTTGTTTCGTGCTCTGTGTCAGTCCGAATTAGATCGGGTTCAGACAGAGGACTTAGCTTGTAGGATTTGGGAGCAGTTGAAGGATGCTCATGCTGGGAATGCTCAGGTTCAGGCTCGGATGTACGCGACTTACCGGAGAGAGTACGAGAACTTCACTCATCTCCCCGGTGAGTCCGTCGATGCCCTTTTCCAGCGGTTTACGGTTGTGGTGAACAACATGAGAGCCAATGTGGCCGTGCTCCCATACGATGATCATGATAGAGCGTGAAGCTCTTGCACTCGTTGGATCGCACCGTATGGGACGGAAAGGTCGAGGTTATTCTTGAGTCCGAGAAGTATGACACCCTGACCGTGAATGAGCTGTTCTCGAAGCTCAAGTCAGCTGAGTTGGACCGTGGTATGACAGCCAAGATCGAGAGCCCGACTGACTCTCATAGTCTTGCTCTCGTCGGTGGCAAAGGTGCTAAGTCTAATGCTAACGCATCCTCCAGGATGTACTCTCTGTCTTCTTTGATGGCTTTGCCAGACGAGGAGTTCGACGTGCTTGGAGAGGACGAGCTGGCATTGCTGACCAGGCGGTTCGAGAGGTTGCACGAGAACCGGGTGAACACAAGGAAGAATCCACGGACATGCTTTCAGTGCGGCAAGAGGAAGTGTGAGGAGAGAATGGCTAAGGAGTGGGCTAACAAGGACAGGTACCGCCCCTCAAATGGTGTACCTGAGCCTCGTATGCAAATGCCCAGGGCCAAGGCGATTGTGAGGACGGTTCCGGTTTGGGGAGATTGAAAGGTGGCAGGTGGTGCTGCTGGCCGAGCACCACCGGTCAGACCGGTGCACTCCACCGGTCAGACTGGTGCTGGTCTGGACAGACAGCGGTTTGGTTTCCGTGTTCGTGCGGATGCTCGGTTCGGTTCTGGTGGTCGTGGTTCTAGTGGTTGGCATGGAGAGTTTGCAGGTGGTCAGTTTGCTAGACGTTCTCCACCTCGTGCTCAATACGAGGGTGGAAGGAGTCGTAGCTTTGAGATGGAGAGGAGGAACGGTCCACAGTCTTCCTTTCGTAGTTTTCGTTCTCCTCCACCTAGACAGGGATGGTTCCCTCGTGGTGGTTCCAGTGGTGGTTTTCGTGGTGGTAGCTTTGATAGGCGTGATGATATGGTTTGTGCTAACCCCACTTTGGAGCAAATGGCTCGGCACTGGTTTTACTCTTTTGGTACTAACCCCAGTGCTGAGTCGTTTGTTCACTCACGTGCTCGTTTTTGAATTTTAGGTGGGAGACTTGAGGAACGTTTGGTTGATTGACTCCGGTTGCTCGAGGCATATGACCGGAGACAAGGGGTGGTTCTCAAGTCTCGTCCCGGTGGTGTCCAAGACATACATCACCTTTGGGGACAATGGGCGAGGGCGTGTGCTTTCAGAAGGTGAGATTAAGGTAAGTGAGAAGGTCACTCTCAGGCGTGTTGCTCTTGTTCAATCGCTCGAATTCAATTTGCTTTCCGTTTCCCAGCTTTTGGATGAGGGTTTTGAGGTGTTGTTTCGGCCTGGTGGTTCTCGGATTTTGGATTCTCGAGGGGACCTAGTTTGCATGGTCGTTCCCGAGGGTCAAGTTTTCCGAGCGGATTTCTCTCAGTCTTCTGGTGTGGCTCATTGCTTTTTGGCTGGTTCTTCGAGTGAGTTGTGGAAGTGGCATATGAAGTTGGGTCACTTAAGCTTTGATCTTTTGTCTCGATTGAGTAAACTCAATTTGGTCCGAGGATTGCCACGGCTGAGGTTTGAGAAAGAGTTTGTTTGTGCGCTGTGTAGGCATGCCAAGATGGTAGCCTCTTCTTACCTGCCCCTCACCGATGAGATGACGGAGCGTCCATGTGAGCTGCTCCATATGGACCTTGTTGGCCCAGCTCGTGCGCGATCTGCAGGTGGGAAGTGGTACATTCTAGTTGTGGTGGACAACTACTCTCGGTATGCTTGGGTCTTCTTTTTGGAGGAAAAGGGGGAGACGTTTGGTTTTGTTCGAGATCTTGTCTTGAGGTTGAGGAACGAGAGGCACGGAGATGCCATACGAGCGATCTGTAGTGACAATGGCTCGGAATTTAGAAACTCTCGTTTCGAAACCTTTTGCCATGACTTGGTTCTTGAACACCAGTTCTCTAGTCCGTATACGCCCCCCAGAATGGCGTGGTGGAAAGGAAAAACAGAACCTTGTGCGAGATGGCTCGGACGATGCTCGACGAGCATAGGACTCCGAGAAGGTTCTGGGCTGAGGCGGTCAATACCGCGTGCTACGTGTCCAATAGGATCTACCTCAAGGTCCACAAGAAGAAAAAATGCTATGAGTTGATGCACCGTCGCACACCCAAGGTGAGTCACTTCCATGTCTTTGGTTGTAAATGCTTCATTCTTAAGAAAGGGAAGAAGTTGGACAAGTTCGAGGCTAGGTCTGTCGATGGCATTTTCTTTGGTTACGCATCTCATTCTAGAGCATATCGTGTGCTCAATCTTGAAACTAACCAAATCGTGGAGACTTGCGAGGTAACTTTCGACGAGACACAGCCACGTAGTCAGCTTGTTTTTGAGTGTGCAGGTGACGATGAACTTGGCGAGGAGATTTTCCAGGAGGAGGAGCATGAACATGGAGATGATGAAGATGGTGGTCTGGTGCCCGCGGCTGAACATGTACCTACTACTTCGACTACAATCGAGAACGGGCCCTCTCCTACACCTGCAACGACAAACCCAGATCAAGGAGAAGCTGCTGTTGAGGGGGAGGTAGCATCAAGGCGAGAACCTCCCCGGCGAGTTCAAGTGGATCACCCAGCTTCGAGGATCATCGGCGACATCAATGAACGTACTACACGGTCGAGGGTTCGAAACAATTCTCACTTTGCTCATGCTGCTTTTGTTGCTACCTTTGAGCCCAAAGACATTGGACACGCGCTATCTGATCATAATTGGGTCAATTCGATGCATGAGGAGTTGGAGAATTTTGAGAGAAACCAAGTTTGGGAGTTGGTTGACCCTCCACCTGGGTGTAAGCCGATTGGGACAAAATGGGTGTGGAAAAATAAAGAGGGAGAGAAAGGAGAGGTGGTGAGAAACAAGTCGAGGTTGGTGGCGCAAGGGTATAGTCAGAAAGAGGGGATCGACTACGAGGAGACCTTTGCTCCCGTAGCCCGTTTGGAGGCGATTAGGATCCTTCTAGCCTTTTCCATGGCTAAATGGTTCAAATTGTACCAAATGGATGTCAGGAGTGCTTTCCTGAACGGTGTTTTGGAGGAAGTAGTGTATGTAAGGCAACCACCGGGGTTTGAGAGTGAGAAGTACCCCCACCGGGTGTACAAGTAGAGAAAGGCGCTCTATGGGTTGAAACAGGCGCCTATGGCTTGGTATGGCAGGTTGAGGGGGTTCCTGTTTGAGAGAGGGTTTGAGATGGGGAAGGTCGATCAGACCTTGTTTCTCCTCAGGCAGGGCAAAGAGATCCTAATTGTGCAGGTATACGTGGATGATATTGTCTTTGGTGGCTTGTCTAACTCTTTGGTTGCAAGGTTTGCAGAGGACATGAGCAGGGAATTTGAGATGAGCATGATGGGTGAGTTGCAGTTCTTCCTCGGACTCCAGATCAAGCAGTCTAAGGAAGGAACATTCGTGCACCAAGCAAAGTACACCAAGGACATTGTGAGGAAGTTCAAGATGGAGGACTCCAAGGCCATGGCGACGCCTATGAGTACGACTACAGCTCTTGATGCGGACGAGGAAGGTGAACACGTGGACCAGAAGGAGTACCAGAGCATGATCGGGTCACTCCTGTACTTAACGGCGACGAGGCTGGATATCCAATTCTCGGTATGTCTGTGCGCTCGTTTTCAAGTGTCTCCGAGGACTTCGCATCGGAAAGCAGTCAAGCGCATTTTCAGGTATTTGCGTCATACTCCCGACTTTGGCCTTTGGTACTCTGCGTCTTCTTCTTTGACTCTTCATGGATTTTCAGACGCGGATTTTGTCGGGTGTTGGTTGGACAGGAAGTCCACTTCTGGGACTTGCCAGTTCTTGGGTTCTTCTTTGGTGTCTTGGTCTTCTCGCAAACAATCGAGTGTTGCTCAATCCACTACTGAGGCAGAGTATGTGGCCACAGCTAGTTCTTGCTCTCAGCTCCTTTGGATCACATACACCATGAGTGACTTTGGTGAGGAGTATACCCATGTCCCACTTCAATGTGATAGCACCAGTGCCATAAGCGTTGCAAAGAACCTAGTGCTCCATTCCAAAACCATGCACATAGAAGTGAGGTATCATTTCCTGAGAGACAACGTTGAGAAAGGGAAAATCACCTTGATCCATGTACCCAGACATGACCAGCTAGCCGATATTTTCACCAAACCCCTAGATCAAGCAACTTTCACTCGTTTGCGGGGGGAGCTTGGTGTTTGTTTGATTTCTTGAGTTGGGTGTGTGGGAGCTCCTTTGTAGCATATGTATAGCTTTCCTTTGTGCATTTCTTACATTTCGCATGGCATATGTAACATGATGTATAGGCATCTTTGTATCTTAGGTTGCTTGCATTTTGTATCATAGCATTGAGTAGGAAAAGCTTCTCCTATATACATTGTTCACCATGGTATGATATATATGTCCTTGTGAGCTAGTTGGGTAAGCTATGGTTAGTTTGACTTAGCTCTTGATGATCTTGATTTATATCCATGGTTGATGGCTATGTTTTTCAAAAATTGTCATATGTATGCTCTCTTGTGAGTAAATGCCTTTATATGATCTTGACATGTTTTTGTGGCTTGGCTATGCTTAATTTGTGGTTGGATAGCTTATTTTGATCATATGGGGCCAAAGGCTCATTTGCCATCATGAATGTTTAGCCCCCATGCTTTATCTTGTGGAGGGGCATAAGTTCCTTTTTGTCGCAAAGACATTTCATGTACCAAATATGAATCTGAAAATGAAATTTAATTTGCTTGGAAAATGTGCTCCCATGTCATATGTGCTTAATTTACTTGCTTTTGGGTGCTAAACCGTTGCACGTTGCTTACCAATGAGAAGTCTCATACGTAGAAGTAAGCACATGGCTCGGTAAGCTTTGACATGACATGAGGTGCTTGTGGGTGTTTATGATGGTCTTATTCTTAGAATGGTTGTCCTAGCATGAAGTTTGTGTGGCCTTGCCATTTTGACATGTTTTGCTCATGTTTAGGACTTTGCTCATGAGAGGGTGATTTTTCGCAAAATTGCTCAATTCTATCTTAGCTTTGCCCAATGGTTGTGAAACTTAGTGATCATGTAGTTGATGTCATTACGAAGCTGTAGAGTATCTAACTTGCTCATTTGGACATGTGTAGCATCCTATGTTGAATTTTGTCTATTTGATAAGCTCTAGGTTGTAATTTTTGCATTTTTGGCTTGATTCATGCATTGTCAACAAGGGGGAGAAGTTTGAGCATGTTTTGGCCTACTGAATGCATCTAGAAGGTTTCCAGGTGGTTTTGAGCTATTTCTGGGCTCTGTTGTGCACCAGTCTGACCGGTTGAGGTCACTGGTCTGACCGGTCAGAGTGCTGGCTCCTGTTCAGATGTTGGGCACAGGTCTGACCGGTGCTGTTGACCGGTCTGACCGGTCAGAGCAAAGCTGAGGCAGCTGCTCTGTTTTGCTGTGTGGTTTGCATGCATTCGTCCAGGGGGAGTTGCATTGGTTCAGGGGGAGCTTGCATATGTGCAGGGGGAGCTCTTTGTGGTTTTCGAGCTTTGGTTTGGTGGTTTGTGCTCTTTGCTTGAGCATGGTTTTGTCTCGGATGTGTCGAGCTGTTGCCCTTGCCTAAGGGGTCCGAGACTTGTCTTCTTCAAGTGATCTTGCTCTTTGCCTTTTCTTTGGCTTTCGATCGCTTGTTGGAGTTTCTTTTAGTCGTTTCTTTTCTTTTCCTTTTCTCTTTGGTTACCAAAACATGTGTGTTGTCAATGCTCTCATCAAGGGGGAGATTGAGAGCCATGTGTGGTTCGAGGACCGGTGGATGGTTGCTTCCTGGTGTGATGAGTGATTGACAATGTGGTGTGGACTGATTCTTGGCTAAGTATTGCAGGTGCAGGTTGCGGCTTGACTGGTGTTGGTGCAGGTGAAGAACAAGCGCGAAAGGTCATTGCTGGTGAGGCCTCCAGGTGTAGAGAAGACAAGTAGGCTTGGTTCGCAGGGTTTCCAGTGGTTCACCAGAAAACCACTGGGTTCCTTGGTTATCCACAAAGCCAAGACTGAAGATCGAAGACGGAGGTGCAGCAGCATCGGACCGGTCCGACCGGTGGGTCTGACTGGTGGGTACCGGTCTGACCGGTGAGGAGCACCGGTCTGACCGGTGTGCGACGATGCAGTCCGGAGACTTCGAAGCGGAGGACACACGTCGGGATAGCAAGGCTTGCATTGAGGCTAAGCAAGTTTGCGGTTGCCGGGCATCCGTCCGATGGTGCGAAGACAAAGATTCCCAAAGTGCCCCTCGGGGGTGTGTATCCTAGTATTAGGCCTTCGGGGTAATTTAGTCTTTCGGCTAGCCTCCATATAACCCAAGTGGTGAGAGGATGGCAGCCATCTCTTGGAACCCTAGCTCATTTTGTTTTGCTATTTTCCTCTTCCATTTTTCCTTTGGAATTTCTAGGACTAGCTTGAGAGCTTCATGGTGAGATCTTGTGAGAGGGAAGGATGATCGGGCGGAAGCTAGACCTTGTATGAACCTTCATGGTATGTATAGATGAATCAGCGTGGTTCCTCAAGGCTTAGTTGTGTCTCTCCCGTTTTTCCTTTTTGGTGATTTTCGGAGCCTTTTCTTGGCGATTTTCTTGTGGCGGTTTTGAGACATTTCTCTTTGGGATTTGGTGGGGGATGTATGCATGAACCCTTCGTGGTTCTTTTCCCTTTGATTTCCCTCCCAAATCCGTGAGTAAAGGGACTCAATTTTGGGGTTTTTCTTGGCTCTAGGGTTAGAGGCGTTCTTGGTGGAAATCCTTCGATTCCTCTCATTCTAGCAAGTTTTGGTGGACCAAATCTTGGTTATGGAGTACCCATGAGGTGTTCCTACTTTCCCCAAAGTCTTGTGGAAATCCGTGGAGCGAATCGGGAGATCGAGAGTTGGATTTGGTGGTGTTGACCCGCGGGCGCTGTTCATCCCGAGCTGCCTAGGCGTGACCGGTCTGACCGGTGCTCTTGAACAGTCTGACCGGTGTAAGCCTTTATGGGATTTGACTCGGATGAACTGTCTGGTTCATGTGTCTTTGGGCTGTGTTGCTGCTGGTCAGTTCTTGGAAGGTTTCGAGGAGTTTGGCTAGGTTTTGTGTAGGGTTTTCTTCCCTTGCAGTTCGAGTTTTGGAGGTGGTTTTGTTCCAGGGCCTAGAGGAGTCACTTAGGCTTCCTGGAACGTTTGCTATGCGGCTGCTGTAGCCACCGGCCTGACCGGTGCGGTCCACCAGTCTGACTGGTGTCACCGGTCTGACCGGCGCAGGCCATCGGTCTGACCGGTGTAGCACAGGCAGCAAGCCGTGCAAGTTTCCGCTCTGCGTTTTGGTGTGTTTTGGTTCGGAAGGTGTGTGTTGGTTCCTAGGACCAGTAGCACTGCAGTGGCTACGTGGTCTTGGCCAACTTGGGTAGTTGAGTCGGAGACATGCTTGGTTGCCGCGTTCATCTTGTTGGAGTAGCCATCCCCTTTGAGAAGAATTTTTATCGGCTCCCATTCACTCCCCCCCTCTCTAGTCGCCAGTTTCGGCCCTTCACCCCGTTGTTGTGACCTTTTCTCAGACCCGTGCGGCAGAGTTTCTCTGCAGGTGATCTATACCCAAGTACTCCATATCTATCCAAGTCTCTGCTGAAAAATCATTTCATGATCATAGGCTTTCAGATCTCAAGCTATGCTCAAATGATGAACCTAGGTCTTGTCATTTTTTTTCCGGATCACGTCACTCCGAATCTTGCACCTTTGGACCTTGATCCTAGCTAACCTAGCTTAAACCTTGAATGGTTTCGGTGATTCTAGTGGCTGCAACCAGCCGCCACAACCACCGGACATGACATCAATTGCTACTCAAAACGAGATGCTGCTACAGATCCTTCTACACATGCAGCAACAATAGCAGCAGCAGCCCCATGGGAATCGAAATGATGCCCAAAGTCCAGTGACCGAATACAAGCACTTTCTGGATATGAATCCACCGCAGTTCACTGAGGCGGAAGAACCCCTTGATGCTGATGCTTGGATTCGGGCCATTGAAGCCATGTTCGCGGTGTTCACCTTGCCATGTTTAGAAGGACGCAAGGCTAAATTCGCGGCATTGCAGCTTCGTGGTTCTGCCTTGATGTGGTGGGAACACTACAAATCCATGCAACAGCCTGGGTATGAAATCACTTGGGAAGAATTCAAAAGGGCATTCAGAGACCATCACATTCCCAAGGCACTTACAGACAGGAAAATGCGAGAGTTATTGGCTCTCAAGCAAGGGTCAGACACGGTGTACCAATATGCGCAGAAGTTTAATAACCTCTGCCAGTATGGAGGATATCATGTGGATACAGATATGAAGAAAATGGAGCTTTTTCGCGAAGGCCTTAATAGTGAATTGTTTGGATGGCTGAATCTGGTACAATTTGACAGCTACCACATGCTAGTGAATAAAGCTATCTCATAGGAAGATGCCATGAAGAGGGCCCAAGCCAAGAGGAAAAGAAAGGCTAACTCCATGCCCAATAATGCGCAGCTTCGCAAGTTTCACATGGTACAGAAGACTCCTTCGGACTTCCAGCAAGCATTACAGTTAGAAAGATGGACTAAGCAGTCCCAGGATTGATCTCAAGAGACTGTTAATTTCCCAAACCCCCAACGACAGACCCCGCAGCTTACCGGACCTCCACCTCCACCTGCGAGCAGTAGGTGTCGTTGTTTCAAATGTGGTGATCCAGGACACTTCGCTAAGGACTGCCTACAACCTTACCAGACCAATAAACAGCACCACTTAACTCAGCCGAATCAGGGACAAGTCTCCAAACCCAGCAACAAGGGCAAGAAGAAGATTGCTCAAGCTAGGAAGGGCAGACTCAACTTCACTTCTGTGGTTGATATTCCAAAAGGAGCACTAGTAATGATGGGCATATTCTCTATTCGAGGCAAACCTATCCAGATATTGTTTGATTCTAGTGCTACACATAGTTTCATAAATGGAAAGACGCTGAGCAAATTAGGACTAAATTCTTGCAATACCAATGAGGCATTTACGATTAAAACAGCGGGAGGGAACATCTCTTCCGAGTTGGTGACCAGGGGAGTACCCTTGGAATTAGGCAGCAGAACAGTTGACACGGACCTTATCATTTTGGGATTAGAAGGCATGGATGTTATTCTAGGAATGGACTGGACGAACCGGCAAAAGGTTATACTGGATATTTCAGAGCGAATGGTAGAGATCAACTCGCCAATTGTTGGAGCCACGACTCTATACCTACCTTTCAAAGATGGTGTGAATCCTTGTTCGTATGTGGCAATCACTTCTCATCTGGAAGAAATTCCAGTGGTTCGAGAGTTTGCAGATGTTTTCCCAGATGAATTGCCGGGTATGCCACCCGACAGAGATGTCGAGTTTGTCATCGAACTTCGGCCAGGCACAGCTCCTATCTCCAAAAGACCTTACCGTATGCCACCCAAGGAATTGGCAGAATTGAAGACACAACTCCAAGAATTGCTAGATAAGGGTTATATTCGCCCAAGTTCTTCACCTTGGGGTTGCCCAGCACTATTTGTGAAGAAGAAAGATGGTAGCTTGAGGTTGTGTGTGGATTACCGACCTCTCAATGCGGTAACAATCAAGAATAAATATCCATTACCCCGCATCGATGTTCTTTTCGATCAGTTGGCTGGAGCCAAGGTTTTCTCCAAGATTGATCTTCGATCAGGGTATCATCAAATAAAGATCAGGCCATGTGATATTCCCAAAACAGCTTTCTCCACCCGATACGGTCTTTATGAGTATCTGGTGATGTCCTTTGGTCTTACCAATGCACCCGCTTATTTCATGTATCTCATGAATTCTGTATTCATGACGGAACTGGACAAGTTTGTAGTGGTATTCATTGATGATATTTTAATGTATTCCAAGAATGAAGAAGAACATGTAGAGCATCTTCGACTTGTTTTACAACGTTTGCGAGATCACAAGCTTTATACCAAGTTCTCCAAATGTGAATTTTGGTTGGATAGTGTGAAATTTTTGGGGCACACTATTTCCAAGGAAGGCATATCTGTGGATCCTAGCAATGTACAAGAGGTTATGGATTGGAAACCACCCAAGACCGTACATCAAATCCGCAGTTTTCTGGGTTTAGCGGGCTATTATCGTTGTTTCATCCCGGATTTTTCCAGGATCGCTAAACCTATGACTGAACTATTGAAGAAGGGAGTCAAGTTTGTGTGGAGCGAAGATTGTGAAAAAGCTTTCCACACGTTGAGGCAACATTTGACTACAGCCCCAGTGCTAATGCAGCCGGATAATTCTTAACCGTTCGAAGTCTTTTGTGACGCTTCGGGCACTGGTCTCGGTTGTGTTCTCATGCATGAAAATAGAGTCATTGCCTACGCCTCACGATCACTTCGACCCCATGAAGTGAATTACCCGACCCACGATCTTGAGCTAGCAGCGGTTGTTCATGCTCTCAAGATTTGGAGGCATTATCTTATGGGAAACTGTTGTAATATCTTCACCGATCACAATAGCCTTAAGTATATCTTCACTCAATCGGATTTGAATATGAGACAGAGAAGATGATTAGAATTGATAAAAGACTATGATCTAGAAGTACACTATCATCCCAGAAAAGCCAATGTTGTTGCAGATGCTCTTAGCCGTAAGGTTCACTGCAACTGCTTAATTGTGGAATCGTATAGTGAGACTTTATGTGAAGACTTGAGGAAACTTCGATTGGAAATTGTAGAGCAAGGAAATTTGAATACTATCTCTGCTGAGTCCAATCTTTATGACAGAATCGTTTTGGCTCAACTCAATGATGAAGGCGTCTAGCTAATAAAACAAAAATTAGCTGAAGGAGACCCCAAATATAGTTGTTTCCATAAGGATTCAAGAGATGTAGTGTGGTTTGACCAACGTCTTGTAGTTCCTACTGATCCGGAACTCCAGAAGGAAATTTTTGACGAAGCTCATCTTTCCAAAATCTCTATTCATCCTGGAGGCACCAAAATGTATCAAGATTTGAAGAAAAACTTTTGGTGGTCAAACATGAAGGTAGACATAGCTAAATATGTGGCAGAGTGTGATACTTGCCATCGAGTCAAAGCCAGCCATTTGAAATCAGCCGGTGTACTTCAACCATTGACCATACCTTTGTGGAAGTGGGATGACATAAGTGTGGATTTTATTGTGGGTTTACCCCTGACTGCCAGAAAGGACTCTATCTGGGTTATAGTGGACCGACTGACCAAGACTGCTCATTTCATCGCAGTGCACACCACTTACTCCGTCCAAGATTATGCAGAACTCTATGTCGATCAAATCGTGCGCCTGCACGGGATTCCCAAGACCATTGTTTCTGATCGAGGTACTCAATTTGTGGCTCATTTCTGGGAACAATTGTATGAATCCTTGGGAACCAAATTGATTCGTAGTTCAAGTTACCATCCTCAGACCGATGGTCAGACCGAGCGAGTCAATCTAATTGTGAAGGACATGCTGAGAGCAAGCATCATGCATTTCGGCAAGAGTTGGGACAAGTGTCTATCTTTAGCCGAATTCTCTTATAACAATAGTTATCAAGCTAGTTTGAAGATGGCACTGTTCGAAGCTCTTTATGGACGAAGGTGCCGAACTCCTTTGAATTGGTCAGAAGCCGGAGAGTGAACGCTCTTTGGCCCAGATTTAGTTAAAGACGCAGAAGAGAAAGTGAAAGTGATCAGAGAAAATTTGAGGTTAGCTCAAATGAGACAAAAGAGTTATCATGACAAAGGGACAGCACCCCGACACTATGAAGTGGGTGACCACGTATACCTCAAGGTTTCACCGACCAAAGGTGTACAGAGATTTGGCGTCAAAGGGAAACTAGCCCCGTGCTATATTGGCCCGTACGAGATCATCGAGGTATGTGGACCAGTCGCTTATCGCATCCGACCTTCAGATCGATTCTCGGCTGTGCACAATGTGTTTCATGTGACACAATTGAAGAAAGGTGTGAAGGTACTCGAGACAGAGGTAATCACGGAAGCGAATGCTTGGATCGAGCCAGATTTTTCAGTTGTCGAGCATCCGTTGAGAGTGTTAGATCAAAAAGAAAGAAAAACCAGGAGACATACCGTGAAGATGTACAAGATACAATGGATTCACCATACTGAAGAAGAAGCTACTTTGGAGACCGAGCATTTTCTCAACACCAAGTATCCGGGTTTTCTTCAATCACGAAACCGTAAGAACCTTACCCCGGCTTTTGTCTTTAATTTTCGAATCTCGGGACGAGATTCCTTTTAAGGGGGGTAGGCTGTAACACCTCAGGTGTTTAAATACCAGTAATTAGTGCTAATACACTCGCTAATCAAGTCAACACTCGTTAGTGGTCAAACCCAAGTCAAACTGCCGGTCAAACCCTAGTGTCCATACCACACTTCTAGAACTTTTGCTGTGTTCTCCGAATTTCACCTAAACACTTCAAATTCTCCCAATATAAAAGTTGTCCAGTTTTTCGAGGGACACAACTTTGCTTTTGGGTGGCATTTCAAATTTGGAGTGGAAAAGGGTGAAAAACTTGGTCAACTGCAGCTGAGTACTATTCACCTAAGCCGAGAAAGACATCAACTTCACCAGCAGTTCATGCTCAAACCTTTGATCAAAAGATATGTCGGCCTTTACAAAAAATGGTCTCCTATAGTTCCTCTACAAGTTTGGTATTCAAATTTTTCGTCGCCCAGTTCAAATTTTCGGAGAAACGTTTGGTCAAACTGGGCTACTCTGAATGGGAATGGCGCTCCGGCGCTCTGGCTCGCGCGACGTCGCACCGGCCGCCGCCCGCGCCTCCCGCGCCGCTGCCTCGGGGCCCGGACGCCAAGGCCTGAGGTGCCACGTGCTAGGTGCGAGGGGAGTGGGCCACGCCCCTGACCCTGGCCCCTCGCCGCCCATGCACCACGCGCCATGCGCTCACGCCAGGGCACTGCCGTGCGCGCCGCCGCCGGGCTGCCTGCTCCTGCGCGCATAGCTGCTGCTGCCCGGACCCCCCCTTCTTCTCCAGCCTTGCTTCGCCTCGAAGGGAAGCCGCTCGCCCGCGCCTATATAACGTCGTCGTTCATCACGCGCACGCTCCCACACTTGCCGCCACCGCCGCCTCGAGCTCTCGCCTCCAGCGGCTCCCGCTGTCTTCCCGCGCCACCAGGAGCTCTCCTAAGCCCCACTCGATCTCCCCGGCCCGCTTGTTGCCCAGGACGTGCCGTCCCTTCGTCGGGAGACCGCCCGCAGTGGCCGCCGCCGCCTGGCCCTGCCGAGCCCCCTCGCCGGCGCCGTCTCCGCCCCATCCAAGCCACAGAATCAAGCCCTGGGTGCGCAGGGACCACTTCCCCGCCCTTGCCCGGCCTTGAGCGCCGGCGAGCTCACCGGATTCCGGCCACCAGCGCCGCCGGCCGCCCTCGAGGACCCAATTGCAAGGTCCAAATTCTCTCCAGGGCCTTTTATGCAAACCAGGGGCATATGTGTAAGAAAAAGAATACTTCCAGGGGGCCCGATAGAAGTAGATTCTTCAGTTTCTTTTGAATAGATCCAGCAGCTTAGAAAATTCGTAGAAAATCACAGGAAAATCAAAAAATTGCCAAACCAATTTTGTTGGTTTCCTTGTGAGCAAATCTACAACTTTCACAAAGCATAACCCTACTTTTGATTGATAGATTTTGCATGAAAAATTGAAATCAGTTTAAACTAGATTTGCTGTAGTTCAAAATCTACAAGCGATCTCAAGCTGAATTTTGGATATGTTGTGAGTAATGCTATGTCTAGGCTCTACACCAAAATTTGCACAAAGTTACTGTGTAAATCTTGTAATATGATTTATTTTGTATTTAAGCTGAATCTATCCAAATGATTTTTTTAGCAAAAAATAAATAGATTTTTGTCCTCAACTTCTGCATGTGATCTTTTGATGCCTAAATGCACCTCTGGTGAATTAATCATGATTTTATATCTGCCAGAAATATTTATTCTTGATTTATGATTAATTTTCAATGTATTTGCATAGCTCAAGATCTGTAGTAGCTCTAGGTGTATATGTTGGATGCATAGCTCAGTTTTGGACCAGAGGATCAGTGAGAGAAAGTTGGGATCCAAAAGTGCTTTATTTATTTTTATATGCATTTATCTTGTTTTGTAGATGAAACTTGTCATTTTCGGTATAATTAATTTATAGCTCATGTAATTGTGAAATCTTGTTCAGTGGCCTTATCTAGGTCTATAGTGCTTCAGAAACACCACCCACCATATTTTATGAAATTATTTATGAATAAAAACAATGGGAGCCAATTAAGCTTAATTTTGGGTTAAATTGGAAAATCACCAACACCACAACTAATGACCCTATGCATGTGATGTAAATTATGCTAAGAAGCTAAGTGTCACCACCCTTGCTATTTTGTGAAATTAAATTAATTTATTTGCATAAATGTGTACACAGTCACTATCAAAAAGAATAAATAATAAAGCACCACATGACATTACTCTAATAGAAAGAATATGCCAAATACGTGTTTGTCAAGGTGAATATGGCCAACCATACACTTCTTGGTTGTCATATGTTGTTTTGTAATTAAGTAAATGAAAACCATCAATTAAATCTTGCATATGCATCCCCGTGTAGATCTTCCCGATAGTAGCCATACGCTCGTGCCGGAAGGAGGAGACGAGGGAGCTGACGGTGAGCTGCAGTACGTGGACGTAGCTCAGGACCTGGACCAAAGTCCAGAAGGGCCCAAGGCCAACCTTGCCGACGAAGGCAAGCCCCGGAACATTAACCCTTCTTTTAAAATTATGCAATTACCTTTGCTATGTTTATGCACTTACGTTTCAGAAGTTGAATTGAAACCCTAGATGCATGATCTTTAGGTACCTATGTTCTTTTACTAGTATGCTAGGTCGATAGCTGCTATGCTATAGGACCGGTAAAAGTCGAGTGATGTTCGTCACTCGCGAGAATAGGTTCTGAAGTTGGAATCATAAGATCTTGATAAATGGATTGCTCATGTGGTAAGAGCATGGGATTTGGGCTCTGGTCCAGTGGCTTTCGTGGGCTAAGCTTTTGAACGTACTAAGCAATTGTCGGGAATGGGACCGGTAAACCAAGTACCTGATGGGCACGGCAAGGGAACTTTTCCCTACTACCCCTAGGACACATGATGTGTCCCCCTGCCTGCAACAGTGGGGTACCTGTGCGAGTCTGGGCGGTCCGGCGTGACGTTCCAGTAATCCTTGTACCGAGGATTGTAGGTCTGATCCCGACCCGGAGAAAGATGGGAACCGTCTGGTCAGTGTATACCCCGTTTCGTTTTTGTTTGGATTTTCTTGGGGTATGCATTCTTCCGTGTGTTTAGGTTTACCTTGCAAGGTTATAAATCAATCGATTGTCGGCCTCTCACCGTTATCTGAGACTGCTTAATCAACTGGCCATGATATCCCTTAATGATGGAACTTTGTGAATATTACTGCGTGGATTAATTGTATTGTACAATTCTTGATTGCAATAGATGGCTCACTTAGAAATGGTATTTAACTAGAATCTGAGCTAAAATATTGAAAGTAAGGACATACTCTTTGTTGCTTTTCAGCAAAAGAACTCCACCGACCAAAAAGCCTCTCATGTCTAGAGTTTGGTGATGTAGTTATCACCCGACGGTTAAGTCTTGCTAAGTATTAGTATACTCAGCCTTGCTATAAAAATGTTGTTGCAAGTGTTGTTTGGCCTGAAGAGCTTCCACCCGGCTGGGAGCTGGAATGGGTGGATGACGATGAGTGATGGCATCACGGACGGCCTCCTGTGATGTTTATCGTATCGCTAGTTTATTTTTCCACTGTTTTCGAACTCTGAACCTTTACTTATCTTGTCATGAATAATGATTTGTAATAATTAACCCTTAGGGCTAATTTTGATTTAATTTGTGTATCGTACTCTGGACTCGCCTTCGTGTGAGTTTTAATGCATATGTTCGATCCTCTGTGTGTTATCCAAGTGATTTACCGGGCTTTGACCCGGCAACCAACGACGGGACACTACTTTACTGTCGCTTAATGACTAAAGTGTATTGGTTTAGGTGATAGTACGGTATTTTCCCGGGCGGGTTGTCACACTGCTCTGTTTTCCTAGCAGATTTGACTGCTCTTAAGGAAAAACATGCCTCCAAGTGTGAGGAAGTAGATGTGCTTAGGGTTGAGTTGGCTGAGCTGCAGTCTAGACCCACTTTGCTTGGTGCATGCACTTCTTGCCCTGTTTTGCATGAAAAGCTTGCTGACTTTCGTTCTCGCGTTGTTTCGCTTAAGGCTGAATTGAAAGCTCCTATTCCTACTTCCTGCTCTACTTGTGAATTGCATGCTGTGAAGAATTTGGAACTTGCACAATGTGTTGATCAGTTGCCGAATGAGAATGATAGGTTGCGTGAGCTGTTGAGTTGGTTATCCAGTCAGGAGCTTCAGCTTGGTATGATGATTGCAGCGTTTAAGCGCTTTGATGGTCAGGCTCTTGGGTCAGATAAGGTAGGGGAGTGTAGTGGTGAGAGAGAAGGGAAATTTGGGAAGACTCTAGTTCCGGCACACACTACACCCAAGAACCAGTTTGCCCCCAAGCCAAACTAGACGCATAAACCAAGAGAGAAACCAAGTGGGAAGCCAAGTGAGCAAGGCAAAAAGTCTGAGAAGAAACCACAACCAACACCCAAGGCAAAACCAGTCTGCTTCCATTGTGAGTATTGTGGGAGGGATGGTCACAAGAGAGAGTTTTGCTTTAGAAGAAAAAGGGATGAGATGTTTGCCAGGGAGATGGCAAACAAGGACAGGTACCGCCCTTCTCGTGGTGTGCTTGAGCCTCGTGTTGTGCCTCAGAATAAGGGTGTTGTGCATACCAGTTGCGTATTTTAGCGACAAACGAAATAAATCCACAAGCGCACGGACACCATTGTAGCTTTCACCTCAGAGTATTCCAAGGGTATCGAATCCAAGGGAACATGTGTGTACTGACTTCGTATAGTCGGTCCAAGGACACACCCAGATAAGTGCTAAGGATAGAGAGAGGATTCCTATGGAGAGCTCTACAGATGAGGTTAAAGGTCGATCTCTCAAGAACTTGCTTCGGGCACCGGCTAACCCCTGATCTGTCAGGAGACTCCGGCCTACGGATCTAAGACGAACCTCAACCTGCACTATATCCGAATGTGGAGGATTTCAAAGGATCAACAGGGCTGTCACCACCTACGATCTACCTCTACCAATTCGTGGGATATAGGGCAAACAAAGGATAACCCTTAGCCTAGACACCACGTCTATGCTACTGATCACTACCGTAGCCAGACTACGCTATCCCGCGGTGCATAGCAACCTACGGCACTCTATATTAAATATAGAGCGATGAACCCGCAAGGAGGAGAACTGATCTCACTCAACTATAATTACTACTAGCTTATGCTAACGGTATATGAGAGAGCACTCGGTCCCGTACTAAGCTTCCAACGTATACGAACGACTTGCAGTAGACGAACGTATAAACCCAGGCTCTACGCACTAGCAAAGGAAAAAGGCTACTCATCCAACCTAGCATAAACTATTAGTAAGGAATCAAGAACACACTTTTTTCTAATCAGAGCATGCAAGCATATCCACTTTAGTCTAAATGAAGAACATGCATACAAACAGATATGAGCACTTATGAACCTGTGCTACAAGATCGAAAGGTTGTGTTCGCGAAGAACACAAGCCTCTAAATCAAGAACAAATGAAGAACACAAGAACATATCACCTATGCATGAATGCTACTTTAGTCTAAATAGAAAATGCAGAAATACTTACTTTACTCTAATTGAAGAACAAGCATCCATAGAGATACAACTCTCTCTCACTCTCTACTCTCTAATCTACCAAGGAGAGGCCTCTCCTTTGAAGGGAAGCACTCATCCTTGGGTGAAGTGGTGCAGTGTGTCTTCTTTCTAACCCCTTCCCCTCATATTTATAGGCCAAGAGGAGCTCCCTAGGCTGCCTTCGGCACCAGCAAGGCACCAATGAGGTGGTGACACGTGGCGCAGAGGAGTGGGGGCCAAGTTGGTGAATCTTCCACGGGAAGGAGCTGCAGGCTTTCGGGCGGATATTCGGGCATACACCTGGCACCGCCTTTGGCTCGTCACGACAAGACGACACGTGGAAGGGCGGCGCGAGAGGCCTCAGAGTGGGTTCGACTGACCTAGGGGATCGACTGATCCCGGGGTGGCCCCGATCGCGCCGGTTTTCGTCCAGGTGACTGCCAGGTGGGTCCCAAGGTGGGTATGGGGGTGTTTGCGTTGTTCGTAGCCCATTATCTCGTGGTTGTGGGCCCTTCGATCCGCGTGCTTGCTCTTGATTGGTCAAGAGTGTGCTTCTTTGGATCGGTGAGGTGTCATGGCCACGTGGGCGCCTGTGTGGCAGCACGTCGCCACGTGGCCTGGTGTGGGTCCCACCGGGTCCACATGATGTCTTGTGCATATCTCTCTCATTCGGGCTCTGATGTATGCAAATGATATATCCATTTCAATCGTCTCGACGAGCCCGTTGCAATGGTGCAGACCAATTTGGCAATTGAGGTTGTTTATGATGATGCCATATCTATGCCATTGGTTTACTTGCTCTCTACAATATCATTCCATGCGCATTTACATGTGTCCTCCAACAAAAGATAGAAACACCAACACTTGTGGAAATTGTCAGTATAAAGCCCTATTCTAGTGTTGATGCCCACTTTCTATTCATTTTATGCAGGAGTTTGACGGTGTAAAAGTGGTACTTAACAGCCGTCAACAACACCCCCACACTTGACCTTTGCTCGTCCCGAGTGAAGGGAGAACAAATCAAGTGGGACATGATATCGAAAGGTATGAAACGAGCATAAGATATATTCCAAACCATACCTTGTACCTGTGAACTCTGTGAGGTGGCTATCATGCCATCTTGGGTAGTTGAGGAATGGAACGGTCGTGAATCAAGTGACTTCTGCTCATCATGTCAAGTAACTTGGGGTTTTGCAATAAGTTTTCAAAACAAACTTTGCTTAGCTCCTCATTTGATTCTCTCAGATCGCTCAATGTGTATAAGTCCTCACCAAGGCATTAGCTTTGCCTTCTTCCATCCTACTTCTAATGATGGCTGTATGTGGAGCTCAGGGTAGGACAAAGATAAAGCATACTTGTATCACATATATTGCAAAGTCAAAAACCAGATCCAAGGAGAAAATCAAGTCATACAATCAGATCAAGATGTGCACGTGTATGGATGTGATGGATATGGTAAGGTGGATACTAGGCCCGGAATGGGTGCTAGATATTACCATATATATTTATTGGAACTCCTTTTTGCATGGTTCCATCTCTCCTTTTCCTTCTTTATCTTGGACATGGGCTATCCTTTCTTTCTTTTCTTCATGCTTTGAGCATGGTTTTTTTTCACCTATGCCCTTGAGCATGTTTTTTTCTTTCTTTTCTTCTCTCTTTTTTTTCTTTTTTTTGCATAGCCCATATCCCTTTTCAAGGATACTTTTGGAGAGAGAGGTCACATATGGAGCTTTACTCTGTGGAATGGATGGATGATACAATGCTAACTTCCAGTGTAGAAGCATAGCAAGGGGAAAACGGAGTGCACATGAACCTTGATCGTGAAAGCATGAAAAGAATTCTCACAAGGTTCACAACAATTTGACAAAGCTCAATGCAATGACAGGTGTGGTTCGAGGACCGGTGGATGGTCACTTCCTGGTGTGATGAGTGATTGACAACGTGGTGTGGACTGATTCTTGGCTAAGTATTGCAGGTGCAGGTTGCGGCTTGACTGGTGCAGGTGCAGGTGAAGAACAAGCGCGAAAGGTCGTTGCCGGTGAGGCCTCCAGGTGTGGAGAAGACAAGTAGGCTTGGTTCGAGGGACCCGGTGGCCAGCGGGGTCAAGTGCGGGCCGCATGGTGGCAAGAACGGCAAGATGAAGTCGTGGACGGTTTCTTAGTTGAGCCTCAAAACCAAGGTCGAGCCGGGACTTCGTGGGAGCCGAGTCATGAGTGGTGATTGGCGGAGGCTACATCAAGTTCGCGGGGTTTGCGGCGGTTCACCAGAAAACCACCGGGTTACTCGGCTGAGCCACAAAACCGAGGCCGAAGACCGGGCGTGGCTGCCAGGCCAAAACCGGTCTGACCGGTTTGGGAAACCGGTCTGACCGGTTTGGGGTCGCAGGGCGCTGGAAGCTTCGAAGCAGAGGACACGCGTCGGGATCGCAAGGCTTGCGTCGAGGCTAAGCGAAGTGCGGTCGCCGGGCATCCGTCCGATGGTGTTACGAAGACAAATTCCCAAAGTGCCCTTGGTGGGCGTGTATCCTAGTTTAGGCTTTAGGGGTATTTTAGTCTTTCGGTTGCCTCCATATAACCCAAGTGGTGAGAGGATGGCAGCCATCTCTTGAAACCCTAGCTCATTTGGTTTTCCTATTTTTCCCTTCCTATTTTCCTTAGGATTTTCTTAGGACTAGCTTGAGAGCTTCATGGTGAGATCTTGTGAGAGGGAAGGATGATCGGGCGGCAAGCTAGACCTTGTATGAACCTATTTGGTACGTATAGATGATTCGGCGTGGTTCCTCAAGGCTTGATTGTGTTCTTCCCGTTTTTCCTTTTTGGTGATTTTCGGAGCCTTTTCTTGGAATTTCCATGGAGAAGATTTGGGAGCGTTTCTTTGAGGGATTCTTGTTGGATGTCACGTATGAGGACCTTGTGCCTCTTTGCTTGGTGATCTTGCTCCAACAAACCCTCCGAAACGGCTTCGATTTGCTGGTTTTCGGTGGATATCTTGGGAAGGTGTTCTTGAGGGTTGACTTCCGATTCCTCTTGATTGGGTAGGTTTTGGGGACCGAGCTTCTAGCCAAAGGTAGCCCACGAGGTACCCCAGCTATCCCTAAAGTCTCACTTGAATCCGTGGAACGAATTGGGAGATCGATCGAGGTGAAGTTTGAGTTTTTCCCGCGGGCTGAGTTCTTCCCGACTGCCTGGGCAAAACCGGTCTGACCGGTTTCCCAAACCGGTCTGACCGGTTTAGCCCCTGTGGGCTGTCGAGAGGAGTTTCTGAATAGGAGAGTCTCGTTCATGCCATGGCTTTTCGTGTTCAAGGGTTGAAGGGCTCTTGAGGTGTTTTGGCTAGGTTGGGTCTCGAAGGTCTTTTGGGGATTTCCTGGACAAAACCGGCCTGACCGGTTTGGCAAACCGGCCTGACTGGTTTCCCCTGTCTGTAAGAGGCTAAGTCCCAGACGGTCGGTCTGACCGGTTTCAGAAACCGGCCTGACCGGTTTTGGTTGCCAGCAGCTGGTTCGAGTTGTTTTCCGCTGTGTGTCTTGAGTTGCTGTTGGGTGGATCTTGCTCCTAGGTCCAGTAGCACTCCAGTGGCTACGTGGATTTGGCAAGAGAAGTTTGCGGAGGTGTCCGAGTGATTTTGGGTTCATAGGCCGAATTCTTGAGTAGAATTTTTATCGGCTCCCATTCACTCCCCCCTCTCTGGTTCGCCATTCCGGTCCTTCAAGTGGTATCAGAGCCGGTTCGGGTCTTCATTGACTCTTACCAGTCTAAGATCCAAAGATGGCGTACCAGGAACGGGGTTCGGGTCCTCCGCACTTCGATGGGAAGAACTACGAGATGTGGCAGAGGCGGATGGCAGCATTCCTCCGCAGAAAGGGTCAGATCCTTTGGGACGTCACGGTGAACACAGCTTATGTTCATCCGATGAACTTCCTTGCTCCAGGATCGAGGGATATGTTCGAAGCCAACAACAAGGCTGTCGACTACTTGTTTCGTGCTCTGTGTCAGCCTGAATTCGATCGGGTTCAGACAGAGGACTTAGCTTGTAGGATTTGGGAGCAGTTGAAGGATGCTCATGCTGGGAATGCTCAGGTTCAGGCTCGGATGTACACGACTTACCGAAGAGAGTACGAGAACTTCACTCATCTCCCCGGCGAGTCCGTCGATGCCCTTTTCCAGCGGTTTACGGTCGTTGTGAACAACATGAGAGCCAATGTGGACGTGCTCCCATACGATGATCATGATAGAGCCGTGAAGCTCTTGCACTCGTTGGATCGTACCGTATGGGACGGGAAGTTTGAGGCTATTGTTGAGTCCGAGAAGTATGACACCTTGATGGTGAACGAGCTGTTGTCGAAGCTCAAGTCGGCTGAGTTGGACCGTGGTATGACAGCCAAGATCGAGAGCCTGACTGATTCTCATAGTCTCGCTCTCGTTGGTGGGAAAGGAGCTAAGTCTAACGCTAACGCATCCTCCAGGATGTACTCTCTGTCTTCTTTGATGTCTTTGCCAGACGAGGAGTTCGATGTGCTTGGAGAGGACGAGCTGGCATTGCTGACCAGGCGGTTCGAGAGGCTACACGAGAACCGGGTGAACACGAGGAGGACAGCACGGACGTGCTTTCAGTGCGGCAAGCCAGGACACTTCGTCGCCGACTGCCCGGAGAAGATGGAGAACAAGGACGGCTACAGGCACCGGTCGAGCAAGGACGGCAAGTACCGATCGAGGCGCGATCACAAGCACAAGAACAAGCACAAGGACGAGCGACGGTCGAGGAAGAAGGATGGCCGCGGCAGGAATGCCTGAGCGATGGTCGGAGCGAGCAACGTCGACTCCAGCTCCGCCTACTCTTCCTCGAGCTCGAGTAGCAGTGAAGATGAAGGTGATCGGCGCAAGAACAAGAAGTCAT
The DNA here is from genome assembly GCA_036936925.1 of Cenchrus fungigraminus. Taxonomy (NCBI): domain Eukaryota; kingdom Viridiplantae; phylum Streptophyta; class Magnoliopsida; order Poales; family Poaceae; genus Cenchrus; species Cenchrus fungigraminus. The sequence goes on along the minus strand of CM072772.1, from coordinate 73,123,455 downwards.
CAAGGAACTTGAGCGGGTTGAGTTGCTTCGCGGGAGATGGCTTCTGCGGCATGGCTCTTAGCTCCGGCAGCAAGAAGAGTCATCAGAGTGACTCGGACTCCGACTCCGAGGATGAGGTATGTGATGAGCTCTCCTCTTTGCGCAAGGAGAATGATGAGTTGGTTGACTTGCTTGATAATCGTGATCACATGCTTAGAGAGGCCAAGAAGATGAGGAAAGAGCTTAGGGCCTCACTAGAAGATGCTAGGAACCGTGTGGCTGAGCTAGAAACCCAGAACCTAGATGCTAAGCTTGAGACTGATTCGCTTAAGGCGTCTCCTGTGGTTTCTGATGATGTTGATTGTGTTGATTGCTCTGTGTACCTAGCTGATCTTACTGCTCTTAAGGATAAGCATGCTTCTACTTGTGATGAACTAGATATGCTTAGGGTTGAAGTGGCTGAGCTTAAGTCTAAACCTGCTTTGCTAGGTGCTTGCACTTCTTGCCCTGTTTTGCATGGAAAGATTGATGAGATGCATGCTTACACTGTTTCGCTTGAGGCTAAGTTGAAAGAGCCTATTCACACTTCTTGCTCTACTTGTGAATTGCATGCGGTTAAAAATTTGGAGCTTGCGCATTATGTTGATCGCTTGCAGGATGAGAATGATAATCTGAGAAAGTGTATGAGTTGGTTGTCGGGTCAGGAGCCTCAGCTTGGTATCATGATAGCGTCTTTCAAACGCCATGATGGTCAGGCGCTTGGGGCTGACAAGCTTGGAGAGAACAGTGGTGAGGGAGTTGAGAGAGTTGGAGAGATCCCTATCCCACCACCAAACAGACACAAGAATAAGTTTGAGCCCAAGCCCAACCATCTCAGAAACAAACTTGACACTACTCCAGATCCACCCACATTCCCTCACCCAACAAATGATTTCCAGAAACCGGTGAAGTTTGTGAGCCCAAAGGGAGGTGAGGAAGGAGAGAAGAAGGGTGAGAAACCGAGTGGGCAGCCCCAACCCAAACCTAAGCCTAAGCCACAGCCCATCAAGTTCCATTGTGGGTATTGTGGGAGAGATGGTCACAAGGATGAGTTTTGCTTCAAGAGGAAGCGTGAGGAGAGAATGGCTAGAGAGTGGGCTAACAAGGACAGGTACCACCCCTCTAATGGTGTACCTGAGCCTCGTATGCAAATGCCCAGGGCTAAGGCCATAGTTCGCACAGTTCCAGCTTGGGGAGAAAAGAGTGCTTTGAGTGGAAGGAACCCTACTGGAGGAGTTAAACTGGCCAGACCGGTTTGGAAACCGGTTAGACCGGTTTGGGCTGATCGGAGAGCGAAACCGGTCAGACCGGTTCCAGAACCGGTCAGACCGGTTTGGAGATAGCAGGATGACCAGTTTGGTTTTCGTGCTTGGGATGAGGCTCCGTTCAGGTTCTTTGGTCATGGTTCTAGTGGTTGGTCTGGAAAGTTTGCAGGTGGTCAGTTTGCTAGGCACTCTCCACCTCGTGCTCAATACGAGGATGGGAGGAGTCGTAGCTTTGAGATGGAGAGGAGGTCCGATCCACGGTTTTCTTTTCGTGGCTTTCGTCCTCCTCCAGCTAAAAAGGGTTGGTTCCCTCGTAATGGTTACCGTGGTGGTGTTCGTGGTGGTAGCTTTGGTAGGCGTGATGATTTGGTTTGTGCTAACCCCACTTTGGAGCAAATGGCTTGGCACTGGTTTTACTCTTTTGGTACTAACCCCAGTGCTGAGTCGTTTGTTCACTCACGTGCTCGCTTTTGAATTTCAGGTGGGAGACTTGAGGAACGTTTGGTTGACTGACTTGCTCGAGGCATATGACCGGGGACAAGGGGTGGTTCTCAAGTCTCGTCCCGGTAGTGTCCAAGACATACATCACCTTTGGGGACAATGGGCGAGGGCGTGTGCTATCAGAAGGTGAGATCAAGGTAAGTGACAAGGTCACTCTCAGGTGTGTTGCTCTTGTTCAATCGCTGGGGTTCAATTTGCTTTCTGTGTCCCAGTTGTTTGATGAGGGCTTTGAGGTGTTGTTTCGGCCTGGTGGTTCTCGGATTTTAGATTCTCGGGGGGATCTTGTTTGCATGGTCGTTCCCGAGGGTCAAGTGTTCCGAGCTGATTTCTCTCAGTCTTCTCGTGTGGAGCGTTGCTTCTTGGCTGGTTCTTCGAGTGAGTTGTGGAAGTGGCATAGGAAGTTGGGTCACTTGAGCTTTGACCTTCTGTCTCGCTTGAGTAAACTCAATTTGGTCCGAGGATTGCCACGGTTGAGGTTTGAGAAAGAGTTGGTTTGTGCGCCGTGTAGGTATGCCAAGATGGTAGCCTCTTCTCACCCGCCTCTCACCGATGTGATGACTGAGCGTCCATGTGAGCTGCTCCATATGGACCTTGTTGGCCCAGCTCGTGTGCGATCTGCGAGTGGAAAGTGGTATGTCCTTGTTGTGGTGGACGACTACTCTCGGTATGTGTGGGTGTTCTTTCTTGAGGAGAAAGGGGAGACGTTTGGTTTTGTTCGAGATCTTGTCTTGAGGTTAAGAAACGAGAGGCACGGAGATGCCATATGAGCGATCCGCAGTGACAATGGCTCGGAATTCAAAAACTCTCGCTTCGAAACCTTTTGCCATGACTTGGGTCTTGAACACCAGTTTTCGAGTCCGTATACGCATCCCCAGAATGGCGTGGTGGAAAGGAAAAATAGAACCTTGTGCGAGATGGCTCGGATGATGCTCGACGAGCATAGGACTCCGAGAAGGTTCTGGGCTGAGGTGGTCAATACCGCGTGCTATGTGTCGAACAGGATCTACCTCAGGGTTCATAAGAAGAAAACCTGTTATGAGTTGATGCACGATCGCACACCCAAGGTGAGTCACTTCCATGGCTTTGGTTGTAAATGCTTCATTCTGAAGAAAGGGAAGAAGTTGGACAAGTTCGAGGCTAGGTCTGTCGATGGCATTTTCTTTGGTTATGCTTCTCATTCTAGAGCATTTCGTGTGCTCAATCTTGAAACTAACCAAATCGTGGAGACTTGCGAGGTAACCTTCGACGAGACACAGCCACGTAGTCAGCTTGTTTTTGAGTGTGCAGGTGACGACGAACTTGGCGAGGAGATCTTTCAGGAGGAGGAGCATGACATGGAGATGACGAAGATGGCGGTGTGGTGCCCGCAGCTGAACATGTACCTACTACTTCGACTACGATCGTGAACGGGCCCTCTCCCACACCTACAACGACAAACCTAGAGCAAGGCGAAGCTGCTGTTGAGGGGGAGGTAGCATCAAGGCGAGAACCTCCCCGGCGAGTGCAAGTGGATCACCCAGCTTCGAGAATCATCGGCGACATGAATGAACGCACTACACGGTCGAGGGTTCGGAACAATTCTCATTTCGCTCATGCTGCATTTGTTGCCACCTTTGAGCCCAAAGACATTGGACACGCGTTATCTGATCATAATTGGGTTAACTCGATGCATGAGGAATTAGAGAATTTTGAGAGGAACAAAGTTTGGGTGTTGGTTGACCCTTCCCCAGTGTGTAAGCCGATTGGGACAAAATGGGTGTGGAAAAATAAAGAGGGAGAGAAAGGAGAAGTGGTGAGGAACAAGTCGAGACTTGTTGCTCAGGGGTACAGTCAGAAAGAGGGGATCGACAACGAGGAGACTTTTGCTCCTGTAGCTCGTTTGGAGGTGATCAGGATCCTTCTAGCCTTTTCCGTGGCTAAAGGGTTCAAGCTGTACCAGATGGATGTGAAGAGTGCTTTCCTGAACGGTGTGTTGGAGGAAGAGGTGTTTGTGAGGCAACCACCGGGGTTTGAGAGTGAGAAGTATCCCCACCGGGTGTACAAGTTGAGGAAGGCGCTGTATGGGTTGAAGTAGGCACCTAGAGCTTGGTATGGTAGGTTGAGGGGGTTCATGTTTGAGAGAGGGTTTGAGATGGGGAAGGTCGATCAGACCTTGTTTCTCCTCAGGCAGGGCAGAGATATCCTGATTGTGCAGGTATACGTGGATGATATTGTCTTTGGTGGCTCGTCTAACTCTCTTGTTGCAAGGTTTGCAGAAGACATGAGCAGGGAATTTGAGATGAGCATGATGGGCGAGTTGCAGTTCTTCCTCGGGCTACAGATCAAGCAATCAAAGGAAGGAACATTCGTGCACCAAGCTAAGTACACCAAGGACATTGTGAGCAAGTTCAAGATGGAGGACTCCAAGGCCATGGCGACGCCTATGAGTACGACTACAGCTCTTGATGCGGACGAGGAAGGTGAACACGTGGACCAAAAGGAGTACCGGAGCATGATCGGGTCACTCCTCTACTTGACGGCGACGAGGCCGGACATCCAATTCTCGGTATGTCTGTGCGCTCGTTTTCAAGCGTCTCCGAGGACTTCGCATCGGCAATCAATCAAGCGCATTTTCAGGTTTTTGCGACACACTCCCGACTTCGGCCTTTGGTACTCTGCGTCTTCTTCTTTGGCGCTTCATGGATTTTCAGACGCGGACTTTGCCGGGTGTCGGTTGGATAGGAAGTCCACTTCTGGGACTTGCCAGTTCTTGGGCTCTTCTTTGGTGTCTTGGTCTTCCCGCAAACAGTCGAGTGTTGCTCAATCCACTACCGAGGCAGAGTATGTGGCTGCAGCTAGTTATTGCTCTCAGCTCCTTTGGATCACATACACCATGAGTGACTTTGGTGAGGAGTATACCCATGTTCCACTTCAATGTGATAGCACCAGTGCCATAAGCGTTGCAAAGAACATAGTGCTCCATTCCAAAACCAAGCACATAGAAGTGAGGTATCATTTCTTGAGAGACAACGTAGAGAAAGGGAAGATAGCTTTGATCCATGTACCCACACATGACCAACTAGCCGATGTTTTCACCAAACCCTTAGATCAAGCAACTTTCACTCGTTTGCGGGAGGAGCTTGGTGTTTGTTTGATTTCTTGAGTTGGTGTGTGGGAGCTCCTTTGTAGCATATGTATAGCTTTCCTTTGTGCATTTCTTGCATTTGGCATGGCATATGTAACATGATGTATAGGCATCTTTGTATCTTAGGTTGCATGCATTTTGTATCATATGCATTGTTTAGGAAAAGCTTCTCCTATATACATTGTTCACCATGATATGCTATATATGATCTTGTGAGCTAGTTTGGTGTGATATGGCTTAGTGTGGCTTAGCTCTTGATGATCTTGATTTATATCCATGGTTGATGGCTATGTTTTTGAAAGATTTCATATGTAGGCTCTCTTGTGAGTAAATGCCTTTACATGATCTTGACATATTTTTGTGGTTTGGCTATGCTTAATTTGTGGTTGGATAGCTTATTTTGACCATATGGGGCCAAAGGCTCATTTGCCATCATGAATGTTTAGCCCCCATGCTTCATCTTGTGGAGGGGCATAAGTTCCTTTTTGTCGCAAAGACATTTCATGTACCAATTATAAATCTGAAAATGAAATGTAAATTGCTTGGAAAATGTGCTCCCATGTCATATGTGCTTAATTTACTTGCTTTTGGGTGCTAAACCGTTGCATGTTGCTTACCAATGAGAAGTCTCATACATAGAAGTAAGCACATGGCTCGGTATGCTTTGACATGACATGACGTGCTTGTGGGTGTTTATGATGGTCTTATGCTTAGAATGGCTGTCCTAGCATGAAGTTTGTGTGGCTTTGCCATTTTGACATGTTTTGCTCATGTTTAGGACTTTGCTCATGAGAGGGTGATTTTTCGCAAAAATGCTCAATTCTCTCTTAGCTTTATCCAATGGTTGTGAAACTTGGTGATCATATAGTTGATGTTCATACGATGCTGTAGAGTATCTAGCTTGCTCATGTGCTCATATGTAGCATCTTGTGATGAATTTTGTATATTTGAGAAGCTCTCGTTGCATCGTTTCAAAATTTGAGCCTTGATTCATGCATTGGCAACAAGGGGGAGAAGTTGGTTGAGAAAAGTTGCATTGCATCCCTAGAACATACTTCAACAGTCAAGGGGGAGCTTGTGCATTTCTTTTGCATTTTTGGTTTTTGGGGGGTGTTTCTGCTGAGTTAAACCGGCCTGACCGGTTTTGGGAACCGGCCTGACCGGTTTGGTGGAACCGGCCTGACCGGTTTGGGAAACCAGTCTGACCGGTTTGTGCCCAGGGCTGGCACATGTCCAGGGGGAGTATGCATATGTGCAGGGGGAGCTCTTGTATGCTTTGGTGGTTTGTGCTCTTTGCTTGAGCTTGTTTTTGACTCGGTTGTGTCGAGCCGTTGCCCTTGCCTAAGGGGACCGAGTTTTTTCCTCTTTCAAGTGATCTTGCTCTTTGCCTTTGTTCGGCTTTCGATCGCTTGTTTGAGTTTTCTTTTAATCAGTTCTTGTCTTTTCCTATTCTTTTTTGGTTACCAAATGTGTGTGTTGTCAATGCACTCATCAAGGGGGAGATTGAGAGCCACGTGTGGTTCGAGGACCGGTGGATGGTCGCTTCCTGGTGTGATGAGTGATTGACAACGTGGTGTGGACTGATTCTTGGCTAAGTATTGCAGGTGCAGGTTGCGGCTTGACTGGTGCAGGTGCAGGTGAAGAACAAGCGCGAAAGGTCGTTGCCGGTGAGGCCTCGAGGTGTGGAGAAGACAAGTAGGCTTGGTTCGAGGGACCCGGTGGCCAGCGGGGTCAAGTGCGGGCCGCATGGTGGCAAGAACGGCAAGATGAAGTCGTGGACGGTTTCTTGGTTGAGCCTCGAAACCAAGGTCGAGCCGGGACTTCGTGGGAGCCGAGTCATGAGTGGTGATTGGCGGAGGCTACATCAAGTTCGCGGGGTTTGCGGTGGTTCACCAGAAAACCACCGGGTTACTCGGCTGAGCCACAAAACCGAGGCCGAAGACCGGGCGTGGCTGTCAGGCCAAAACCGGTCTGACCGGTTTGGGGTCGCAGGGCGCCGGAAGCTTCGAAGTGGAGGACACGCGTCGGGATCGCAAGGCTTGCGTCGAGGCTAAGCGAAGTGCGGTCGCCGGGCATCCGTCCGATGGTGTTACGAAGACAAATTCCCAAAGTGCCCTTGGTGGGTGTGTATCCTAGTTTAGGCTTTAAGGGTATTTTAGTCTTTCGGTTTCCTCCATATAACCCAAGTGGTGAGAGGATGGCAGCCATCTCTTGAAACCCTAGCTCATTTGGTTTTCCTATTTTTCCCTTCCTATTTTCCTTAGGATTTTCTTAGGACTAGCTTGAGAGCTTCATGGTGAGATCTTGTGAGAGGGAAGGATGATCGGGCGGCAAGCTAGACCTTGTATGAACCTATTTGGTATGTATAGATGATTCGGCGTGGTTCCTCAAGGCTTGATTGTGTTCTTCCTATTTTTCCTTTTTGATGATTTTCGGAGCCTTTTCTTGGAATTTCCGTGGAGAAGATTTGGGAGCGTTTCTTTGAGGGATTCTTGTTGGATGTCACGTATGAGGACCTTGTGCCTCTTTGCTTGGTGATCTTGCTCCAACAAACCCTCCGAAACGGCTTCGATTTGGTGGTTTTCGGTGGATATCTTGGGAAGGTGTTCTTGAGGGTTGACTTCCGATTCCTCTTGATTGGGTAGGTTTTGGGGACCGAGCTTCTAGCCAAAGGTTGCCCACGAGGTACCCAAGCTATCCCCAAAGTCTCACTTGAATCCGTGGAACGAATTGGGAGATCGATCGAGGTGAAGTTTGGGTTTTTCCCGCGGGCTGAGTTCTTCCCGACTGCCTGGGCAAAACCGGTCTGACCGGTTTCCCAAACCGGTCTGACCAGTTTAGCCCCTGTGGGCTGTCGAGAGGAGTTTCTGAACAGGAGAGTCTCGTTCATGCCATGGCTTTTCTTGTTCAAGGGTTGAAGGGCTCTTTAGGTGTTTTGGCTAGGTTGGGTCTCGAAGGTCTTTTTGGGATTTCCTGGATAAAACCGGCCTGACCGGTTTGGCAAACCGGCCTGACCGGTTTCCCCTGTCTGTAAGAGGCTAAGTCCCAGACGGTCGGTCTGACCGGTTTCACAAACCAGCCTGACCGGTTTTGGTTGCCAGCAGCTGGTTCGAGTTGTTTTCCGCTGTGTGTCTTGAGTTGCTGTTGGGTGGATCTTGCTCCTAGGTCCAGTAGCACTCCAGTGGCTACGTGGATTTGGCAAGAGAAGTTTGCGGAGGTGTCCGAGTGATTTTGGGTTCATAGGCCGAATTCTTCAGTAGAATTTTTATCGGCTCCCATTCACTCCCCCCTCTCTGGTTCGCCGTTTCGGTCCTTCACTTTTGAATCAAGCTCGATGACTTACCCCATTTGGATTCGAAATTCCTGCAAGGGTTAGTCCACACATACAACCAATATCCATGCAAGCATTAACTAAAAGGTTCATCAATCAAACTCAACACCATGTCTTGTTTGATTGAAGAAGACAGTTTTAACCTAAGCACCATGCTTAATTTAAAACAACCTATGAATGCACGTTGCTAAACATGCACTCAAACCATAGCATTACAAACATAGATAAAGGAAGCATGAAAGCATGATCAAGCTATCTCAAAGGGACATAAACATGAGCATAAGATGGTGAACAATGGGCAACCTCCCGGAAGGGCTTTGTTTAATGTCAAAAGCAGGACGTACCTAACTAGGCAAGAGGCAAGATCTATCATCATCTCCAAACCAGGATAGGATTTGGATGAGAGGAACTTTACTCAGGATGCTCACATACCTCCCCCACACTTGAAGTTTGCATTGCTGAGCAACAAAACTCAAGTGTGTGGAGATCAAGCTTCCTTTTGTAAATGTTCTCTCAACAAAAACTTATAAAGGTGTTGTAGTGATGTAGCTCGCATGTTCTTAGGCATCACATGTCCATCATTCTTTTCAATCTCCACCTGAAAGGTTAACGACCAAAAATACCCGAGGGACAACCTATCCTAAAAACATGCTCTTGCTTTTTATTTGAAAAAGGAAATAAAATCTAACCTAATCCAGGCTATCTCCTGGTAGTGCTTTGTTTACGGTCATAAGCTCAACCCTGGGAACTTCCTTCCTGCAGCTATCAATGGTGATGTCATTCTCGTTTCACCACCAATTGTTGATGTATCAGTGAAGCTTCAGCTGCAAGGTTAGTGCCACAGTGCATACACGAAATCTGCAATGCTTATGGTAAACATATGCATCTACAACCATCCTTCTAAACTTTTTACCGGAGAGAACCATAAGGCGGTTGTAGTCCTCGTGCGTGCTCAGTGCACTAAGCATGGCCGACTCTGGAGAGGCATGATACGAGCATGGATTAGGTGGTATATCAAGAGTGAAGCTACCATGCTCGTCTGTGGAATCCTTCCCTTTAGACTCCAATGTCGGTGCCTCATAGATTTCCATGGCCCATGAATTCTCCATCTCAAGAGATTCATCATGCAAGATCGATGTTGATTCTCGATTAAGGTCGATAGCAACATGATACGGGTCAGCGGAAAGAGGCTTAAACTCGATCGAGGGTGATGATGATAGTTCGCCTTCACAAAGGTGAAGAGGATCTTCCGAGTCATACTCTTGAGGAGTAGATAAATCTACAACCTCATTGAGAATGGGCTCAGATGATGCGAATGGAGATACATGCATCATCTCCTTGAGCGGGTTTTGCTTGGGAAGAGGCTCTGCCATAGAATTTTCTGAGAACAAGGGAGTGGTGGCAGAAGTGGCTTCCCTAAGCTTTTCACCTAGGCTCCCTCGAGATGCACCGACAAGTTTTTCTGCTGGGGAGCCTAGGAGGAGATCAAGATCAAGAACATCAAAGATGTAGAAGTCTAGATTAACCTTGATCTTGTCTACTATGAACGGCACAGCACATGCAACCCCCCGACACTCAAGAATGTGTCGGGAGGGACAACTCTTGAGGAGTTTGTCGGATGGTCTTAGCGTAATGTTGCCCGACAAAGTATACGATATGTGCCATGGCATGACATTAACCTCCATAGTGGGGTTAAGATGGGCTTCTACGATAATTCCTTTTATGGAGCAAGAAATGATCATAGAGGGTGAACAAATCCAAAGTGCTTCGGAAAAGTTTCCCACTCCAGTCAACCACTTCTTCTCCATGGCCTCCATGATAGATGTTTCATTTGGAGGATCAGGAGGCAAAGGAGGTACCGTAGACCTAGGGGAAGGTTCTGTCAAAAGATTTCTAGCTGGCTGGATTTGGACAGAAGAGGGCTCCTTCCCTAGTTGGACATCTAAGCAACTCGAGGTGTTTCTGAGATTTTCAAAAGGGTCATCCTCGAATTGATAAAGGAACTCTGGAGGCTGAATTTCTTCTTCCTCCATTATTCTTGGTTCGGGAGAGGGCTCAACATACGAATCTTGGGGTGTGGAAGTCAAAGGCTCAGGTTCAGCTGTTGAGAAACTCTCATGGATCGAATCTGATTCCTGGTGGGGTTCGTTATGGTCGGTAGAGAAGAAAGAGTTTTCTAAGAAGCTGTCTAGGATTGCTCTTCCTTCCACTAGAGTTTTGTGTGCAACGAACCTCCAGCAATGATGTCAAGATCTTGGGCAGCGTCCGTGTCTAAACTCATGCAAAATGCGTAAAGCAAGACATCATCGGGTAGGAATGAGCCGGGTCCAGATGCACAAAGGCGTATGAACCTAGCCCACGCTGCTCCTATAGACTCCTCTAATTGTTCGAACTCGAGAATATCCCCTGGGAGAGAGGCCATATGAGTATACCATTGCACCGTCCTCTCCACGAGAGAGAATGAGTTGCAAAAGTTATCTCGAAGTTTGCCCCAATCACCATTTACACTTTTTATAGTGTCAGTGTACCATTGCTCCACCCTTTTTGACAGAGAGAGGGGGAACAACTTCCACCTTATGGATTCCTGTGTCATGCCTGGGAGAACCAGATGCGAACACAGTTCCTCGAATTCTTCCAAATGAAAGTAGGGGTCTTCATTGATCGCTCCAAAGAAGGGTAGATCTTGAACCATGCCCATAATGTGGAAATGAAGTTCATGGTCGGATATGGAAGTTGATGGATCATTGTACTCATAAGCTGAGGCGGAGAGGCCGTGAAAGGATGGCTTCTCCATGGGTAACAGGGGTAAAGGTAGAAACAAAGAAAAACAAAAGATACGAGGACCACTGGGTACGAAGATAGATACAGCAACCGTTACCCAGCAATGGCGCCAGAAAGCTTGTTGGGTATTTTAGCGACAAACGAAATAAATCCGCAAGCACACGGATACCATTGTAGCTTTCACCTCAGAGTATTCCAAGCGTATCGAATCCAAGGAAACGTGTGTGTACTAACTTCGTATAGTCGGTCCAAGGACACACCCAGATAAGAGGTAAGGATAGAGAGAAGATTCCTATGGAGAGTTCTACAAATGAGGTTAAAGGTCGATCTCTCAAGAACTTGCTTCGGGCACCGGCTAACCCCTGATCTGTCATGAGACTCCGGCCTACGGATCTTAGACAAACCTCAACCCGCACTATATCCGAACGTGGAGGATTTCGAAGGATCAACAGGGCTGTCACCACCTGCGATCTACCACTACCAATCCGTGGGATATAGGGCAAACGAAGGATAACCCTTAGCCTAGACACCACGTCTATGCTACTGATCACTACCGTAGCCTGACTACGCTATCCCGCGGTGCGTAGCAAACTACGGCACTCTATATTAAATATAGAGCGACGAACCCGCAAGGAGGAGAACTGATCTCACTCAACTATAGGTACGACTAGCTTATGCTAACGGCATATGAGAGAGCACTCGGTCCCGTACTAAGCTTCCAACGTATACGAACGACTTGTAGCAGACGAACGTATAAGCCCAGGATCTACGCACTAGCAAAGGAAAAAGGCTACTCATACAACCTAGCATAAACTATTAGTAAGGAATCAAGAACACACTTTATTCTAATCAGAGCATGCAAGCATATCCACTTTAGTCTAAAGTAAGAACATGCATACAAACAGATATGAGCACTTATGAACCTATGCTACAAGATCGAAAGGTTGTGTTCCCAAAGAACACAAGCCTCCAAATCAAGAACAAATGAAGAACACAAGAACATATCACCTATGCATGAATGCTACTTTAGTCTAAATAGAAAATGCAGAAATACTTACTTTACTCTAATTGAAGAACAAGCATCCATAGAGATACAACTCTTTCTCTCACTCTCTACTCTCTAATCTACCAAGGAGAGGCCTCTCCTTTTAAGGGAAGCACTCATCCTTGGGTGAAGTGGTGAAGTGTGTCTTCTTTCTTACCCCCTCCCCTCATATTTGTTGGAATTTATATGGGCTTGGCCCAATAATCAAATCATAAAATTCCTAATAAATCTCAAAGGCCCATACAAATGAGTGCATAGGAGAGAAGTGGAATCCTTTAGTGCCACCTTGCTAGTGGAAGGTGGAGGGAACCAACTTATATATGGAAGTTGTTCTCATCTTCTAAAGACTAGTATGAGGAGGAGAAAGGAAGTCCACACGCGCGCGCTCACTCGCCTCGCCGGGCCGGGCCGGGCGAAGGGCGCGGGTGCGCGGCACCTGCGTCAATGGTCCGCCGAAATCCGGCTTCTCACCTTGCGGGAGCGCGGTCTCCGTTTGCAGTTTTAGTTTTTGGTCTTTTGGTTTACTGAGTCCTAAACGGACTCAACTCAGAGTCCTACTCGTGATTGTGTTTCACGAGGTTGGTTTCCCGGACTATATAAGCAGACCACCGGCCACGCTAAAACGTATCAAATCAACAACTAGAGTTTTGCCTCTGCGTACTGCTGCGCCGCCGCTGCCAAGACTCCAGCCCGATTGTTCGCGTGCACCTGCGACCGGGCAAGCAGGTCTCCGGAACCGTCGTCTTTGTGATCCTGCACCGGGAGAAGGCGAATAAGGTTTTTGGGAAGCGCTTTTAGCGCGACTGCTCCCAAACTTCATCACGGCTCGTCTTCCAACAATATCCAGGGGCGCTGCGTCCAGGTGTCATCTTCGTCAGGCTAATCGAAGTCTTCCGCCGCCGCTAATCGACGACAGTGATAGCGATCAGGACGATCTCAGCTTTGCTTTCGGGAATCTCTCCATCACGCTGTCATCTGCAACTTCCAACAGGAGGTATTCTTCTTGCAATCTAGTCTTTTTGTTCTGCTTGATCAGCATGTTTAATCTGTCTAGTGTACGGGTTGTGCCTACACTAGTTGCCATGATCTGTGATATGCTTAATCTAGTTGTTCGCTACGTCATGATTTATATTATGGTTTTAATCTGGAAATTGCTTAACATTCCAACAATCCAGAAACCTTATTATAGGTCTTTTCCGGTACCTATGGCTAGTTTTGTTGATGCGCTGAGGCCGAAGAAGTTCTCTGGTGCCCACTTCAAGAGGTGGTCTGTCAAGGTCACAGATTGGCTTACTGCCATGGAAGTTTTCTGGGTCAAAGATGGCTTACCTGAGGGAGATATCTCTGATGAGGATCGGAGTAAATTCCAGAAAGCCAATGATATCTTTGTGGGAGCTGTGCGTAATGTGCTTTCAGATCATTTGTTTGATTCAATGATGCATATATGAGACGCAAAGGCTCTGTGGGATCATCTGAACACTACCTATGGTGCTTGAGATGCAGGCAAGGAATTGTACATCATGAAGAGCTTTCATGACTATAAGATGGTTGCTAACAAATCCATAGTCGAGCAAGCTCATGAGATACAATGCCTGGCTAAGGAACTTGAACTCCTTAAGTATGTTATTCCCGATGAAGTTGTGGTTGGTTGCATTATTGCAAAGTTGCCTTCTCCATGGAGGAACTTCGCCACAAGCCTTAAACACAAGAGAGTGAAGATAACGGTTGAAAACTTGATTCAATCTCTTGATGTTGAAGAGAAGGCTCGGGCTAAAGACAATACTGATAAGGGGAACGAGGAACATAGCGCTAGCGCCCACTTTGTCCAGAGAAACTTCAAAGGCAAGAACAAATGAAAGGGGAAACAACAACCTTTCAATGCCAAAGCAACTACTACCTTTAAGAAGAAGAAGAAAGACAAGTCTGAGATGCCTTGTTTCACATGTGGTGAACTTGGTCATTTTGCTAAGGATTGTCCTAAGCGTGCAGACCGTAAAGAGAAAAAGGTCAACCTCGTGACTGCATCAAGTACTGATGACGGGTATGGTAATCTTCCTACTGTACTTTCAGTATTTCAATCACCTAGTTGGTGGCTTGATACGGGTGCTAATATTCACGTGTGTGATGACATCTCTTTGTTTTCTTCTTATCACGGGCTCCAAGGTTCTTCCGTCCTGATGGGGAACGGGTCACATACTTCTGTTCGTGGTGTTGGTACAGTAGATCTGAAGTTTACTTCGGGCAAGATCGTGCAGCTAAAGAACGTGCAGCATGTCCCTACCATTCGCAAGAATCTTGTTAGCGTTTCTCTTTTGCTAAGAGATGGTTTTAAGGTAGTGTTAGAGTCTAATAAAGTAGTTATGTCTAAGCATGGACAATTTATTGGTAAAGGCTATGATTGCGGAGGCTTGTTCCGCCTAAGTTTAGCAGATTTTTGTAATCAGTCAGTCAATCATATTTGTGGCACAATTAGTGATAATTCAAGTGTTTGGCATTCTCGTCTATGTCATGTGAATTTTGGTTTGATGTCACATTTATCTAGCTTGCGGTTAATACCAGATTTCACCATTGCCAAAGGTTCTAAGTGCCATAGTTGTGTGCAATCTAAGCAACCTCGAAAGCCTCACAAGGCAGCGGAGGAGAGACACTTGGCACCTCTAGAACTCATTCATTCTGATCTATGTGAGATGAATGGTGTGTTGACTAAAGGTGGAAAGAGATATTTCATGACATTAATTTATGATGCTTCTAGATATTGCTATATTTACTTGCTGAAAACTAAAGATGAGGCTTTAGACTACTTTAAAATCTTTAAGGCTGAGGCTGAAAATCAACTAGAAAGAAAGATTAAACGTCTAAGGTCAGATCGTGGTGGTGAATATTTTCCTATATTATTTGATGAGTTTTGTGCGGAACATGGTATTATTCATGAGAGGACACCTCCCTATTCTCCTGAATCCAACGGGATTGCCGAGAGGAAAAACCGCACATTGACTGACTTGGTGAACGCCATGTTAGATACTGCTAGTTTATCTAAGGCATGGTGGGGGGAAGCTATATTGACTGCAAGTCATGTCCTGAATAGAATTCCGAACAAAAGTAAAGATACAACACCATATGAGATTTGGGTTGGAAGGAAACCATCACTTTCATACTTGCGCACGTGGGGATGCTTGGCGAAAGTCAATGTTCCAATTACAAAGAAGCGTAAGCTTGGACCAAAGACGGTAGATTGTGTCTTTCTAGGATATGCTCACAATAGCATTGCCTATAGATTTTTAGTAGTAAAATCTGAAGTTTCTGATATGCATGTTGATACAAGTTTTGAATCTCGTGATGCTACATTCTTTGAGAATATTTTTCCTATGAAAGATATGCGTAGTAATGCTAAATTTTCTTTTGAAATAGCTCCTGATAATACTATACCTATCGAGTCTCCTGTTGAGTCATTTGAGCAAACACTTGAGAAGGATGACAATGAAGTTCCTGTGAGGAACAAGAGACAAAGGATTGCAAAATCTTTTGGTGATGATTTCATTGTGTACATTGTGGATGATACTCCTACCTCTATTATAGAGGCATATGCATCTCCAGATGCAGATGATTGGAAAGAAGCAGTTCGTAGTGAGATGGACTCGATTCTTTCTAATGGAACTTGGGAGCTATCTGAATTACCATTCGGTTGTAAACCGATTGGTTGTAAGTGGGTGTTCAAAAAGAAGCTCAGGCCTGACGGTACTATTGACGAGTACAAGGCTCGACTTGTGGCTAAGGGTTATACTCAAAAGGAAGGCGAAGATTTCTTTGATGCTTACTCACCTGTTGCTAGAATGACCACTATTAGAGTACTACTATCCTTGGCTGCCTCATATGGTTTGATCGTCCATCAGATGGATGTGAAGACAACTTTTCTTAATGGAGAGTTGGATGAGGAGATTTATATGGATCAGCCTGATGGTTTTGTAGTAAAAGGTGAAGAGCAAAAGGTGTGTAAATTATTAAAATCTTTGTATGGCTTGAAACAAGCTCCTAAACAATGGCATGAGAAGTTTGAAACTACTTTAACTAGTGCGGGCTATGTCGTTAATAAAGCTGATAGGTGTGTGTATTATCGACATGGTGGGGGTCATTTTGTTATACTATGCTTATATGTTGATGATATTCTAATCTTTGGAACAAACATGGATATTATAAATGAAGTCAAGTCATTCTTGTCAAAGGGTTTTGACATGAAAGATCTAGGAGAAGCTGATGTAATTCTAAACATCAAGTTGATTAAGGAAGAGAGTGGGATTACTCTATCACAATCTCATTATGTTGAGAAGGTCTTGAGCCGTTTTGGCTATATAGACAGCAAGCCTCCTCCAACACCTTATGATCCTAGTGTGACTTTGCGAAAGAACAAGAAGGATACCAGAGATCAATTGAGGTACTCTCAAATTGTTGGTTCACTCATGCATCGTGCTAGCGCAACTAGACTGGATATCTCTTTTGCTGCGAGCAAATTGAGTAGGTACATGTCCAACCCGGGTGATGATCATTGGCATGCACTAGAAAGGGTCTTGCGTTATCTTAAAGGTACGATGAGCTATGGGATTCACTATTCCGGGCACCCAGCTGTGCTAGAGGGATATAGTGATGCGAACTGGATTTCTGATATTGATCAAATCTACGCCACTAGTGAGTATGTTTTTACCCTTGGAGGTGGCGCAGTGTCATGAAGGTCTTGCAAACAGACTATTTTGACTAAATCAACCATGGAAGCTAAACTTACAGCTTTGGATACAACATCTGCAGAGGCAGAGTGGCTGCGTGAGCTCTTGTCTGACTTGCCAGTGGTTGAAAAACCAATACCGGCAATCCTTATGAACTGTGATAATCAAACAGTAATCACTAAAGTGAATAGTGACAAGGATAATGCGAAGTCAACAAGACACGTTGTCAGAGGTTTAGTTCTGAGCAGTCCACAGGGGGGTCAACCCCGGTGGTTTATTTGTTCGGCGGGGTGGAATCTAAGGCTAAGAACTCGAAGGTTGCACACGAGCACACGGAACACGGAGAACACGGCGAGTTTATACTGGTTCGGGCCTCCGGAGAGTAAAACCCTACGTCCAGTTGTTGGTGTAGATTGCTTGAGGATTGTGTGATTACAAGGGGTCGCCCTGCCCGCCTTATATTGGCGAGCGGACAAGGTCGGTCCCCAGATTCCTGGTCGGTTACGACCAGGAGACCTAAGTCTAGTTGATTACAACACTTGCCATATCCGTCGATCTGCTTGGTCGGAATCCACCGAAGTCTTGCCTTGTACGCTAAGTCTTGAAGTCATTCCGGATAAGGTCGTCTGCAATCTTCTGGAAGGTCTTCAGGAGGTCGTGTGGGCCACCAACTAGATCGGTTGGGCCCACTGTCAGGTCGGCGGGTCTTCTGGTAGGCCGGACCCACTCGTCGGGGACGGCCGTGAGCCTGGTCGGTGGGGTCCCAGGAGTACCCATGTCTCACAAACCCCCGAGCGAGGTGTAAGCGCAGCGACCTTAGAAAGGTCATGTCGAAGTCGTAGAGCTATCGACAGGTCGAATAGCATGCACGTCGGTCCAAAAGAAAAAAGAACAAATCAGCTTAGCAGCCGACCTATTTTAGTCTTGCCGAATGCAGAGAGGTCGAGTGACGACCTATAGGAAGCTGGCTTCCAATAGATCGAAACGACGATGAAAAAATTCAGAGGGCATCAAGGATGCACTCATAGAGTAGTATCCGAGCATCGTGGCGGGCAGGATGGCCGGTATGATGATCAAAAAAGAAAGAGACAAAAAAGGAGGTCGAGTAATGACGTAACGAGAAACAAGTTTCCCAACAGGTCGGAACGACAAAGAAAACAAAAGGGCGTCGAAGACGCTCTCGTAGAGTAGTATCCGAGCATCGTGGTGGGCAGGATGGCTGGTTTGATGCTCAAAAAGGAGAAGAAAACTGAGTCATGGTCTTGATCGAAGTGCAGAGACACCCAAATCTCCTAACATAGCTGCAAGGAGTCTGGCAGGGCCGACCTCTGGGAGGCCTTGTAAGCGTGCCAACCTCAAAGAGGCCTCAAATCAATGATGTCTAGTATCCGAGGATACCCAGCAGGATCTTGAAAAGGCGCGTCGCATGAAGAGGCCGTCAGAGTTGTCGTAGATGCAGTTATGAAGTCTAGAACCGTCGACGATGAAGCTAGGAGAATATGTTGTTCTTGAATGAATGGAGTGTAGAGACACCCAGATGTCTTGCCTAGCGGCAAAGAGTCTGGCAGAGCCACCCAAGGCATGCCGACCTCAAGAAGGTCTCAAATCTGTAGCGCCCAAGCACCCAGAGATACTTGGCAGGGCCATTAGGCACGCACCCCACAGGGAGGCCTTCATTCCCAACGTAAAATCCTAGTTGTCCAGATCAGGCTGGCAGAGCTATACAAAGCACACCGACCTCGGAAGGTCACACATCCGGGGTGCCCAACTAGATTGGCAGGGCCGTAGACATACCGAGATATTGCAAGACCTAGGTATTAAGGCACGCCGACCTCTAGGAGGCTGTTTGGTGCCCAGACGACCAACATAGCTGCTAGCCATCCGGCGGAGCCATGGCACTAAGGTATTGACGACCTCGGCAATAGGCACACCGACCACAGGGGTCCAATGAAAATCGTAGTTGCGAAGCTTCTGGACTCCAGGCGCCCAGACAGATCTGGCAGAGCTGCAAGGCACACCTACCCCGGAAGGCTTCAATCGAGCCTACGACCATTCTGCTGAGGAAACAGAAATATAAGCTGATTGGAATAGGTCCGTTTACATGCAGAGCCATAGCGGGTGCACCAGGACGCAGAGCCTAGCGGGTGCAAATGAAGATGTGGAACTGTGAAGAGTTCATATGATTATCATCATCGTCTGTAGTTGTAGCGAGGCGCAGGACCCTCTGACACAGAGCCAGGCTTATCTTCTCCGTAGACTGCAGGGTCACAGGTCAACAGTGGTCGGAGATTCTCTTGCCACCTAGAAAATGAGAAACTGCCCACGATCTAGGAGTATACTGTAGCCATGTGACGCTACGGCGGCCTCAGGCATCATTGATGCGCTAGCGACAAAGATGCCGCGAGGCAAGGAAAAGACGTCACCTTTAATCATGCACATGTCTACAGGCCCTCTGGACCACGTGGTGACGGTATCATCACTTCGCCGGCTATGCAAGGCTCGGCTTTGGCTATAAATAGCACCATAAGGCTGAAGGAGGCAAGCACCGAGCACTGCTGAGCTATGAAGCCGCAGGGTAGTACTGAGGCCATGCCATGGGCATGTGTTCGTCCACCAGATTGTAGGATACAATGTTTGTAGAGGCTTGGAGCTAGAAGAACTCTTGCGAAATGTAGGCAGCACACCCACTCTTTGTACCGTGCCTCAGCGAGGAATCAAGGAGAGTTTGGAGGTGATGCTGTAGAGGTCTGAGGTGAAGCTGCAAGTTCTTGGTGAGCATGAGATGCTCGTCGAGGGCTTGCGGTCCGCGCCGAAGAGCAAGCTCGTGTCTGCATTCCATAGTCCGGCACAAAGCGTGTCTTGCTATGTGCAGCGTCGTGCAGTTGTTCACTGCAAGGCCACCATCGAGGTCCTGAAGCTAGGAGAATTCTTGCGACGTACTCAGCTATAGCAGAGTACACCTCAAGGATTGCTCTATGTAGATCAGGTCTTCAAATATGTTTGTATTGTGTGACGGGTTCTGGATCCAATAAGGTCGCAGGCGACTTGTGTACCTTCAGAGTTCCCATGTAATGTTCGCTCTCTTCTGTCATATAAAGTCATTTTGAAGAAATTATTCATCAATGACCTAAAGTGACATAGTTTGGGGGTTTATCGACCTCACGGAGATCGAATTGTGCTATCAGGACGACCTGACATCTTAGTTGCGTTCACAACCTAAACTTAGGGTGTAGGTCGCCAGACCATCCGTTGGATGCGTATCTGTTGGCGTGAATTCCGGCGAGATCGTCTCACGAAATTAGCGACATATAGCCGTTGCGGTGAGCTCCTTGCGGTGAAAGGATCCGCAACGGGCACCCGTGGTGGGGCCCTTATAAATAGAGCGGCGGGGACCGGCGTTGACCGTCCCTTTCCATCGTCTTCCTCCTCTCGCCATCTCCGCCGGAACCCTCGCATCCTAGCCGCCGCGCGCTCCGCAGCCAGCCTCCGCCCTAGAGTCCTCAGTCCGCCGCCGTC
Organism: Cenchrus fungigraminus; assembly: GCA_036936925.1. NCBI lineage: Eukaryota > Viridiplantae > Streptophyta > Magnoliopsida > Poales > Poaceae > Cenchrus > Cenchrus fungigraminus. The sequence continues at coordinate 73,103,159 of CM072772.1, read as the reverse complement.
TGTAGCAGACCACGCGCCGGCTCCGCCATCCACGCGCCGCTCAACTTCGCATGCGCATCAAAACCCTAGTAAACTTTAGATCCAAAACTTCTCGTCCCCAAGAAATGGCGGCCACTGCTCCCCAAATCCCTGATCCGCGGACGGTGTGGGAGCTCTCGATGATGACCGAGGCGAAGATTCAAGTGCTGGTGGATCGCGGGCTCCTGAGGCCCAAGGCGGAGGTGGAGTGGAAGGCGCCTACGGGCGAGGCCTTCCCGACGGAGGACGACAAGGAGCAGGTCGTCTTCGCTTCCTTCTTCGAGCACGGGTTCAATACCCCCGCGGGTGACTTCTTCAGAGGTCTCCTCTTCTACTACAAACTAGAGCTGGTACACCTCGTCCCCAACTCCATAACCGTAGTGTCGTCCTTTATCCATTTTTGTGAGGCGTATTTGGGAATAGCTCCCCACTTCTTCCTCTAGCGACACCTCTTCAACATCAAGTTCACCGGCAAGCGTACCGGTGTTGTGCGGGTAGTGATGTTCTGCTTGAGGTCAGGTCTCAAGACAGAATGGATTGATATGGACCTGCCGGACAACACCGCTGGGTGGAGGTCGGAATGGTTCTACATCGCCGATTAGCAGCCGGTGCTCCCGAAGCGGACTGGGCACAAGCCCGAGAAGATACCGGAGTGGGACCTGCCATTGACCTCTCGCGAGCTGGATGATGTCAAGGAGGTGCTTGCCCTGGTGCGTGACCTCAAGGAGAAAGGTGTGACAGGAGGCTCGGTAGCGAGGTCGTTCTGTCGTCGCCTGATCCAGCCAATCAAGGATCGGGTGCATCCGGCATACGAGTATTGGGGGTAATCAGACCCCACTCGCGAGGTCAACCGCAAGGTCTCTCAAGACGAGATGGTGGCCAGGGTGTCGTAGATCTACGCCGGGCGTACCCGAGGCAGGAAGTGCCCAAAGGCGTATTCTTTGACCCGACCAGCTGACCCTATAAGTTCTGAAACTGCTAGGTCGTTTGGTGTGTTTGGTCATTTGCATCGATCTTACTTCTTTGTTTCTCATGCGTTGCAGGTTCGAGAGTTGCAGTTCTGGTGCCCAGCACCCCTACCAAGAGGCGAGGAGCCCCGACGAAAGCTGAGGTCGGATAAATACCAGCCTCCAGCAGCTGGGCTGCTAGAGAATTATGAATCAGACTCGTCGGTTGCAGCTGATGAAGATACCGACCCGGAGGTCGGTGACGATGTAGCTAGCCGACCTGCAGCGAGTGGCGCCACAAAGCCCGGGCGCAAGACAAGGGTGGCAACAGCAAAGCAGTTGACCACGAGGGCCGCTGCCAAGGCCGAGACGGCGAAGACTGCCAAGCTCGAGGCCGACAAGAAGAAGAGGAAGAGGAAGGCGAGCCCTCCTCCGGCGATCCACACACCAGTAATTCCTACTTCGTCGACCAAGGAGGTCGAGGAAGATGAAGATGAAGCAACCAACGATCCGCCAGTTGTTGAGGATCGTACTTTGAGAAGGTCACTGAGTCCCGCGGCCAAGAGGCAACGGGAATTGGAGCAGCGAGTGAATGATGAAGACCTCCGTCGGATGAGGGAGGCACAGCGGGCTGCCGCTGGCGCACAGGCAAAGATGCCTGTGAAGATACGAGTCCGCCAGTAGATCTGTCCCGACCTGCTGGTTGGAGGTGACCGTGTTGCTCTCGATGATGAGGCAAGTGGCTGGAGCGATGAGTTCCGCCGGCATGGAGCCGAAGCAGATGTCGATGGGGTTGGCGAGGATGTCCGCCATGCTCTCCGGGAAGATGATGCCGTTTGATGAAGCCATCGAGTTGCACGAAGAACCTTGGATTCCTCCCCTACCTGGCACGCCAACTGTCAGAGGTTTAGTTCTGAGCAGTCCACAGGGGGGTCAACCCCGGTGGTTTATTTGTTCGGTGAGGTGGAATCTAAGGCTAAGAACTTGAAGGTTGCGCACGAGCACACGGAACATGGAGAACACGGCGAGTTTATACTGGTTCGGGCCTCCGGAGAGTAAAACCCTACGTCCAGTTGTTGGTGTAGATTGCTTGAGGATTATGTGATTACAAGAGGTCGCCCTGCCCGCCTTATATTGGCCAGCGGACAAGGTCGGTCCCCAGATTCCTGGTCGGTTACGACCAGGAGACCTAAGTCTAGTTGATTACAACACTTGCCATATCCGTCGATCTGCTTGGTCGGAATCCACCGAAGTCTTGCCTTGTACGCTAAGTCTTGAAGTCGTTCCGGATAAGGTCGTCTGGAATCTTCTGGAAGGTCTTCAGGAGGTCGTGTGGGCCACCAACTAGGTCGGTTGGGGCCACTGTCAGGTCGGCGGGTCTTCTGGTAGGCCGGACCCACTCGTCGGGAACGGGCGTGAGCCTGGTCGGTGGGGACCCAGGGGTACCCATGTCCCACACACGTTAAAAGACATTTGAAGACTGTCAGGAAGTTGAGAAACTCCGGAGTAATTACTGTATCTTATATACAAACAGACAAAAACCAGGCAGACCCCTTTACAAAAGGGCTATCACGGAATGTGATAGAAATTGCATCTAGGGAGATGGGTATGAGACCCATGTGAGTTTACAGTAGTAGTAACCCAACCTTTTTGATCGGAGATCCTGTGACTAAGGACCTGGGAAAAACAAGCTATTAGTAAACTGAGGAGAGTATAATGATAACCCTCTCTATGTGAAGATGCAATACTCTCAGAGCAATGAGGCACTGTGAGGTAGGTTGGCGAGGATGCCTTAATATGTTCTATTGACTTTAACAAGTAAAGATGCTGTCCTACAGTGCATTCTTGAAAGAACATACCTATATGAGCTTGACTGTTAAACGTCGCAGTCCACGAGACTTGGGTGATCTCTAGTAAACTCATGAAGAAACTAAGGAGTATGACGTATATGCTCCACCCACGGAGTAAGGCTACTGGCAGCCAAGTACTAGTTTGGCTTTGAGTAAAGCTTGTTCGCACAAAACTTGCAATTCAAGGCGTAGTCCATTGTTCAAGTTGTAGATAAGTGTAGCTTGAAGTTCTAGGCGGAAGTTCAACTTAACAGTCTCTACCAAAACACTGGTATATCGAACAGTAGTAAGAACAGGCAAATCTCTAAATGGGCATTTGAGATCTGGTGGGGGATTGTTGGAATTTATATGGGCTTGGCCCAATAATCAATTCAGAAAATTCGTAATAAATCTCAAAGGCCCATACAAATGAGTGCATAGGAGAGAAGTGGAATCCTTTAGTGCCACCTTGCTAGTGGAAGGTGGAGGGAACCAACTTATATATGGAAGTTGTTCTCATCTTCTAAAGACTAGTATGAGGAGGAGAAAGGAAGTCCACACGCGCGCGCTCGCTCGCCTCGCCGGGCCGGGCGGAGGGCGCGAGCGTGCGGCACCTGCGTGAATGGTCCGCCGAAATCCGGCTTCTCGCCTTGCGGGAGCGCGGTCTCCTTTTGCAATTTTAGTTTTTGGTCTTTTGGTTTGCTGAGTCCTAAATGGACTCAACTCAGAGTCCTACTCGTGATTGTGTTTCACGAGGTCGGTTTCCCGGACTATATAAGCAGACCACCGGCCACGCTAAAACGTATCAAATCAACAACTAGAGTTTTGCCTCTGCTTACTGCTGCGCCGCCGCCGCCAAGACTCCAGCCCGATCGTTCGCGTGCACCTGCGACCGGGCGAGCAGGTCTCTGGAACCGTCGTCTTTGTGATCCTGCACCGGGAGAAGGCGAATAAGGTTTTTGGGAAGCGCTTTTAGCGCGACTGCTCCCAAACTTCGTCACGGCTCGTCTTCTGACAAGATCCTGGGCGCTGCATCCAGGTGTCATCTTCGTCGGGCTAATCGAAGTCTTCCGTCGCCGCTAATCGACGACAGTGACAGTGATCAGGACGATCTTAGCTTTGCTTTCAGGAATCTCTCCATCACGCTGTCATCTGCAACTTCCAACAGGAGGTATTCTTCCTGCAATCTAGTCTTTTTGTTCTGCTTGATCAGCATGTTTAATCTGTCTAGTGTACGAGTTGTGCCTACACTAGTTGCCATGATCTGTGATATGCTTAATCTAGTTGTTCGCTATCTCATGATTTATATTATGTTTTAATCTGGAAATTGCTTAACATTCCAACAATATTTATACTGCAAGAGGAGCTCCCTAGGCTGCCTTGGGCGCCACCAAGGCACCAATGAGGTGGTGACACGTGGCGCAGAGGAGTGGGGGCCAAGTTGGTGAATCTTCCATGAGAAGGAGCTGCAGGCTTTCGGGCGGATATTCGGGCATACACCTGGCACCGCCTTTGGCTCGTCACGACAAGACGACACGTGGAAGGGCGGCGCGAGAGGCCTCAGAGTGGGTTCGGCTGACCTAGGGGATCAGCTGATCCCGGGGTGGCCCCGATCGCGCCGGTTTTCGTCCAGGTGACTGCCAGGTGGGTCCCAAGGTGGGTATGGGGGTGTTTGCGTTGTTTCTAGCCTGTTATCTCATAGTTGTAGGCCCTTCGAACCGCGTGCTTGCTCCTGATTGGTCGAGAGTGTGCTTCTTTGGATCGGTGAGGTGTCATGGCCACGTGGGCGCCTGTGTGGCAGCACGTCGCCACGTCGCCTGGTGTGGGTCCCACCGGGTCCACATGATGTCTTGTGCATATCTCTCTCATCCGGGCTCCGATGTATGCAAATGATATATCCATTTCGATCATCTCGACGAGCCCATTGCAATGGTGCAGACCAATTTGGCAATTGAGGTTGTTTATGATGATGCCATATCTATGCCGTTGGTTTACTTGCTCTCAACTATATCATTCCATACGCATTTACATGTGTCCTGCAACAAAAGATAGAAACACCAACACTTGTGGAAATTGTAAGTATAAAGCCCTATTCTAGTGTTGATGCCCACTTTCTATTCATTTTATGCAGGAGTTGACGGTGTAAAAGTGGTACTTAACAGCAGTCAACAATACCGTCCCATCTTGGAGGGATCGAGGCTTTGCTACCCGAGGTGTTGAGAGTTTCAGCTTTCGAGGTCGTGGTGTGGATCAGTTCGGTTCCTTTGGTCGTGGTGCAGGTGATGGGTATGTTGAGTCTGGTGGTGGTATGTTTGGTAGACGTTCTCCACCTCGTGATCAATATGAGTTTGGGAGAGGTCGCAACTTTGAGTCTCAGAGGGGCTACAGACCATGTTTTCTCTTTCGTGGTGCTCGTACTCCTCCAGTGAGACATGAGGTGACTCCCCGTGGTGGTCATAGCTTTGGTAGGATGAATTTTGCTAACACCACTTTTGAGCAGATGGCTCGGCACTGGTTTGACTCTTTTTTGTGCTAACCCTAGTGTTGTGTCAGATGCTCATTCTCGCTTTTTGTTTTGATTTTGCAGGCGGGAGGCTTGGAGGACTTTTGGTGGATTGACTCCGGAGGCTAGCGGCACATAACCGGAGATCGAAGGTGGCCCTCCAGCCTCGCCCCGGTGGTGTCAAAGGAGAACATCACTTTCGGGGACAATGAACGAGAACAAGTGATCAAGGTATGTGGCTCTCGTCAAGTCACTTGGTCTCTTTTGATCTTTGCCCTATCGCATGTATTTAGGGTGAGCTGTGTATGCTCTTTGGTCCTAGTGCATGTGTTTAGGGGGAGCTTGTGAGTTTTGTGCTCATTTGTCCTTTCTGAGCTTGGGTTTGGGATATAATGTACATATGCATCTTGCATTTTCATTCTTGTATCATATCATGTTTAGCATCTTTGTATCATAGACTGCATTTGTATCATATGCTTTAGAGATTTGCTTCTCCTATATACATTGATCACTATGATATGCTGGATGTGAGCTTATGATGTTGCTAGTGAGCTCTTGTGATGTATAGCTATGCTCTTGGTATCTTTGGGATGTGTTGATCTCTAATGTGGGCATGATCGATATGAAATATGACGTGCTCATGATCATGTAGTACTAAGCGAATCGAATCGACGAAGGAAGGGATGTGTTGATCTCCAATTTGGGCATGATCCAGGAGTATGCAACATGATGTGCTCATGATCATGTAGTACTAAGTGAAGCGTATCGATGAAGGAAGGTATGTGTTCATCTCCAATGTGGGAATGATCGAGAAGTATGCAACGTGACGTGCTCATGATCAATTTAAGGGGAGAAGTACATAAACGAAATGAGTAGTTCCTAATAACGAAATATCTGTTCTACTAGTATCTTGATAAGAAGAACATCCTTTGCCGCCAGTATATAGGGTTGACCAGCCCTAGAACAAACCCTGTGCTATTCAAATATTCGAAATTTCAGACGCCCGGGCAAAGCAGATGTTAAATGTCCGTTTTGCTTCCCCCTTCCCAGTGCACCCCGTTTCAGTCACTACCATAATGAAAGGGTATATTCGTAATCTGACAAGGCCCTCCACCAAAATGGAAAAATTACCCCTGCCCCCGTCCCTTCCCTCCCTTCTACTCCTCGCCATCTCAAATCTTTCCGCCCCTATTTCCCCTTCCCTCCTCGCTGCCAGCCCAATCTTCACCTCCTCTCCTCCATCATCCCAAATTGTCTGAAAGTGCATCTAGGCCCCTAAGTGGATTTTGGTGAATTGAATGACAAAGCGATTAAAGGTCTAATATATTTGTCTAAGATTGTGAGCAGGTTTTATTCATATATTCATGAGTTATTATTGGAATATTTATTGATGAATGGATATTATATGGCTCACATTGGAGAAGACAAATATATGAGTGATCCTAAAGCATAATGACAAATACCAAGCAAAGGAAGATAAATATTGGGGATATTGTTAGAAGGTCAATTCATGGTATCCGATTGATATGGTAGCTTGGTTAAAGCACGAGGATCATAAAAAGAGAAGATGATAATTCTCTAGACTAAGTGCAAGTCTTCATGTGATAATTGAAAGAGGACACAAGGATGAGTGTAGACTTTATAGTCCTAAATTGAAAGCTTGCATATTCGTTGTCAATTGAGACCAAGCGTTTGAAGCGGGATTTTCAAATGGAAATTAATTGTGGATGAAGCAAAGTGAAACTCAACGTGGATTGGATAAGTGATGAAGAGATCAACCGAGATGACTAGGGTGAGGGACTAAGCAATCTTTGGGGCCGTAGCTAAGCCGCCATTAGTGTTTTGTTAAGGTGAAGTTCTAGTACCTATGGGGTCTCGAAGTATCATATCCAAGTCTTAACCGAGGGAAGCAATGCAACTCATCTATATGTTATAATTGGTAATATGGAGTGACTTGTGGATCCTAGGGTGCATTCTTATACTAGATGGAAAGATCCTAAGTCACTAGCTCAAGTATGGACGTGCTCAAGACATAGGCTAAGTTGAAAGCCCTCAGGTGGATATCGTTCAAGTATGGAAAGTTTGAAGACATTCAAGCTCAAGAAGTTGTCACGGTGTTTTTATTTATTCTTGAGTATACATATGTCGTACTATCAAGAGGGATGCAACATTAGTAGGTTGACCAAAGTCAAAGTGCTCATTAGTTGACCTAAGTGAGATCTATCCTTGAGAGCCTAAGAGTGTGCTAACAAACCCTCCTAATCTAACCTGAGCCACTTCATCTCTTTGAGTGTTAGAGTTATAGAAAGGGTTTTGGGGGTGCCTCGGGCCTGACCAGTCTGACCGGTGCCGCCCGACTACTAACGGCTAGTTTTCTCCTACAGTGGAGGGTTGTTGTTCCTAGTGGTTGTGCTGAGTTCCTAAGCCATTTCTTGCAAGCCCTAAGCCTTACTGGCTCTCCCCAACCTCTCTTTGTGAGATTTGTGGATTCAATCCATATCTTTGTGTTGGGTTGAGAGAGTGAGCTCAAGAGCGTCTTTGTGAGCTAACAAGAGCATTCCCATAGCTTGAGCACTTTGGTTTCGAGTCTACAAGCTTTGAAGCGTTTGTTACTCTTGGAGGTTTGCCTCCTAGATGGCTAGGCGTCTCCGGCTAGCTCCGAAGGTTGTGGTGAGCAGCGGGAAGTTTGTGAGGGCTGTGATCTTGCCTCTTCGTGAAAAAGATCGCCTTAGTGGAAAGGAGGAAAGTGGTTGAAAGAGACCCGGCTTGTTGTGGGAATTCTCCCTTTCAAGCTCCTCAACGGAGACGTAGCCGTTCCTTAGTGGGCGGTGAACTTCGGGAAATAAATCCTTGCATTTCTTTGTGGTTTATTGCCTCTCTAAGTTGTTTTCTAGCATATTTGATTTGCTTCCGCTTCAATCTACCTAGGTGTGCCACTTGTGTGTGCAGGGGTCATTACCTTGCTTGTGATCATATACAAAGGCTACTCACCAAGTTTGATTCGTGCTAGAAGTCAAGAGGAGGTTGAAGTTGTTTTTGCAGGTGCTCTGTGCTACACCAGTCTGACCGGTGCTAGGCAACGGTCTTACCGGTGCCTTCTGTGAAGCTCAGTTCGTGACCGGTCTGACCGGTCACCACCATCGGTCTGACCGGTGGACACTGGCAGCTCAAGTTTTCAGGAAGAAAAGTTTAAGTTGGTCGTCACGCCTATTCAACCCCCCCTCTAGGCGACAACAAGGTCCTTTCATTGTCACACCCTGAAATTTCCCAATTTCAGGATGTGAATAAGAAAGAAAATTAAACAATGATTTTCTCATAATTTTAAAAATTTTCCAACATTTATTTTCTTTACAGGAAATATAGTATAGGAAAAAGCCTTTGTTTGTTTTTTTAATTAAATAAATGCTTTAGTGTGTGTCGCATTCACGTCGGTGCATCTTATAGTTTTATGAGTGCAAAAAGGTTTCAAAAATGCGTTTAGGTGCTGACCAAATCCTTCTGAGAATTTTCCAGCTTTTTCTGGAATTTATTCTCACTTTTCTCGAGCTAATTCTATTTATTAGAAGGCTCTAAAATTCTTTTCATGAGCCCCAAATACTTGATTTGGATTGTTCATGTTTCAATCTGCTCTTGGGAATTTCTTGGAATTTTGGGAATTTTCTGAATTTTTTTCGTGCCTTAAAAACAATTTCTAGAATTTTCTGAAATTGTTTTTCACTGAAAATGATTTCGGAAAATAATAAACAAATCCATCCTTTTCACCTAGGCTGACCCCACGAGCCCGACCCAAGACCGCTCCAACCTGTCCCGGCCTAGTGAGCCCGCTGGAGCCCATCTGGGCCCGGTGACCAGCAGCCATGGCCTGCACAGGCCAGGTGCCGCCGCCGGCCAACCTTGGCATGCGTGCCACGCCAGCCTAGGGCTCCGAGCCCCTATAAAGCCATGCCGCCTGAGCCCCCGTGTGCCCTAGCTCGCCTGCGCCTCGCCCCACCTGTGCAGCACTGCCGCCGCACACCATGAGGTCCACGACGATGAGCCGCGTCGAGGGAGCTCCTCCCCGTCCCCGGAGGTCTAATGGAGCGTCGCGCGCCTATACGACCGACCTGGACTGCCGTCGCGGTTCGTCGCCGATTCGCGGCGTCCAAGGCTTCCAGGAGCAAGTCGTCGCCGCCAAGTGGTTCGCAGCGCCGAGCCGCATGTCCAAAGCCCCTACTCCGTCGCCGAAGGAGCCCCACCGTGAAGAGTTGAACCGCCTCCAAGCTCCACCGCCGGCCGCTCTCCTCGAAAAATCCGACCACTCCCTTCGTCTCCAACGCTGGTGAGCACCTCCCTACGATCCCCTCAATCTCCTCTTTTCGTTTTGTGTCTCACCCGAGCCCCTAGCTGCCTGGAACCCCGCCGATTCGAAGCGCCTTGACCACGTTCCTGTGCGCCAAGAGCTCCTATCTGTTTCGATTCGAAGGTTGAACAAGATTAGGTTGTTTTGTGCTTAGGTCCCTATGAGATCTTGTAATGTTTAGATCCAATCTATAGATAACCCCCTACAAAAATCCCACTTTCGCACATAAAGCCCACCCGAGACCTTTTATAGATCTAATCCTATCCTTCGTCCTTTTTGCAGGCACTGTTTAATGTGTCTTGCAGATCTTATCTGCTAGTCCTTCCAGTCTTTAGTTAATCGCAGATAGGTCCCTACATCTTGTTTAATCCATTCACTACAAGAAAAACGCCGACTAGTGACGCAAAAAAGGCCGTTTCTCGTCATAAACCACGATTAATGACGTCGGTTGTTACGAAAATGCTCCGTCATTAATCGAGCATCACAAACCACGATTAATGACGAGACTTATTTCGCGGCTTCATGAGTTTAATGACGCGTGGAAATTCATCTATATAATGCGTCATAACTTTGTTCCTACAGCTTTGCCACGCTGGACAGAATCTGATGTAGCATCCGATGTGGCATGCCAATTGTGACAAATCGTATGCGTCATAAAACGAATTTGGCCTGTTTGTAGCTGGGTCGAGCCCAAAACTGTTCCTGTAGGCTGGCGTTGTTCATATAGCCCAAAAAAAGATTTTGTTGGGCCCAATTGTAGCTTTTTCAAATGAAATTTGATTAGGGTGGGCCGATTTTGGTTGGGTCAAGTCCAACAGGTGCGCACATTGTTGCGGCCTTCTGTGTCACGTTAATTTGAAAAAAATTGACTTTCGGCCCAATTAAAAGTGGGCTAAGCCCACTGAAGGACAATATAAAATTAACTAATCATGCATCAGTATTAATGAATTTCATTTCAATTCTGATCCTTTTTTTGAATAATTCTGATCTGGTTGGCAAAATAGTAATCAACACATATTTCTTTATACAATAAAGCAAACTGTTGTTTACTATCAAGCACGACCATATTGTTCATCACATATCACAAACTATTACAAGATAACAGTATCACAAGGAACATTGATTAACAAAGCTAAATCTAGTTCATAATCACAAGAGAAAATGGAGATTTGATCTAATGATCTTAACCTCTTCATCTTTTACTACTAAGCAGTAGACGAAGGAGGTCCTCACTGTCTTCGGTTAGCTTCTGCAACCTCTTAATCTTAGCAGACTGCATTTTCAGAGTTGATTCTAATTCTTCGGTCTTTTTCTTCAAGGTACATAACTCTTTCTGGTGAGCAACAAACCGTTGTTGAAGTTGTACCCCATCCTGATTGGGAGCGTCAACTCGCTCTTCATCAACACTACTACATAAGGATTTGGTACCCATTCTTGAGTACTTAGCTGCCTCTGTTTTAATTTGTTCGGGAAGAAGCATCATTGACTTGGTAGCTTCCATCTAGCAACAGTGGATACCAAGTTAGATTAGGACCTTGTAATTGATTCGAGCTAAGGAAACAAAGGTGTTAAGTTTGTTACCTTGGAGCAGGTCTGAACAGGAGCGACTTCAGATGTTGACCCTTTGGCCCACTGAAACGAGTACAGGAACAAGAGGTAAGGGTTGAGATCATTCGCAATCGGAAACAAAGAAGGTGTTAAGTTTGTTACCTTGGAGCAGGTCTAAACAGGAGCGACTTCAGATGTTGACACTTTTGCCCGCTGAAACAAGTATATGAACAAGAGGTAAGGGTTGAGATCATTCGCAATCGGAAACAAAGAAGGTGTTGAGTTTGTTACCTTGGAGCAGGTCTGAACAGGAGCGACTACATATGTTGACCCTTTGACCCGCTGAAACAAGTTCAAGAATAAGAGATAAGGGTTGAGATCATTAGCAATCGGAAGCAATTTCATCTATTATGTTCAAGGGTTAATTGGAAATATACCATTACAATTTTCAAGGATTGGAGATCTGCCATTAAAAATCACCTAATTAGAAATTTGCCATTGCAATTCAACCACACGCCGAAACTTGCCATTGCAATTCAGAGTGATATGGAAACTTGCCATTGCAATTCGGAGTGACATTGAAAATTTGCCATTCAATTTCAGGATCTGGTTGAACTGCAATGGCATATATCCAATTTCACGAATTGTAATGGCATATCTCAAAACAGCAAAAGTTGTAATGGCATATTTCCAATTAACCCTAAGTTCAATGCGGTTCATGAACGATCACACCCAATCCATCATCACCCAAGCATGCAACAACAATATTCAAAGGCAAAGAGCATGGGGAAGCAGTCCAACAATTTCATCTACAAACTTCTACAAACCACAAATAAGTTGACTTGGAACAATCTCTTGCAATAGGGAACAGAAGATCCACAATCACCCAAGCATGCAACAACAATATTCAAAGGCAAAGAGCATGGGGAAGCAGTCCAACAATTTCATCTACAAATTTCTACAAACCTCAAATAAGTTGACTTGGAACAATCTCTTGCAACAGGGAACAGAAGATCCACAATCACCCAAGCATGCAACAACAATATTCAAAGGCAAAGAGCATGGGGAAGCAGTCCAACAATTTCATCTACAAATTTCTACAAACCTCAAATAAAATGACTTCTAACAAACTCTTGCGATAGGGTACAGTAGATCCACAATCACCCAAACATGAAAGAATATTATAGAAAGCCAAAGAGCATGGGGAAACAATCTAATTCAATCGATCAATACAGGGAGGAGACCGCAGACCTAATGAATAGGACAGGAAGAAGGTGCCGAATGCCGTCTTGATTTAGCAGCCTGACCTTGCACCTTCAGCACGATTTTGTGCGCAACTGTTGCAGATCTGCGGACGCCAGGGTGAGCCTCGGGGGAGCCGACGGAGCAACAAGTTTGAACCATCTTGCAGCTTCAAGGACATTGCCGAGGAAGGCCGCCGCTCGTAGAAGAGGAAGGCCGCTGCTCGTAGCAGAGGAAGCCGTCGTCGGTAGCTAGGCCACTGTTGATGCTTCCGCCGCAGATCTAGGTCTCTTCGGCGGTCGAGGAGAAGATCCCCTGATTTTTGAAAATTACCAGGAGGGAATTGGGAGACCTGGTTTCCCTCTTTGTTTTATATATAAACGTGGAGGACCAGAAGGAGGAGCGGGGAATTCAAAATTTCAAGTCCCACCTTTTTGGTCCAGAGCGGGAAACGAAAGACTTTGGATCATGGACCCAAACGTCAGTGACCCAAACGAAAGACTGCTTGGGTGTCGGACCCAAACGTCAATGACCTTACGCAGAGAGGCAAGTTGTTGACTGGGTTGTCCGTGCCACCATGGATCATGGAATGGACAAACACACAGGACTATACTCTACTTCATATTCACGTTAGACGGATGATCCGATTTTTGCATTACAAATGTACTCACTACATCAAAATAATGTACCGTTTCAACAGTTTATTACATGACTAAAAACACTTAAATAAAACATTAAAACTACAGGGGACCCTGGTACTACCCTTCAGGTAATCTTCTACGGAGATTGTGCATAAATTTGGGATGATCACTGCATACAACCGCCCAATCATATGTGAGTATTCCGTGAGGAAAGATTCGCTCTAAGAGAGACATGCACTTGTCCTGCAATTGTGTGCAGTTAGCCTGAATTGCCCATCGTAGAAATGAAGTCACAGTTTCCTCACTTGCCATGTCCCACATCTTTGACGCACAGTGCAGCTTCAACCTTTCGACTTGGTACATCTCGGCGACCGAGAGTAAATAAGGCCAGGCATTGGCAGGAGTGTCCCATAAATCTGCCTCCTCCGGGAGTGATCCTTCACTAGCATATTTGATCAGGACCGAGAAGCCATCAGGGTGTGTGTCAATAATTGTAATAGTTTCAGAGCTAGACTCCACTCCTGGGCCGTAGAGCATTGCCTCCATCACACAAGATACTTTTGCCACATCGGCACATATTGCTCGTATCACCCGGCATTCTGCACCTACGTGGAACACAACTTCCACAGGGGCTTGGGCCGCAACGCTTTCGCACATGCTTCTTTGCACTGATGGAGGAGGAACTTCAATGCAGTCGTCCTCTAGTACTAAAACAACACATGATATGTGTATGTGATCTTCACTGGATGTCAGGCGCTCAATATCATGATGCTCCACCAGACATTCAAATCCTCTTTCTTGTAGATCCCGATTCATGAACCAAACTTCTTTTGTAGCTTGAACTCGAAACGTATCATCTTCATCATTTGGGTCTCCAGCCATTGCACGCAACAATACTCGCATCTACATGGAAGCAGTCACAGGCTTCACAAACAATAACACAATGCGACCGTATCGCCATGTGTGAGTGTGTGTATTCATAGCAGCAACGAGACACGTACCATTTGGGATTCGTTCGGAGGAACGAGGATGACGGCAATGCCGTCTGGAACATCCATCCGCTGATCATCATTCATACCTGTAGGATAGCAATGTAGCTTCCATTGATGGCCTCCCACCATGAACGTACCAGATTCCTTGAAGTTGCCCACAGTTCCTTCTGCTTTCGCTTCCTGGCTTGAGACTGAGAAGTCAACTTGCATGGAAGGAATCATTTTAGCGTCTAAAGCCATTAACACAAATGGCCTGCATTGATCGTCTCGTGTCTAAACTGTCTCTTATTATAGTGGGAGTGAATGTGTCGTTCCGAAACGTCCGTTCGTGGACATCAGTTACCACTCGGAATGGACGCGTCCCTTCAGTGCGGGTGTGGCCACATTCGGGTCATGAACTTCCCAGTTCTAGTCCTTAAGTGCGATTCACAATGATCGACACGTCCGTTCAGACGGGGTGTGCACACAAGTTCGTCGGTTAACACCCGGTGCCAGTGCTTAACTGCAATTCTCAATGATCGACACGTGGATCAACTTGTGAGCTCGTGTCGTTCCCAAATGCCCATTCGAGATGTCATTTTGTCCTTATATGCATGTTAATATTACACACACACACACATACACACAAAACAACATATATTGCTATTCCAATTTTAGCTTATTCCATTTTGGTCTTATCGCGTCAACAAGTTCATCACGTTTCTCAGTCTCCAAGGCCTGCGGGAATCATCAAGTACGAATCCAGACCATTCGTAGACCTTTACAGTCACGACTCACGCAGCGTACCTGATCGAGGAGGACTTGTCAAGTCATCCCGCACCCTGCGTGTTGCAAGGCAAGGACCATCCGGTCCATCTGATTACAGCTCCCAATCTTGTTCTCCAGATGCAATTGACACCTAAACCATTACATAAATAAATGGTAGAGAATTGTCTCGTTGTTGATGCGGCAGGAGCTGATGAAGTGAGACTGACATTAGATGCAGCTGATGCGGTGTGATTTGTCCACAGGACTTTCTTGTGCTCTACAGAGAGGAAAGTCCGGAAGTAAACACATACCTAGACACGTCGGGCTCATCCCGTGATACCCATCGTCCACGGGATATTTAACTTTTTACCATTATAACGGATGACCACTCCCCGTTTGTCACTTTAACGGTGCCAAATATTGATAGACCAGTGATGTTTCGTTTTGGATACAATTTTACCACTTTTGCGCATCTGGCACGCCACGACACCATTCCACCCTAGCTCGAGGCCACGCTAGCGTGCAAAAAGACCGCCACTGCCACTGGCCTGCACCTTATCCATCCGTCGGCACCCCGAGTCTCTCCCTTCCTCTTCTGTTCTTCTCTCTGCGCACTGAGCTCCGCCGCCGCCACCGCCGCATTGCTCGGCCCCCGGGAATCTTCTCTGTCGCAACCCGTGGAGCATTTAGTAAGCTAAAAGAAGGTGCGTCTGGACTGACATTCCCCAATTTCATTCCCCGCCGCTGTTTCTGGGTGTGTATTCGAGGTTAGGGTTAGGGTTGATTCTGATCTTAGCCCTGGTGGTTTTTTTCGTAGATACTTCATGTAGATTCACCATTGAAGGTAGACGCAATGGATTGGAATTGGAGTGGTGGTGGTTGCCCTTTTTGGTAAGTAAATTCCATCTTCTGTGCTGGGTTGTGTAGTAGGTCTGCGCATACTGTAGTAGGTCGCCGTCTAACATGGGATCCCGTCTAACAAATGCATTTGTGTTTGTGTTCGTTATTGTGTCAGGATGGATCCTGGCAATGCGTTTAGATTAGTTGTAATTGTTTCTAAGTGGGTTGCTGAGGATGCTTACGGGCGAGTAGAAATGTGTGAGCAGGAGCATGAACTATGGATTGATAGGTCTAAGCATTATTCTCTTGATAAGTTTCACGAGGAAATGGCCACCAAGATAATCTGGGGACATATGCAGACATTAGCAGTTTGGGCGGCTGATAAAGACAGTGCTGCTGCATGGAAAATAAGGAGGGATGAACATTTTCAGCGCCTTATATTGGATAGATGGGATGAAAGGGAAGCAGTGCTTTCAGTGGATGTTGTTAGTAAATATGATGATCCTGCTAATGGTAGCTCTGATGTTAGGTGTGACTCTGGTGTAACTTCTCATCGCACCAGTGGTGGTATTGGTGGGGAGAGTAGTGGTGTTGCTGGTAATTGTGAAGGCAGTGCTGCTCCTGATAATGTTGAAGGTAGTGCTGTTCCTGAATATGCACAGGGGGGTGTTGAAGGCAGTGGTGACACTTGGAGCAATCCACCTCCTGCTGTGCCAACTGAACAGGCAGAACCAGTAGATTGGGCTGAGTTGACAATCTTACAAGAATCTGATGAGGATGGAGAGGCCAACCAAGCAGCAGATGAGGATAAAATATATGAGGCTATGGATTTCAAAGCAGCAGATGAGAGAGCTGAGGAAGCAGCTAGGGAAGCTATTCCTATCCCTGGTATGACAGCTAAGATGCAGGATGATATGGCAGAGGCAGCTGTTCCTATTGGTGACCATGATGATAATGAGCCAATTATTGATTGGGATAGAGAAAATCCAGATATGTTTGTGGGGACTTCCTATCCATGCATGGATGATTTCAGACTAGCTGTAAGAAAGCATGCAATTGTCAAGGAATTTGAACTTGCCACTACTCATTCAGACCATGACAGGTTTAGGGGTCAATGTGCTTCTTTGGGGTGTCCTTGGATTATTAGAGCTGGAACCCAACATGATGGGACTGTCAGGGTACATTTTTTTGCATTACATGCTTTTTTTTTGCTATTTATGGTTATCTTTTCATGTTTTTGGCAGCTGCTGACATTATTTGATTTTGTGCAGGTGCAAATAAATACAGATGTGCATACTTGTGCCTCAAGGAGCAGGGTGGTTCTTGGCAGGATGGCCTCACAAGCTTGGGTGGCAAAGAGGGCTATACCATTTTTGAAAAGCAAGCCAAGTATGGGGCCAAAGGCATTGAAGGAAGAGCTAGATCACAAATACAACATTCATATCCCCTACCAAACTGTTGTATATGGAAGAAAGAGAGTAGCTGACAATCTTTTTGGTAAGATAGATGATTCATTTGATTGGTTGTATAGGTTTAAAGCAGAAGTAGAGATGAGATCTCCTGGTAGTATTGTTGAGATAGCTACTGAGGCAGATGAAGATGGAAACATCCATTTTTCAAGATTTTTCTGTTGTTTCAAGGCTGCCATTGATGGTTTTAGACATCACTACGTGAAAACCTCAAATAGGTCACGCAGCATTTGTAACGGGCCCTTAACACTTGTTACATGCACCCACATCTGTAACAGTTGTTGTTTGGAGTCCGTTACCCATAAGCGCGGCAGGCCGACCCCGGGGTTGTCCTCCACAACGCCCGTTACCAATGTGGACTTCTGGTAACGGGCTTCTTAAACACCCGTTACATTAATTCTTTGTAACGGACTTTAAAGCGAGCCCGTTACAAAAGTTAAACGTATTGGTAACGGGCTTGTAAAATCCGTTACCGATCAATGCCCTATCGGTAACGGGCCCTTTAAGTCCGTTACTGATCGCTGCGTATCGGTAACCGGCTTTAGTGTCCATTACCGATGACCATTTGATGCCCGTTACTAGACTGAGAGCTCAATAATTAAAGTCTAATAGGACTCTTCACTGCCGTGAAGCGGGAGCGCGGCAGCAGTGAACAAATGAGACAGAGGTTTGTTAATCCGTGTCTCCTTTGTGAAGAAAGGAGACGGAGGTTTGTGAATCCTCGTCTCCTTTGAGTCTGTCTTCAATGACAGGTCAGCTCGATCTCTCATTGCTTCCATTTTGACATACAAGCACAATCAACACATATATCTTTTGAGACAAAACAGACATCATAAGAGAGATAACTTGTCCACATAGATGAAGATAACTTGTACACAGAAATAAAGAATAATTATTACAAACAGTTAACTTAACTTGTCCATCAGGCTAGGACTTAACTTGTCCATCACATTAATTATTTACTATGGTCGTGCTATCTGACCATACACATCAACAAAAGCATGCCCCTTGAACATCCACAAAAGTATGGCAATCTGACCCTACACATCAACAAGCTTGAACTTCCTCATGCCCCATCAAGATTGGCTCTTTTTGCAGCCTCTTCGTAAGCAACCAAGGATTCTTGAAGCCCTTCGAGCACATCTTCAATGGGCTCGAGATTTTGTTCAGTAGTATACTTGTACCTCCTTATGTGCTTAGCCTTTTTGATGAGGATGTTCACTTCTTTCGTGATTTTTTCAAACTCAGGTTTCACATAATCCCAGACATTAAGGTTTAGAAGTAACTCAAGCTCTGCTCGCAATTCATAGAGTTTTGCCTGAAACAGGGTTAAACATGGTATAAGAATAACATAGTTAATTTAGAACTAATTTGCCTCGGAACTTGAAGCAGTATAGGCACAGTAATCATCATAGGAAAATTATATAAGAACTTGAAAATTATCCTAGGCTTCATAGCAGGGTGTGACAAGTAAAAGCAGAACTTAGTTCAGAACTGATTTGCCTCAGAACTTGGTATAAGATCATGACAAGCATGGAAGACATCATCATAGGCACTAACTTTATCAAGCTCAAGCTCACGCTGGCTCAAGCTCCATCTATAGAACAAGTAAAAAGGCAGTGAGATTCAGAGAAACTTGCCTCGCCGTCGTCATGGTCGTTGCCAGAGTCAGAGATGAGGTCCTCTACACCTTCGCCGCTCCCTCGACCCCTCCTCGTCGTTGCCAGACACTTGTGCTCGCAAATGTGAGGCAGGTGCCTCGCCCACTTCGCTGCCCCCTCGCCGGCACGCTCCTCCTTGCCGCTGCTTGGCCCCTCGTCGGAACCCGAGAGGATCCAGTCGAGGACCCTCGTCTCCGGCATGGGGTTCACACCACCGCCGCTTGGCCCCTGTCCGGCGCTCATCGTCGTCTCCCTCTTCGCCGCCATCTCACCGGCACGCGCGCGGATCCAGTTCCGGCACCGCTTCACATTCCGGTTCTCCTCGATCCCGGGTGCACGGGGTCATCCGCTGCATGGCCCCACGCCGGCGCTCATTGTCGTCTCTGTCTCCACGCCTCCTCTCACGCCTCCTCTGCGCTTTTTTTAAGGAAAGTGCTGCGCTTATCCATTCGTAAAGAAGAAGGGGAGACGGAATGGGCCGGGGCGGTCGAATATTCATTTTGCAAAATGCATAGTCACTGCCGACGCGGGTTAGCAAACCTGCATCGCTTTGTTGGCTGGTGTGCGGGCGGGCAACGGTTACCTTCTTTATACTAGGCTGCTGACGCTGACGCGTGGGCTTGACACTTTTTTTTTGAAATGACACTTGCTTCCCTAAAAAATTAGGGCCGATAAAGCAGCACCTAAAAATTAATAAAAATACGAACAATTCATAGTTTTTTTAAGAATCGAACAACTCATAGTTGGACATTTGGTATTTTGAATAAAATATGAACAGTCACACGTCTCCTTGTGACCACATGTCTCTTTTGTGGCCAAGAGCTCTCCTGAGCGTACACGAGTTCCGAGGCGCGTGACCGGCCGCCTGACGGTTCCCCGTCTTGTCAATATAAATCCCCAGCCGGCCAAGAACTTCGTCAACTGCGGCACCAAGAAAACCCCAGCACCACCGTCTCTGGTCACCAAGAAGTGAATCCAAGAGCTTCTTCTTCCTCAAGTGTGCGCATGGCATCATCAAGCGAGCCATCCAGGAAGCGGGGTAGGGAGGAGGAGGATGACGACGAAAGCCGCCGTCGTCGGCTCGTCAAGGAGGGGACGGCGCTGGCGCCCGAGGAGCCCGAGGAGGTGCCCCCGCCCCCGCCGAATGAGCCCGAGGAGGTGCCGGCTTCCCCGCCCGACGAGCCCGAGGAGGTGCTGGCTTCCCCGCCCGACGAGCCCAAGGAGGCGCTGGCGCCGCAGCCGTGGAGGCCATTTCTGCTCCTCCACTAACTGTTGACGAAGTCACTTGGTCAGTGAACTTGTTCCGCGATGCTTTCATGAGGCTTCGACGGGTGGCCATTCATCTCGGGGTCCCAGCACCCAATGATCCGCTGCAGAGGACCGTGAAGGATTACACCTTCAAGATCGATATCTTGGCTGGGGACCTTGAGAGAGGAGTGCTCGCCCCTGTCGACGACGACGGCAGCGACGATGGCAGCCTCGAGGGCTCCGGCTCCGACTCCGACTCCGACGGTGGGGCACCTCCGGCGGCGACTACCTCTGCTTAATTAATTTGTTCCTCTGTTAATGTGTTCCTCCTGTGTGTTTGTTCCTCTGTTAATATGTTCCTCCAGTGTGTTTGTTGAACTATAGTAGATCTAAGAGACGCGGGTAGATCAATCCATGTCTCCTATAACGCATTGCAATGTCTATGGCAGCAGCTTACAATGAATTGCAATGTGTATGCCAGAAGTTTGTTACTTTGTTTGTGTCTATATATGGCAGCAGTTCACAATGAATTGCAATGTGTATGCCAGAGTTATGCCAGAAGTTTGTTACTCTGTTTGTGTTAATCCGCGTCTCCTTTGCCTCGTGCTGCAATGAAATGTCAGCACATATGAATTGATGAATTTTGTGATGTGTGACACATTAAGATTTGTGACCCAATTGTCATTCCATCCATTCTTCATTCATACATTTAAGTTTGTCATCTGTGACAAATTTTTCATTCTTCATCCACACAGATGAAGCAAAAGAACCACTTTTAACATCAGAATTACTTCTTTGCAGCATACATCCCCAGTAAACATCCAAATACTACACAAACAACAACCACAATAATCAAGTTTATCTTCCAGATCACATTGCCCATCTTCTCCTCCAGTGCTTTCTTCCTCTGCTTGTCCTCCAGTGCTTGCCTCTGCTCGCCGCTCCCAATTTGACATTCCACTAAATCAACTACTTCATCGATCGCGTCTGCCCAGTTCGACGGTCGAAAAACAATGACACCAGCATCCTTCAGCATCTGGAGATACTCCTTGTGGAAACGATAAAATCCACAATTCTTGGTGTACTGCAGAATCAAAAGCACATAAGAACCCTAACTCAGATTTGGGAGACACAGCAGATTACTCACCGAGTTCCTTGCACACTTGAAATAAAGATGACCGTGGTTTTCACCTTCCTTCTGCGTCCGCCCCTCCACCACCCGAGCCATACCACAGTCCGGGCAAGGGACCAGTGGAAAGCCGCTTAGCTGACCGACTGGATCCAAGCCGATGGAGTGATTGCGGCTTCTCTGGCAACCTTGAACCCTGCTCCTCGCACGTGCACCTCCAGACGAATCGACGTAGTGCGACATGTGCGTGACGGCGGGGAAGGACGGGCGGGCGGCGGCGGTGGAGCTCAGATCGGGGAAGAAGAAGGGGCCGGGGCGTATGGATATTCATTCGGCCAGGGGCATTTCGGACAATGGAGCACTTGTTGGCGACGAGGGTTAGTGTACCAGCGTCGCCCGGGTGGATGCATATTCATTCGTTCAGGGGCATTTCGGACAATGGAGCACTTGTTGGTAACGAGGGTTAGTGTACCAGCGTCGCCGGGGCGGATGCATATTCATTCGGCCAGGGGCATTTTGGACAATGGAGCACTTGTTGGCGACGAGGGTTAGTGTACCAGCGTCGCCGAGGCGGATGCATATTCATTCGGCTAGGGGCATTTCGGACAATGGAGCACTTGTTGGCGATGAGGGTTAGTCTACCCGCATCGCCTTTGTCGGTCGGGCAGGCAACGGTTATCTTTTTTATATAGGCTTCTGACGCTGACGCGTGGGCCCGACACTATTTTTTCTGAATTGAAACTTGCTTCCCTCAAATATTAGAGCGCATAAACAGCACCAAAAAATTCATAAAAAATACGAACAACTCATAGTTGGTAATTTAGTATTTGAATAAAATATCAACAGCCACACTTGTTTAACCAAATTTCTTAAAATTAGATTTTTTATCTCTTGGTTATGATATAATAATTATAATAACGTCTTAGTTTGTTCTAAAAATTCTAAAAATTGACTTGGCAACATAATTTAGGTCCCTAAGCTTGTCTACAAAAATTCAAATGGTTTCGAAAACAGAAGATTATACTTGTGTACAAATATCTACATCTCTCACATAGTTTCTTAGAATGTTACTTCAACATTGAAGTTTTCCACACTTTAAAACATGTTCGAACTCATATGCATTTGAAATTTCAACATAACCATATGTTCACTATAAGATTACGAAATGCAAAGTTTCATTAGTAATGGTTGTGTAAAACAAATATTATTTCTATGTTGTACTTATACGGAACAAGATAAGGCGTATAAACAACATCCAAGAAATGGAATTACATACGAAAAAATGTCATAAATGAATAGATGTTGATTTTAGAAAAATTCAGAAACAAATATCATCAAATTTGGATTACGGATGACGGAGAAATACGTAATACAAAATTTGATTGCAAATTAAAAGGGGAAAAGCAAACTGTTCTTCATTCGAATAGACCTGGCCCCGCCCCTTCATTGGCGATGGGTGGTTGTTAATCATCGTATCATTTGCGCATCCGAACCTTTTTAATAAACGCTCCGCCCCGCCTTCCGCCTTCTATCCCCTTCTCCGGCTTCCGCCTTCCTCGTCTCCGTCGCAGAGATGGCCCGCGACTCTAGGAGGAGGTTCTGCAAGGAGGAGGCCCCGCGGCCACGTCCCTGTCCGTCTTCCTCGGTGCTGTCCGCCGCCCCCGCCAAGAGAGTGAGGTTCCGCGGCGATGAAGAGGAGCCGTCCCAGCGCGCCGCCCCCGTGCGTCTTTCTTGGCGCTCCTTGGAAGAGGCCGGTTCTTTGTCGGCCCGGGGGAGGAAGCCGTACACGCGCGCAAGGGCCAAGTTGGCGGACTCCAGCGACGCCCGCCATGGAGAGGCAGGGTTTTTTTCCTCGACGCGAAGGAAGAAGCGGTCCACGCGCATTGAGGTGAGCGCGGACTCCTCCGGCGACGACCCGGGTAGAAGAGTGGTGGTAGACCTCATCTCCTCCGGCGATGACTCCAGCAACAACTCCGGCGATGACTCCGGCAACAACTCCAGCGACGATTCTGAAGACCATGAGGCAAGTTCTGAAACCATCACGCACGATTTGTCCTTGTACCTTCACATCTTCACTGATCAATTATTCTAATGCATCAATTTCCATTTGTTGTAGGAAGTTGCTGCACATGACATTGACAGAATTTGGACTGAAATCAACAAGCTCAAGGAATCGGCTGAAGAGAAGCAGGCAAGTTTTGAAACCAGTTAGAGCTAAACAGCTTTCTTGTAAGTTACAACTGTTATGAAGCTTGCATCAATATAATTTTTCCATTGTTTTAGGAACGTGCTGTTACTCGGGATGACATTGACTACATCTGGAAAGGAATCGACTAGCAGGATGAGCAGCTTAAAGCCGCACAAAAGAGGCAGGAGATTGAACTTCTAAAGAAGAATGCTGAGCTGGCAGAAAGAGTTGCAAAACTAGAGACAAGGCTATCTGAACTTAAGGCAGCAGCACAAAAGAAGCCATCTAGCTAACTAACTAGTTCCCTTGCAGCTAGAATCTAGTTTGGTGATGCGCCCAGCGGATGCAGTCTTATTTTGGTGATGTGCCCTGCTGATGCATGTCAGATGTGAATATGTCTGTTATGAGTTAGTTTGCTTGGTGATGTGAACTTGTGATGCATGTCATATGTGAACATGTGATGCTATATCAACAGTCACACTTGTTTGCTTGGTGATGTCAACTTGTGATGCATGTCATATTAGAGCCCATAAACATCACCTAAAAATTCGTAAAAAATACAAAAAAATTCATAGTTGGTAATTTAGTATATGAATGAAATATCAACAGCCACACTTGTTTAACCAAATTTCTTAAAATTAGATTTTTTTTATCTCATGTTTATGATATACTAGTAGCAGAGTAGTACTTGACTACATTACTCGTTTTAAGGCCCACACAAGCCCACTCGCGTTAGGTTAGTAGGGAAGGACGCCTCCCTCACGCAGTCTCCTCCCACTCTCCCCTCGCGCCACCGCCACCGCTTTCTCCCCGTCGCCTTCGTCCCCCTCACCTCCCCCCTAAGCCGCGACGCACGCTACACCCCTTCGCTGAGACGCGTGCCACACCACGCTCGGCGCGACGTGCGCCACACCTCTGACAGCGAGATCTCTGGAGGAGGAGGGACCCAGCAGTGGCGACGACGATGACGACTAGAGGAGGGATCCAGCGACGACGGCGACGACGACGACTAGGAGGAGGAGGAGGGATCCAGCCACGAGGTCGACGCGAGGACGAGGACATGGTGGCGAGCAGGCAGCGACGAGGAGTAGAGATCCCTCCACTCCGACAGTGACAAGGTCAGTGGCGAATCTAGGATTTGAGTTTATGGTATGCCGCTCTAAAAATGTCTTTTATAATTCGGTAAATCCATTCTACCAACTCGGTAATAATTGTAAAATTAACAACAATTCAGTGGGAATTGCAGGGTATGCCGGTGCATACCCGGCATACCCTGTGGCTCCTTTGTATAAGTACATGTGGACATACTTAGCTGTTGATGGTATACATACTTAGCATTTCCCTTTAAATTGACTCTTATATTTGGTTTTGCTCTTGTTCCTATGTACATGTGCACATTCTCTCCAAGTTGAATAAGTACCTCATCAGCAACAGAGGCAGCCTGCATCTTCCTCTTTAAAATGGTAAGGTCGCATTGCCTGAACTAATTTTTTGGTTACTGAATTTTGCATTTATGTTAATGGTTTACCTTAGAACCAATGATATTATAGTGGGCTAAAATAGTTATTGTAATTGTTTTCTTATGTGTTTTCTCATGCTTAGCTGCTAAGCATGGTTAACTAAAAATGTTCTCTACTTATCTCCTGTTGTAGCATGTCTCCTGGGAGAGCTAGCAGTATGGTCTGCTTTTTGTGCTATTCTTAGACACTGAGCTGACCTTTCTCAAAATCCCTTGACTATTAATTCACAGGATAAATCTGACGAGGGCTATAGACCTGGGCCACACGATGAAGAAGAGGGTTATGGCACTGCTAGTGCACAACAAGACCAGGTGGGTGGGGATCAGCGCCGAGGCAGAGCGCCAAGGACATCCACAAAGTGGCCAAGTGACACAATGATAGTCACTGACGTCGTCATAGGGGGGATGCCAGTACCATTGTCTCAAAAGCGCAGGTTCAGGGCGCTTGCGGGGCTCGTTGCTAGACAAAAGATACCTTTGCACTTGCCAGAATTCAAAGAACTAAGGAATGATGAAAAGTGGGACTTGTTTGATAAGCATGTGCAGAAACACTTGGCGTTCCAGGAAGGTGTGAAACCGCAGGCATTCAAACTTTTCTGGAAGACAGCAGCCAAGGCATGGAGACAATTCAGATTTCAGCTTAGGCGAGATTTTATCAGAAAAGGACTTGAGCCATTTACAAGGCACCCGTTTATCGTCCCGGAACAGTGGAAGGAGTTCATGAAACAGGAGGAAACTGAGCAAGCCTCTTCTGCTAGTGTCAAGTTCAAAGAACTCCGAAGCCGGAACACAAACAAGCACAGCATGGGTCCAGCTGGTTATACTGTGAAACTAGAACAATGGGAGGAAGAGGACAGACAATTAGCTGCAGCTGGGATCCCCAACCCATATGACGCCTACCCTGACGATCGTTCCAAGAATTGGCTGCGAGCAAGGAGTAAGCTGGTGATTAAAGTCCGTGTTGCCGTGATAGTGTTCAACAACAAAGAAACTGAAAAAGTGGCTGCAGACATCAAGGAGAAGAATGCATGTGCAGAATCTTCAGGAATGGCAGGGCAGAGGGAGTATGATGTGCTAAGTCAGTGCTTGGGCCGCCCTGAACAACCAGGTCGCGTGCGTGGTGTCTCCAGCTACCAGGGCTGGAAGTATGGATGGCCTCAGCACGCTTCCATGTACAGGAAGGGGAAGAGGATGAATACCGACGCATCAGTTGATACGGAAAAGATAAAGGAACAAATCAAGCAAGAACTGGTGGCTGAGATGCAGATGCAGAACATGCAGATGCAGAATAGTTTACTAAAGAGGTTGTGTTGTCACCAGGTGGTGTTGTCACCAATGTCCAATCACGCAAGCCCTTCACCCGCCACACTAAAGAGCAGTTGTGCATCCACAAATAATATAGGTTTGATCGATGGCACTGCAGAGTTGACGATGGAGGTGCGCTGTGACGATCGTACACAGCAAGACCTTATATGCATGTTGACTGAACCCACATACTGTGGCCTATGGATCACGTGGAAGGGTCTTTAATGTGAGGCTGCAATTGGTCTTGTTCATCCAGAGCAGACTACGCTACATACAGTCCCGATTCATAAAGACTGTGTTGTGGTTGAAGTGCTCTTTGTATATGATATCTTTGCGGATGAACTGGTGGAATACTCTCCTAATGACGAGGTGATGACACTCCGACAAGCTAAAGGACAAAGGTTATAGTGGAGAAGGTGTCGGATTCACATCAAGGGAGCACCAACATTTAAATCTCCTTCACAGGCTACGGTACAGATTCCTTGTAGTTCACAGAGTACGGGACAGGTTCCTTCCTCACATGGTTCCCCACATCCTCCTCCTCCTCCTCCTCAATACCCACATCCGCAAGACGTTCCATTCGGACCTCCTCCTCGTCCTGAAAAACTTGCATCCCCACCTCCTCCTCGTCATCCTGAAAAAACAGAAAAACTTGCATCCCCACATCCACAAGATACACCAAATATTCCATCCCCACCTCCTCCTCCTCCTCCTCCTCATGAAACAACAAAACCTACACCCCCAAACGAAAGTGCTCAAAACAATCATGCCAAAGCAAGAGCCCAGATTGATATGTTGGCTCATACTGATAAATCTGCCGACGACATTTCGAAGAAAGCTGCAGGTACATCTGGGCCCAATACCTCTGTAATAGCTCCTGGTGAGACACCACTAGGCAAGAAAGCCCATGATAAATCTGCCGATGACATTTCGAAGAAAGCTGCAGGTACATCTGGGCCCAATACCTCTGTAATAGCTCCTGGTGAGACACCACTAGGCAAGAAAGCCCTTGAGAAACCTTCAGCCATTTCAAAGCAACAAGGAAAGAAACTTACCGAAAATAAAATCTCTACACCACGTACAACAGGCAAGAAAGCCCTTGAGAAACCTTCAGCCATTTCAAAGCTGCAAGAAAAGAAACTTGCCAAAAATAAAAGCTCTACACCACCTAGAGCAGGCAAGCAAGCCCTTAAGAAACCTTCTTCAGCCATCTCAAAGCAGCAGGAAAAGAAAAATGTTGTAAATAAAACCTCTAAGATGCCTACTAGAAAGTGATCTGAGAGAAACACCGAGAAGCATCCTTAGGCTATGACTAACCCAAAGCAAACTGAGAGAAACACCAAGAAGAATCCTTGGTCTATGACTAACCCAAAGCGATCTAAGAGAAACACCAAGAAGAATCTTTGGTCTATGATTAACCCAAAGCGATCTGAGAGAAACATCAAGAAGAATCCTTGGTCTATGGTTAACCCAAATTACAAATTCAGAAAGAGCCTTCTCAGTGATGATGATCTCAAAAAGGTGGATGCTCCTTGTACCAGAGATCTCCACACATTCTACATGGAACGTGCTAAGTCAGATGATGAATCTCCGATTATGGTCGCATTTCGGCCCGGGACCAATGCATGGCCTAAGAGAGGAGACGAATCGTCAAACGGACTCGAGCAGATACCTGTGCCACTCAGTGATTTGTATGATCTCTTCAACTTGGATGCTTTGGATCTGGTACTTCTCTGCTGCTTCATCTTGTAAGTTGCTTGAAAATTTAATTTACTTCTCACTAATCATTCTCTATCGAAATGTGTTTTTTGCCTCACATCATCTTTACCATGTATTTTGCCTCCTTACACTTTGTTTTTTCTTACTAATAGGAATATGGCTGTAGAAGTTGAGAAGATGGGCGCTGCAGTTGGCTTCCTTGATCCTGAATGCCTTTGCTCAACAACGTTGAACAGCAAGGATGACACTCCTGCTTTCTCTGTGTCCTATATGCGTCGTGCCTTCAAACTATATGCTAAAAAGAAACTCATCCTTACCGCTTATCTCAGTAGGAACCACTGGATTGTAGTGGCGATCATTCCGAAGCAGCAGAAGGTCTACTATCTTGATTCATTCAAGAGCATTAAGACTGATACTACCCCTTTCGAACTAATCGTTAATGAGTAAGTTATTTCTTTCTTAACCTGCGGACGTTCCTCAACAAATTGTGCAGAGTATATTAATTAATAGTGCCCTAACCATTGTTGCATATGTTTCGTTGTAGGGGTTGGGAATGTTACTGCACCGACAAGAAGTTGCCCTGCAGCACCTTGGAACATGTCAAAGATGTTAAGGTACATACCACTTATTTCCTCTTGTGGAAGCTAGTACTAAAGCTTGAGTTTATTTCTTCTCGATCACCACTATTTTTCTTTGTACATTTATTGCAGTGCCACCAACAACCTGCTGAATCCAAACTCTATGGCTTCTATTGTGCCTATCACATGCTTAAATTAAAAGATAGAGGCCCAAATATGGAGGTACTTTCTTGGGATCTTCATTTGTAAAACCTGCAACTGGGCACAGTTCTTGCTTATTAGCACTGCACATGTTTGGTAACCACCTATATATGTGTGCTGACTGGTGATATTGTTATATCCAGAGATTAGGGCTAAATGAGCATCTTCTCCACCACGACACGCTGGTCTATGTTCGTGATAGAATTGCCACATTCCTCATGAACAGGTGATTGCAGTCGATGGAAAATTTTATGCTGATGAAACTGTGTGGGCTAATATTGTACATGGTGAATAGGAAATTTTTGCATTCCTCCTTGTCCCATGAATTTTGTGATATTGTTGTCAAGCTAGTTAACTATGGCTGTGATATTGTTGTCAAGCCAGTGATGCTTCTTTACTTGAGATGATGATGCTGAATTTTGTCATATGATGCATGTGAATTATGTGGATTTCTGTGAATTTGGATGCTGGATCTAATTTCTGTGAATTTAATCATATCCTGGCTGGTTCTAGGATGCAGCCCCTGATGGCTGCCAAATCCTGGCTGGTTCCAGGATGCAGCCGGCAAGCAGGCAGCAGGTTACTGTAGGGGTGGCCTACGTAGGTGTTAATTAAAGCTCGTTACAAACACTGATCAGTGAGTAACGGGCTTCATTCGAAACTCCCGTTACAAACATGCTAACAATGTAATGGTTGTTGTTTTCGTGCCCGTTACCAACGTTCCCTGTGGGCCCAGAGAAACAATCATTTTCACGTGACCGGTGACTAGTTGTGGTAACGGTTGTTGTTTGATGCCCATTACGAATCCTAGTTGTGCTGAGACGCGCATGAAATAGACGCGTCTAATTTCGTCTAGATAGAGGAGACGCAAGTACATAGCACGCATCTCCGATGTTGAGCTACTGTAACGGGCTCTGTTTTCGTGCCCGTTACCAAAGTTCCCTGTGGGCCCAGAGAAACAGTCATTTCACTTGACCGGTGGCTAGTTGTGGTAACGGTCATTGTTTGATACCCGTTACGAATATGTGTTATCAGTAACAGGCATATGCCCGTTACCTTTCTTGGCTCATTTGTAACACTTGATCGGTAACGGACGCTTTGCCCGTTACTAAAGGCAATCTATGCCCGTTACCAAAGTGAGTTTTTCACGTAGTGAATGGATGTAGGCCTTACATTAGTGTAGACTCAACAGCCCTCAATGGCCTTTGGAATGGACACATGCCAGTAGCTCAAGCTTTGGATGGCCACAACTGGATGTTTCCTTTGGCATTTGGCTCCTTTGAGTCAGAAACTAAAGAAAACTAGAAATGGTGGATGGAGCAGCTGAGCAAAGCAATTGGGCCAATTGACTACTTAGCTGTATGCACTGATGCCTGCAAGGGTCTTTAATCAGCAGTGGCAGCAGTTTGGCCTCATGCTAAAAAGAGGGAGTGCTTCAGGCATTTGATGGAAAATTTGAAGAAATATTACCATGGAGAGGTGTATGCCAAGAACATGTGGCCAGCAGCAAGGGCTTATACTGAAAGCAAATTCAACTATTTTTTGACAAGGTTGCAGCAAGCCCTGAGATTGTTGATTGGCTGAGTGACCACCATAACCTACTATGGGCCAGGAGCAAGTTTAGTACATTGTCCAAATGTGATTACATCAACAACAACTTGGTTGAATCTTGGAATTCCTGGATCAAAGAATATAAGGACCTGCATGTCCATTGTTTGGCAGATGCAATAAGAGAGAAGACACTCACTATGTTTGCCAAGAGGAGAAGGATCTCAGTTGCTTTGAATCCTGGCATCTTGCCTGCTGTGATACACCAGTTGAATGCAGCCTCCAGGGGTTTAAGGCACCTGAGAGTGACCAAGGGCCATCCAGATGAAGCTGAAGTTACAGAAATGTACAAGGATGAAGAGGTTAGGAGGCATGTTGTTCATCTACAGCTCCATACATGTAGTTGCAGAGAGTGGCAGGTCACTGAGAAGCCATGTCCACATGCCCTGGCTGTCATCACAAGTATGAGGCAGCCACAAATGGACTTGTTTGTACACAAATATTATTCAGTGGAGAAATTTCAAGCAGCATACCATGGTAATATCCCACACATCACTGATAGAAACCAATGGCCTCAAGTTGACAAAGGTTTTAAGTTACTGCCACCAATTGTTACTGAGAAGAAGGGTCCAGGCAGGACAAAGAAGAATAGGTTCCTTGGACCTCAGGAAAGAAGTGGAAAAAGAACAAGACAGGTGCAATGTAAAGGATGCAAGAAATATGGAAACAGGAGTTCTAGCTGGAGATGTCCACTAACAGGAACAAAGAAAAAGTTAAATAATTGCAAACTTATTTCCTTTCCAGTTTATGAATTGTCACATGTTTATCTCATTTAACCTAAGCTTTTGTGTTTGTGACAGGAAAAGGACAAAGAAGACTGCAGGAGCAAGACCTGGAAGACCAAAGAAGGCCAAGACAGCAACAGATGAGGGTACAAGTGTTCAATCTTCACCGAGGACTAGAGCAGCAGCAGCGTAAGAAACAGTAGCAAGAACAGCCAAAGAAGCCCAGCTGGCAGCAGATAAAGCAACAGTAGCAGCTCAAGCTGCAGCAGCTAAAGAAGCAAGATCAGCAGCAGCTAAACAAAAAAGATCAGCAACAGCTAAGCAAAGAAGATCAGCAGCAGTTCAAGAACCTGAAGCAGCAGCATCTCAAGAACCTGAAGCAGCAACATCTCAAGAACCTGAAGCAGCAGTAGCTAAGACAGATGACCTTGATGTGCCACCTCTAGAGACTGAACCAGCTAGTACCCCTCGAACACCACCAAGGAACATTAATCTTCAGTTGCAAATTGTGAACCAGGTGGAGGTGGTAGTCCATGCTGCTGCCACAAAGATAACACCAAAGAAGAAGCTAGCTACCAAGATCAGGATGAAGAGTCCAGGTAAGAAGAAGAGTCCAGCCAAGAAGAAGAGTCCAGCCAAGAAGGGGAAGAAATGAGATTGATCCTTGTGGGTAGTTTCTTTTGTGAACTTTATTTTGTGAACAAACTGTTATGTAAGTGGCCACAATACATCCTTCTGTATGGATGTGGAACTGTTGAGTGGCTAGCTCCTCAGAAATTGTGATCTGGGATGTGCTCGCAAAAACTTGTTTGCTGTAATGTGCTTGCATGAACCTGTATGGATGTGCTTGCATGAACCTGTATGGATGTGCTTGCATGAACCTGTGATCTGTGATCTTTGTGGATGTCCAGTATGGAATGTGTTCTTTGTGATCTGTTCTCTGTAAGGCAGATTTGAATGTGTTCAATTGATGAAGTTTGTGATCTGTTCTCTCTATGGAAGATTTGAATGTGTTCAATTCATTTGTTCAAAATGGATTCACACAAATGGATTGCACAAAATGGATTCACACAAATGGATTGCAAATATTTTTCATTCAATTGTTCCTTCCCCAGTACATCACCAACACACATCCAAACACAACACAAACAACACACACAATCATCATGTTGATCTTCCAGAGCATATTATCCACCTTCTCCTCTAGTTTTCTCTGCTTCTCCTTTTCGTTCCTTTTCTGGGCGTCCTTTGAATCGACTTCATCATCAGCAAGGAATGCCTCGTCGACAGGCATTCCTTCATCTTCCCAGTTCGATGAACAACTACGACGCCAGTATTCTTGAGCATCTGGAAGTACTCTTTATCGAAGTGATAAAAGCCGCAAAGCTTTGGAAACTGAAAATCATAAGCCACATCAAAACCCTAACTCAGATTTGAGGGATCCCCAGATTTGAGAGCAAGACAGCACATAGTACTCACCCTGTTTCTAGCACACTTGAAGTAAAGGCGTCCATGATTGTCACCCTCCTTCCTTGTCCGCCCCTCCACCACACGCCCCACACCGCAGTCCGGGCAACGTACTAGTGGAAATCCATTCTTATCACCAACTGGATCAAAGCAGATGCGCCTACTCTGGCCGCCTTGATGCCTGCTTCTGGCACGTCCACCTCCAGAGGACTCCGTGTAGTGCGACATGGTCGGGACGGAGAGGAATGCGAGGGCGGCGGCAGAAGAATGGGGATAGATTCGGGGGCAGGGCCGGCCGACGGATGGATAGGCGAAGGCCAGGGGCAGTGGCGGTCTTTTTGCACGCTAGCGTGGCCTCGAGTCAGCGTGGAACGGTGTCGTAGCGTGCCAGATGCGCAAAAGTGGTAAAATTGTAACCAAAATGAAACATCACTGGTCTATTAATATTTGGCACCATTAAAGTGACAAACAGGGAGTGGCCATCCGTTATAATGGTAAAAAGTTAAATATCCCATCGTCCACACATGTAATCGATGCACGCCACTGAAGATTCTGACCTAGATAGATTCCTATCACGTGTAGGCCTGACTATATTCCGAGCATCTCACATTTTACATAGTAACTTTAGCAATGCTACACCAAGCTCACATGACCGTTGTAGTCCTCGATAAATAGGCGAGTGCAGCATAGCATTCTTGAAAGGCAAGGCCAACACTCATCAATTCTCCGTCTTGCATTTCTCTACTTCAATGGGATACAAGGGTGAGATCATTTTGTTGGCTAATCTTGTTTACTTTATGTATGCATGGTATCGAGATGGTCACATTGTTAGCTTATGTAGGGTTTGTTCTTCATTTGTGTATGCAGTACGTGGGGAATGGCCGGGCAAGGAAGGGACGGAGCATGGAACTTGGAGGAGTCGGGGAAGGGGGAGCTGTCAGGCGCAATAGCACCTCACCACCACCCGGTTTAGCCGCTGCCATCGGCACCGCAGCAGCACCCAGCCCCAATGGCACTTCCACTTCTGCTGGTATCAGCACCTCAGCAGCACCCAGCCCCAATGGCACCTCCACTTCCGCTAGCATCGGCACCTCAGCAACACCCGGGGGTGATGCCACCTTTAGTTCAGCCGCTGGCAATGGCAGCTCAGGATCAGCTGAACCTCGTGGCACCACCTTTTTGCCCACGGCCCAAGCCGCCAGGTCTGTTGTTGCCTGTTGAAATGCCACCCCCGTGGCCAGTGCTCATTGAACAAGATGAAACGCATGACCTGAAATGGTCTGTGTTGCTTTGGCTTCAGCAGGGCGGGCCCGCCCGTGTTTATCACGAAGCAATGTGGGTGTGCCCTTTTTGCCACAGGGGTCACAGACAACGGACCATTCGTGACCTGCTATTACACACGCATAACATCATCATTCCACCTGCCTGGGTTTGGGAAACAAGGGCGAGGCATCACGCTTTGGAGGAGTATCTGATCCAGGAGCCACGTTTTGCTGCACACCGTGCAGTGGCTGGATTTCCATGAGCCCGTGATGGTAGTAGTATGTCATGATGGTAGTAGTATGAGCCGTGATGGTAGATGCTAGTAGTATGTGGTGATGTTAGTAGTATG
The DNA here is from genome assembly GCA_036936925.1 of Cenchrus fungigraminus. Taxonomy (NCBI): domain Eukaryota; kingdom Viridiplantae; phylum Streptophyta; class Magnoliopsida; order Poales; family Poaceae; genus Cenchrus; species Cenchrus fungigraminus. The sequence goes on along the minus strand of CM072772.1, from coordinate 73,069,084 downwards.
AGCCGTGATGGTAGATACTAGTAGTATGTCGTTCAGAGTATGTCGCTGTAGTTCCAACTATGGTGGATCGATCCATCCTCATGTGTAATCAATGCGTATGCATGCATTTGTGTCGTTTGTATTTGGATTGTGTTGTTTCTAATAAAAATGGTAATGTGTGTGTACTCCCTCGGTATAAATTTGTTGTATACAGAAAGTCCATTCCATTAATTTCTTAAATACCGGATGAACACAAGACGAAAGTCCGATTTGTAGTTTTCAGTCAGACCGGATTAAACTGTCACTGCTACGCAATGAGAAAACCAACATCTTACAAGGAAAAATAGTAGTAGTAGTAGTAGTATTCAATCAGACCAGACTTCTACTTCTTCTATTCCTACTTCTACTAGTAGCAGTTACCACTAATCCACTAATCAAGGCACCGCTTCTTTGTCGATGGTGCACCCGGCGCCTTGTTGCAGCTGCTCATGGACGAGGATGTCACTCTGTTGCCGCCGCTCGTGGAAGATGGTGGCGGACCTCCCAGGGTGCCGCCCACGGATGAGGCCGTCCCTCCAATGCCGCCGCTAGAGGATGATGTCGCCGCTCCATGGCGGCCGGTCGAGCACGGCCTTGGCGCCGCTCCATGGCGGATGATGACAGCCGGTCGATGATGGCCTCTGCTCGGTGAGGATGGCAGAGATCGACTGCCGCCGACCGATGAGGATGAGAGAGGATGATGGCGCTTGGAGACGACAGTTCCCCGGCGAGTGGCGGTGCTTCCGCGCCCCTGACCCCTGGCACCTCTTGCTGACTTGCGAGGGGTGCGATGTTTCAGAGGCACATGATCTTGGATTTCACTTTGTTCCACAAACTCCGAATCATCAGAGGATGTGTCAACCACCACTCGAATAGGACTCCGCTCTGCCTCCTCTTCATCAGTGAGAGCCAGGTGTGGTTCGAGGACCGGTGGATGGTCGCTTCCTGGTGTGATGAGTGATTGACAACGTGGTGTGGACTGATTCTTGGCTAAGTATTGCAGGTGCAGGTTGCGGCTTGACTGGTGCAGGTGCAGGTGAAGAACAAGCGTGAAAGGTCGTTGCCGGTGAGGCCTCCAGGTGTGGAGAAGACAAGTAGGCTTGGTTCGAGGGACCCGGTGGCCAGCGGGGTCAAGTGCGGGCCGCATGGTGGCAAGAACGGCAAGATGAAGTCATGGACGGTTTCTTGGTTGAGCCTCAAAACCAAGGTCGAGCCGGGACTACGTGGGAGCCGAGTCATGAGTGGTGATTGGCGGAGGCTACAACGAGTTCGCGGGGTTTCCGGTGGTTCACCAGAAAACCATTGGGTTCCTTGGTTGATCCACAAAGCCAAGACCGAAGAACCGAAGACGGAGGTGCAGCAGCTCCAGACCGGTCTGACCGGTGGGTCTGACCGGTCTGACCGGTGGGTACCGGTCTGACCGGTGAGGAGCACCGGTCTGACCGGTGTGCGACGACGCAGTCCGGAATCTTCGAAGCGGAGGACACGCGTCGGGATCGCAAGGCTTGCGTCGAGGCTAAGCAAGTTTGCGGTCGCTGGGCATCCGTCCGATGGTGCGAAGACAAAGACTTCCAATTTCGCCCTCGAGGGGCATGTATCCCTAGTTAGCTAGTAAGGGTATTTTAGTCTTTCGGTTGCCTCCATATAACCCAAGTGGTGAGAGGATGGCAGCAATCTCTTGGAACCCTAGCTCATTTGGTTTTCCTATTTTCCTTCCTATTTTCTTAGGATTTTCGTAGGACTAGCTTGAGAGCTTCATGGTGAGATCTTGTGAGAGGGAAGGATGATCGGGCGGCAAGCTAGACCTTGTATGAACCTCTTTGGTATGTATAGATGATTCGGCGTGGTTCCTCAAGGCTTGGTTGTGTCTTTCCCGTTTCTCCTTTTTGGTGATTTTCGGAGCCGTTTCTTGGCGATTTTCTTGGAGCGATTTCGAGGCCTTTCTCTTTGGGATTTGGTGGGGGATGTATGCATGAACCCTTCGTGGTTCTTTTCCCTTTGATTCCCCTTCCAAATCCGTGAGCAAAGGGGCTCGATTTTGGGGTTTTCGTGGCTCTAGGGTTAGAGGCGTTCTTGGTGGGATTTCTTCGATTCCTCTTGATTTGACAAGTTTTGGTGGACCAAATCTTGGCTATGGAGTACCCATGAGGTGTTCCTACTATCCCCAAAGTCTTGTGCAAAACCGTGGAGCGGATCGGGAGATCGGGAGTTGGATTTGGAGGAGTAGACTCGCGGGCGCTGTTCATCCCGAGCTGCCCAGGCACGACCGGTCTGACCGGTGCTCTTGACCGGTCTGACCGGTGCTAGCCCTTGGTGGGTTTTTGTCTCGGGGAACAGCCTTGTCCGTGTGGTTTTGTCCCGTGGTCCTGCTGATCAGTTCTTGGAGTGTTTGGAGTTGTTTTGCTAGGATTTGTGAGGGGTTCTTCTTCCTCACAGGTTGTGTTTCGTGGTGGTTTTTGTTCCAGGGCCTAGAGGATTCACTGAGGCTTCCTGGAACGTTTGCTGTGCGGCTGCTGTAGCCACCGGCCTGACTGGCTCTGTCCACCGGTCTGACCGGTGTCACCGGTCTGACCGGCGCAGGCCATCGGTCTGACCGGTGTAGCACAGGCAGCAAGCCGTGCAAGTTTCCGCTGTGTGTTTTGGTGAGTTTTGGCTAGGAAGGTTGAGTGTTGGTTCCTAGGACCAGTAGCACTCTAGTGGCTGCGTGGTCTTGACCAACTTGGGTAGTTGGGTCGGAGACGTGAGTTGGAAGCTGTGTTCGTCTTGTTGGAGTTCCCATCTCCTTCGAGAAGAATTTTTATCGGCTCCCATTCACTCCCCCCCTCTCTGGTTCGCCTAATCGGTCCTTCAATTGGTATCAGAGCCGGTTCGGGTCTTTATTGACTCTTACCAGTCTAAGATCCAAAGATGGCGTACCAGGAACGGGGTTCGGGTCCTCCGCACTTCGATGGGAAGAACTACCAGATGTGGCAAAGGCGGATGGCGGCGTTCCTCCGCGGAAAGGGTCAGATCCTTTGGGATGTCACGGTGAACACAGCTTATGTTCATCCGATGAACTTCCTTGCTCCAGGATCGAGGGATATGTTCGAAGCCAACAACAAGGCTGTCGACTACTTGTTTCGTGCTCTGTGTCAGCCTAAATTCGATCGGGTTCAGACAGAGGACTTAGCTTGTAGGATTTGGGAGCAGTTGAAGGATGCTCATGCTGGGAATGCTCAGGTTCAGGCTCGGATGTACGCGACTTACCGGAGAGAGTACGAGAACTTCACTCATCTCCCCGGTGAGTCCGTCGATGCCCTTTTCCAGCGATTTACGGTCGTTGTGAACAACATGAGAGCCAATGTGGACGTCCTTCCATACAATGATCATGATAGAGCCGTGAAGCTCTTGCACTCGTTGGATCGTACCGTATGGGACGGGAAGTTTGAGGCTATTGTTGAGTCCGAGAAGTATGACACCTTGACGGTGAACGAGCTGTTCTCGAAGCTCAAGTCGGCTGAGTTGGACCGTGGTATGACAGCCAAGATCGAGAGCCCGACTGATTCTCATAGTCTCGCTCTCGTTAGTGGCAAAGGAGTCAAGTCTAATGCTAACGCATCCTCCAGGATGTACTCTTTGTCTTCTTTGATGTCTTTGCCAGATGAGGAGTTCGACGTGCTTGGAGAGGACGAGCTGGCGTTGCTGACCAGGCGGTTCGAGAGGCTGCACGAGAACCGGGTGAACTCAAGGAGGAACTCGAGAGCGTGTTTCAAGTGCGGCAAGACCGGACACTTTTTCGCCGAGTGTCCGAAGGTGAACAACCACGACAAGCACAAGTCCAAGGACAAAGGAAGAAGATCCAAGAAGAAGGAACATGAACATGGGAAGAAGACACGGACCCGAGAAAAGATCAAGAGATCGAGCGACATCGACTCCGACTCTGAGGATGTGTCATCAAGCTCGAGTGAAGAAGAAGAAGAAGAGGACAGCAAGAGGAAGCACAGAAAGAAGAAGAAGGACTTCGGCAAGTACTTGAACGGCCTTTGCTGTACCGCAAGCAAGACTTCGAGAGGCTGCAACAAGAAGGATGGGCTATGCGGCATGGCACGCAGCTCCGGCAGCAAGAGAAGCCAGAAGAACGCCTCGGAATCAGACTCCGACTCCGAGGATGAGGTATGTGATGAGCTCTCTTCTTTACGCAAGGAGAATGAGGAGTTGGTTGACTTGCTTGATAATCGCGATCACATGCTTAGAGAGGCTAAGAAGCTTAGGAAGGAGCTTAGAGCTTTGCTTGAAGATGCTAGGACTAGAGTGGCTGAGCTAGAAACACAGGTTCTTGATGGCAAGCTTGAAATTGATTCGCTTAAGGCTAGCCCTGTGGTTTCTGATGAGATTGATTGTGCTGATTGCTCTGTTTTCCTAGCTGATTTGACTGCTCTTAGGGAAAAGCATGCCTCCAAGTGTGAGGAACTAGATGTGCTTAGGGTTGAGTTGGCTGAGCTGCAATCTAGACCCACTTTGCTTGGTGCATGTACTTCTTGCCCTGGTTTGCATGAAAAAATTGCTGAGCTTCGTTCTCGCATTGTTTCGCTTGAGGCTGATTTGAAAGTGCCTATTCCTACTGCTTGCTCTACCTGTGAATTACATGCTGTGAAGAATTTGGAACTTGCAAAATGTGTTGATCATTTGCAGGATGAGAACAGTAAGTTGCGTGAAGTGCTGAGTTGGTTGTCTAGTCAGGAACCTCAGCTTGGCATGATGATTTCCGGTTATAAGCGCTTTGATGGTTGGGCTTTGGGATCTGTTAAGTTTGGTGAGAGCAGTGGTGTGAGAGAAGGGAAATTTGGGAATACTCCAGTTCCACCACAACCAACACCCAAAGACAAGTTTGCACCCAAGCCAAACCAGTTGCTTAAATCGAGAGAAAAACCAAGTGAGAAGCCTAGTGAGAAACCTAGTGAGAAGCCTTGTGAAGAGCCACACCCGAAACCTAAGCCAAGACCAATTCGTTTCCATTGTGAATTTTGTGGAAAGGATGGTCATAAGAGAGAGTTTTGCTTTAAGAAAAGAAGAGAGGCGAGATTGGCTAAGGAGTGGGCGAACAAGGACAGGTACCACCCTTCTCATGGTGTGCCTGAGCCTCGTATGCCACTACCTAAGGGAAAGGGTGTTGTGCATATGGTTCCAGCATGGAGAGATAGGAGAGCTTCAGGTGGAGGCAGGTTTGCTGGCCGAGGACCACCGGCCAGACCGGTCAGAGTGACCGGTCAGACCGGTGCTAGGCAGAGTGCTGGACAGTTTGGTTTCCGGGATTGTGAAGCTAGAGGGTTCAGCCTGTTTGGTCGTGGAACAGGTGGTAGGCGCTTTGAGTCTGGTGGTGTTGAGTTTGCTGGACGTTCTCCACCTCGTGATCAATACGAGTTTGGGAGAGGTCGCAGTTTTGAGTCTCAGAAGGGCTACGGACCACGGTTTCCCTTTCGTGGTACTCGTACTCCTCCAGTGAGACGGGAGTGGTTTTCCCATGGTGGTTCCAGGTTTGATAGGTTAGACGGGATGGATCGCAGTTTTGATAGGCGCGGTAGGATGGATGTTGCTAACCCTACTTTTGAGGAAATGGCCCGGCACTGGTTTGACACCTTTGGTACTAACCCCAGTGTTGAGTCGTTTGCTCGCTCTCGCTCTTGGTTTTGAGTTGCAGGTGGGAGGCCCGGAGAACATTTGGTTGATATCGGGGGTGGTTCTCCGGCCTCATACCCCAGTGATGATATGGAGGTACATCACTTTCGGGGACGGTGGACAAGGATGGGTGACTTCTGAAGAAATGATCAAGGTAAGTATTTTTGTGATCTTCAAATGTGTGGCCTTGGTCAAGCCACTTGGTTCGTTTTGCTCCTTGCCCTATCTCATGTATGTAAGGTGAGCTTTGTATGCTCTTTGACCTTAATGCATGAGTTTAGGGGGAGCCTGTGTGCTTAGTGTGCTCTTTGCTCTATCATGTGTACTAAGGGTGAGCTTTGTATGCTCTTTGGCCCTAGTGCATGTGTTTAGACGGAGCTTGTGAGTTTTGTTCTCCTTTGCTCTTTTGCCGGTGGTGTCGAGCCCTTTTTGCCTCCCCTCGAGGAGCCGGTCGTTTGTGAGCTTTGTGTGTGCGAGCTCCTTTGTAGCATATGTATAGCTTTCCTTTGTGCATTTCTTGCTTTTGGCATGGCATATGTAGCATGATGTATAGGCATCTTTGTATCTAAGGTTGCATGCATTTTGTATCATATGCATTGTTTAGGAAAGACTTCTCTTATACACATTGTTCACCATGGAATGACATATATGTCTTTGTGAGCTAATTTGGTAAGCTATGGTTAGTTTGGCTTAGCTCTTGATAATCTTGGTTTGTATCCATGGTTGATGGCTATGTTTTTGAAAAATTTCATATATATGCTCTCTTGTGAGTAAATGCCTTTACATGATCTTGACATGTTTTAGTGGCTTGGCTATGCTTAATTTGTGGTTGGATAGCTTATTTTGATCATATGGGGCCAAAGGCTCATTTGCCATCATGGATGTTTAGCCCTCATGCTTCATCTTGTGGAGGGGCATAAGTTCCTTTTTGTCGCAAAGACATTTCATGTACCAATTAAAAATCTGAAAATGAAATGTAAATTGCTTGAAAAATGTGCTCCCATGTCATATGTGCTAATTTTAATTTGCTTTGGGTGCTAAATCGTTGCATGATGCCTACCAATGAGAAGTCTCATATATAGAAGTAGGCACATGGCTCGGTGGCTTTGACATGACATGAGGTGCTTGTGGGTGTTTATGATGGTCTTATGCTTAGAATGGTTGTCCTAGCATGAAGTTTGTGTGGCTTTGCCATTTTGACATGTTTTGCTCATGTTTAGGACTTTGCTCATGAGAGGGTAATTTTTCGCAAAATTGCTAAATTCTATCTTAGCTTCGCCCAATGGTTGTGAAACTTGGTGATCATGAAGTTTATGTCTTTACGAAGCTATAGAGTATCTAACTTGCTCGTTTGGACATGTGTAGCATCCTATGTTGAATTTTGTCTATTTGAGAAGCTCTAGGTTGCATTTTTTTGCATTTTTGGCTTGATTCATGCATTGTCAACAAGGGGGAGAAGTTTGAGCATGTTTTGGCCTACTGAATGCATTTGGAAGGTTTTCAGGTGGTTTCGAGCTATTTTTGGGCTCTGTTGTGCACCGGTCTGACCGGTTGAGGTCACCGGTCTGACCGGTCAGAGTGCTGGTCCTGTTCACATGTTGCCCACCGGTCTGACCGGTGGTGTCGACCGGTCTGACCGGTCAGAGCTGAGCTGTTGCAGCTGCTCTGTTTTGTGAAGTGGTTCGCATGCATTTGTCCAGGGGGAGTTGCATCGGTTCAGGGGGAGCTTGCATGTGTGCAGGGGGAGCTCTTTGTGGTTTTCGAGCTTTGGTTTGATGGTTTGTGCTCTTTGCTTGAGCATGTTTTGTCTCGGATGTGTCGAGCCGTTGCCCTTGCCTAAGGGGTCCGAGACTTGTCTTCTTCAAGTGATCTTGCTCTTTGCCTTTTCTTTGGCTTTCGATCGCTTGTTGGAGTTTCTTTTAGTCGTTTCTTTTCTTTTCCTTTTCTCTTGGTTACCAAAACGTGTGTGTTGTCAATGCACTCATCAAGGGGGAGATTGAGAGCCAGGTGTGGTTCGAGGACCGGTGGATGGTCGCTTCCTGGTGTGATGAGTGATTGACAACGTGGTGTGGACTGATTCTTGGCTAAGTATTGCAGGTGCAGGTTGCGGCTTGACTGGTGCAGGTGCAGGTGAAGAACAAGCGTGAAAGGTCGTTGCCGGTGAGGCCTCCAGGTGTGGAGAAGACAAGTAGGCTTGGTTCGAGGGACCCGGTGGCCAGCGGGGTCAAGTGCGGGCCGCATGGTGGCAAGAACGGCAAGATGAAGTCATGGACGGTTTCTTGGTTGAGCCTCAAAACCAAGGTCGAGCCGGGACTACGTGGGAGCCGAGTCATGAGTGGTGATTGGCGGAGGCTACAACGAGTTCGCGGGGTTTCCGGTGGTTCACCAGAAAACCATTGGGTTCCTTGGTTGATCCACAAAGCCAAGACCGAAGAACCGAAGACGGAGGTGCAGCAGCTCCAGACCGGTCTGACCGGTGGGTCTGACCGGTCTGACCGGTGGGTACCGGTCTGACCGGTGAGGAGCACCGGTCTGACCGGTGTGCGACGACGCAGTCCGGAATCTTCGAAGCGGAGGACACGCGTCGGGATCGCAAGGCTTGCGTCGAGGCTAAGCAAGTTTGCGGTCGCTGGGCATCCGTCCGATGGTGCGAAGACAAAGACTTCCAATTTCGCCCTCGAGGGGCATGTATCCCTAGTTAGCTAGTAAGGGTATTTTAGTCTTTCGGTTGCCTCCATATAACCCAAGTGGTGAGAGGATGGCAGCAATCTCTTGGAACCCTAGCTCATTTGGTTTTCCTATTTTCCTTCCTATTTTCTTAGGATTTTCGTAGGACTAGCTTGAGAGCTTCATGGTGAGATCTTGTGAGAGGGAAGGATGATCGGGCGGCAAGCTAGACCTTGTATGAACCTCTTTGGTATGTATAGATGATTCGGCGTGGTTCCTCAAGGCTTGGTTGTGTCTTTCCCGTTTCTCCTTTTTGGTGATTTTCGGAGCCGTTTCTTGGCGATTTTCTTGGAGCGATTTCGAGGCCTTTCTCTTTGGGATTTGGTGGGGGATGTATGCATGAACCCTTCGTGGTTCTTTTCCCTTTGATTCCCCTTCCAAATCCGTGAGCAAAGGGGCTCGATTTTGGGGTTTTCGTGGCTCTAGGGTTAGAGGCGTTCTTGGTGGGATTTCTTCGATTCCTCTTGATTTGACAAGTTTTGGTGGACCAAATCTTGGCTATGGAGTACCCATGAGGTGTTCCTACTATCCCCAAAGTCTTGTGCAAAACCGTGGAGCGGATCGGGAGATCGGGAGTTGGATTTGGAGGAGTAGACTCGCGGGCGCTGTTCATCCCGAGCTGCCCAGGCACGACCGGTCTGACCGGTGCTCTTGACCGGTCTGACCGGTGCTAGCCCTTGGTGGGTTTTTGTCTCGGGGAACAGCCTTGTCCGTGTGGTTTTGTCCCGTGGTCCTGCTGATCAGTTCTTGGAGTGTTTGGAGTTGTTTTGCTAGGATTTGTGAGGGGTTCTTCTTCCTCACAGGTTGTGTTTCGTGGTGGTTTTTGTTCCAGGGCCTAGAGGATTCACTGAGGCTTCCTGGAACGTTTGCTGTGCGGCTGCTGTAGCCACCGGCCTGACTGGCTCTGTCCACCGGTCTGACCGGTGTCACCGGTCTGACCGGCGCAGGCCATCGGTCTGACCGGTGTAGCACAGGCAGCAAGCCGTGCAAGTTTCCGCTGTGTGTTTTGGTGAGTTTTGGCTAGGAAGGTTGAGTGTTGGTTCCTAGGACCAGTAGCACTCTAGTGGCTGCGTGGTCTTGACCAACTTGGGTAGTTGGGTCGGAGACGTGAGTTGGAAGCTGTGTTCGTCTTGTTGGAGTTCCCATCTCCTTCGAGAAGAATTTTTATCGGCTCCCATTCACTCCCCCCCTCTCTGGTTCGCCTAATCGGTCCTTCAATTGGTATCAGAGCCGGTTCGGGTCTTTATTGACTCTTACCAGTCTAAGATCCAAAGATGGCGTACCAGGAACGGGGTTCGGGTCCTCCGCACTTCGATGGGAAGAACTACCAGATGTGGCAAAGGCGGATGGCGGCGTTCCTCCGCGGAAAGGGTCAGATCCTTTGGGATGTCACGGTGAACACAGCTTATGTTCATCCGATGAACTTCCTTGCTCCAGGATCGAGGGATATGTTCGAAGCCAACAACAAGGCTGTCGACTACTTGTTTCGTGCTCTGTGTCAGCCTAAATTCGATCGGGTTCAGACAGAGGACTTAGCTTGTAGGATTTGGGAGCAGTTGAAGGATGCTCATGCTGGGAATGCTCAGGTTCAGGCTCGGATGTACGCGACTTACCGGAGAGAGTACGAGAACTTCACTCATCTCCCCGGTGAGTCCGTCGATGCCCTTTTCCAGCGATTTACGGTCGTTGTGAACAACATGAGAGCCAATGTGGACGTCCTTCCATACAATGATCATGATAGAGCCGTGAAGCTCTTGCACTCGTTGGATCGTACCGTATGGGACGGGAAGTTTGAGGCTATTGTTGAGTCCGAGAAGTATGACACCTTGACGGTGAACGAGCTGTTCTCGAAGCTCAAGTCGGCTGAGTTGGACCGTGGTATGACAGCCAAGATCGAGAGCCCGACTGATTCTCATAGTCTCGCTCTCGTTAGTGGCAAAGGAGTCAAGTCTAATGCTAACGCATCCTCCAGGATGTACTCTTTGTCTTCTTTGATGTCTTTGCCAGATGAGGAGTTCGACGTGCTTGGAGAGGACGAGCTGGCGTTGCTGACCAGGCGGTTCGAGAGGCTGCACGAGAACCGGGTGAACTCAAGGAGGAACTCGAGAGCGTGTTTCAAGTGCGGCAAGACCGGACACTTTTTCGCCGAGTGTCCGAAGGTGAACAACCACGACAAGCACAAGTCCAAGGACAAAGGAAGAAGATCCAAGAAGAAGGAACATGAACATGGGAAGAAGACACGGACCCGAGAAAAGATCAAGAGATCGAGCGACATCGACTCCGACTCTGAGGATGTGTCATCAAGCTCGAGTGAAGAAGAAGAAGAAGAGGACAGCAAGAGGAAGCACAGAAAGAAGAAGAAGGACTTCGGCAAGTACTTGAACGGCCTTTGCTGTACCGCAAGCAAGACTTCGAGAGGCTGCAACAAGAAGGATGGGCTATGCGGCATGGCACGCAGCTCCGGCAGCAAGAGAAGCCAGAAGAACGCCTCGGAATCAGACTCCGACTCCGAGGATGAGGTATGTGATGAGCTCTCTTCTTTACGCAAGGAGAATGAGGAGTTGGTTGACTTGCTTGATAATCGCGATCACATGCTTAGAGAGGCTAAGAAGCTTAGGAAGGAGCTTAGAGCTTTGCTTGAAGATGCTAGGACTAGAGTGGCTGAGCTAGAAACACAGGTTCTTGATGGCAAGCTTGAAATTGATTCGCTTAAGGCTAGCCCTGTGGTTTCTGATGAGATTGATTGTGCTGATTGCTCTGTTTTCCTAGCTGATTTGACTGCTCTTAGGGAAAAGCATGCCTCCAAGTGTGAGGAACTAGATGTGCTTAGGGTTGAGTTGGCTGAGCTGCAATCTAGACCCACTTTGCTTGGTGCATGTACTTCTTGCCCTGGTTTGCATGAAAAAATTGCTGAGCTTCGTTCTCGCATTGTTTCGCTTGAGGCTGATTTGAAAGTGCCTATTCCTACTGCTTGCTCTACCTGTGAATTACATGCTGTGAAGAATTTGGAACTTGCAAAATGTGTTGATCATTTGCAGGATGAGAACAGTATGTTGCGTGAAGTGCTGAGTTGGTTGTCTAGTCAGGAACCTCAGCTTGGCATGATGATTTCCGGTTATAAGCGCTTTGATGGTTGGGCTTTGGGATCTGTTAAGTTTGGTGAGAGCAGTGGTGTGAGAGAAGGGAAATTTGGGAATACTCCAGTTCCACCACAACCAACACCCAAAGACAAGTTTGCACCCAAGCCAAACCAGTTGCTTAAATCGAGAGAAAAACCAAGTGAGAAGCCTAGTGAGAAACCTAGTGAGAAGCCTTGTGAAGAGCCACACCCGAAACCTAAGCCAAGACCAATTCGTTTCCATTGTGAATTTTGTGGAAAGGATGGTCATAAGAGAGAGTTTTGCTTTAAGAAAAGAAGAGAGGCGAGATTGGCTAAGGAGTGGGCGAACAAGGACAGGTACCACCCTTCTCATGGTGTGCCTGAGCCTCGTATGCCACTACCTAAGGGAAAGGGTGTTGTGCATATGGTTCCAGCATGGAGAGATAGGAGAGCTTCAGGTGGAGGCAGGTTTGCTGGCCGAGGACCACCGGCCAGACCGGTCAGAGTGACCGGTCAGACCGGTGCTAGGCAGAGTGCTGGACAGTTTGGTTTCCGGGATTGTGAAGCTAGAGGGTTCAGCCTGTTTGGTCGTGGAACAGGTGGTAGGCGCTTTGAGTCTGGTGGTGTTGAGTTTGCTGGACGTTCTCCACCTCGTGATCAATACGAGTTTGGGAGAGGTCGCAGTTTTGAGTCTCAGAAGGGCTACGGACCACGGTTTCCCTTTCGTGGTACTCGTACTCCTCCAGTGAGACGGGAGTGGTTTTCCCATGGTGGTTCCAGGTTTGATAGGTTAGACGGGATGGATCGCAGTTTTGATAGGCGCGGTAGGATGGATGTTGCTAACCCTACTTTTGAGGAAATGGCCCGGCACTGGTTTGACACCTTTGGTACTAACCCCAGTGTTGAGTCGTTTGCTCGCTCTCGCTCTTGGTTTTGAGTTGCAGGTGGGAGGCCCGGAGAACATTTGGTTGATATCGGGGGTGGTTCTCCGGCCTCATACCCCAGTGATGATATGGAGGTACATCACTTTCGGGGACGGTGGACAAGGATGGGTGACTTCTGAAGAAATGATCAAGGTAAGTATTTTTGTGATCTTCAAATGTGTGGCCTTGGTCAAGCCACTTGGTTCGTTTTGCTCCTTGCCCTATCTCATGTATGTAAGGTGAGCTTTGTATGCTCTTTGACCTTAATGCATGAGTTTAGGGGGAGCCTGTGTGCTTAGTGTGCTCTTTGCTCTATCATGTGTACTAAGGGTGAGCTTTGTATGCTCTTTGGCCCTAGTGCATGTGTTTAGACGGAGCTTGTGAGTTTTGTTCTCCTTTGCTCTTTTGCCGGTGGTGTCGAGCCCTTTTTGCCTCCCCTCGAGGAGCCGGTCGTTTGTGAGCTTTGTGTGTGCGAGCTCCTTTGTAGCATATGTATAGCTTTCCTTTGTGCATTTCTTGCTTTTGGCATGGCATATGTAGCATGATGTATAGGCATCTTTGTATCTAAGGTTGCATGCATTTTGTATCATATGCATTGTTTAGGAAAGACTTCTCTTATACACATTGTTCACCATGGAATGACATATATGTCTTTGTGAGCTAATTTGGTAAGCTATGGTTAGTTTGGCTTAGCTCTTGATAATCTTGGTTTGTATCCATGGTTGATGGCTATGTTTTTGAAAAATTTCATATATATGCTCTCTTGTGAGTAAATGCCTTTACATGATCTTGACATGTTTTAGTGGCTTGGCTATGCTTAATTTGTGGTTGGATAGCTTATTTTGATCATATGGGGCCAAAGGCTCATTTGCCATCATGGATGTTTAGCCCTCATGCTTCATCTTGTGGAGGGGCATAAGTTCCTTTTTGTCGCAAAGACATTTCATGTACCAATTAAAAATCTGAAAATGAAATGTAAATTGCTTGAAAAATGTGCTCCCATGTCATATGTGCTAATTTTAATTTGCTTTGGGTGCTAAATCGTTGCATGATGCCTACCAATGAGAAGTCTCATATATAGAAGTAGGCACATGGCTCGGTGGCTTTGACATGACATGAGGTGCTTGTGGGTGTTTATGATGGTCTTATGCTTAGAATGGTTGTCCTAGCATGAAGTTTGTGTGGCTTTGCCATTTTGACATGTTTTGCTCATGTTTAGGACTTTGCTCATGAGAGGGTAATTTTTCGCAAAATTGCTAAATTCTATCTTAGCTTCGCCCAATGGTTGTGAAACTTGGTGATCATGAAGTTTATGTCTTTACGAAGCTATAGAGTATCTAACTTGCTCGTTTGGACATGTGTAGCATCCTATGTTGAATTTTGTCTATTTGAGAAGCTCTAGGTTGCATTTTTTTGCATTTTTGGCTTGATTCATGCATTGTCAACAAGGGGGAGAAGTTTGAGCATGTTTTGGCCTACTGAATGCATTTGGAAGGTTTTCAGGTGGTTTCGAGCTATTTTTGGGCTCTGTTGTGCACCGGTCTGACCGGTTGAGGTCACCGGTCTGACCGGTCAGAGTGCTGGTCCTGTTCACATGTTGCCCACCGGTCTGACCGGTGGTGTCGACCGGTCTGACCGGTCAGAGCTGAGCTGTTGCAGCTGCTCTGTTTTGTGAAGTGGTTCGCATGCATTTGTCCAGGGGGAGTTGCATCGGTTCAGGGGGAGCTTGCATGTGTGCAGGGGGAGCTCTTTGTGGTTTTCGAGCTTTGGTTTGATGGTTTGTGCTCTTTGCTTGAGCATGTTTTGTCTCGGATGTGTCGAGCCGTTGCCCTTGCCTAAGGGGTCCGAGACTTGTCTTCTTCAAGTGATCTTGCTCTTTGCCTTTTCTTTGGCTTTCGATCGCTTGTTGGAGTTTCTTTTAGTCGTTTCTTTTCTTTTCCTTTTCTCTTGGTTACCAAAACGTGTGTGTTGTCAATGCACTCATCAAGGGGGAGATTGAGAGCCAGGTGTGGTTCGAGGACCGGTGGATGGTCGCTTCCTGGTGTGATGAGTGATTGACAACGTGGTGTGGACTGATTCTTGGCTAAGTATTGCAGGTGCAGGTTGCGGCTTGACTGGTGCAGGTGCAGGTGAAGAACAAGCGTGAAAGGTCGTTGCCGGTGAGGCCTCCAGGTGTGGAGAAGACAAGTAGGCTTGGTTCGAGGGACCCGGTGGCCAGCGGGGTCAAGTGCGGGCCGCATGGTGGCAAGAACGGCAAGATGAAGTCATGGACGGTTTCTTGGTTGAGCCTCAAAACCAAGGTCGAGCCGGGACTACGTGGGAGCCGAGTCATGAGTGGTGATTGGCGGAGGCTACAACGAGTTCGCGGGGTTTCCGGTGGTTCACCAGAAAACCATTGGGTTCCTTGGTTGATCCACAAAGCCAAGACCGAAGAACCGAAGACAGAGGTGCAGCAGCTCCAGACCGGTCTGACCGGTGGGTCTGACCGGTCTGACCGGTGGGTACCGGTCTGACCGGTGAGGAGCACCGGTCTGACCGGTGTGCGACGACGCAGTCCGGAATCTTCGAAGCGGAGGACACGCGTCGGGATCGCAAGGCTTGCGTCGAGGCTAAGCAAGTTTGCGGTCGCTGGGCATCCGTCCGATGGTGCGAAGACAAAGACTTCCAATTTCGCCCTCGAGGGGCATGTATCCCTAGTTAGCTAGTAAGGGTATTTTAGTCTTTCGGTTGCCTCCATATAACCCAAGTGGTGAGAGGATGGCAGCAATCTCTTGGAACCCTAGCTCATTTGGTTTTCCTATTTTCCTTCCTATTTTCTTAGGATTTTCGTAGGACTAGCTTGAGAGCTTCATGGTGAGATCTTGTGAGAGGGAAGGATGATCGGGCGGCAAGCTAGACCTTGTATGAACCTCTTTGGTATGTATAGATGATTCGGCGTGGTTCCTCAAGGCTTGGTTGTGTCTTTCCCGTTTCTCCTTTTTGGTGATTTTCGGAGCCGTTTCTTGGCGATTTTCTTGGAGCGATTTCGAGGCCTTTCTCTTTGGGATTTGGTGGGGGATGTATGCATGAACCCTTCGTGGTTCTTTTCCCTTTGATTCCCCTTCCAAATCCGTGAGCAAAGGGGCTCGATTTTGGGGTTTTCGTGGCTCTAGGGTTAGAGGCGTTCTTGGTGGGATTTCTTCGATTCCTCTTGATTTGACAAGTTTTGGTGGACCAAATCTTGGCTATGGAGTACCCATGAGGTGTTCCTACTATCCCCAAAGTCTTGTGCAAAACCGTGGAGCGGATCGGGAGATCGGGAGTTGGATTTGGAGGAGTAGACTCGCGGGCGCTGTTCATCCCGAGCTGCCCAGGCACGACCGGTCTGACCGGTGCTCTTGACCGGTCTGACCGGTGCTAGCCCTTGGTGGGTTTTTGTCTCGGGGAACAGCCTTGTCCGTGTGGTTTTGTCCCGTGGTCCTGCTGATCAGTTCTTGGAGTGTTTGGAGTTGTTTTGCTAGGATTTGTGAGGGGTTCTTCTTCCTCACAGGTTGTGTTTCGTGGTGGTTTTTGTTCCAGGGCCTAGAGGATTCACTGAGGCTTCCTGGAACGTTTGCTGTGCGGCTGCTGTAGCCACCGGCCTGACTGGCTCTGTCCACCGGTCTGACCGGTGTCACCGGTCTGACCGGCGCAGGCCATCGGTCTGACCGGTGTAGCACAGGCAGCAAGCCGTGCAAGTTTCCGCTGTGTGTTTTGGTGAGTTTTGGCTAGGAAGGTTGAGTGTTGGTTCCTAGGACCAGTAGCACTCTAGTGGCTGCGTGGTCTTGACCAACTTGGGTAGTTGGGTCGGAGACGTGAGTTGGAAGCTGTGTTCGTCTTGTTGGAGTTCCCATCTCCTTCGAGAAGAATTTTTATCGGCTCCCATTCACTCCCCCCCTCTCTGGTTCGCCTAATCGGTCCTTCAATCAGACCACTGGAGATCCTCCCTTTCATCAGAAGAGGAGGAGGATGTGGCTTGCGCCGCACCTTTAGGAGACAATGGCTCCATGGGGAGAGGAAGAGAGCGATGTGCGAGGATGGGGTTTTTTTGTTGGTTGCAAGAGTTGGGAGAGGAAGAGGACGCTATGCGAGAATGGAGTTTTTTGTTGGTTGCAAGAGTGGGGAGAGGAAGAGGGTGCTGGGAGGAAGGGGGATATTTATGGCCAGAAGAACCCATTCAGCCATTATTAAAAAACTGCTCCCGAAAATATTAGAGTAGTTGTGGGATCCGTTCAGTTCAAACTAATTCAATTTTGACCAAATTTACACTTATATCTTCATATAATCTTATCGGGAAGTGAGAATTGCATTCTTTTGTGGACGGAAGGAGTACGTTCTGAGGAAGGGGGAAAGACCGTTCAGCGGTATGTTAACGAACCAGAAGAAATAATTGTAGTCCAAAAGGTCCTTTTAGCAATACATCAGTATACCGAACCTTCTGGACTACCTTTTCCACTCATTTGTCTTTGTTGGAGCTGTAACTCCTCCATTGTTCTCCCACAACCTTGTTCTTTGGCTATCCTATCAATGATGCCTCGTCCCTGGGCAAATCTTATTCCTGACATTGTTGTGAGCGTCGCCAATAAGATCAGTGATGCAAGAGATTTCATCATGTTCAAAGTTGTCTGCAAGGGTTGGAACTGCGCTCGTTCAGGTGAGGCACGCCCGTTTGACCCTTGGATTCTAAAATCTGAATTTATCGGTGAATCTGGAGCAGTGACATTCACATCCATCGCTGATATAAGGCTTTTTGAGGTCTCCTTTCCTGCATTGGCTAGGAAAAAGACTAGATTGATTGGTTGCGGCGGATCTGGAAGCCTAGTCGCCTTAGATTGTAGAGATTGGTGCAACGTGCTCATGCTGAATCCTTTGTCTCCTCGGAAGCACATTCGCCTTCCTCGACTTCCAAAATGGAGCCAAATGGCTACTCTCCAAGCTTGTATTTTGTGCCTTGAAACAGCAACTGTTGCAGAGTCATTTGTCGTGATTACTTTCTTTTTGCTAGAGAAATCGTTTGCAGCGCTTGGGTCATTACCCGTTTCCATGTGGCATTTGGGTAGCCAATCCGACTGGACTACACTACCTTCGGAAGATTTCTGGTGCAGTTCTTCTGAACACATGCGGATCTACTTGTGGCAAGATCTTCCAACACCTCCCCATCCTGTTGGACTTCGGTTGTCATGGGTTATTGGCATGGGCAACTCTTCTCTACTCGAAGGTGAAGACCGATTGTTCTTTGTTGTTCTGGAGGAGAAAGAAGCTGATGTGGCAGAATTAACTTTGCATTCATTCGTCGGGGACACTTGGCAGCCTATTCCCTGGGAGAGAGCTCCTGAGTTCTGGAATAAGATCATCTTGTTTGGTTCTGGCAAGTGCATTGTTACAGAAGAGCATGCCATTTCTGGTTTGGCTGACCTGAGGGCAAATCACATTTACTTCCTACGAACTTATCATCACGATGAAAAGAATGAGTACTGGAACAACCAGCAGGGAATAGGTATTGTTCCAGGTGTCAACACTACTCCGGCGATCCGCATTAAGCAGGTTCGTGGGGACTGGATTTGGTCGCGAGGAACATGGCTGTTGCCTAGCTATCCCTAATGAGGAGTTTCGATTGTGTACCACCTGTAACGCAATTCAATGTAGAAATATCTATATTATCATCCTTCGTCAATTATTCCGCGCATATGTTTGAGTTTCTACCACAATCACTTTAGGGAATAAGCAGTTACGCATTTGGTAATCAGGAAGGTCCTTCTCGCAAAACATCAACAGAGCGGACAAGTATCAAACATCATAAGATGGCATCTCACAGCTACTCATCACCACAAAGTTCACACCACCAACAAGTAGCAAATACCAAAATACAAGCATGATTAGCACCTCTAAACCGTCTACCTAGCAATAACACCACGAATCACATTATGCCTCATTGTTGTCCTTGCTGAGTGACCTGTTATATGATGCCTGTCTCAGGAATTCCCTCACCTTCTTCACCACAAGTATTGCAGAATCCAGGAGCTGCTTGACCGTCTGCAGCTCAGCGGCAGTCTCTTGAATCTCCCTGTTAGCCTTTGCACATTCTTCCTTCCACATCCTTGCCTCCCTTTCAGCTTTTAGGTACCTGTTGGCTTCACCCTTTTCTGTAGGAGACAACAGAGCATCGTTTCTCATTTTCTTTCTCGTCTCAAACAGGTTATGGGTTACCTCCCCGTAGTATCGCGTTATCGTCTGCAGCTCAACTGCTTTGACATTGGCCTCCTCCTTAGTAGATATACATGCTTCTTTCCACGACCTTGCTTCCTCTTCTGCTTTTCCCTTCATTTCCATCAGTTTCTCTAGAACTTTTAGAGTCCTAATATCCCATTTAGGATCTATCCACCTAAACGACGCGCACTTCATGCCATCAGTCTGCAGTCACCGATTTCGTTCATATAATTAGCGATTGACCACACTAACATCAAACACAGAAGCAACATTTATTAGAAGTGATACAGGTTATCGTTTACCTCGCAGTAGCATACATATCGATGCCCAGGGTTGGCGTCTGTCCAGTCATACCTCAGATGGACAGGCAACCCATCCTTGCACTCGTTTTCATTAAGATCTATAACGATAACTTCACGAGGACCAAGCGTCAGCGATCTGGAGCTTTCGGAGTCTACTCCAAACACCTTTAAAATACATGAATATAGTCTTTAACCTAGATCCCCAAATCAAGAATTCCCCTTAACTAGTATGACAGATCAAAGTAGCATGGCTAAACAGAGGACTGACCTGACCGGAGCGAGTCCTGCTTCTCCGTTCGCCGCTAGGGCCGCTACGATTCGCCATTCCCGCCCCGGGCAACAGCAGATCTAAGCACCGACGCTAGCTCTAGTCTTTGCCACAAGGAAAAGGAGCGTGGTGCCGGTGAGTCTCTTGCAGAGTTGCAGTAGTGTACGCCGCGTCGTCGAGAGAAATGATATATATACACTTGTCTGCGGGAAAACTTTTTTTTGGCTGTCGCGCGCGCTTTTCTCCCGCCAACTTACCAGAACCGCTTCATGCTGTTGTTGGGGCAGACATGTCCAGTTTTTGGGCGCGCGGCGGCCGGCCACGTGGAATAGTCGACACTTGGAAACAAGTAGTTACACAATTGTTTCTCAGGAAGGTCCTTCCTGCAAACCATCAAAAGGACGGACGATCCGATTCTGGATCAATCCAAACAAACAGCATCTTAGCTTTTCCTTCCTTTTTACCACTAGGAAGGTCCTCCTTGCGAAACATCAACAGGCCGGAGTTTCCTCAATCAAAACTTCCCCCTTCTCTATCTGTTATCACCATACCTCCATTGTTCTTCCTCTACCTCCATTGCAACGCGTATGAATTCCGAATGGTGAGTATGCTCGAAACGAATGAGTTCGGATCTTCTACGGAGTTTGTGCATAAATTCGAGATGATCAGTGCATACAACCGCCCAAGCATATGTGAGTATTCCGTGAGGAAAGATTCGCTCTAAGAGATACATGCACTTGTCCTGCAATTGTGTGCAGTTAGCCTGAATTGCCCATCGTAGAAATGAAGTCACAGTTTCCTCGCTTGCCATGTCCCACATCTTTGATGCATAGTGCAGCTTCAACCTTTTGACTTGGTACATGTCGGCGACCGAGAGTAAATAAGGCCAGGCATTGCGATTCACAATGATCGACACGTCCGTTCAGAGGGGTGTGCTCACAAGTTCGTCGGTTAACGCCTAGTGCCAGTCCTTAACTGCAATTCTCAATGACCTCCATTGCAATGCGTATGAATTCCGAATGGCGAGTATGCTCGAATCAATTTGTAATAGATTAAACCAAATCGGCATAACAAGATGACATCTCATAGCAACTCTGAAGGACCGGAGCTGGCGACCAGAGAGGGGGAGAGTGAATGGGAGCCGATAAAAATTCTTCTCGAAGGAGATGGAGACTCCAACAAGATGAACAAGGCTTCCAAAGCACGTCTCCGACTCAACTACCCAAGTTGGCCAAGACCACGCAGCCACTGGAGTGCCACTGGTCCTAGGAACCAACAACCACCTACACCCACTCGAGAACGCAGCGGAACACGCAACTCGAGCACCACTGGATTGCACCGGTCAGACCGGTGAGCAGCACCGGTCAGACCGGTCCCTGCTGGAGCAACCTGGCAAAACCTGAGAACTTCCACAGAAGGCCCCTACACTGGTCAGGCTGGTGTAGCTCGCCGGTCAGACCGGTCCAAGCCAGGAAATCCCAAATCCACCAAACTGACCTACTGAGCTCCAAAACAAACCAAACTCGAAACAGCAGCTACACGAGACAACAGGGAACTCACCAAGACGTTCACCCGAGCAATACTCAACCAAGAGTCTGCACCGGTCAGACTGGTGAGAGGCACCGGTCAGGCCGGTGTGGCCTGAGCTCTCGGGATGAACAGCGCCCGCGGGTCAACACCCCCAAATCCAACTCCCGATCTCCCGAATCGCTCCACGGATTTGCACAAGACTTTGGGGATAGTAGGAACACCTCATGGGCACTCCATAACCAAGATTTGGTCCACCAAAACTTGCTAAATCGAGAGGAATCGAGGAAATCCCACCAAGAACGCCTCTAACCCTAGAGAGGAGAAAACCCCAAAATCGAGCCCCTTTGCTCACGGATTTGGGAGGGGAATCAAAAGGAAAAGAACCACGAAGGGTTCAAGCATACATCCCCCACCAAATCCCAAAGAGAAAGGCCTCGAATCCGCCACAAGAAAATCGCCAAGAAAGGGCTCCGAAAATCACCAAAAAGGAGAAACGGGAAAGACACATCCAAGCCTTGAGGATCAATGCCGAATCATCTATACATACCAAAGAGGTTCATACAAGGTCTAGCTTGCCGCCCGATCATCCTTCCCTCTCACAAGATCTCACCATGAAGCTCTCAAGCTAGTCCTAGAAATTCCAAAGGAAAAAGGAAGAGGAAAATAGCAAAACAAAATGAGCTAGGGTTCCAAGAGATGGCTGCCATCCTCTCACCACTTGGGTTATATGGAGGCTAGCGGAAAACTAAAATACCCCTAAGGCCTAATACTACGATACACACCCCCGAGGGGCACTTTCGGAAACTTTGTCTTTGCACCATCGGACGGATGCCCGGCGACCGCAAACTTGCTTAGCCTCGACGCAAGCCTTGCGATCCCGACGCGTGTCCTCCTCTTCGAAGTCTCCGGACTGCGTCATCGCACACCGGTCAGACCGGTGCTTCTCACCGGTCAGACCGGTACCCACCGGTCAGACCGGTCAGACCCACCGGTCAGACCGGTCCGATGCTGCTGCACCTCTGTCTTCGGTCTTCGGTCTTGGCTTTGTGGATCAACCAAGGAACCCAGTGGTTTTCTGGTGAACCACTGGAAACCCTACGAACTCGGTGTAGCCTCCGCCAATCACCACTCATGACTCGGCTCCCACGTAGTCCCGGCTCAACCTTGGTTTTGAGGCTCAACCAAGAAACCGTCCATGACTTCATCTTGTCGTTCTTGCCACCATGCGGCCCGCACTTGACTCCACTGGCCACCGGGTCCCTCGAACCAAGCCTACTTGTCTTCTCCACACCTAGAGGCCTCACCAGCAACGACCTTTCGCGCTTGTTCTTCACCTGCACTAACACCAGTCAAGCCGCAACCTGCACCTGTAATACTTAGCCAAGAATCAGTCCACACCACGTTGTCAATCACTCATCACACCAGGAAGCGACCATCCACTGGTCCTCGAACCACACATGGCTCTCAATCTCCCCCTTGATGAGTGCATTGACAACACACACATTTTGGTAAGCAAAGAGAAAAGGAAAAGAAAAGAAATGACTAAAAGAAACTTCAACAAGCGATCGAAAGCCAAAGGAAAGGCAAAGAGCAAGATCACTTGAAGAAGACAAGTCTCAGACCCCTTAGGCAAGGGCAACGGCTCGACACATCCGAGACAAAAACATGCTCAAGCAAAGAGCACAAACCACCGATCCAAAGCTAGAAAACCACAAAGAGCTCCCCTTGCACACATGCAAGCTCCCCCTGAACCAATGCAACTCCCCCTGGACGAATGCATGCAAACCACTTCACGAAACAGAGCAGCTGCCTCAGCTTTGCTCTGACCGGTCAGACCGGTCAACCTCACCGGTCAGACCAGTGGACAAGATCGTCCAGCACCTGACACTCACACCGGTCAGACCGGTGCATCCCACCGGTCAGGCCGATGACCACCTAGGAAAAACTGGGAACTGCACGAGCTCAAAAATAGCTCGAAACCACTTGGAAACCTTCTAAATGCATGCAGCAAGCCAAAACATGCTCAAACTTCTCCCCCTTGTTGACAATGCATGAATCAAGCCAAAAATGCGAAAAATGCAACCTAGAGCTTCTCAAATAGGCAAAATTCAACATAGCATGCTACACACCTCCAAATGAGCAAGTTAGATACTCTATAGCTTCGTATGGACAAAAACTACAAGATCACCAAGTTTCACAACCATTTGGCGAAGCTAAGATAGAAAAAGACTATTTTTGCGAAAAAATTTCCCTCTCATGAGCAAAGTCCTAAACATGAGCAAAACATGTCAAAATGGCAAAGCCACACAAACTTCATGCTAGGACAACCATTCTAA
The DNA here is from genome assembly GCA_036936925.1 of Cenchrus fungigraminus. Taxonomy (NCBI): domain Eukaryota; kingdom Viridiplantae; phylum Streptophyta; class Magnoliopsida; order Poales; family Poaceae; genus Cenchrus; species Cenchrus fungigraminus. The sequence continues at coordinate 73,046,000 of CM072772.1, read as the reverse complement.
TCATAAGACTATCATAAACACCCACAAGCACCTCATGTCATGTCAAAGCCACCGAGCCAAGTGCTTACTTCTAGAAAATGAGACTTATCATTGGTAAGCAACATGCAACGGTTTAGCACCCAAAAGCAAGTAAATTAAGCACATATGACATGGGAGCACATTTTCCAAGCAATTTACATTTCATTTTCAGATTCATATTTGGTACATGAAATGTCTTTGCGACAAAAAGGAACTTATGCCCCTCCACAAGATAAAGTATGGGGGCTCAACATTCATGATGGCAGATGAGCCTTTGGCCCCATATGATCAAAATAATCTATCCAACAACAAATTAAGCATAGCCAAGCCACAAAAACATGTCAAGATCATATAAAGGAATTTACTCACAAGAGAGCATGTATATGACATTTGTGAAAAACATAGCCATCAACCATGGATATAAATCAAGATCATCAAGAGCTAAGCCACACTAAGCCATATCATACCAAACTAGCTCACAAGATCATATATATCATACCATGGTGAACAATGTATATAAGAGAAGCTTTTCCTACAAAATGCATATGATACAAAATGCATGCAACCTATCATACAAAGATGACTATACAACATGATACATATGCAATGCAAAATGCAAGAAATGCACAAAGGAAAGCTATACATATCCTACAAAGGAGCTCCCACACACCAACTCAAGAAATCAAACAAACACCAAGCTCCCCCCGCAAATGAGTGAAAGTTGCTTGATCTAGGGGTTTGGTGAAAATATCGGCTAGCTGGTCATGTGTGGGTACATGGATCAAAGTGATTTTTCCTTTCTCTACGTTGTCTCTCAGGAAATGATACCTCACTTCTATGTGTTTGGTTTTGGAGTGGAGCACTGGATTCTTTGCAACACTTATGGCACTGGTACTATCACATTGAAGTGGGACGTGGGTATACTCCTCACCAAAGTCACTCATGGTGTATGTGATCCAAAGAAGCTGAGAGCAACAACTAGCTGCGGCCACATACTCTGCCTCGGTAGTGGATTGAGCAACACTCGATTGTTTGCGGGAAGACCAAGACACCAAAGAAGAACCCAAGAACTGGCAAGTCCCAGAAGTGGACTTCCTATCCAACCGACACCCGGCAAAATCCGCGTCTGAAAATCCATGAAGAGCCAAAGAAGAAGACGTGGAGTACCAAAGGCCGAAGTCGGGAGTATGACGCAAATACCTGAAAATGCGCTTGACTGCTTGCCGATGCGAAGTCCTCGGAGACGCTTGAAAATGAGCGCACAGACATACCGAGAATTGGATGTCCGGCCTCGTCGCCGTCAAGTACAGGAGTGACCCGATCATGCTCCGGTACTCCTTCTGGTCCACGTGTTCACCTTCCTCGTCCGCATCAAGAGCTGTAGTCGTACTCATAGGCGTCGCCATGGCCTTGGAGTCCTCCATCTTGAACTTCCTCACAATGTCCTTGGTGTACTTAGCTTGGTGCACAAATATTCCTTCCTTCGACTGCTTGATCTGGAGGCCGAGGAAGAACTGCAACTCACCCATCATGCTCATCTCAAATTCCCTGCTCATGTCTTCTGCAAACCTTTCAACCAAAGAGTTAGACGAGCCACCAAAGACAATATCATCCACGTATACCTACACAATCTAGATATCTTTGCCCTGCCTGAGGAGAAACAAGGTCTGATCGACCTTCCCCATCTCAAACCCTCTCTCAAACAGGAACCCCCTCAACCTACCGTACCAAGCTCTAGGCACCTGCTTCAACCCATACAGCGTCTTCCTCAACTTGTACACCCGGTGGGGTACATCTCACTCTCAAACCCCGGTGGTTGCCTCACATACACTACTTCCTCCAAGACACCATTTAGGAAAGCACTCTTCACATCCACTTGGTACAATTTGAACCCTTTAGCCACGGAAAAGGCTAGAAGGATCCTAATCGCCTCCAAACGAGCTACGGGATCAACGGTCTCCTCGTAGTCGATCCCCTCTTTCTGTGAGTACCCCTGAGCAACAAGCCTTGACTTGTTTCTCACCACTTCTCCTTTCTCTCCCTCTTTATTTTTCCACACCCATTTTGTCACAATCGGCTTACACCCCGGTGGAGGATCCACCAACTCCCAAACTTGGTTTCTCTCAAAGTTCTCCAACTCCTCATGCATCGAATTGACCCAATTATGATCAGATAGCACGTGTCCAATGTCTTTGGGCTCAAAAGTAGCAACAAAAGCAGCATGAGTGAAGTGAGAATTGTTTCAAACCCTAGACCGTGTAGTGTGTTCATTGATGTCACCGATGATTCTCGAAGCTGGGTGATCCACTTGAACTCGCCGGGGAGGTTCTCGCCTTGATGCTACCTCCGCCTCAACAGTAGCGCCTTGATCTGGGTTTGTCGTTGTAGGTGTGGGAGAGGGCCCGTTCACCACCGTAGTCGAAGTAGTAGGTACATGCTCAGCCGCGGGCACCACACCACCATCTTCATCATCTCCATGTTCATGCTTCTCCTCCTGGAAAATCTCCTCACCAAGCTCATCGTCACCTACACACTCAAAAACAAGCTGACTACGTGGCTGTGTCTCATCGAAGTACCTCGCAAGTCTCCACGATTTGGTTAGTTTCAAGATTGAGCACACGATATGCTCTAGAATGAGATGCGTAACCAAAGAAAATGCCATCGACAGACCGAGCCTCGAACTTGTCCAACTTCTTCCCTTTCATAAGAATGAAGCATTTACAACCAAAGACATGGAAGTGACTCACCTTGGGTGTGCGACGGTGCATCAACTCATAGTAGGTTTTCTTCTTGTGGACCCTGAGGTAGATCCTGTTGGACACGTAGCACGCGGTATTGACCGCCTCAGCCCAGAACCTTCTCAGAGTCCTATGCTCATCGAGCATCGTCCGAGCCATCTCGCACAAGGTTCTGTTTTTCCTTTCCACCACGCCGTTCTGGGGAGGCGTATACGGACTCGAAAACTGGTGTTCAAGACCCAAGTCATGGCAAAAGGTTTCAAAGCGAGAGTTTTTGAATTCCGAGCCATTGTCACTGCGAATTGCTCATATGGCATCTCCGTGCCTCTCGTTCTTCAACCTCAAGACAAGATCTCGAACAAAACCAAATGTCTCCCCTTTCTCTTCCAGAAAGAAAACCCACGCATACCGAGAGTAGTCGTCCACCACAACTAGAACGTACCACTTCCCACCCGCAGATCGCACACGAGCTGGGCCAACATGGTCCATATGGAGCATCTCGCATGGACGCTCCGTCATCACATCGGTGAGGGGCGGGTGAGAAGAGGCTACCATCTTGGCATGCCTACACAGCGCACAAACCAACTCTTTTTCAAACCTCAGCCATGGCAATCCTCAGACCAAATTGAGTTTACTCAAGCAAGACAAAAGGTCAAAGCTTAAGTGACCCAACTTCCTATGCCACTTCCACAACTCACTCGAAGAACTAGCCAAGAAATAACGCTCCACACCAGAAGACTGAGAGAAATCCGCTCGAAACACTTGACCCTCGGGAACGACCATGCAAACTAGGTCCCCTCGAGAATCCAAAATCCGAGAACCACCAGGCCGAAACAACACCTCAAAGCCCTCATCCAAAAGCTGGGAAACCGAAAGCAAATTGAATCCGAGCGATTGAACAAGAGCAACACGCCTGAGAGTGACCTTGTCACTCACCTTAATCTCACCTTCTGAAAGCACACGCCCTCGCCCATTGTCCCCAAAGGTGATGTATGTCTTGGACACCACCAGGACGAGACTTGAGAACCACCCCTTGTCTCCGGTCATATGCCTCGAGCAACCGGAGTCAATCAACCAAACGTTCCTCAAGTCTCCCACCTGAAATTCAAAAACGAGCACGTGAGTGAACAAACGACTCAGCACCGGGGTTAGTACCAAAAGAGTAAAACCAGTGCCGAGCCATTTGCTCCAAAGTGGGGTTAGCACAAACCAAGTCATCACGCCTATCAAAGCTACCACCACGAAAACCACCACGGGAACCACCACGAGGGAACCACCCCTGTCTCGCTGGAGGAGAACGAAAACGACGAAAGGAAGACCGTGGACCGTTCCTCCTCTCCATCTCAAAGCTACGACTCCTCCCACCATCGTATTGAGCACGATGTGGAGAACGTCTAGCAAACTGTCCACCTGCAAACTCTCCAGACCAACCACCATAACCACGACCACCAGAACCGAACTGAGCATCCGTATGAGCACGAAACCCGAACTGTTGTCTGCCCAGACCAGCACCGGTCTGACCGGTGGAGTGCACCGGTCTGACCGGTGGTGCTCGGCCAGCAGCACCACCTGCCACCTTTCGATCTCCCCAAGCCGGAACCGTCCTCACAATTGCCTTGGCCCTGGGCATCTGCATACGAGGCTCAGGTACACCATTTGAAGGGCGGTACCTGTCCTTGTTAGCCCACTCCTTAGCCATTCTCTCCTCACGCTTCCTCTTGTAGCAAAACTCCCCTTTGTGACCACCTCTCCCACAATAGTCACAATGAAACCGTATGGGCTTAGGTTTAGGCTTGGGTTGGGGCTGCTCACTTGGTTTCTCCCCACTCGGCTTCTCACCCTTCTTCTCTCCAACCTCACTCTCCTTGGAGCTCACAAACTTCACCGGTTTTTGGAAATCATTTGTTGGGCGAGGAAATATGGGAGGATCTGGGGTTGTGTCAAGTTTGTTTCTCAGTGGATTGGGCTTAGGAGCATAGGCATTTTTGTGGAAGGTTTTTGGTGGAGCTTGGATATCACCAATCTTCTCTCCTCTCTCACCACTACACTCTCCAACCTTCTCCGAACCAAGCGCTTTCCCATCATAGCGCTTGTATGCCTCTATCATCATCCTAAGCTATGGTTCATGACCCGACAACCAACCCATCATTTTTCTCAAGTCATCGTTCTCATCCTGCAAGCGATCCACATAATGTGCAAGTTCCAGATTTTTCAAAGCATGCAATTCACAAGTAGAGCAAGAAGTAGGAATAGGCTCTTTCAACTTGGCCTCAAGCGAGACAGTGTAAGCATGCATCTCATCAATTTTTCCATGCAAAACAGGGCAAGAAGTGCAAGCACCTAGCAAAGCAGGTCTAGACTTTAGCTCAGCCACTTCAACCCTAAGAATATCTAGTTCGTCACAAGTAGAAGCATGCTTATCCCTAAGAGCTGTAAGATCAGCTAGGTACACAGAGCAATCACCACAATCAATCTCATCAGAAACCACAGGAGAAGCCTTAAGCGAATCTATCTCAAGCTTAGCATCAAGATTCTGGGTTTCTAGCTCAGCTACTCGGTTCCTAGCATCTTCTAGTGAGGCCCTAAGCTCTTTCCTCATCTTCTTGGCCTCTCTAAGCATGTCATCACGATTATCAAGCAACTTGCCAAGACGCTCATTCTCCTCACGCAAGAAGGGAAGCTCGTCACGTACCTCATCCTCGGAATCGGAGTCCGAGTCGCTCTGGTGACTCTTCTTGCTGCCGGAGCAATGAGCCATGCCGCAGAAGCCATCTCTCGCGTAGCAGCTCAGCCCGCTCAAGTTCTTGGATGACTTCTTCCTCTTGCGCCGATCACCTTCATCTTCAGTGCTACTTGAGCTCGAGGAAGAATAGGCGGAGCTGGAGTCGACGTCGCTCGCTCCGACCATCGCTCGGGCCTTCCTGCCGCGGCCGTCCTTCTTCCTCGACCGTCGCTCGTCCTTGTGCTTGTTCTTGTGCTTGTGATCGCGCCTTGATCGGTACTTGCCATCTGTCTTCGATCGGTTCTTGTAGCCGTCCTTGTTCTCCATCTTCTCCGGACAGTCGGTGACGAAGTGTCCTGGCTTGCCGCACTGAAACCATGTCCGTGGATTCCTCCTTGTGTTCACCCGGTTCTCGTGCAACCTCTCGAACCGCCTGGTCAGCAACGCCAGCTCGTCCTCTCCAAGCACGTCGAACTCCTCGTCTGGCAAAGACATCAAAGAAGACAGAGAGTACATCCTGGAGGATGCATTAGCGTTAGACTAAGCCCCTTTGCCACCGACGAGAGCAAGACTATGAGAGTCAGTCGGGCTCTCGATCTTGGCTGTCATACCACGGTCCAACTCAGCCGACTTGAGCTTCGAGAACAGCTCGTTCACGGTCAGGGTGTCATACTTCTCAGACTCAAGAATAGCCTCAACCTTTCCATCCCATACGGTGCGATCCAACGAGTGCAAGAGCTTCACGGCTCTATCATGATCATCATATGGGAGCACGGCCACATTGGCTCTCATGTTGTTCACCACAACCGTAAACCGCTGGACAAGGGCATCGACAGACTCGCCGGGGAGATGAGTGAAGTTCTCGTACTCTCTCCGGTAAGTCGCGTACATCCGAACCTGAACCTGAGCATTCCCAGCATGAGCATCCTTCAACTGCTCCCAAATCCTACAAGCTAAGTCCTCTGTCTGAACCCGATCGAATTCGGACTGACACAGAGCACGAAACAAGTGCCGCGGAGGAAAGCCGCCATCCGCCTCTGCCACATCTGGTAGTTTTTGCCATCGAAGTGCGGAGGACACGAACCCCGTTCCTGGTACGCCATCCTTGGATCTTAGACTAGTTAGAATCTGAAGATCCATAACCAGCTCTGATACCACTTGAAGGACCGGAACTGGCGACCAGAGAGGGGGGGAGTGAATGGGAGCCGATAAAAATTCTTCTCGAAGGAGATGGAGACTCCAACATGATGAACAAGGCTTCCAAAGCACGTCTCCGACTCAACTACCCAAGTTGGCCAAGACCACAAAGCCACTGGAGTGCTACTGGTCCTAGGAACTAACAACCACCTACACCTACTCGAGAACGCAGCGGAACAAGCAACTCGAGCACCACTGGACTGCACCGGTCAGACCGGTGAGCAGCACCGGTCAGACCGGTCCCTGCTGGAGGAACCTGGCAAAACCTGAGAACTTCCACAGAAGGCCCCTACACCGGTCAGGCCAGTGTTGCTCGCCGGTCAGACCGGTCCAAGCCAGGAAATCCCAAATCCACCAAACTGACCTACTGAGCTCCAAAACAAACCAAACTCGAAACAGCAGCTACACAAGACAACAGGGAACTCACCAAGACGTTCACCCGAGCAAAACTCAACCAAGAGTCTGCACCGGTCAGACCGGTGAGAGGCAGCGGTCAGGCCAGTGTGACCTGAGCTCTCGGGATGAACAGCGCCCGCGGGTCAACACCCCCAAATCCAACTCCCGATCTCCCGAATCGCTCCACGGATTTGCACAAGACTTTGGGGATAGTAGGAACACCTCATGGGCACTTCATAACCAAGATTTGGTCCACCAAAACTTGCTAAATCGAGAGGAATCGAGGAAATCCCACCAAGAACGCCTCTAACCCTAGAGAGGAGAAAACCCCAAAATCGAGCCCCTTTGCTCACGGATTTGGGAGGGGAATCAAAAGGAAAAGAACCACGAAGGGTTCAAGCATACATCCCCCACCAAATCCCAAAGAGAAAGGCCTCGAATCCGCCACAAGAAAATCGCCAAGAAAGGGCTCCGAAAATCACCAAAAAGGAGAAACGGGAAAGACACATCCAAGCCTTGAGGATCAATGCCGAATCATCTATACATACCAAAGAGGTTCATACAAGGTCTAGCTTGCCGCCCGATCATCCTTCCCTCTCACAAGATCTCACCATGAAGCTCTCAAGCTAGTCCTAGAAATTCCAAAGGAAAAAGGAAGAGGAAAATAGCAAAACAAAATGAGCTAGGGTTCCAAGAGATGGCTGCCATCCTCTCACCACTTGGGTTATATGGAGGCTAGCGGAAAACTAAAATACCCCTAAGGCCTAATACTACGATACACACCCCCGAGGGGCACTTTCGGAAACTTTGTCTTTGCACCATCGGACGGATGCCCGGCGACCGCAAACTTGCTTAGCCTCGACGCAAGCCTTGCGATCCCGACGCGTGTCCTCCTCTTCGAAGTCTCCGGACTGCGTCATCGCACACCGGTCAGACCGGTGCTTCTCACCGGTCAGACCGGTACCCACCGGTCAGACCGGTCAGACCCACCGGTCAGACCGGTCAGACGCACCGGTCAGACCGGTCCGATGCTGCTGCACCTCTGTCTTCGGTCTTCGGTCTTGGCTTTGTGGATCAACCAAGGAACCCAGTGGTTTTCTGGTGAACCACTGGAAACCCTACGAACTCGGTGTAGCCTCCGCCAATCACCACTCATGACTCGGCTCCCACGTAGTCCCGGCTCAACCTTGGTTTTGAGGCTCAACCAAGAAACCGTCCATGACTTCATCTTGTTGTTCTTGCCACCATGCGGCCCGCACTTGACTCCACTGGCCACCGGGTCCCTCAAACCAAGCCTACTTGTCTTCTCCACACCTAGAGGCCTCACCAGCAACGACCTTTCGCGCTTGTTCTTCACCTGCACTAACACCAGTCAAGCCGCAACCTGCACCTGTAATACTTAGCCAAGAATCAGTCCACACCACGTTGTCAATCACTCATCACACCAGGAAGCGACCATCCACTGGTCCTCGAACCACACATGGCTCTCAATCTCCCCCTTGATGAGTGCATTGACAACACACACATTTTGGTAAGTAAAGAGAAAAGGAAAAGAAAAGAAATGACTAAAAGAAACTTCAACAAGCGATCGAAAGCCAAAGGAAAGGCAAAGAGCAAGATCACTTGAAGAAGACAAGTCTCAGACCCCTTAGGCAAGGGCAACGGCTCGACACATCCGAGACAAAAACATGCTCAAGCAAAGAGCACAAACCACCGATCCAAAGCTAGAAAACCACAAAGAGCTCCCCTTGCACACATGCAAGCTCCCCCTGAACCAATGCAACTCCCCCTGGACGAATGCATGCAAACCACTTCACGAAACAGAGCAGCTGCCTCAGCTTTGCTCTGACCGGTCAGACCGGTCAACCTCACCGGTCAGACCAGTGGACAAGATCGTCCAGCACCTGACACTCACACCGGTCAGACCGGTGCATCCCACCGGTCAGGCCGATGACCACCTAGGAAAAACTGGGAACTGCACGAGCTCAAAAATAGCTCGAAACCACTTGGAAACCTTCTAAATGCATGCAGCAAGCCAAAACATGCTCAAACTTCTCCCCCTTGTTGACAATGCATGAATCAAGCCAAAAATGCGAAAAATGCAACCTAGAGCTTCTCAAATAGGCAAAATTCAACATAGCATGCTACACACCTCCAAATGAGCAAGTTAGATACTCTATAGCTTCGTATGGACAAAAACTACAAGATCACCAAGTTTCACAACCATTTGGCGAAGCTAAGATAGAAAAGACTATTTTTGCGAAAAAATTTCCCTCTCATGAGCAAAGTCCTAAACATGAGCAAAACATGTCAAAATGGCAAAGCCACACAAACTTCATGCTAGGACAACCATTCTAATCATAAGACTATCATAAACACCCACAAGCACCTCATGTCATGTCAAAGCCACCGAGCCAAGTGCTTACTTCTAGAAAATGAGACTTATCATTGGTAAGCAACATGCAACGGTTTAGCACCCAAAAGCAAGTAAATTAAGCACATATGACATGGGAGCACATTTTCCAAGCAATTTACATTTCATTTTCAGATTCATATTTGGTACATGAAATGTCTTTGCGACAAAAAGGAACTTATGCCCCTCCACAAGATAAAGTATGGGGGCTCAACATTCATGATGGCAGATGAGCCTTTGGCCCCATATGATCAAAATAATCTATCCAACAACAAATTAAGCATAGCCAAGCCACAAAAACATGTCAAGATCATATAAAGGAATTTACTCACAAGAGAGCATGTATATGACATTTGTGAAAAACATAGCCATCAACCATGGATATAAATCAAGATCATCAAGAGCTAAGCCACACTAAGCCATATCATACCAAACTAGCTCACAAGATCATATATATCATACCATGGTGAACAATGTATATAAGAGAAGCTTTTCCTACAAAATGCATATGATACAAAATGCATGCAACCTATCATACAAAGATGACTATACAACATGATACATATGCAATGCAAAATGCAAGAAATGCACAAAGGAAAGCTATACATATCCTACAAAGGAGCTCCCACACACCAACTCAAGAAATCAAACAAACACCAAGCTCCCCCCGCAAATGAGTGAAAGTTGCTTGATCTAGGGGTTTGGTGAAAATATCGGCTAGCTGGTCATGTGTGGGTACATGGATCAAAGTGATTTTTCCTTTCTCTACGTTGTCTCTCAGGAAATGATACCTCACTTCTATGTGTTTGGTTTTGGAGTGGAGCACTGGATTCTTTGCAACGCTTATGGCACTGGTACTATCACATTGAAGTGGGACGTGGGTATACTCCTCACCAAAGTCACTCATGGTGTATGTGATCCAAAGAAGCTGAGAGCAACAACTAGCTGCGGCCACATACTCTGCCTCGGTAGTGGATTGAGCAACACTCGATTGTTTGCGGGAAGACCAAGACACCAAAGAAGAACCCAAGAACTGGCAAGTCCCAGAAGTGGACTTCCTATCCAACCGACACCCGGCAAAATCCGCGTCTGAAAATCCATGAAGAGCCAAAGAAGAAGACGTGGAGTACCAAAGGCCGAAGTCGGGAGTATGACGCAAATACCTGAAAATGCGCTTGACTGCTTGCCGATGCGAAGTCCTCGGAGACGCTTGAAAATGAGCGCACAGACATACCGAGAATTGGATGTCCGGCCTCGTCGCCGTCAAGTACAGGAGTGACCCGATCATGCTCCGGTACTCCTTCTGGTCCACGTGTTCACCTTCCTCGTCCGCATCAAGAGCTGTAGTCGTACTCATAGGCGTCGCCATGGCCTTGGAGTCCTCCATCTTGAACTTCCTCACAATGTCCTTGGTGTACTTAGCTTGGTGCACAAATATTCCTTCCTTCGACTGCTTGATCTGGAGGCCGAGGAAGAACTGCAACTCACCCATCATGCTCATCTCAAATTCCCTGCTCATGTCTTCTGCAAACCTTTCAACCAAAGAGTTAGACGAGCCACCAAAGACAATATCATCCACGTATACCTACACAATCTAGATATCTTTGCCCTGCCTGAGGAGAAACAAGGTCTGATCGACCTTCCCCATCTCAAACCCTCTCTCAAACAGGAACCCCCTCAACCTACCGTACCAAGCTCTAGGCACCTGCTTCAACCCATACAGCGTCTTCCTCAACTTGTACACCCGGTGGGGTACATCTCACTCTCAAACCCCGGTGGTTGCCTCACATACACTACTTCCTCCAAGACACCATTTAGGAAAGCACTCTTCACATCCACTTGGTACAATTTGAACCCTTTAGCCACGGAAAAGGCTAGAAGGATCCTAATCGCCTCCAAACGAGCTACGGGATCAACGGTCTCCTCGTAGTCGATCCCCTCTTTCTGTGAGTACCCCTGAGCAACAAGCCTTGACTTGTTTCTCACCACTTCTCCTTTCTCTCCCTCTTTATTTTTCCACACCCATTTTGTCCCAATCGGCTTACACCCCGGTGGAGGATCCACCAACTCCCAAACTTGGTTTCTCTCAAAGTTCTCCAACTCCTCATGCATCGAATTGACCCAATTATGATCAGATAGCACGTGTCCAATGTCTTTGGGCTCAAAAGTAGCAACAAAAGCAGCATGAGTGAAGTGAGAATTGTTTCAAACCCTAGACCGTGTAGTGTGTTCATTGATGTCACCGATGATTCTCGAAGCTGGGTGATCCACTTGAACTCGCCGGGGAGGTTCTCGCCTTGATGCTACCTCGGCCTCAACAGTAGCGCCTTGATCTGGGTTTGTCGTTGTAGGTGTGGGTTCCTCCTTGTGTTCACCCGGTTCTCGTGCAACCTCTCGAACCGCCTGGTCAGCAACGCCAGCTCGTCCTCTCCAAGCACGTCGAACTCCTCGTCTGGCAAAGACATCAAAGAAGACAGAGAGTACATCCTGGAGGATGCATTAGCGTTAGACTAAGCCCCTTTGCCACCGACGAGAGCAAGACTATGAGAGTCAGTCGGGCTCTCGATCTTGGCTGTCATACCACGGTCCAACTCAGCCGACTTGAGCTTCGAGAACAGCTCGTTCACGGTCAGGGTGTCATACTTCTTGGACTCAAGAATAGCCTCAACCTTTCCATCCCATACGGTGCGATCCAACGAGTGCAAGAGCTTCACGGCTCTATCATGATCATCATATGGGAGCACGGCCACATTGGCTCTCATGTTGTTCACCACAACCGTAAACCGCTGGACAAGGGCATCGACAGACTCGCCGGGGAGATGAGTGAAGTTCTCGTACTCTCTCCGGTAAGTCGCGTACATCCGAACCTGAACCTGAGCATTCCCAGCATGAGCATCCTTCAACTGCTCCCAAATCCTACAAGCTAAGTCCTCTGTCTGAACCCGATCGAATTCGGACTGACACAGAGCACGAAACAAGTGCCGCGGAGGAAAGCCGCCATCCGCCTCTGCCACATCTGGTAGTTTTTGCCATCGAAGTGCGGAGGACCCGAACCCCGTTCCTGGTACGCCATCCTTGGATCTTAGACTAGTTAGAATCTGAAGATCCATAACCAGCTCTGATACCACTTGAAGGACCGGAACTGGCGACCAGAGAGGGGGGGAGTGAATGGGAGCCGATAAAAATTCTTCTCGAAGGAGATGGAGACTCCAACATGATGAACAAGGCTTCCAAAGCACGTCTCCGACTCAACTACCCAAGTTGGCCAAGACCACAAAGCCACTGGAGTGCTACTGGTCCTAGGAATTAACAACCACCTACACCTACTCGAGAACGCAGCGGAACAAGCAACTCGAGCACCACTGGACTGCACCGGTCAGACCGGTGAGCAGCACCGGTCAGACCGGTCCCTGCTGGAGGAACCTGGCAAAACCTGAGAACTTCCACAGAAGGCCCCTACACCGGTCAGGCTAGTGTTGCTCGCCGGTCAGACCGGTCCAAGCCAGGAAATCCCAAATCCACCAAACTGACCTACTGAGCTCCAAAACAAACCAAACTCGAAACAGCAGCTACACAAGACAACAGGGAACTCACCAAGACGTTCACCCGAGCAAAACTCAACCAAGAGTCTGCACCAGTCAGACCGGTGAGAGGCAGCGGTCAGGCCAGTGTGACCTGAGCTCTCGGGATGAACAACGCCCGCGGGTCAACACCCCCAAATCCAACTCCCGATCTCCCGAATCGCTCCACGGATTTGCACAAGACTTTGGGGATAGTAGGAACACCTCATGGGCACTTCATAACCAAGATTTGGTCCACCAAAACTTGCTAAATCGAGAGGAATCGAGGAAATCCCACCAAGAACGCCTCTAACCCTAGAGAGGAGAAAACCCCAAAATCGAGCCCCTTTGCTCACGGATTTGGGAGGGGAATCAAAAGGAAAAGAACCACGAAGGGTTCAAGCATACATCCCCCACCAAATCCCAAAGAGAAAGGCCTCGATTCCGCCACAAGAAAATCGCCAAGAAAGGGCTCCGAAAATCACCAAAAAGGAGAAACGGGAAAGACACATCCAAGACTTGAAGAACCACGCCGAATCATCTATACATGCCAAAGAGGTTCATACAAGGTCTAGCTTGCCGCCCGATCATCCTTCCCACTCACAAGATCTCACCATGAAGCTCTCAAGCTAGTCCTAGAAATTCCAAAGGAAAAAGGAAGAGGAAAATAGCAAAACAAAATGAGCTAGGGTTCCAAGAGATGGCTGCCATCCTCTCACCACTTGGGTTATATGGTGGCTAGCCGAAAGACTAAAATACCCCTAAGGCCTAATACTAGGATACACACCCCCGAGGGGCACTTTGGGAAACTTTGTCTACGCACCATCGGACGGATGCCCGGCGACCGCAAACTTGCTTAGCCTCGACACAAGCCTTGCGATCCCGACGCGTGTCCTCCGCTTCGAATTCTCCGGACTGCGTCGTCGCACACCGGTCAGACCGGTGCTCCTCACTGGTCAGACCGGTACCCACCGGTCAGACCGGTACCCACCGGTCAGACCGGTCAGACCCACCGGTCAGACCGGTCCGATGCTGCTGCACCTCCGTCTTCGGTCTTCGGTCTTGGCTTTGTGGATCAACCAAGGAACCCAGTTGTTTTCTGGTGAACCACTGGAAACCACGCGAACCCGGTGTAGCCTCTGCCAATCACCACTCATGGCTCGGCTCCCACGTAGTCCCGGCTCAACCTTGGTTTTGAGGCTCAACCAAGAAACCGTCCATGACTTCATCTTGCTGTTCTTGCCACCATGCGGCCCGCACTTGACTCCGCTGGCCACCGGGTCCCTCGAACCAAGCCTACTTGTCTTCTCCACACCTGGAGGCCTCACCAGCAATGACCTTTCGTGCTTGTTCTTCACCTGCACTAACACCAGTCAAGCCGCAACCTGCACCTGCAATACTTAGCCAAGAATCAGTCCACACCACGTTGTCAATCACTCATCACACCAGGAAGCGACCATCCACCGGTCCTCGAACCACACATGGCTCTCAAACTCATCACCACAAAGTTCACACCACCAGTCCACCAACAAGTAGCAAACATCATACGATGATCCGGTAGCCAACACCAAAACACAATCATGATACAAGTTTCAGAATAATCATCACTACTCATTCATAATCATAACTCCGTCTCATGTTTGGCCTCCTGCAGCTGTTCCTTCACCTTCTGCACCTCCTACCGTGACTTTTTGGTCTTGCGGGACTCTCTTGCATTTCTTGAAGTTCTTTCAAAAGATCTGGATGTCTCGTCTCAGGGCGAGGACTCTATAGTATCTCGAAAGAGATCGAAAGCATGATAGAACAATTAGCTCACAGAGAGAAAGAGCTTCAGTACACACCTAAGGACAAGACAACTGAGGGCGGAGATCATTCTTCTTACCATATACATTGGAATAAATGCATCAATGAATGGGTAGGATATTGAGTTTGTTTGGTCAGTCTTTTCTTTTAAATTTTCAAGAAGTTCGTTGTCAGTTGGACTGAAACGGGTACTAAACTTCTTGAACATTTAAAAGAAAATACGGACCAAACAAACTCAATGTCCTACCCATTTATTGACACTTTTATTCCAATGTCTATGGTAAGAAGAATAAGCTCTGCCCTCAGTTTTCTTGTTCTTAGGTGTGTACTGAAGATGTTTCTCTCTATCAGCTAGTTGTTCTATCATGTTTTGGATCTCTTTGGAGATCCTAATAGAGTTCAGCCCCGAGACGAGCCATCCAGATCTTCTAAAATAACATTAATATATTCTTGTAGAAATAAACTCATCCTTGGAGAAAACTCATCTCAATCTGAAAAATGAACTCAACTCAGTTTATAAAAAAACCAGAATCCCTTGAACCCAATTGTATGAGTACAGTAAAACAACCACCACACGCCACAAAACCTGGTTGTTTGCTACCTACATAAACTCAGCTAGGGCATGGTTGTCCTAACTGAACCTATCGATCCATCGAACGATGCAAATTGGAAACTAACTGAATCTAACACCTATGAATTGTGCAAACGCTAACAATTGTGGCAGAATCCATATGTCCCTTCAACGGTCTGCAGCTCTGAAATAGTATCTTCAATCTACCAATTCATAAAACGATGGACCTATCAATCCTATCAATTGTGCACCTCGACAAAAATCCATAAAATGAGTGGCTTGAAGCACATCTAGAAGCTACTAAAATACAAAACCTACTGTAAGACGATGCAAATTGAAAACTAACTGAATCTAACATGAATTGTCTATAGCCTATCAACTTCTAACACCTATCGAAGTGCAAATCTAAAGGTACGATAATGAAATCTAAATCTACCATATATGCTCATCAATCCTCCAGATCCCCAAATCTAGATATCCCCAACCCTAGTAAGATAGGGGAAAATATAGCGGCTCAAACCAGAGGACCAACCTCGTCTTGCTGTCTCATCTTCTTGTTGCTGGTATGTGGCAGCGCAACCATCTTCCCCTCACCGCTAGGATCCGCCATTCCTACCACGAACTATTGCAGATTTGCGTAGCGGAAGTCAAAAGTCTTTGCGAAGTCTGAGTGAAGTGTCTCTCCAGCCATTCGATACGAAATTATAGACTCAATTGAAACTTACATGTGGGACCTGGTCTCAGTAAAGAATTCGCATGAACTATTAGTAGAGTTTCCCATAAACGTATCACAACCAACAAGTGGTGCAGTGGTAAACAGCACAGCCTTGTTCCTTCAGGTCCCTGGTTCGAACCCATGCCATGGCAAATTATTTTTGCAACATTTCGTGACCTATGCTTACACGTGGGACCCTAGAACTATTTATGACGACTTGGAACACTCTATTTTCGAAAAAATGCTTACATGTGGGACCCAACTGAATTTTATGACGACTTGGAACACTCTATTTTAAAATTAAGCTTACATGTGGGACCAAAGTTGGTTTATGACACCGCTGACATGGCGAAAATGCTTACATGTGGGACCCTAGAAAATTTTATGACGACTTGGAACACTCTATTTTCGAAATAATGCTTACATGTGGGACCAAAGTTGGTTTATGACGCTATTGCGGAGCTTATGGCATCACAAAACAAGCATGGAACAGTGAACGCTCGGCTACAGTAGCAACCGTTATGACGAAAGTTTTTTTGTCACTAAATTTGCTCGGAAGTGAAATATTATGACGAGATCAGCCAGGAACGTCATAAATCAATGACGCTAAAATGTGGTTGTCACTAGTCAACGATTTTCTTGGAGTGATAGTTTACATGTTTTAGATCCGTTTTGATTCGTTCAAGTTGTGTTAGGTTCATAATAATGTAAAGCACACATTAGTGGTGAGTTTTCATCATGTTTATTTTCTGAAAATTATTTAATATTAATTTTGTTAATGTCTATTAAACATGCCTTTTATAAATAAAAGCTATATAGTGTTATACACCGTTTTTCATAATCAATGTTAATTTGATTAATGATCACTTCATATGCTTTTCTTAATAAAAGGTGATTAGTGTGCTACATCACGGTTTTTCTTAAACTAATGCTAATCTTGCTTAATGTTCACTATTTAATTAACTTTTTCTAATTAAAACTTGATTAGGCTTTTACACCGGCTTTTATAAATAAACATTACCTTGACTAATGTTAACATGCATGTTTTCTTAAATAAAGTTTGTTTAGCTCAACACGTTATTTGCTTCAATTAGATTAGTTGTCCTAACCTTTTTAAAGTAAAGTGTGTAATTGGTATAATCTACACATAAACATTTATGAATAAAACTTGACTAGGTTCTTTCTATAGTTTCTTTGAATAAAGTTTAATTTGAATTAATTCCAACTTAGGGTATTTTTCTTTATGAAATATCCTATACATGTGTTTTACTAATTAAAATAAACCTAACCTTATAGTCTTTCATGTTCATAAATGCAAATCGTTCGTTAGACGTTCCCTGTCAGCTTTATCTCAGTACCTCTTGTGTGCATCTTATCTTATATAGAGCTTTAGATCTTTTTAGAGTTCAAGCTCAGATCAAGTAGTTTCACAAATCTAATCAGACTTTTCTCTGCTAAGCACAGTTTGTGTGCTTTAATGATCCATATAATCGAGCCTATCCATTAGTGTGTTCTTTTTAAGCTTTTCTTTTGTTTGGTGTATTGTTCGTGGTTTCCCTGTTTGTTTGCTTTGTATGCTTGTGCCGATGATTGATGCGAGTAGAATGAACGTGGTTCAAGAGTTTTGAAGAGCAAGAAGTGAAGACATTCTGAGCAACTCTGGTTAAATGCAAGTGCGTCCTTGTTCTTTTGTCCCAATAACTATATTTAATCAGTTTGCATATGCTTTGCATTAATATTGATGGGTCCTATTAAGGTTTATCCTAATCTTTATGATCATTCCTTGTCAACCTAGTTTTACCGTTCTGTTGGGTAGTTTTGCTTAGCTGCTATACTTTGGGTTATGATGGTTTAATGAACTTAATGATGAAGATGATTTACTCTTATGATATATCTCTGGTTAATACAAGATCACTATGCATTAATTGGAACATGGAGAACCACCCAGGAAAATAGTGCAACCACAAGACATATGGCTCTGTCTTGGCTGAATAATTAGAAACCTTGATGTTGTAGTGACCTTACCTGAAAGGGGCAAATGGGGAGGCGTTGATGGGGTATAGACCTACTCTAGTGGGGAGTTTGGCCTTGCTAAGACACGGTACCCGCTAGGGAGATTTATGCCCTGCTTCGTCCTGAAACCTAGTGGGTTGCTACACGTTAGGGAATCTTTGTAAAGGCCTCATAGCATCCCTATGCAATCACACCTCGGTAGTGTGGTATGATGCTTGGCCGGTTGCTACATGTTAGGGAATCATTGTAAAAGCCTCGTAGCGTCCCTATGCAATCACACCTCGGTAGTGTGGTATGATGCTTGGCCAGCATCGCATGGTTGGGTTCAAAGTTCTTCGGGACTTTTACGTGACTTGTGGGTAAATATGTACAACCTCTGCATAGTGTAAAACTAATCGATTAGCTGTGCTCACGGTAAAGAGCGGCCTGGACCCTCACATTATAATTGAACTTGAAGATGGACTTAAATTGTGGGTTCTGGTTGTGCTTGTCATATGCTTATGGTGTATCTTACCTTTATGCTTAATGTGGGTTGGTACATACTTATGACTTAGTAATCAGGGGCTAATAAAATTTTACGAACTAAAAGTGCTTAATACAGTCAACATATCAGCCTTTCCTTGTTAAGCCTTGGCATTCATGCTTTCCCCACACTTGTTGAGTACGACATGTGCTCACACTTGCTATAAACAATGTTGCTCAGAAAGAGGAAGCTGCTACGAAGTTGTTGTGAAGATGTTGCTGGTGCTAGGCATACGCAACCCCCAGTCGACTACTTGTGGATGTTCGGTGCCTTCGTTTCCAGGATTTAGCATAATACTCTGATAATATCTCCCTTTTCTTACGTGATACTGTTTCTGTTATATGCATGAAATTTGATCCTGGCATGCATATCGGTTTGCACTTGGTTCACTTTTGAAAACCAGGTGCGACACAAATCTACCACTCATAGCTTCAGCCCCTTTCCCACTTGCCTCTATAGTACCGGCGATGACGACACAATGGCACCAGGAGGGAAGGTCGTACGAAGGAAATATCCAGAACAAGGTACAATGTTTTCCTCCTCGGTTTAGCTTCCCCGATGGATTCGTACTTGCGTGTTTTCCTATGTGGCAGATCCCATGTGTGTACTAGTTTTTTTTATCAGATGGATCCCATGTCTACACTAGTTCTTTTTAGGATCTTGTTTTGACTAAGAACATCCTTTCAGGATCTTGTTCGGCTAGGAACATCATACTGGTTCTTATAGAAGTTTTTAGATGTGACAGATCCCATGTCTACACTAGTTCTTCTCAGGATCTTGTTTTGACTAGGAACATCCTTTTCAGGATCTTGTTTCAGCTAGGAACGTCCTTCTGGTTCTTATAGAAGTGTTTTGATCTAGTTTTATTTACAGTGGTAGGCCAACCTTACAGAAGTTTCTTTGCTTTCCTAACAGAAGTAGATGAGCGCTGCGATTACGAGCGGCTGAGGGACATTAATGTCTTGAGGAATCACACATTCTTCTTAGGCTTGGCATCGATAAAATTAAATCACTTTTACCACCTGACCGACTAAGCAGAAAAGGTACCAACGATACAAGAATACAAGATTCGGATCCAGAGTACAACCCGTCTGATGAACATGAATCTGACCCAGAGACATATCAACAAGAGGTAATCTTATCATGAACTCGTTTCATGTATTAGTTATGCAGGATTGCTTCTGATCTTTTTTTGTTGAATTTTGTGTAATCAGGTCACTCATAGCATACCTGTCAGTGGAGGAAGAGGGACCAAGAGAATTCAGGCACCGAATGACCCTACCAGAATGCCTCCTAGACTGACTAGGACCAAGGCAAGGGAATTGGCTTTAGCTGATGGGAGTGGGACAACTCCTGATACACAAGAATTGCCCACTAAAGGCCAAGCAACAGCAACCCACGATGAGAACATCATCGACATGATGACTGCAAAAGGCAAGTCATTTGATCTCATATTCAAATGTCCTAAATACCAACTGAATAATTATTAACTTGTATGGCTGTAACAAACTTGTTTGGTGATGCACACCCTTCCAGAGCACAACGTGGGTTGCGGGATTCAAGAAGATTGGGCAGAGATCTGGACCGGATTAACCGAGGCTTAAATGGCAAGATCCCTATACACATTCAAGGAGGGCTCAAACGCCCAGAGGCACCAATGCAAGCTGCAAAGTTTGCATCAGAAGGTGGGATCATAGTGCGTGGGCGCATACCGATCCTTCCTTGCTGGAAGGACTACAAGCCAAAGAAGACCCAACAAGATGGTGAAAAGACTGAAGACCATCTCAAGAACTACATGGGCAAACTAGCGGTGTGCATATGTCCACTCATCTACTACCATAGTTTTTTGCATCCATTCTTGTCATCCATTTTTCTGATAATTGTGTTGTGCTAGGGGCAATTCGACATTGACACCACTAGTAAGCCTGTAAGGGTGGCATGCACTGACATGATGAAGTCGATACAGAGACAGGCGAGGTATCGCCTGAAGCAAAAGTACTTCAATGATGTTCCAGCAAATGCAGTCCCAACTAAATCTCTTGTGACCAATCTGACCGACGCCCAATGGAAGGCACTTGTTAACATGTGGTCTTCCCCTAAGCATAGGGTATGATAGAACTTCAACTTGCCACTACCACATTTCCATGTACTTATATATTTTTTTTAATCTTATTTCTTACACGAGTTCTTATTATTGTAAAGGCGAGGTGTAGTACAAACACCAGTAATCGAGGAAATGTCAAGTACCATCAGCGCACGAGATCTCGAAGCTACGTTGTACAAGCTAATCTTGTGGTAAGTGTTGGTATTTCTTAACCTCACCACTATGGCGCCGGGTTAGCGTGAGCGTGTAAGAAACACCCGGGTACACTGACAGGTGCGAACGAATCTGCTAGCGCACGGATACACTGTTGTAGCACTTCACCTCAGGAGTATTCCCAAGGGTATCGAATCCAAGGAATGGTGTGTACTACCTCCTAGCTATGGTCCAAGGACACAACTCTATAGGACGAGATGAAGATGGAGAGGATCCTGCTGATCGTAGGCAGAGTTGAGAACAGTCTCTCGGTTAGGAACTCTCGTTTCGGACACCGGACCCTCCTGGCTATAACAGTCGGTTCACGGCAAATGGTTGCCTACACCTGTATCCGGACGTGGGGGATTCCGGAAGGGTCCAACGGCTATCACTACCGCAGCCTACCCCAAGACAAACCGTGGGATACAGGGCAATCGAAGGATAACCCGTTGTCTAGACACCATGTCTACACCACCAGTTACTACTATAGCACGGCTACGTCTGTTGACCCGTAACAACACTATAGCACTCCGTACGAAGACGGAGCGACGAACCCACGAGGGAGAAACCAGAACTCACTCAGGTAACCTCTATCTATACAAGGACCATGGAAGGACTTTGGTCTAAACTAGAATGCAGGAGCATCCACTTTACTCTAATTGGACTAGCAGGCATACAAACGGAATTAGCAACTTATGAACTACACCAGAAGATCAAAGGCTAAGCTCATGAAGAACACAAGCCTCTAAATCCTGAACAAGTGAAGAACACAAGAACTATTCACCTATGCATGAATGCTACTTTAGTCTAAATAGGAAATGCAGAAATACTCACTTTATTCTAAATGAAGAACGAAGCATCCATGGAGATACAAAATCCTCTCACTCTCCTACTCTCTAATCTACCAAGGAAAGGCCTCTCCTTTGAAGGGAAGCTCTCATCCTTGGATGGAGTGGTGTGTCTCATTTCTTACCCCCTCCCCTCATATTTATAGGCCAAGAGGAGCTTCCTAGGCTGCCTTGGGCGCCACCAAGGGACCAATGAGGTGGTGACATGTGGCGCAGAGGAGTGGAGGCCAAGTTGCTTCTTGTGGGCCCAAGCATGATCCGGGAGTTTGAGGCAGTAACTGAGTGGATAACGCCCCAAACCGCCTCTAGGAGATTACCAGGAGTTGACACGTGGAAGCTGGGCTCGAACGGTGCCAGGGTCAGGTCGACCGACCCAGGGATCGGCCGACCCCCAATCTCCGCCAAATGGCCCCAGCTTTCTCTGGGTCGCTCCTTGGTGGGCCCTTGGTCCTATCCTAGGTGTACACGCAAAACTAAGGCGGTTTGCCTCCTCTGGTGGGCCCTTTGATCCGTGTGCTCTCTTTTGATTGGGTGGAGTTGTGCTTCTTTGCTTGGTGGGCCCATGGATCCATGTGAAGCCTATGTGGCGGCCTCTCATTGGTTGGTGCTAGGTTGCTTGGATCCATAGGGTGTGCTTTCTCTCGTTTAATAAGCTAAAACACCTGCATTCAAATATTCATCTGCACTCGTGGGATTTATCACCCTATCCTAGTGTGGATGATCACTTTCCATTTATTTTATGCAGGTATAGACGGCCTAAAAGTGGTACTTAACAGCCGTCAACAGTAAGCAGATGAACAAGTCATGTTTTTGCTCTATAGTTCATTTCATGAACCATTTTACAATGCTAGCACTTTAATAATTATGCTTGTTTTTGAAACATATTTAGAGGCAGAAGTATACTGCTAAAGGAGAAGGGCTAAGTCCACTTGATTATTTCAAGTCCTTCCGCTGTAGCAAGAATGTCTTCACCACTGCAGTACAGGCAGCCATTGTAAGTACTTGTCTGCTTTTGCATTCTTCTTTGCAACAATACTAGAAACATGTGTGAGTATTTTATTTTAAACCTTTGATTTTATTTCATTTTTTAGGCTCGCATGGAACAAATTGTCGCTGAACCTCAAGGCAACCAACCAAGAAAGACTGTTGTTGAAGTAGTGGCGGAAGTTGTCCAATCTAGGACTTTTCGGGAGGTTGCTGGCTTTCGCCCACCCTCCATGAAAAAGACTAGGGTTACTACTGCACTTCAAGTTCAGGATGTGGTCTTGTGGATGATGACATGGCGTATAATGGATATTGACATGATGTATAGTGGGTTATGATGTGGAATGCTTGCATGTTGAGAGAAATACATAGTGAGTTCTATCTATATCTGTATAGTTGTATATGAAGAGTGTTTGACAGGTCTTAAATGAATAATGATTGGTTGTGAGAGAAAAATACTGCGTAAGAAGTTGTACGGCAGATTGGTTGTGAGATGAAAGTAATTCAAAATTAGCCCAGAAGCGTGGTATAGTACGTAGCACATGCTCATCACGCAGCACGAATCTCTCTCTTCCTCTAACCGTGTGTTTGGTTGGAGAGCCGCGGGAGCGGAGCGGAGCGTCACCGCTCCAGAGGCTGTTTGGATGAGGAGCGGCGGGAGTGGAGCGGCTCCAGCGGAATATTCCCCTCCAGATTCGGGTTGGCTCCATCCCTCAAAATTCGAGGGACGGAGCCGCTCCGTCCCGCGACGCGTCTCCGGTCACCTCTCTTTCTTTTTTTCTCTGCCCCGCACCCCCTCGTAACCCTATCGAGAAAAATCACCCCCCCGACCCCCGGGCGCCACCACCCCGACGCCGCCACCCCGACGCCGTGCTTCGGCGGCCGGTCTCCTCCTCCGCCGCGTGGTCCTCGACCTCCTCCCGTCCGGCCGGCCCCCTGGTGTAGGAACTCGAGGGACGCGCGCCGCCGTTGCCTGGTGCAGGCCCGCGCCACGCCCGCACGGGCGCGCGCCGCCGGCCGGCTGCGGCAGGCCCGCGCCACACCGCCACGGGCGCACGCCACCGGCCGCGCGCAGGCCGCAACCCCCCTAGGCCACCTCCTTTGCAAGCTCGTGCTCCCACCGCAAGATTCTGCTGCTGCCTAGATCTGTGAAAGACAGTTTAAGGTAAAGTCCCCTTCCTTCATGTGTGTATATGGCACATTGATGGTGGATTGATGTTTGATTTGAAGATTCTTGTGTTAGCACATGGAAACCATACATGGTATTTTTGCTAGGTCATTGTAGTCACAATTTTATCCTGTCGAATGTAGATGGATAACAGGTGCAAGGCATTTATTTTTGCTCCTGCTGCACATTGGTTGTTGTGTGTGATGGCAATTGTTGCTCAGTCTAGAAAAAGAAAACGAGTTGCAAGAAGGGAAGGGATTACTTATGCCCCAATATTTGAAAGGGATAGGAAGAGGAATGAGTACCTGAATGACAAAATTTGGAGTAATGACACAACTTGTGTAAACATGCTAAGAATGAACAAAGCACGTTTCTTTCGGTTTTGTCAGTTGTTTAGAGATCATGCTTTACTTGAAGATACCGTTCATATGTGTGTTGAGGAACAAGTGGCAATGTTTCTACACACTGTTAGACATAATGTTAGGAATAGAGTAATTGCAACCAATTTTGGGAGATCCGGAGAAACGACCAGTCGTTATTTCAACAAAGTTCTTCATGCTATTGGTGAACTACGAGAGGATTATATTAGGCCCCCTTCATTGGACACTCCCACTAAAATAGAAGGAGACACAAGGTGGTATCCTTACTTTAAGTTGTGCAGCTCAATCTTATGTCACATTCTAAATTTATTTTTTCACAAACCTATAATTGTCCTAATCTTGACTTCTTTGAACATCACGTAGGATTGTATAGGAGCACTTGATGGTACACATATAAGAGCCACTATTCCAAAGGAAAATCAGCATGCTTTTCGTGGTAGATACAAGTATTGCACTCAAAATGTACTGGCAGCCGTAGATTTTGACCAAAAGTTCACATATGTTTTGGCCGGATGGGAGGGGACAGCACATGATGCACTAGTTTTATGTGATGCTTTAGCACGAGAGGATGGCCTTCATGTGCCACAAGGTAATAGTTTAACCTATGTGCATAAATTTGTTCACCAAAATTAATGGATCATTGAGATGTAACCTAACTATCCGTCATATGTTAGGTAAATATTACCTAGTTGATGCTGGGTATGGAGCCAAACCCGGATTTTTACCCCCTTTTCGAGCTGTCCGCTACCACTTGAATGAATGGGGGAGTAATCCAGTGCAAAATGAGAAGGAATTATTCAACCGTAGGCACTGCTCATTAAGAATCATAGTAGAGCAAGCATTTGGAGCACTAAAAAGGAGATTGAAAGTTCTTGATGATGCATCACCTTTTTTTCCTTATGAAACTCAAGTAGACATTGTTATTGCTTGCTGCATCATTCATAATTGGGTGATAGAAAATGGGAGTGATGAATTCAATGTGCCAGATGATAATGATGAGGACACCCATCAAACCATATATGGTGGGACAGCAAGTGAGAATGCCATTATGCTCGCTTTTAGGCAAGGCTTGGCTGACCAAATGTGGGCTGATCGTCAGAGCCATGGGAACTAGTATTTTCTTTGTTTAAATAATGTAATCTGTGTTGTATTTAATTTGATTGGACAATGTATCATTTGTATTTGATGACTGAAATTGTATTTGAGGACATATTTGATTGCTGAAATTGTATTTGAGGACATATTTCATTGCTAAAATTATACTTATTGATTATATTTGAAGACATATTTGATTGCTGAAATTGTATTTAAGGACATACTTGATTGCTGAAATTATACTTGTTGATTATATTTGAAGACATATTTGATTGCTACCTTGCTGAAATTATTGTCTCATTATAGTATGCTTTGCTGAAATTTTGAAGGTAAATGGAACCCGTTACTTGGAATTCAACTTGGTCATCCTTCATGCTAGAATACCTTGCCACTTTAGTGCTTAATGGCACCAAGACTTCTTCTACCTACAAGATGGTTCACTACAATGCGTGTGCAAAGGCTCTCCAAGAGAAATTTGGTATTGTGCGCACTGGTGACCATGTTAAGAATCACCTTAAGACATGGCAAAAGAAGTTTCGTAAAATATGTGACCTTCGTGGTTTAAGTGCTGCTAATTGGGATGAAGATACCTACACTATAACTCTTGATCAAGAGCACTACAACAATTATATTAAGGTATGGATGCTGTCCACTATTGGCTGCAAATTGTTCTCAAATATTATAGCTGCTGTCCACTATTAACTTTGTCACATAATAATCTAATATTATTAGCTGCAAATTGTTCTCACATATTATAGTTGCTGTCCACTATTAACTTTGTCACATGATAAACCAATATTATTAGCTGCAATTGTTCTCACATATTGTAGTTGCTGTCCACATTTTCTTGCTCACATGTACATACTAGTAGTTGCTGAAATTGTACAAATATTGTAGGATCACAAGTCTGATGCTGATTATCTGAACAAGCATATTCGACACTTTGAGGAGATGAACACAATATTTGGAAGTACCATGGC
The DNA here is from genome assembly GCA_036936925.1 of Cenchrus fungigraminus. Taxonomy (NCBI): domain Eukaryota; kingdom Viridiplantae; phylum Streptophyta; class Magnoliopsida; order Poales; family Poaceae; genus Cenchrus; species Cenchrus fungigraminus. The sequence continues at coordinate 73,019,580 of CM072772.1, read as the reverse complement.
TACAGGCAAGTTTGCAAAGGACTCAAGTGCACCTCTAGGTACAGAGGATGGAGGTACAGATGGAGGTACAGAGGATTGTGAGGTTGAGGAGCTGCGCACAATATTTTCTGAACATGCCACTCCCAATGAAGGCAACAATGGGGCAACATCATCTGCAAGTAAGACCAGCAAGATTGGCAAGACCAACAACAACAAGAAGATCAACAAGGGCCCAGGACTGATTTTGATCCATTGGTTGCTGCAATTAATAGAGAAAGTAGCAAGATAGCCAAGGCGATAAAGAAAGTGGGCAAATCAGACATGGATGTGCCCCCAGATTTGTTTAACAACTTGATGGCTCTCAATGGTAGTTTCGAAGAGACTCAATTATCCTTCTATTATTTTTATTTGGTCTCCAAACCTCACATAGGTAGAGCTTTCAACAGCTTACCTTTTAGCCATAAATTAAACTGGGTTTCAAAATACATAGCTGAAAACTACCCTGGACAGTGAGGGCAAGTTGTGGTGGTGGGATTAATCTTTTGTTAGTACCACATACAACTATATATTTGTGGTCTAAGCTTGTATCTTGCTATGTGGAAGCCTTGAACTTGCTATATATTGTGTAAGGCTTGAACTTGACGCATCCTGCAAGCTGAAATGTGTGTAATGTGCCTATGGATATGGCCTAAGACTTCTATTTCTAATGTAGCCAAGACTTTTATGTGGAATCAAATTATTATGTGTGTTGTTCCTTGATGCATGGTGCAAGCATATAAAATATTACTATGTGTTTATCAAATGGCTGTTAAATTATTGATGAAATGGTTGTTAAATTATTGATGAAATGGCTGAAATTATTGATGAAATGACTGTTAAATTATTGATGAAATGACTGTTAAATTGTTGATGAAATTGAGGGGGGTAACCTCACCTATGGATGGCAAAGGTGGTGATAAGAATCAAGTTCCATTCCACTCCAACCATCCAAACAAGTGACGGAGCGGATCCAACCCCAACCAAAAAATGCAAACCAAACATAGGTGGGGTTGGAGCTGTCCCCAAAACGAGGGACGGCTCCGCTCCGCTCCCGCGGCTCTCCAACAAAACACACGGTAACTGACCAGTCCCAGCTTGGCAGTTGCCACCCTTCTCAACATGGGACATCTCTCCTTCTCCCATCCACACGCATCTCTGCAGCTGCACAGAGCCTGAGCGCACACAGATTCGCACTGTACATAGCGAGACAGCAGAAGCCAAGGAAGCTGTGAGAGCAGAGCATAATGGCTGCCCCATAGAAGAGTCACGGAGAAAAGAAAAGGTGAAGAAACGCAGAGCAGGGCCGCAGGATAAGGGGGAGCACCGCCCAAGATCGCAAAAGCAAAGGCAAAGCAGCGGCAGCCATCCATGGAGGTGGAGCCACCGCAGGCTGCCGCGGCAGCGGCTACTGTAGTAGCAGCAGCGCTTCTGAAATGCCGCGGCGAGGGCGGCGGCGGGGAGGCAATACTCGAGGCCTGCGGCAAGGCCGTCTCCAGGAGCCCCATCCGCGAGGCGCAAGAACCGGACGGCACCCCCGGGACGGCTCGCCGCCGCGTGGAGCAGGAGGAGAAAGAGGAGGAGCTGCTGCGGCGGGGGCTCGCGGCAGCCCAGGCGCGCGCGCGGGCGCGGCGGAAGGCGGGGCACTCCACACCGTCGCCGTCCTGGAAGCTGGAGCCGTCGCCGCCGCGACCGGAGGAGGAGGCGGCGTCAGCCGAGGCGGACGCTGGGGCGGGGAGTTGGGGCGCGCCGGCCGCGTCGGCGCGGCAGCTGGGCGCCACCCTGTGGGAGATCCAGGACGTCATCCGTGTCGCCGGCGCGGGCCACCGGATCCGGCGCTGCGGACGGAGGGCGCCCGCCGCCGACGAGGCAAGTGCGGATGCGGATGCGGATCGGGTAAGAACTTCGCCACTGCGTCCCTTTCGCCATCTGACGTTAATTGTCAGCTTGATGTATGTGTGCATCATGTCCTGCTTTTCTTTTCATCTTTTTTGTTGGGTCCTGGATTACTTGGTTCGATCTTGCGTCATACATTGCCTTTAACTAATATCCTTTGCTGGGTCTTGCATTATACATTGCCTTTAACTAATATCCTTTGGTGGATTAGTAGCTAAAGTTATCTATTCTGAGAAATTACCAGTATTTAGATGCCTTGCTGAAATCAAGACAGATAGATGGCTGAATCATCTCTTCGATCTTCTTGTGATTTTACGATTTGTCATCAGGAACAAGTTCAAAACACTCTCTTCAATTCTTCATCAGGAACAGTTCAGAACACAGAATCTAGCACCAAGCACTCTGCGATTTGATTAGAGTATTTGGATAGTATCCTCTGAGATTTAGCGTACTCTTGTAAAGATTTTACATATTTTCTTCTCCACCTACTTTTGTTTACTTTCAAGGGCAGGAGTAATGCAGCCATAAAAGCTGCATCCTAATTTTGTGATAGTATTTCTGTACGACCCTTTCAATTTAGTGTTTGCTGGTACTTCTTTGACTTATAAGGTACTGTAATATGGTGGATATGTAGGTGGCTACTGTGTGGTAGTGGTACTATAATTATTTCGGCTTTTGTTGCTTGATCAATGAACTTCATCATGAATTTCGGTTGAGGAGTAGTAAGAGCTATAAAATTATTTCATCCGACCAGGAATAAGCTCTCGTTTTGAAGTGTTTTACGCAGATGGAGCCAATAGCCATGTAGGTGTAGCCCCGTTATCTTTAGAACTTCACTGGTCTATTATGTAGTGTGTCCAAAATAAGAAGGTTAAGTAAAACACAAAGAATATTAAAACATAGAGCCTCCAAGGGCATCTAATATTGATCAAAAATGATCTGGCTGATGTGTTTAATAGACTTGGCTACATGACTGGCATCTGTGTGCTGGCTACATGACTGGCATCTGTGTGCTGGACTGCTGGGAGACTGGGCTTACATGCAAAACTGTATGTGGTATTAGAATTATATACTTGATGATTGTGATTGTATTTCTTTTATTATTTCTGACACTTTCTTCAAGAATATTCCATCCCCAAGGGCAACACCAATCATGATCTCCTTTGGTATCCTTTGTGTCCTTTGCTATCATCATGATGGCAATTTTTCTTTTCAAGTGCTTTCTCCTAATCTACCTTCTGCTTACCAAGCTGTATAGTATTTACTAAGCTGTACATAATGTTTTCTTAACTTACTTTTTTTTCCCAAAAGAGGGTAGAAAACTAGCTTCTATTAGAAACAGCGTATAACAGATAAAAGAAACAGAATGTTTTAAGTATCTAAATATGGATTGTAAACCTTGTAACCTTACTTTTATCCTTGTTTAGTTTGTTATCGCCTGTTTCCCTGTCCGATTTTCATGTTCTCAATGAACTAGAGGTCCACATGTTTCTGTTATACACCATGCAACTTACTAAGATCCCATGATCCCAGCAGATCATGTAGAAGCATATTGTCTGCATTATTTTCTTATTTATCATGCATTGTTGATAGAGATCAGAAGTAAAACTTTGAATCTGGTTCATACTTTCAAGACACAGTATAGTATTTATGCTCCCCAGGCGGAACTTTGATATTGCAGGCCTCTTATTTTATTTGCAGACAATAATTCTTTTCAGTTCAAGGCACCTAAGATTTGTCTTTTTTTGCACCGCCCCCCCCCCCCCCCCCCCCCCCCGGTGCAGCTATATACCATTCCTTCTGAAATATATTTTCCATGGTAGGATTTAATTGGTGCAATCTTGCTTTCCATTGGGTATGTTGCAGCAGCTTTGTTTGTGTGTGCCCGTGCTGTTTTCTTTTTTGCTATTTCACGAAGCCATGGATACAGATGTCACAAATTTCTTCATACATTTCAGCCACGGAGTTCAGGTGCCTTTGGAGCAGCACATGTTGCAGCTTCAGTGATGGAGCATGATAAGTTACATGAAGAAAGATGCCCCTCAAGGCAGCCTCTTTCTCCTGCAAGTTACACTAGCTCGGTTGGGGTACGGAGTTCAGGTGCCTTTGGAGCAGCACATGTTGCAGCTTCAGTGATGGAGCATGATAAGTTACATGAAGAAAGATGCCCCTCAAGGCAGCCTCTTTCTCCTGCAAGTTACACTAGCTCAGTTGGGGTACGTATTCATTTGCTCCCTCTACAAACTTGGTTTACTTTGATTGTTTAGTTAGGGCAGGGCATTAATAAAAATTACCAGTTATGCTGGCATGCCTGTCTTCTATCAGGCTTGTCTATACTGGAAGTCATGGATTGTATTGTTGTAAAGTGCAAAGATGCATCTTATCATCCTGTACTGGTTTTGTCACATCGCTTGCAATGCCATTGCGTATTATTGTTTTGAGTTCTGCAGTTCGAAACACTTTTAAATTAACACATAATTCTCAAAACTGTACAATCCTTGTACAGGCAACGACAGTGAACCTTGTCAGCCCAACTCGGTCGTTGGATTGCAACACTAGATTTAGGCACGCGGGTAATGATCTTAAAACGTCAACAGAGCTATTGAAAGTTCTCAATCGGATTTGGAGCTTGGAAGAACAGCATGCAGCTGATGTGTCAGCAATGAAGGGAATGAAACGAGAGTTGCATCATGCCCAGGCATGCATTCAAGAACTTATGCAAGAGCGGGAGCGGTATCACCATGAAATTGACTCTCTAGCAAGGCAAGTCACTGAAGACAAAATGGCTCGGAGGAACAAGGACCAAGAGAAGATCAAAGCAGCCCTTCGTTCACTGCAAGAGGAACTTGAAGATGAGAGACACCTGAGGAAACATTCTGAGACTCTCCATAGAAAGCTAGGCAAAGAGCTGTCTGAGATGAAATCATCATTTTGCAAGGCTGTGAAGGCTTTGGAGAAAGAGAAGAAGACAACCAGCCTATTGGAAGATCTTTGTGATGAGTTTGCAAAAGGAATTAGAAACTATGAGGAGGAAGTCAGGATGTTGAAGCAAAAGCATGTAAAGGAGTACGAGCACAAGTTTGATAAGCCAGTAGTTCATATTTCAGAAGCATGGCTTGATGAGCGAATGCAGATGCAAAAGGCTGATACAAGGGAAGATTTGTCAGGGGAAAACTCAATCACAGAGCGTCTGAGCAGTGAGATTGAGAGTTTTCTTCATCATGCTAAAAGGTTCAGTATCTGCAAGAATGATAACTTGGACACTGTTAATGAAAAGCGAGATGCCAGTTTTTGCCGGCAGTCCCTTGAGTCTGTACACTTTAATGGAGCCACTAGCGCCCCTCGATTAGCTGAAGATGATGATGGCAGTTCTATTGCCAGTGATCTGCATTGCTTTGAACTGAACATGCATGGAGGTGCCATTAAGAGCCATGACCTTGCAGGTACTCGAAGGAGGGTCATAAGCTCCATGCATTCACCAATGAGAAGATTGGAATATTCCAATGGTGTATCTATGGAAGGCTCACCAATGTCAAATGCACCAACTTGCGCAAAAAAAGACAAGGCAAGATCTAGCATCGGTCGAAAACAATTTATTGCTTCAACACCTGAAATTAGCTCACGCAATGATGCTGGCCTTGCTTCTACAGAGGAACAGAACGAAACTGTTATGACCCAAGTCTCCCGCCAGTTACGTGATGACCTGTTAAAAATCAAATCAGAGGCTCCTCAACATGCATATCTAGGGCACAGATCAAACCAGTCCCAGACAAGTCAGTTTCATGAATTTGCTACCGCACGGGATCTTTGTCATGTGGGCAGTCCAGCACGACATCTGAATAACCCAGCCAAATCCTTGGACTGCGAGATATCTGAATCCCCAGCTCATCAGCTGGTAGGTGCAAAGGAGAACACTCTGAAGGCGAAACTACTTCAAGCAAGGTTGGAGGGGCAGCATGCTCGAATGAGCGCATCGGTATTCCCCTTGATCAGCACAAGGAGGAAATGAGAACGCAGCTGACACTCTTGGGCTTCTTTGATTTCAATCTGCAACATGTATAGTTTCAATTGTAAGGTATCCGACTTAATAGCTGAATATCCACTTGATGATGACGTATTTCGAGTACTCATGGATGCTCCCAGTTCCAGGTTATGTGAATCCTAGATGTAGTTGCATATTGAACAGAGTTCTCATAGTAGGTTTCATCTGCTAACCATCGGATTAGAATGAAATGGAGATGAACTTGATAATCACATCTTGTAAGTTGTAACATATGTATAGTAATGCTTAGTTATTACCTGCTTTAGCCATGGCCAATCTTTGTCCTAACTTTTTTTTTTCTAGAAGAAGTTGGTTTGCAGAGACTACAAATTTTCAGCTCCTGACATCCTCAGTTCCTTCAGTCAAGGCAGTAGTTAAAAAAGCTCCTAGAAATTCATGGAAATAGCAAGTCATGTCGCTATAAAAACTTGAAATGAAATCATTCACAGAAACAGTAATCTGTGTGGAATGATGCCTGCCTGATTCTCTGATCGGCTATGATAGTTTTCTTGCTCTGGCAGCGTCAGTACGCTGCACTTGTCTTGCTTTTGCTTGTGGTTGAGGATGATTGAAGTGCAGTTGGTGGTCGATGGAAATCTACAGCCTGGGCCATCATGAAGGATCAGGCACAACATGGGCCGTATCCGTACTAGTGCTCGATGGCCGGTTTAGATCGAAAAATTTGCGCAGATAGTGTTAGAATAGTGCTTTTGAATTGAAAGTTATGGAAAATTGTTGCATTGGGTCACATGCATAGAGAGAAGATGTGATTTGATGTGACGAGTGAAGAGTGATTATTTGTCAATCTAAACAACATGCAAGAAGAATACCTAGGTTTGCTTGGTCACAACAAAGGCTCTTTTTAGCTGGGTGAAAAAACTGGTTGAAAATGTCACATCGAGTTTACCGATGTTAATTAGAAGAACTAAATATAATTTAGTTGCAAAACAAATTACAAAGATTGACCGAGATGAATCTATTAAGCCTGATCGAATCACTATTAGAAGATGTTTACTATAGCACCACATGGTCTAATCATAGTCTAAATAGACTCAATAGATTCGTTTCACGAATATATCCGAGGTTATGAAATGAGTTTTTGAAAGAGCATCTAGACCCCTAATTTATTTTGGTGATAATGACAAATACAACTTGAGTATTTAATTGTTCAAATGAGATGCGTGCAAGATCAAAAAGAAAAAAAAGTTATATTTGATCAAAAGAAGGCCCTCAACTCGATTGATGGTGTTCAAACTCCTTAGAAGATTTAAATTTCTTTTTTTGTTTTGAAACTGAGTACAGGGACATCATACTATAAAGGGGGATACGAACGGAAGTTCTGAACATGCCAAAGTGCTCACTTAAGATACTAACAAACCTGGAAGAGAGACACGCACTTACATCTGCACACACTGACTTTTTGGGAAAAATTCAGTCCCTGTCGGAAGTTCCGGCCCAATAGCGGAAGTACCGATAAGAGCTCTCTGGTTGAGTTTCCAGTGGTTATTGGAAGTTCTGGCCTCAGGGCGGAAGTTCCGATAACTGCATTACATCACAGTAACAGCTAGTTTTTGGAGCTCGGGTATTTATGCCCCTCCTCCTTTCCCTTCATTTACCGCTACAAACACCTCCTTGAGCATTCACTCCTCCTCCCCACTCCCTTCTTGAGCTAACTCTTCAGTGATTTGAGTTAGGGCTTGGGTGAGTGAAGATTTGAGGTGTGACAGTGAGAAGCTTTGAGTGACTTGTCATCATCTTCATCTCAAGAGCACTTGAAGCATGTCCGGGCATCGATTCGTGTTTGTTACTCTTGAAGTTTGCTTCTAGACGGTTAGGCGTCACCCGTTGAGTGCCCTCTCCGTGTGGTGCACCCGGGAACATTTGTATTACCCTCTCTTTGGTGCGGAGTTTTAAATCCCGTCCGGTCGCCTCCTACCGCCGACCTCTGGTAACGGTAAGACGGACCAGTAGCGGCTACCGGTAAAAACCGAACAAACTCAAATTTCAAATTCAAACGCGTAGTTCAATCGGTTACCACCGGTTAATCGACCGGTAAGACTGGTTAGCCAACTGGTTGCGAATCAATGAAGAATTTGACATGTTTTCGAATTTGAATAAAAAAAGACAAATTAAAGAAAAATTTATAAAAACATTTCAAGGTGCGTGGAATCTAATGGTGTCAAAAATTTTCAAATATTAGTGCATTTAGTATTTTTTGGGGCATTAGAAGTTCAACAGGCCGATTTTTTCTTTTTTTTCCGTTGAACTTCTAATGACTGCAAAAAATACTAAATGAACTAATATTTGAAAATTTTTGACACCATTAGATTTGCCGCAACTTGATCTATTTTTGGGAATTTTTCTATCATTTTTCATTTTTTTGAATTCAAATTCAAATTTTTGAATCCCACCGGTAGGATATCGACCAGTATCGCTACTGGTTCGGACCGGTAACCTCGGTAAACCAGTCGTTTCCCAACGGTAATTAAAACCCTACCTTGGTGGAGATTCTTAGTGAGCACCAATTTACCTTTTGGTGAATTGGGTGAGGCAAGTGGCTCTTCGTGATAGCCCCTCCCTTTGTGGGAACCTCAACGGAGACGTAACCTTCCTTAGTGGAGGTGAAATTCGGGAATCAAATCACTTGTCTCTTGTGCTCCTTGTGTTTCTCTATTTCACTAACCCTAGAAGCTTGTCTTGGCTCGATCTACTTATTTGTGTTGTTGCTATATATATATATATATATATATATATATATATATATATATATATATATATATATATATATATATATATATATATATATATATATATATATATATATATATATCTTTGGTTGCAGGTGGTTCTTAGCTTCTAAACTCAACTTTTGATTCAAATAGAATTGACACTTTTGCTTCAGTTTTTGAATTTCGTCTTAATTCTCTCTGCCATGTTGGAAGTTCCACCCCCGTACCGGAAATTCTGACCCCGCAGATGTTCTAACACAGCGCCAGAAGTTCCGACCTCATTTAACCACTGTAAAGTTTTTCAAAAATTTGAAGTGAGCCTATTCAACCCCCCCCTCTAGGCATCACAGGATCCTCACAGTTGGTATCAGAGCCTAATCCATTGATTAAGGCTTAACCGCTAAGGAATCAATATGTTGGGGGATGGAGTTGGACCAACCGTTCAAGATCTTGCCGCTCAAGAGCAAGCCACCAAAGAAGCACAAGAATGGGAAGCAAAAGCCACTCAAGAAGGAGCAACGACACAAGCAAACATCTAGCCCTTCATCCGTTCTTGAAAGCTCCAACGACTCCGACACGAGTGATGAAGAAGATGAAGATGTCGGGCTTGATGTGGAAGCCAAGAAAGCGGCCAAGAAAAGATGAAAAGCAAGAATGAAGAAGAAGATTAAGAAGATGGCAGAGAAGCTTCTGAAGAAGAAGATCAAGGAAGAATAAGAGAGAAGCATGCTCTCTCCAGATATTATGAAGTTCCCTATCACTACACACAAATTTCGAGCAACAACCCTAATGATAAGTTTACTTTCGTCTATTTGGGAAAACCTCCACACTTTGATGGGACAGATTATCCCAAATGCACCTTTACGGGCTTCACCCTTCTCTTTGGCTAGTTGTGAATGTAGGGGTGAAACTACCCAAGGAAGGGGAACAACCAACCCCCGAGCATGATCAAGACCTCTACCGCAACGTACAAGCCGCAAGAGTCATCACGAGGTCTCTATGTGCTCAAGAGTTCAACAAAGTCAAGAATATTCATATAGCCAAAGTGATTTGGGACACACTCAAGGAATCACACGAGGGAACCGACCATGTTAGAGAAGTAAAGATTGACTTGATTAACATGGTACTTGAGCTATTCATCATGAAGGAAGATGAAACTGTGGGGTAAATGTATGATAGACTAATGCTCCTTGTCTCTGACATTAGGTCTATTGGAAGCAATGATTGGGATGACACCAAGGTCTCTAAGAAGTTATTGAGGGCTTTCACTCCAAGAAATCCCACTCTTGCAACAATGATAAGAAGGGATCCAAAGTACAACAAGATGACTTCCAATCAACTTCTTAGTGAAATCTTACATCAAGAACTAGTCGAGAAGGATGTTGAGAAGTCACTTGGTTTGAAGATGAACAAGAGTCTAGCCCTCAATGCTAGCTCTAGTGCAGTAGTGGAACCACAACACAAGGCTTCCAAGTCAAAGCATGAAGAATCAAGTGAAGAAGGAAGCATTGATGAAGAAACCACGTTTGCCATAAGAAACTACAAGAAGTTCTTGAAGAACAAGGCATCCAAGAAAGGTGGTGATGATAGAAAGAAGAAGTCATAAAGATGCTATGAGTGTGGAGAGTACAATCACTTCATTAAGGAGTGCCCCGAAAACAAGAACAAGAATGAGGAAGAGAAGAAGTACAAGGAGAAGAGCAAAGAATCCAAGAAGAAGTATAAAGGGTGTGCACACGTGGGTCAAGAATGGGACTCATGTGATAATGATGAAGAGCCCAAGAAGAAAGGCATGGCAACTCTAGGCATGGCACAAGGCTCTTCTTCAACGCGCCTCTTCAACAACATCTCCGACGATGAGGACAACTCTCACTTTTGTCTTATGGCAAGAAGGAGTAAGGTATAGGAATCATCCACCTCATCCTCTCTCACCTCCTCTTCATCCACACCTAGCAATGAAATAGATGATCTAGATGATCAAGAAAAGGCTAAAGCTAACATGATAAATCAATTTGGTAAAAAAGGCTATAAGGAAAAAGAAAGTGTGTCTCCATAAGCAAGAAGACTTGATCATCCTTGAAAAGGAGAGAAAACTTGCTCTAGAGAAACATCTTTCCGAGGAGAAAGCTAAGGTGGAAAAGTTAACCATCAACTTGTCTTTGGCTAATGATTCCAACAAGAGGATGTCAAAGCAGAATACTTTGGCATATGAATCTCTAGCTTCCCTAAAGGCCAAACATAGTGAACTTCAACAAAGCCTATCATGCTTACGGTCAAATTCAAGGACCTTGAAGTGAACTATAATGCACTTTGGGAAACTACCAAAACCAGTCCCAAGGCAAAGCTTGACTCTAATGCCTCCACAAGCGAAGGTTGCTCTAGATGCTTAAAATTTGATATAAATACATATAATACTAAACTTGCAGAGCTAGAGGAAGTGATCAAGAGCAAGAAAAAGGAAATTGATCGAATGAACATGTTGGTCAAGCAAGGAAACTTTGGTGCCAAGTCTACACCCAAGGTAACACGTAAAGAAAAACTTGGTCACCACAAGGACAACAAGGCAAATGGTAGGAATATGGTAAATGGCTATGGCATTCCCTTGTGCAACAAGGGAGGTTATCTCAACACCATCAATGATATTGCACATGGAGTAACCATCCCTACCCCGTCACAAGACAAGCTCAAGAGTTCAAACACCACAAAAGGAAATGGTGGGGTTAATTCTCCATCCAAGGCATCGAAGAATGTGGTGGCACATGAACCCTCTCCAAGCTACACTTGTGACTATATGGTTACTTTGGACTGAAAGGACCTTGATGCCGCCTAGAGGGGGGGGTGAATAGGCGAGACTGAAGGACCGAACTGGCGACCAGAGAGGGGGGGGGAGTGAATGGGAGCCGATAAAAATTCTTCTCGAAGGAGATGACTTCTCCAACAAGATGAACTCGGTCGGGTACCCAAAATCACACACTCCGCACGCAACCTTCCGTTTGCCAAAACCACGTAGCCTCTGAAGTACTACTGGTTCTAGGAACAAACACTACCTGCAGGCACAACTTCTACACACACACGACAACGGAAACAACTCGGAAGCTATCTGCCTGGGGGGCGGTCAAACTGGGTATGGGGGCCGGTTAGACCGCCTGCACTTAGCAACCAAGAAATCCTCCGAAGCCTTCTTTCGAGCTCCAAAACTCTCCACGGTTTCAGCCATAGGATCCTCTGGTTAAGGCCAAGCTAGCTACCAAAGAATCTTGGCGAAAACAAGAACTTCACCCAAAAGGCCTAGGGCGGTTAGACCGGCTCACGGGGGCGGTCTAACCTCATGTACCCAGCAAGAATCACAACCCAAGAACTCCTAGCAAACAACACCAAAACGATCCAAGATTTCACCAGAACGCTCCTCTTATCAAGGCGAACAAACTCACAGAGAAAGATCTGGCAAAATCAAAACTTCCACCTGGGAGACCCAGGGCGGTTAGACCGTCCCCTATAGCGGTTAGACCGCCACTCCCAGAAAACCTGGCCGCGGGTCAACCCTCAACTTCCCATCGCCCGATCTCCCGATTCACCCCACGGATTGTAACGAAACTTCAGGGATACCTGGGTTACCTCTTGGGCAACCTCTCCACCAAAGGAATTCCACCGAAATGATCTCAATCAAAGGGAATCGCGAATCTTGGCCTCTAGGTCATGAACTCGAGGAACTCCGAAAACCACCAAATCGAGGCCGATTCAAGGGAGTTGCTGGGGCAAAGTCACCAAGCAAAGAGGCACAAGGTCCTGATACGTGACACCCAACAAGAATCTTGCAAGAAATCGCCCTCAAAACTCCGCCATGAAAATCACAAGCAAGAGCTTCGAAAATCACCAAAAAAATAAAACAGGAGAGGTAACACAAGGCCGTGAGGAAGCACGCCGAATCATCTATACATACCATGAAGGTTCATACAAGGTCTAGCTTGCCTCCTGATCATCCATCCCTCTCTCAAGATCTCACAATGAAGCTCTCAAGCTAGTCCTATAAAATCCTAAGGAAAATAGGAAGGGAAAATAACAAAGGGAAATGAGCTAAGGTTCCAAGAGTTGGCTGCCATCCCACAACTCAAGTGTTTATATGGGGCAACCAAAAGACTAAACTACCCTTACTAGCAACTAGGGATACAAGCCCTTCAAGGGCAATTTTGGAAGTCTTCAGTTCAGCACCATCGGACGGATGCGCATCCACCGCAAGCCTGCATAGCACCAACACAACTCTTGCGATCATGCCGCATGTCCTCCGCTTCGAAGCTTCTCGGCGGCTGCGACCCGAGTGGTCAGACCACCACCCTGGGCGGTTAGACTGGCCCAGGCGGTCAGACCGCTCTTCCTGGGCGGTTGAACTGACCTGGGTGGCCGCACCTCCTCGTCGAGTCTTCAGCCTCGGTTTTGTGGCTCAACTGAGTAACCCAGTGGTTTTGTAGTGAACCACTGCAAACCCCGCGGACTTGATGTAGCCTCCCGCCAATCTCCACTCATGACTTGGCTCCCACGTTGTCCCGGCTCGACCTCGGTTTTGAGGCTCAACCAAGAAACCGTCCACGACTTCGTCTTGCTGTTCTTGCCACCATGCGACCCGCACTTGATCCCGCTGGCCACCAGGTCCCTCGAACCAAGCCTACTTGTCTGCTTCACACTTGGAGGCCTCACCGACATCGACCTTTTGCGCTTGTTCTTCACCTGCACCAACACCAATCAAGCCGCAGCCTGCACCTGCAATACTTAGCCAAGAGTCAGTCCACACAACGTTGTCAATCACTCATCACACCAGGAAGCGACCATCCACCGGTCCTCGAACCACACAGGCTCTCAACCTCCCCCTTGATGAGTGCATTGACAACACACACATTTGGTAATCAAAGAGAAAAGGAAAAGAACCAACCAAAAGAAACTTCAACAAGAGATCGAAAGCCAAAGGAAAGGCAAAGAACAAGATCAGTTGAAGAAGGAAAGTCTCGGTCCCCTTAGGCAAGGGCAACGGCTCGACACAATCGAGACAAAACAAGCTCACATGAAAGAGCAAAGACCACCAAAGGCAGACAAGGCCACAAGCCATAAACTTCACACACGAGCTCCCCCAGCACATATGCAAGCTCCCCTTGAGCCAAAGCACACTCCCCCAAAACTAATGCAGCAATGCAACATGGGAATTTAAACAAGGAGCAAAACTAGCTCACTATGCCCGGGGTGGTCAGACCGCAAGCTTGGGCCAGTCAGACCGCCCGCTGGGATCTGACCGCTTGGGGGGCGGTTTAACCGCCCCATGAGACCGCCTGCAACCAGAGTTTCCGAAACCTACCCAAACCACTTTGAACACCTTCCAAAAGCTCCCAAGTGCCCAAAACATGCACAAACTTCTCCCCTTTGTTGACAATGCATGAATCAAGGTAAAACTCAGAAAATTTCAACCTAGAGCTTCTCAAATAGACAAAATTCACCACAAGATGCTACACATGTCCAAATGAGCAAGTTAGATACTCTATAGCTTCGTATGAACATCAGCTACAAGACCACCAAGTTTCACAACCATTGGGCAAAGCTAAGATAGAATTGAGCATTTTTGCGAAAAATTACCCTCTCATGAGCAAAGTCCTAAACATGAGCAAAACATGTCAAAATGGCAAAGCCACACAAACTTCATGCTAGGACAACCATTCTAAGCATAAGATCATCATAAACACCCTCAAGCATCTCATGTCATGTCAAAGCCACCAAGCCATGTGCCTACTTCTATATATGAGACTTCTCATGGGTAGGCATCATGCAACGGTTTAGCACCCAAAAATATGCTAAATAAGCACAAATGACATGAGAGCATATTTTCCTAGCAATTTACATTTCATTTTCAGATTTATATTTGGTACATGAAATGTCTTTGCGACAAAAAGGAACTTATGCCCCTCCACAAGATAAAACAAGTGGGGGCTAAACATTCATGATGACAAATGAGCCTTTGGCCCCATAGAAATGCCACTAAAACATGTCATGATCATATAAAGGTATTTACTCACAAGAGAACATACATGTAGCATTTTTAAAAAACATAGCTATCAACCATGGATATAAATCAAGATCATCAAGAGCTAATCCAAACTAAACCATATCATACCAAACTAGCTCACAAGATCAAATATAGCACATCATCGTGAACAATGTATATAAGAGAAGCTTTTCCTACAAAATGCATATGATACAAATGCATGCAACCTAAGATACAAAGATGCCTATACATCATGTTACATATGCAATGCAAAATGCAAGAATGCATAAAAGGAAAGCTATACATATGCTACACAAGGAGCTCCCAACACCAACTCAAGAAACCAAACACACACCAAGTTCTCCTCGCAAACGAGTGAAAGTTGCTTGATCTAGGGGCCTGGTGAAAATATCCACTAGTTGGTTTTGTGTGGGCACATGGATCAAGACTATTTTCCCTTTCTCAACATTGTCTCTCAGAAAATGGTATCTCACTTCTATATGTTTGGTTTTGGAATGAAGCACTGGGTTCTTTGCAACACTAATGGCACTCGTGCTATCGCATAGAAGCGGAACCTGGGTATACTCCTCACCAAAGTCACTCATGGTGTATGTGATCCAAAGGAGCTGAGAGCAACAACTAGTTGCGGCAATGTACTCAGCTTCGTAGTAGATTGAACAACACTCGACTGTTTGCGGGAAGACCAAGACACCAAAGAAGATCCCAAGAACTGGCAAGTCCCATAAGTGGACTTCCTATCCAACCGACACCTGGCAAAATCCGCGTTTGAAAAACCGTGAAGCTCCAAAGAAGAAGACGCGGAGTACCAAAGGCCGTAGTCGGGAGTGTATCGCAAATACCTGAAGATGTGCTTGACTGCTTGCCGATGCGAAGTCCTTAGAGACGCTGGAAAACGAGCGCACAGACATACCGAGAATTGGATGTCCGGCCTCGTCGCCGTCAGGTATAGGAGGGAGCCGATCATGCTCCGGTACTCCTTCTGATCCACGTGTTCACCTTCCTCGTCCGCATACAGGGTTGTAGTCGTACTCATCGACGTCGTCATGGCCTTGGAGTCCTCCATCTTGAACTTCCTCACAATGTCCTTGGTGTACTTGGCTTGGTGCACAAATGTTCCTTCCTTCGACTGCTTGATCTGGATGCCGAGGAAGAACTGTAACTGACCCATCATGCTCATCTCGAATTCCCTGCTCATGTCTTCTGCAAACCTTGCAACCAAAGAGTTAGACGAGCCACCAAAGACAATATCATCCACGTACACCTGAACAATTAAGATTTCCTTGCCCTGCCTGAGGAGAAACAAGGTCTGATCTACCTTCCCCATCTCAAAACCTCTCTCAAACAGGAACCCCCTCAACCTACCATACCAAGCTCTAGGCGTCTGCTTCAACCCATACAACGCCTTCCTCAACTTGTACACCCTGTGGGGGTACTTCTCACTCTCAAACCCCGGTGGTTGCCTCACATACACTTCTTCCTCCAACACACCATTCAAGAACGCACTCTTCACATCCATTTGGTACAATTTGAACCCTTTAGCCACAGAGAAGGCTAGAAGGATCCTAATTGTTGGGTATTTTAGCGACAAAGGAAATAAATCCGTAAACGCACGGATACCGTTGTAGCTTTCACCTCAGAGTATTCCAAGGGTATCGAATCCAAGGGAACGTGTGTGTACTAACTTCGTACGGTCGGTCCAAGGACACACCACGATATGAGGCACTGGGAGAGAGGATTCCTATGGAAAGCTCTACAGATGAGGTTAAAGGTCGATCTCTCAAGAACTTACTTCGGGCACCGGCTAACCCCTGATCTGTCAGGAGACTCCGGCCTACGGATCTAAGATGAACCTCAACGTGCACTATATCCGAACGTGGAGGATTTCAAAGGATCAACAGGGCTGTCACCACCTGCGATCTACCTCTACCAATCCGTGGGATATAGGGCAAACGAAGGATAACCTTTAGCCTAGACACTACGTCTATGCTACTGATTACTACCGCAGCCTGACTACGCTATCCCGCGGTGCGTAGCAACCTACGGCACTCTATATTAAATACAGAGCGACGAACCCACAAGGAGGAGAACTGATCTCACTCAACTATAGGTAATACTAGCTTATGCTAACGACATACGAGAGAGCACTCGGTCCCGTACTAAACTTCCAACGTATACGAACGACTTGCAGCAGACGAACGTATAAACCCAGGATCTACGCACTAGCAGAGGATAAAGGCTACTCATGCAACCTAGCATAAACTATTAGAAAGGAATCACGAATGCCACTTTAGTCTAATTGAACATGCATGAATATCCACTTTATTGTAAAAGACGAACGCGCATACAAACGAGTATGAAAGCTTATGAACCTATGCAACAGGATCAAAGGGGTGTGTTCATGAAGAACACAAGCCTCTAAATCAAGAATGCATGAAGAACACAAGAACATATCATAAAAGTATGAACACACTTTAGTCTAAATAGAAAATACAAAGATACTCACTTTAGTCTAAATGAAGAACAATGACATGGAGAGGCACATGCCTCTCTCTCTCCCTCTCTACTCTAGCACTCTCTCTAGGAGAGGAGGCTTGGATGGGTGGTGAAGTGTGTCTCTATTCTTACCCCCTCCCCTTCTATTTATAGGCCCAGGTCACCGCGTGAGAACACCCCAAGCACCACGGGAATGCCCTAAGGATCCAATGGGGAGACGACACGTGGAAGATGGGCGCGAACCGCCTTAAGATGGGTTCGGCCGACTTGTGGGGTCGGCCGATCCCGGGTCGGCTCCGATCGCGCCGCCTTTCGTCTGGGTGACTGCCAGGTGGGTCCTCAAGACGGTTCCCGATGTATGGGTCGGTTGGAGGCGGTTTGCTCGGGTTGTAGGCCCTTGAATCCTTGTGCTGAACACGTGGCGGCGTCTGATTCGTCGGGAAGTGCTTCTCTTGGATTGATGAGGTGTCATGGACACATGGCATCCTGTGTGCCAGCACGTCGCCACGTGGCCTGGTGTGGGTCCCACCGGGCCCACATGATGTCCTATGCATATCTCTCTCATCCGGGCTGCGATGTATGCAAATAATATATCCGTTTCGATCGTCTCGACGAGCCCGTCATAATGGTGCAGTCCAAATTGGCATTTGGGACTTTTTATGAGATGCCATATTTATGCCATCAATGCACTTGCTCTCAATTGCATCATTTAATGCGCATTTTAATGTGCCCTGCAACAAAAGCTAGAAACACCAACACTTGTGAAACTTGTCAGAATAAAGCCCTATTCTAGTGTTGATGATCACTTTCTATCTATTTTATGCAGGAGTTGACGGTGTAAAAGTGGTACTTAACAGCCGTCAACACTAATCGCCTCCAAACAGGCTACAGGAGCAAATGTCACCTCATAGTCTATCCCCTCTTTTTGTGTGTACCCCTGAGCAACCAACTCGACTTATTTCTCACTACTTCACCTTTCTCTCCCTCTTTGTTTTTCCACACCCATTTTGTCCCAATCGACTTACAACCCGGTGGAGGCTCCACTAACTCCCAAACTTGGTTTCTCTCAAAGTTCTCCAACTCCTCATGCATAGAATTTACCCAATTGTAATCAGAAAGCGTGTGTCTAATGTCTTTGGGCTCGAAAGGAGCAACAAAAGCAGCATGGGCAAAGTGAGAGTCATTTCGAAACCTCGACCATGTAGTTCGTTCGTTGATGTTCCCGATGATCGTTGAAGCTAAGTGATCCACTTGTACTTGCCGAGGAGCTTCTCGCCTCAAAGCCGCCTCCCCCTCGGCTGCAGCTTCCTCTCGATCTCGGCACGTCGTCGTAGGTGTGGTAGAAGGTCCGTCCTCGATCGTAGTCGAAGTAGTATGTACATGCTCAGCCGCGGGCGCGACACCACCATCTTCCTCATCTCCTTGCTGCTGCACCTCATCCTCGAATATCTACTCGCCAAGTTCCTCGTCACATGCACACTCAAAAACAAGCGAACTACGTGGCTGTGTCTCGTCAAAGGTAACCTCGCAAGTCTCCAGAATTTGGTTAGTTTCAAGATTGAGCACCCGAAAGGCTCTAGAATGCGTCACATAACCAAAGAAAATGCCGTCGACAGACCTAGCCTCGAACTTGCCTAAACTCTTCCCCTTCTTAAGAATGAAGCATTTACAGCCAAAGACGTGAAAGTGACTCACCTTGGGATTACGACAGTGCATCAACTCGTAGCAAGTTTTCTTCTTATGAACCCGGAGAAAAATCCTGTTTGACACATAGCACGCGGTATTGACCGCCTCAGCCCAGAACCTTCTCGGAGTCCTATGCTCATCGAGCATCATCCGAGCTATCTCACACAACATTCCCTTCTTCCTTTCCTCCACGCCGTTCTGGGGAGGCGTATACGGACTCGAAAACTGGTGTTCAAGACCCAAGTCATGGCAAAAGGTTTCGAAGCGAGAGTTTTTAAATTCTGAGCCATTGTCACTGCGAATCGCTCGTATGGCATCTCCGTACCTCTCATTCTTCAACCTCAAGATAAGATCTCGAACAAAACCAAACGTCTCCCCCTTTTCCTCCAAAAAGAAAACCCAAGCATACCGAGAGTAGTCATCCACCACAACCAGGACATACCACTTCCCACCCATAGATCGCACACGAGCTGGGCCAACAAGGTCCATATGGAGCAGCTCACATGGACTCTCCATCATCACATCGGTGAGGGGTGGATGGGAAGCAGCTACCATCTTAGCATGCCTGCACGACGCACACACCAAATCCTTTTCGAACTTCAACCGAGGCAATCCTCGGACCAAGTTAAGTCCACTCAAGCGTGACAAAAGGTCAAAACTCAAGTGACTCAACCTCCTATGCCACTTCCACAACTCACCCGAAGAACCAGCCACGAAACACCTCGCAACACTTGAACTCTGAGAAAAATCCACTCGGAATATTTGACCCTTGGGAACGACCACACAGACAAGGTCACCTCGAGCATCAAGTATCCGAGAACCACCCGAATTAAACAACACCACAAAACCTTCATCAAGAAGCTGGGAAACTGAAGCAAATTAAATCCGAGTGACTTGACCAAGGCAACACGCTTCAACACCACTTTGTCACTTACCCTTACTTCACCTTTTGAAAGTACACGCCCTCGCCCATTGTCCCCAAAGGTGATGTATGTCTTTGACACCACTGGGGTGAGGCTGGAGAACCACCCCCAATCTCCGGTCATATGCCTCGAGCAACCGGAGTCGATCAACCAAATGTTCCCCAAGCCTCCCACCTGAAATTCAAAAATGAGCACGTGAATGAGCAAACAACTCAACACTAGGGTTAGTACCAAAAGAGTAAAACCAGTGCTGAGCCATCTGCTCCAAAGTGGGGTTAGCACAATCCATTCTACCACGAGCATCAAACCTCAGATCCATCCTACCACCACTACCAAACCTGGAACCACCCTAGGGAAACCACTTCCGTCTCGCTAGAGGAGCACGAAAGCCACGAAAGGAAGACCGTGGACCGTAGCTCCTCTCCAACTCAAAGCTGCGACCTCTCCCAGACTCGTATCGACCACGAGGAGGAGAACGTCCAGCAAACTTGTTGACAGTGTATTTTGGTACACCAAACATGTTCATTACACTTTGGTTTGAGCTTGATTATGGAACTAACCCGCCACTAGGCACACTAATGATATAACAAGTTCATCTTTGTATGTGCATTTGGAAGTGTTATGTTTTTGCAGGAAAACATGGACAAAAAGGACGGAGTCACAACGAGTTCAAAGGAGTAAATGAGGAGTCCCGTTCGTGTTCAAGTGCATGATGAAATCACTCCCAAAGGTGGCGAGGACTGAAGTGTTACAAAGGAACATCCCCGAGGATTGAAGCGTAAAAGACCGAACTTCATGCGAGAAGACCCTCTATCTTGGACGCAAGGATGACGTCGTCAAATTGATGTAATTGGAGGGGGCAAAGTGCAAAATGTCAAGAGGACCCACGGGAGCGAAGGGGCGACCGAACCGGGCCAGGATGGGCCTGGGCCGGTCGGCCCAGGCCGGCCGGCCTGGCCCATTCCCGTGTCGGTTCGGCCCCCCGTTTCTTGAGCGTAAAGATGATGCAACCCTAAATCGGTGGAGGCGCCGCCATTCGCAGAAAGAGAGCCATTCGCCCGAGAGGCCATCCACAAGCTAGAGAGGAAGGAGAGGAGAGAGATCATTCGCGAGAAGGATCGCTCTACTCGAATGAAGCAACCACAAGTGGAGGAGGACGTCGAGGCCCTGCCACGACACCCCCGGAGGAGAAGGAAGACACTGTCGGAAGCGTCACCATGATCAACGGTGCTATGCCTAGCACCTTGATGGGGTAATCTTCTCATTTGTCCATGGGTTGTAAACGATCTTGAGATGTAATCGCAACTTTTATGGTTTCAATCTATCATCTAGTGTCGAAGATGCTTTCACGTTTAAGGTTAGCTACCATGCCTAGTAGGGAGTATAGATCTCACTTCTCCCTTAGAACCCTTCAATACCCCGTGATTATCATAGGTCTAGTCACGAATACCTCCGCGTAGTGACAGTACGGGGGGAGGGAAAGGGCGAAACCGTGGTCACAACCCCCGGTAGATTAGATCGGTTTTCATATCTCTAAGCGGTTGCATGTTCAAGTATCGTAGACCCTTGGGCAAGTGTCTTTTATATACCTTGTGAGTCTCATCACCATCTCTAGTGTAGTGTAGTAGTTCTCTAGATTAACCGTAGTTTAGGGTTTGGATAAGTTAACTAGGTAGTGCTAGATCAAACGCTTGTAATCCCCTTGCTCCGCGGATTGACAAGAACCTAGGGAATCACCGTGGTGAAAAAAGGTGTAGGTCCGTACGCTTGCGTATTGTAGGTGGATACGAGTTTTATCTGTCAACAAAACTCAACACCACCAGACTCATCACGCCAACCACCAGTACCACAACTACCAGATCTGAAACCACTCGCATTACCACCTCGAAAACCGAACTACCCAGAATTCTGGGGAGGGCCGGTCTGACCGCCTCCCTCTAGGCAGGGCCGGTCTGACTGCCTAGCCAGGCTGGTCTGACCGCCCTCTCCAGAAACACTCCTCGACTGCAGGAACTCGCATCTCCCCATGCCGGAATGCTTCTCACAATCGCCTTACCCCTAGGCAGTGGCATACGAGGCTCAGGTACACCATGAGATGGGTGGTACCTGTCTTTGTTCGCCCACTCCTTAGCCATCCTTTCTTCCCGCTTCCTCTTGAAGTAAAACTCACCCTTGTGACCATCTCTCCCACAATACTCATAATGGAACCGGATTAGTTTTGGCTTGGGCTTTGGTTGTGGTTCCACACTCGGCATCTCTCCCTTCTTCTCTCCAACCACATCCCCCTTAGGACTCACAAATCTCACAGTTTTTGGAAGTTGTTTATCTGGGGAGGAAACACTGGTGGATCTAGGGTTGTGTCAAGTTTATTTCTGAGATGGTTAGGCTTAGGCTCAAACTTGTTCTTGGGTGTTGTATGTGGTGGGATGGGAATCTCTCCAATTTTCTCATCTCTCTCACCACTGCTCTCTCCAATTTTGTCAGGCCCAAGTGCTTGCCCATCATAGCACTTAAAGGCGGCATTCATGATGCCAAGCTGGGGCTCCTGACCCGACAACCAACTCAAACACTTTCTCAACTCATCAGTTTCATCCTGCAAACGACCAACATAATGTGCAACTTCCAAATTCTTCACAGCATGCAATTCACAAGTAGAGCAGGAAGTAAGAATAGATGTTTTCAAATCAGCCTCAAGTGAAACAATGTGAGACTGCAACTCAGCAATTTTTTCATGGAACACAGGGCAAGATGTGCAAGCACCTAGCAAGGAAGGCCTTGATTGCAGCTCAGCCAACTCAACCCTAAGCACATCTAGTTCCTCACACTTGGAGGCATGCTTTTCCTTAAGAGCAGTAAGATCAGCTAGGAAAACAGAGCAATCACCACAATCAACCTCATCAGAAACAACAGGTGAAGCCTCAAACGAATCTATCTCAAGCTTAGCATCAAGGTTCTGTGTTTCTAACTCAGCTACTATACTTCTAGCATCTTCAAGCGAGGCCCTAAGCTCTTTCCTCATTTTCTTAGCTTCCCTAAGCATGTCATCACGATTATCAAGCAATTTTCCTAGCTCCTCATTCTCCTGGAGCAAGAAGGAGAGTTCATCACGTACCTCATCCTCGGAGTCAGAGTCCGAGTTGTCCTTCTGGCTCTTCTTGCTGCCGGAGCTATGTGCCATGCCGCAGAAGCCGTCTCACGCGAAGCAGCTCAACCCGCTCAGGTTCTTGGACCCCTTCTTGCTCTTGCGCCGATCACCTTCATCTTCACTGCTACTCGATCTCGAGGTAGAGTGGGCGGAGCTGGAGTCGACGTCGCTCGCCCCGACTATCGCTCGAGCCTTCTTGCAATGGCCGTCCTTCTTCCTTGATCTCCGCTCGTCCTTGTTCTTGTGCTTGTGCTTGTGATCGCGCCTTGACCAGTGCTTGTTCTTCGTCCTTGACCGGTGCTTGTAGTTGTCCTTGTTCTCCATCTTCTCGGGGCAGTCGGCGACGAAGTGTCCTGGCTTGCTGCACTGAAAGCATGTCCTTGTGTTCCTCCTTGTGTTCACTCGGTTCTCGTGCATCCTTTCGAACCTCCTGGTCAGCAGCGCTAGCTCGTCCTCTCCAAGCACGTCGAACTCCTCATCTGGCAAAGACATTAAGGAAGATAGAGAGTACATCCTGGTGGATGGGTTAGCGTTAGACTTAGCACCTGAGCCACCGATAAGAGCGAGACTATGTGAATCAGTCGGGCCCTCAATCTTGGCTGTCACACCACGGTCCACCTCAGCCGACTTGAGCTTAGAGAACAGCTCGTCTACCGTCGGAGTCTCATACTTCTCCGACTCTAAGATGGCCTCGACCTTTCTGCCCCAAATAGTACAATCCAACGAGTGCAAAAGCTTCATAGCTCTATCATGATCATCGTACGGGATCACGGTCACATTGGCCCTCATGTTGTTCACAATCACCGTGAACCGCTAGAACATGATGTCTATGGACTCACTGGGAAGATGAGTGAAGTTCTCGTACTCTCTTTGGTAAGTTGCAAACAACCGAGCATGAACCTGACTGTTCCCAGCGTGAGCATTCTTGAGTTACTCCCAAATCCTACAAGCCAAATCCTCTATCTGAACCCGATCAAATTCAGATTGACAGAGAGTGCAAAACAAGTAGTCGACCACCTTGTTGTTGGCATCGTGCATATCTCTCGATCCTAGAGCGAGGAAGTTAATCGGATGAACTTAAGCTGTGTTCACCATAACATACCAAAGGATCTGACCCTTGCCACGGAGGAAAGTAGCCATCCGCCTCTGCCACATCTGGTAGTTCTTTCCATCGAAGTGCGGAGGACCCGATCCCCTTTCCTGGTACGCCATCTTTGGATCTTAGACTGGTTAGAGTCCCGAATGACCCGTAACCGGCTCTGATACCACTTGAAGGACCGAACTGGCGACCTGAGGGGGGGGGGAATGGGAGCCGATAAAAATTCTTCTCAAAGGAGATGACTTCTCCAACAAGATGAACTCGGTCGGGTACCCAAAATCACACACTCCGCACACAACCTTAAGTTTGCCAAAACCACGTAGCCAATGAAGTACTACTGGTTCTAGGAACAAACACTACCTGCAGGCACAGCTTCTACACACACACGGCAATGGAAACAACTCGGAGCTATCTGCCTGGGGGGCAGTCAAACCGGGTATGGGGGTGGTTAGACTGCCTGCACCTGACAACCAAGAAATCCTCTGAAAGCCTTCTTTCGAGCTCCAAAACTCTCCACGGTTTCAACCACATGATCCTCTTGTTAAGGCCAAGCTTCTTGGCGGCTGCGACCCGGGCGGTCAGACCGCCCCCCTGGGCGGTTAGACCGGCCCAAGCGGTCTGACTGGCCCTCCTGGAGGGTTGAACCGACCTGGGTGGCCGCACCTCCTCGTCGAGTTCTCGGCCTCGGTTTTGTGGCTCTACCGAGTAACCCAGTGGCTTTGTAGTGAACCACTGCAAACCCCGCGGACTTGGTGTAGCCTCCCGCCAATCTCCACTCATGACTCGGCTCCCACGTTGTCCCGGCTCGACCTTGGTTTTGAGGCTCAACCAAGAAACCGTGCACGACTTCGTCTTGCTGTTCTTGCCACCATGCAACCCGCACTTGATTCCGCTGGACACCAGGTCCGTCGAACCAAGCCTACTTGTCTGCTCCACACTTGGAGGCCTCACCGGCATCGACCTTTCGCGCTTGTTCTTCACCTGCACCAACACCAATCAAGCCGCAGCCTGCACCTGTAATACTTAGCCAAGAGTCAGTCCACACAACGTTGTAAATCACTCATCACACCAGGAAGCGACCATCCACCAGTCCTCGAACCACACAGGCTCTCTGAGACGACTAAATAAATCTTTTCCCCCAAAAATTGAGCATCACTGGCACTGGTGGTTAGACCGCCCCTGCCAGGCGGTTAGCAAAAGGGGGGCGGTTCAACTGCGTCCTAGGGGAGGGGGGTTAGACCGCCTCCACACAGTGAACCTGCAAAACACAACTCAAAGCTTCTCTTGACTTCTAGCACGAACCAAAGTTCTTGAGTGGCTTTAGTAGATGATCACAAGCAGGGTAATGATCCCAGAACTCAAAGACAAGCACACTCAAGTAGATCGAGCGGAAGTATAGTAAATATGCTAGAAATCAAATAAGTGAGGCAAACCACAAAGGAGAGACGAGGATTTGTTTCCCAAAGTTCACCGCCCACTAAGGAAAGGCTACATCTCCGTTGAGGAGTTTGTAAGGGAACTTTCCCACAACAAGACGGGTCTCTTTCAACCGCTTTCCTCCTTTTCCACTAAGTCGATTTTTTCCATGAAGAGGCAAGATCACAGCCCTCACAAACTTGCCACTTCTCACCACAACCTTGGGAGGTAGCCGGCGATGCCTAGCCGTCTAGGACGCGACCTCCAAGAGTAACAAATGCTTCAAAGGCTTTCCGACGCGAATCACAAGTGCTCAAGCTATGGAATGCTTTTGCTCGGCTCACACAAGCTCACAAAGGCTTAAACTCTCAACCCAACACTAGGATATGACTTGAATCACAAATCTCACAAAGAGAGGGTTGGGGAGTGTTTCTATGGCTTTGGCTATTGAAAAACAGCAGGGGAGCACCTCAGCTGTAACATCTCGTAATTTTCTTTGAATGCAAAAATGTGAATTTCAAAATTTTGGTATGAACTTGAGTGCATAATAAAACTTAAGGATGTCTTCATTGCCTCTCCCCTAATTTCCTTGATTTATTTTGGAGCTAAATAATAAATTTAGGGCTTATAAAATGTTAGTATGTGAAATTTGGAGTTTATTGGATTTTATTTGTGTGGGATTAAAATGTGAATTCAAATTCAAATTTGAATCATGTGTTAAAAAGCTGTAGGGTAAATAGGAAAAATAGGAAAAAACCCTAATCCTAATATGGGCCATAACCTCGCCGGAAAAGTTCGCCGGCGCTCCCTAAACTCACTGCTGAGTGCGCCGGACCTCCATGATCTTCCGCCGGCCCACCTACCTCTGGCCCAGCTAG
This sequence comes from Cenchrus fungigraminus, assembly GCA_036936925.1. Classification (NCBI taxonomy): domain Eukaryota; kingdom Viridiplantae; phylum Streptophyta; class Magnoliopsida; order Poales; family Poaceae; genus Cenchrus; species Cenchrus fungigraminus. Next base: position 72,993,215 of record CM072772.1, on the reverse strand, counting down.
GCCTGCTGGCCGCTCCCTTCAGCTGTGTCGCCGACAACCGGACCCCACCGGTCAGCGCCACCTTGCTTCCTCCTTTCTCCCCCCTTTTCCCCCTTTTCCCCGTGCGCAACCAGCCGCAGCTCGCCAGCTTGGTCGAGCTCAGCCGTACGGCCATGGCCGCCGCCCCGGATGCACACCACATCGACTGTGTCACATCCCGCCGTCCGCCTTACCTACCACCGCTTATATAAGCCGCCGCCGCGAGTTTCCCCAAACCCTAGCCGCCTGGGGATTCTCCCCCAATCCCACCGCCGCTGACGTCTGAGGAGGAGGAGAGGAGAGGGAGGTGGGGAAGGCCGTACGAGGGAGCACCGTCCGCCGCGAAGCCGGAGCCATCTGTGGGAGGAAGGAGCCGGACCTGCCGAAGCCGCACCCGCTCTGCTTCCTCTGCTCCGAGCTGTTCCACCGCCGCACCATCTTCACCACCGCCTCGCCGCCACGCCCAAGGAGCACCAGGTGAGCGCCGTTGACCTCTCTCTGCTGTGGAGCCCCAACCTTCGCGTCATGGGGAGGTTGGTCTCGCCGAGATGCCCTGTCCTTGCCCGCGCTGCGCCGCCGCGCAACGGTCGTCGCCTGAGACGCCGGCCTTCGAGCCGAGCCAATCGTTTTGCAAGTGCCGATGCCGTCCGCACGCGTACTCCATCGCTTGCCGTCCTTCCTGTCTCCTTCCATTGCCAAGTGCACGCCGTCGGGTTTGTGTCGCCGCCGTGGCTGCGCCGTCGGCGTCACGCGCGCGCACCCGAGGGGCCAAAGCCTTGCCTTATTGGGCAGGAGCGCAAGGCAAAGCCACAAACGCACGCATGCACGTGAGCAGAGACACCGGCGCCAGAGCATAGGCCAGCGCCGCCGAGCCGTCCACGCTGCTAGGAGTTTTGCTCCTTCCGCGCCGCCTTGCTCGATGGGGAGCTCCGCCTCACGGTCAGACGCACGCGCGCACGAGACCGAGTCGCCGCTTGGCCCCCCTTGGTTCGAATCTGTGGCACCCAGTTCGTGAGCAAGCGCCCGCGTCTGCATCGCTGCCTTTCCCTGTCTCGCCACGCCACCGCCGTGGAGCCAGTGTCCAGCCCAAGGTTGCCCTTTTCTTTGCCCTAAACCAAACCCTAGGACCACCTCGACTCCGCTGTGTCGCTAGTTGTCCAGCCGCCGCCGAACCTCACCACTGGTGAACACACACCGTTCTGCCGCTCTGTTGCGAAAAACCATCAAACACCTGCCGCCCATGCCAAAACCCAGTGGGGTCTTCTTTCACACGAGGGGACACATGTCGATCTTGCCGCAATGGATCCCGTGGATCCCGTGTGGCAAACCAACCACGGCTAGGCCACGCACGCGTCTACACCGGCCCCTGGCCACATCTGATCCTCTGGATCCCGTGCGCCCGACCAATAGCGGCTGAGCTCCACGGTTGCCTGCACCTCGCCAAGCCGCACCGGATCCCATTCGCCAAGCCACATGGGCCGCCATGTGTGGCAGCAGCTAGGTTATAGCTGCCTATGTGGCAGCCACGTGGGCAGCTGGAGCCAGCCTGCAGCTAGCTTGTAGCTAGCTTAGAGACCTCTAGAGTCAACCTATAGTCAGTTTATAGTATGCTTTATTATGAATGCGTATTTTTTATTAAGAAATGTATTTTAACTTTGGAAAATCCAAGAAAATCCATTTTGACTCCGAAAAATATGAAACCTTTTCCAAAACTCTTCTAAAATCTTAAACTCTGTGTTAGGCTAGTGTTTGCTCTCTTTTGGCTCTTAATTGTTTTCCATTTGGAGTTAATTGCAACTAGGATCCGTCTTTATTTTATGTATGCGATAATAGGAGTAGCCGGAGCAGGAGGGCTGAGCTCGGAGTTCGACTACACCGACGACTATGTCACCGATGACTACCCGACCGCAGGTTCACGCCTGATTGATTATGAGTACCTATTAGGCACTACTATGTAGTTTGCTAGCGCTTTACTTAAATTGCATGCTGATGAACCTTGCATAGCCTTCTTTATTTATCCTGTCCTTGATTGCCCTACTACTACTATGTTATATATAAGCATGTATATACGCCAAGCTTCTTGATGCATGTGTTGGGATGGGTATAGTGGTTCTTGGTGTGTGTGGGGTAAAACCGGCAGGAGAAGGCATTTTGGGTACTTTGGCGGGGGTGAGCTCGAAACAACCGATCTGAGACCGGAGATGGGGATGCACTCCTCAGTGCATTCCCGTTTTTACGGTTTTTGGAGCACAGGTGTTGGGGTTTTACTTTACGCTTGGAGGATATGAGCTTGCCCTGGTCTGAAAGCGAGTGGATCAACTTGTCGATAGGACTTTCGTACACACCACCTCACCGAGAGTGGGGTTAGGGCCAGGTTGAGCTCAACAAGTGCAGAACCGTACCTGCCAGTAGGATATCAGGGTGTCAGTGGGGGAGAAGTGGGAGTGTGCCCACCTTCTCTCAGTGCGACTCCCGTGTGGCCACACGGGAGCATTTCACAGTTCCGGTGCAATCGCTTTCGCGAGGGATCGCTTTGAGGCCCGGATGTAGGATGGGACCGTAACTACCAAGAGTTCGCACGGTAGGATGGGCTCAGTCAGCCGTACACCGACTGGGTGCCATTCCGAGTTGGGTACAGGTGTACACGCTCTACAGAGTCGTCTGATCTATACGTATAGCCGCGTCCTCGGTCATGGACAAACCTTGAAGACATGTTCGTTCCTCATGTTTTGTGATTTCTACCTCCCCCTATAGTTGAGTGTGTGGTGAGCCGTGGTTGTAGTAGGGGAGAGGAGAGTTGCTCCCTCTACGTCACGGATCCGATTGCAATCATTGAGGTGCGAGGAGAGGAAGTTCTCGCATCGACCCTAGATGGAGATAGGTTGTGGAGACGGGGCCCTGGGGTACTAGGTGTTTCCGAGCTGTGTTGAGGGAATGGGTTGGGATCTTTATGGAGGTATCTCTTGTTGCTTTGCTGCTGCTGTATAGGAAACCTAAGCCTCCGTCTTGACTCTTTTCTTACCCTTTAGAGTTAGTCCACTTAAAGCTACATACAATTGGTGATGTGAACATATCCCATTCCTTGGGGATAGACTTTGGGTGTGCAGGGTACGAGTTCGACTATGACAACAACACAGATGGGTGGTACGACTGATGGTGACGTCGCTGCGCTCAAGGATGCCTGTGGGTGAGAACAATAAAAGATGGAGAAACTTCTGGGATGCTAGCTACCGTTGCGTAGACTTTTAACTCTGATTCAGCCAGGAGGCTTGTAATGTTGTACTCCATAATGGATTTGTAATAAATTAAGTACTCATATTTTGTGTGTTTTGATGTATGGCTGTGATTTACCGTTTGTGATGCATTCTGTATGCGATAGTCACTGATCCAGGGACTATCGCAAGGGGACAGGATTTCGGATTTTCTCACCGAAAATCTGGGTCTTTACATGTGGCATCAGAGCCGTACTTGACTGTAGCACGTATCCCTAGAAATGGCTGATAGAAATAGGACTCTATACGCTCTAATTCTATATGAATACCTTTGAGCTATGTTATAAAAACTTATCTCTCTTTAAAACTTCTTCCTTAACTGCGCTAACTAAAAATTTCTTCCGTGTCACAGGAAATGGCGCGTCAAGTTGCTGAGATCACCCCCGAGACGTGCGGGGAGATCTACCGCTGGTTGGAGAGGGCCCTCCTCAGGCTCGGGGTCCCTCCTACCTACGTGACGTACCGCACCGAGTATGTGCCCGCCGTGACGGGGCAGCTGGTGCTCTGCACAGTTGCCATCCTTCCTCAGCCGGCGCTACCAGGCTTCAAGGGGGAGGTTAGCTACAGCACCGCCATGACCGTCCCGACCGCGCTGGACCTCGCCTGCCGCCAGGGACTAGGCTGCGTTCTCGTGTAGTACCATGGCACGTTCGAGGCTGGGGAGCTTCGCCTTCTACCCTGAGACTACTGGCGCCTGGCACCGCTCGTGGACGGAGTCTCGTTGCACGAGGGGCTTCAGGACAACATTGACATGGCTCCCTTCTGCGAGAACGACAACACGCTAGTGATGACAGCCAGCTACCTTGTCGACCTCGACTAGTACATGCGTCTCCTGAAGAATGAGTTGCTGAACGTCTTCAGCAAGATCAAGGAGGCTACTGCTGAGGCACGACTTCACCTGCCCCGCTACCTGGAGTTGGAGAGGGAGAACCGCACACTTCTCTGCCGTGTTCGCTAGCTTGAGTAGGGCGTCAACTGTGCGAACACCACACTGATCCATGTGGAGAGAGAGCGTGTGGCTGCCCACGAGGGGATGCTACTTGCCCAGGAGGACCTTCGCAAGATGACAGTGAGCCAGAGCCGACTGCGCGACAGGCATCAGAGCAAGGACGACTTGCTCACGGTGCGCGGCCACCTGCTTGGCTGTGAAAGAAACAAGGTGAAGGAATTGGAGAAGTGCAAGGCAGAGAACACCGCCAACCTCACGTGCCTCACGCACACAATAGTCTACCTGAAGGACAAGGCCGAGAGACTGAAGAAGACGTGGGAGGACGCCGACTCCCTCTGTGTGGACGAGCTCATGGAGCTCAACGGGGAGCTACCCTTGGAGTCATAGTGTGCAATTCGCACGGAGACCTTCGAGCTTCCCCCTTCCAAGTTCAATTTACACCTGTGTCCCATGGCTCATATGCCGACCCCCGTCGAGACCGAGGAGGTGACAGAGGCCCACACCATGGTGTCCAAGATCTTGCCTCCGGACTACCCCACTGAGGGTTGCTACCCAGTCTCTTACAAGAGGGCTCGCACCAATAGGGTGTGGAGCGAGGTCAGGTCATGAATAAGAGTAGAGTTGTAAGATAGTAATTTCCATGAGTTGTACCATGCAGCCGCGAGCATGTTCCGGTGCATGAAGAGAGTCTTGTCACATCATGTTAGGCACCACCTTTTGAGCATGTAACGATGTATTAGAACATTGATTTGAGCTATTACCTCTAAGGCCTGAGTCAGCCTCGAGGAAACATATGTACTTATCATGCTTGTTGTATGCTTGGTTCTTGATGGAGTTATTTGTGTCTTAATGCATTTTCTCATTGAGTGTTGGATTATATATTTAGTATTATTTTCATGCTTGTTCTCAGACTCAATATGTTGGTGAGTGCATTGTTTAAAGTCTTCTCTTTCCTTGTCGTGTGTTCAGAAGGATGTCGATCTGAAGGTCTCCTCGCCTGCTGGCACGCCTCGAGGAGGCTGCCGATGAGGAGGAAGCCCCACAGGGCCGTGGTTGTGGTCGTGGCCGTGCCGCTGCTCGTGGAAGCAGACGTGCACCTGCCCGTGGCCATGGACATGCGCCTTTCTGTGGAGGAGCTAGAGGGGCTCCAGGTCGGGGTGCCGGTGTGTGCCACCACCGCCCGTTGGCCCTGAAGCTGAAGAAGAGGAGTAGGAAGCTGAGCACGAGCCGAAGGAAGCCCAGCCTGAGCCTGAGCCTGAGCAGCCGCCACCGCCACCACCCAACCTGGTGGATGTGATGGCCCTACAGACTCAGCTGATGCAGAGGATGGCGGAAGCCATGGAGCACCGAGGCAACAGTGGGAACCATAATGCCCCACCAGAAGAAGACCTCACGAAGAAGATCAAGAGGTTCATCCGCCTGAAGGCCCCCACCTTCAGCTACTCGGATGAGCCACTTGACACTTACGACTGGCTAAGGGTGATCAAGACCAAGCTCGACCTCACCGCCTACACCGACGAGGAGTGCGTCGCCATCATTGCGCACCAGCTGGAGGGGCCTACCAAGTCTTGGTGGGACAACTACTCCGCCAGCCACCTGAACCTAGCCTACATCACTTGGCTGGAGTTCTGCGAGGCTTTCCGCGAGCAGTACCTGCCCCAAGAGCTGATGACCCAGAAGGCTGAAGACTTCCGCACCATGACCCAGGGTGCGATGAGGGTGGAGGAGTACGAGCACCACTTCATGAAGATGATGCGCTACGCTCCCGACGACACCAACATCGACGACAAGAAGCAGTTCTGGCTCCTGCGAAGCCTTCACCACGACCTTCGCCAGGGACTAAAGGCAAGTGAGCACAAGTCCCTGCGCCACCTCGTCAACTGCGCCATCGCGCTCGAAGAAGAAAGAAGGGGCCATGAGGAGAGCATGAAGGGGAAGAATAGGATGGGAGATCGGGATCACCACGACCGATCCTTCCAGAAGCCGAGGACCGGACAGAGCAACCTGCTGAGGGGGAGCTATTGCCCAGGGCACAACCATCCTGGGCGCAGCTTCGAGGAGGTCGTGGACAGTTCCCCGGAGGAAGGAACCCCGACTACTAGCAGCAGGGTGGAGGCTACAACCGTCCGCCGTAGAACACCCCAAGACCTACCACCGGAGGCTTCACTCTGACTTGCTACGCCTGTGGCAAGCCTGGGCACAAGTCCTATGGCTGCCCCGACAAGAAGACCGCTGCTACACCCGTGAAAGCACCTGCTCCAGGAGGAAGACCTCCTCAGGCTGCGCCACCGCAGTCTGCCGGCCATGGGAGACTCAACCACCTCACAGAGGAGGAGGCTGCCGACGCTCCTGACGTCGTGATCGGTGAGTTTTTAGTTTGTGGCAGTAATGCCTTGGTTCTTTTCGATACTGGTGCAACTGGTTCGTACATAAACTCTAAATTTTTAAACAAACTCTCCCTCCCTTCAACCACCCGACTAGTTCCTATCATCACGAGTTCACCACTCGGAGACATCAGGTGCACCTTAATGTGTGAAGGTGTGGATGTGGTCATCAAAGACCACAAGTTTCTGGGGGATTTGACAGTGTTGCCCTCCAATGGCATTGACGTCATTCTGGGGATGGACTAGATCACCACTCACAAGGGTGTTATCTCGACTTCCCCGCGACTCGTGACCTTGATACACCCTGATGGAACAAAGGTCACTTTTGAGCTGATGAAGTCTCGTGGCATACCAGCTGTGTACAGTTTTCCCACGAAAGCCATCTCAGATGTGCCAGTGGTTTGCGAGTACTCAGACGTGTTTCCAGAAGAGCTGCCAGGTTTACCTCCAGACCGTTATGTGTAGTTCGTGATCAACTTGGTACCAGGGACAGCTCCTATAGCTCAGAGTCCGTACAGAATGGCCGATGTAGAGCTGAAGTTGTTGAAGGCAGAGTTGGACTCGCTTCTCGAGAAAGGGTTCATTCGACCAAGTGCTTCACTATGGGGTTCACCAGCTCTGTTTGTGCTGAAGAAAGATGGGACTCAATGACTATGTGTCGATTACCACGGGCTCAACGCGATAACCATCAAGAACAAGTACCCATGGCCACGGATCGATGACCTGATGGATCAGCTAAGGCAAGCCAAGTAGTTCAGCAAGATTGACCTTCGATCGGGTTACCACCAGATGAAGATCCGACCGGAGGACATTTTCAAGACCGTGTTTGTGACCCGGTACGGACAGTACGAGTACACTGTCGTATCGTTCGGTCTTACGAATGCCCCAGCATACTTCATGAATATGATGAACAAGGTATTCATGGAGGAGTTAGACAAGTGTGTCATTGTCGTCATTGACGACATACTGGTCTTCTCCAAAACCGTTGAGAAACATGAAGAGCACCTGAGGATAGTGCTGGAGAAGCTAAGGCAACAACAGTTGTATACCAAGTTCAGCAAGTGCGAGTTCTGGATGGAAGAAGTCACCTTTCTCGGCCATGTGTTGTCAGCAGAAGAAGTTGCCATAGATCCAAGCAAGATAGAAGCAGTGTCCAAGTGGTAGTCACCCAAGACAGTGACAAAGATTCGCAGCTTTCTCGGTTTGGCAGGATAGTATCGCCGATTCGTCGAGAACTTCTCCAAGATTGTGAAGCCAATGACAGAACTATTGAAGAACAACACACCGTTTGTTTGGTCAGACAAATGTGAAGCAAGCTTTCAAGAGCTCAAGACCTGCCTCACCACTACACCGGTGCTGACTCTCCCTGATGCTAGCAAGGACTTCGTGGTGTATTGTGACGCTTCGAGACAATGACTCGGTTGCGTGTTGATGCAAGGAGGCAAGGTCATTGCTGATGCCTCGCGACAGCTTTGGAAGCACAAGGAGAACAATCCCACTCATGATCTCGAATTGGCAGCTGTCGTTCATGCCTTGAAGTTATGGAGGCATTACCTGATGGGAAACAAATGTGACATTTTCACCGACCACAAGAGCTTGAAGTACATCTTCACACAATTTGAGTTGAATCTGAGATAGCGAAGATGGCTTGAACTGATCAAGGACTACGACTTGAATATCCACTATCATCCTGGTAAGGCAAACGTCGTAGCCGATGCCCTGAGCCGCATGAATTACTGCAACAACTTGATGGTGCAGAAGGAACAACTAGCTCTATATGAGGAAATGGAGAAACTAAAGCTGGAGATAGTTGAGAAAGGTCAGCTTAATGAACTGAGAGTGAAGTACATCCTGGAAGACCAGATTCGGCAAGCTCAGAAAAGATGCCCGGAAATTGAAGAAGTGAAGGACTTGATGGCAAGAGGCAAGGCAACTGACTACCGCCTCGATGAGCAAGGCACTTTGTGGTTGAAAGATCGCATATGCGTGCCTCGAAGCAAGGAGATCCGAGGCTCGATTCTGAAGGAAGCTCATGACTCTTGGTACTCGATTCACCCTAGTTGCACGAAGATGTACCAAGATCTGAAGGTACGTTTCTAGTGGGAGAAGATGAGGGAAGACATTGCTGAGTATGTCGCACGCTGCGACACGTGCCAGAGGGTGAAGGCAGAACATCAGAGACCTGCTGGTTTGCTGCAACTGCTTGAGATACCCGTCTGGAAATGGAATGATATCAGCATGGACTTCATAGTGGGTTTACCTCGCACACAAAAGGGAAACAACTCGATATGGGTGATAGTTGACTGCTTGACCAAGGTAGCACACTTTCTGCTAGTGAAAGCTAACTACAGTGTAAGCAAACTTGCTGAGCTTTACGTGGATAACATTCTGAAGCTTCATGGAGCTCCGAGGAGTATTGTGTCTGATAGAGGCCTGTAGTTTACCGCTTAGTTTTGGAAGAGTTTGCATGCTTCAATGGGGACCGACTTGAACTACAGTACAGCTTTCCACCCATAGACCGATGGACAGACTGAGAGGGTGAAATAGGTGCTGGAAGATCTTCTGAGGGCTTGTGTGTTGACCTACAGGTCGGATTGGGAGAAGAGCTTGTCCTATGCAGTGTTCTCCTATAACAACAGCTTCCAAGCTAATCTACAAATGGCACCTTTTGAAGCCCTTTATGGAAGGAAATGCCGGACACCGCTGATGTGGTCCGAGGTGGGGGAGCGAACCTTCTTTGGTCCCGCCACCATTGTTGAAGCCGAGGAAAATATGGCTAAGGTCAGAGAGAACCCGAAGATAGCTCAGAGCAGGCAAAAGAGCTATGCTGACCCAAAAAGAAGGGATGTCTCGTTTGGAGTGGGAGAACATGTCTACCTGAGGGTCTCACCCCTCCGAGGCACGAAAAGGTTCCATGTCAAGTGAAAGTTATCTCCGAGATATGTTGGCCCGTACCAGATCGTGAAGAGGGTCGGAAAAGTGACCTATAAGCTTGAGCTGCCACCGGAGCTCGCTGGAGTCCACCCCGTGTTCCACGTGTCTCAACTCCGAAAATGCATGGTTACGGAGAAGAGGGTGCCCGCTCAACGCTTGACGTGCAAGACACCCAGGAGTACTTGGAGTACCCGATCAGAATCCTGGACTGGGCTGAAAAGTCAACCAGGAACCACTCGCTTCTGTAAAGTGCTCTGGAGCAATCACACCGAGCGCGAAGCGATGTCGGAGAAGGAGTCGATCATGAGGGAGAAATACCCTCACCTCTTCGAACTGGAGGTAACTTCTGAATCTCGAGGATGAGATTCCTGTGAGGGGGGGGGGAGTTATGTAACATCCCAGAATTTTCTTTGAATGCAAAAATGTGAATTTCAAAATTTTTGTATGAACTTGAGTGCATAATAAAACTTAAGGATGTCTTCATTGCCTCTCCCCTAATTTCCTAGATTTATTTTGTAGCTAAATAATAAATTTAGGGCTTATAAAATGTTAGTGTGTGAAATTTGGAGTTTATTGGATTTTATTTGTGTGGAATTCAAATTTGAATTCAAATTCAAATTTGAATCATGTGTTAAAAAGGTGTAGGCTAAAAAGCAAAAATAGGAAAAACCCAAATCCTAATCTGGGCCTTAACGTCACCGGAAAAGTACGCCGGTGCTCCCTAAACTCACTGCTGAGTGCGCCGGACCTCCCTGATCTTCCGCCGGCCCACCTACCTCTAGCCCAGCTAGGCCTGCTGGCCGCTCCCTTCAGCTGTGTCGCCGACAACCAGACCCCACCGGTCAGCGCCACCTTTCTTCCTCCTTTCTCCCCATTTTCCCCCTTTTCCCCGCGCGCAACCAGCCGTAGCTCTCCAGCTCGGCCGAGCTCGGCCGTGCGGCCATGGCCGCCGCCCCGAATGTGTGCCACGTCGACCGTGTCACATCCCGCCGTCTGCCTTACCTACCACCACTTATATAAGCCGCCGCTGCGGGTTTCCCCAAACCCTAGCTGCCCAGGGATTCTCCCCCAATCCTGCCGCCGCTGACATCCGAGGAGGAGGAGAGGAGAGGGAGGCGGGGAAGGCCGTACGAGGGAGCACCATCCGCCGCGAAGCCGGAGCCATCTGTGGGAGGAAGGAGCCGGACCTGCCGAAGCTGCACCCACTCTGATTCCTCTGCTCCGAGCTGTTTCGCCACCGCACCATCTTCACCACCGCCTCGCCACCACGCCCAAGGAGCACCAGGTGAGTGCCGTTGAGCTCTCTCTGCTGTGGAGCCCCGGCCTTCGCGCCGTGGGGAGGTTGGTCTCGCCAAGATGCCCTGTCCTTGCCCGCGCTGCGCCGCCGCACAACCGCCGTCGCCTGAGACGCGGGCCTTCGAGCCGAGCCTATCGTTTTACAAGTGCTGTTGCCATCTGCACGCACGCTCCACTGCTTGCCGTCCTTCCTGTCTCCTTCCGTTGCCGAGTGCACGGCGTCGGGTTCGTGTCGCCGCCATGGCTGCGCCGTCAGCGTCACGCGTGCGCACCCGAGGGGCCAAAGCCCTGGCTTATTGGGCAGGAGCGCAAGGCAAAGCCACAAACACACACACGCACGCGAGCAGAGACACCGGCACCAGCGCATAGGCCAGCGCCACCGAGCTGTCCACACCGTCGGGTGTTTTGCTCCTTCCGCGCCGCCTTGCTCGATCGGGAGCTCCGCCTCACGGTCAGACGCATGTGCGCACGAGACCGAGCCGCCGCTTGGCCCCCCTTTGTTCGAATCCGTGGCGCCCAGTTCGTGAGCAAGTGCCCGTGTCTGCGCGTCTGCGCCACCGCCTTGCCCTGTCTCGCCACGCCGCCGCCGTGGAGCCGGTGTGTGGCCCAAGGTCGCCCTTTTCTTTGCCCCAAACCAAACCCTAGGACCACCTCGACTCTGTCGTGTCACTAGTTGTCCAGCCACCGCCGAACCTCACCACCGGTGAACACACGCCGTTTCGCCGCTCCGTTGGGGGAAAACCATCAAACACCTGCCGCCCATGCCAAAACCTAGTGGGGTTTTCTTTCACACGAGGGGACACATGTCGATCTTGCTGCAATGGATCTCGTGGATCCCGTGTGGCTAACCAACCATGGCTGGGCCAAGCACATGTCTACACCGGCCCCTGGCCACATCCGATGCTCTGGATCTCGTGCGCCCGGCCAATAGCGGCTGGGCCCCACGGTTGCCTGCACCTCGCCAAGCCGCACCGGATCCCATGCGCCAAGCCACATGGGCTGACATGTGTGGCAGCAGCTAGCTTATGGCTGCCTATGTGGTAGCCACGTGGGCAGCTGGAGCCAGCCTGCAGCTAGCTTGTAGTTAGCTTAGAGACCTCTAGAGTCAACCTATAGTCAGTTTATAGTAGGCTTTATTGTGAATGCATATTTTATTTTCAGAAATGTATTTTAACTTTGGAAAATCCTATAAAATCCATTTTGACTCCGAAAAATATGAAACCTTTTCCAAAACTCTCTAAAATCTTAAATTCCGTGTTAGGCTAGTGTTTGCTCTCTTTTGGCTCTTAATTGTTTTCCATTTGGAGTTAATTGCAACAAGGACCCGTCTTTTTTTTATGTATGCGATAATAGGAGCAGCCGAAGCCAGAGAGCTGAGCTCAGAGTTCTACTACACCGACGACTATGTCGCCGACGACTACCCGACCGCAGGTTCACGCCTGATTGATTATGAGTACCTATTAGGCACTGCTATGTAGTTTGCTAGCGCCTTACTTAAATTGCATGATGATGAACCTTGCATAGCCTTCTTTATTTATCCTGTCCTTGATTGCCCTACTACTACTATGTTATATATAAGCGTGTATATACACTGAGCTTCGTGATGCATGTGTTGGGATGGGTATAGTGGTTCTTGGTGTGTGTGGGGTAAAACCGGCAGGAGAAGGTGTTTTGAGTACTTTGGCGGGGGTGAGCTCGAAACAACCGATCTGGGACCGGGGATGGGGATGCACTCCTCAGTGCATTCCTGCTTTTACGGTTTTTGGAGCACAGGTGTTGGGGTTTTACTTTCCGCATGGAGGATATGAGCTTGCCCTGGTCTGAAAGCGAGTGGATCAACTTGTCGATAGGACTTTCGTACACACCACCTCACCGAGAGTGGGGTTAGGGCCGGGTTGAGCTCAACAAGTGCAGAACCATACCAGCCAGTAGGATAGCGGGGTATCAGTGGGGGAGAAGTGGGAGTGAGCCCACCTTCTCTCTGTGCGACTCCCGTGTGGCCACACGGGAGCATTTCACAGTTCCGGTGCAATCCCTTTCGCGGGGGATCGCTTTGAGGCCCGGATGCAGGATGGGACCGTAACTACCAAGAGTTCGCATGGTAGGATGGGGTTGGTCGGCCGTACACTGACTGGGTGCCATTCCGAGTTGGGTACAAGTGTACACGCTCTGCAGAGTCGTCTGATCTATACGTATAGCCACGTCCTCGGTCATGGACAAACCTTGAAGATATGTTCGTTGCTCATGTTTTGGGATTTCTACCTCCCCCTGTAGTTGAGTGTGTGGTGAGCCATGGTTGCAGTAGGGGAGAGGAGAGTTGCTCCCTCTACCTCGCGGATCCGATTGCAATCATTGAGGTGCGAGGAGAGGAAGTTCTCGCATCGACCCTAGATGGAGATAGGTTGTGGAGATGGGGCCCTGGGGTACCAGGTGTTTCCGAGCTGTGTTGAGGGAATGGGTTGGTATCTTTATGGAGGTATCTCTTGTTGTTGCTTTGCTGCTACTGCATAGGAAACCTGAGCCTCCGCCTTGACTCTTTTCTTACCCTTTAGAGTTAGGCCACTTAAGGCTACATAGAGTTGGTGGCGTGAACATATCCCATTCCTTGGGGATAGACTTTGGGTGTGCAGGGTACGAGTCCGACTACGACAACAACGCCGATGGGTGGTACGACTGAGGGAGACGTCGCTGCGCTCAAGGATGCATGTGGGTGAGAAGAATAAAAGATGGAGACACTTTTGGGATGCTAGCTACCGCCGCGTTGACTTTTCACTCTGATTCAGCCAATAGGCTTGTAATGTTGTACTCCATAATGGATTTGTAATAATTTTAGTACTTATATTTGTGTGTTTCAATGTATGGCTATGATTTACCATCTGTGATGCATTCTGTACGCGATAACCACTGATCCAGGGACTATCGCTAGGGTACAGGGGTTCGGATTTTCTCACAGAAAATCCAGGTCTTTACATCAGCAACCCTAGAACCAGCAGCCCCAATAAGTTGAGCTCGTGGGGTACTTATACCCCTCACAAGGAAAACTAGTCATTAGAACTCTGGCCAGGGCGTTTAGACCGCTTGCCACCGGCCAGTTTGAAAAACTAGCCGTTGGCTACCAAGCGGTTAGACCGCCCTGGGAAGAGAGAGCCCAAAAACCCTTTTCTCTTCTCACAAGCACTTCAAGATGTGTTGAAGTGGCTAAGGTTGGGTTAGAGGTTTGTTAGATCACCTAGGGACTTTCTCAAGGCTATTTCTCACTTAGGTTAACTAATGAGCACTTTTGATCTTTTGTCTTAGAGCTAATGTTGCATCCCTCTTGATAGTACGACATTCCTATACTCAAGAATAAATGTAAAACCGAGTCAACCACTTGAGCTTGTAGATCTTCATATTGCCATACTTTTGCAATTCCAACATTAGGGCTTTCAACATAACCAATGTCTTGAGCAAGTCCATACTTGAGCTAGTGACTTAGGATTTTTCCTTCTAGCATAAGAATGCTCACTTTAATCCCTAAGTCACTCCATATTGCCAATCATAACTTATAGATGTGTTGCATTGCTTCCCTCGGTTAAGGCTTGGATATGATGCTTCGAGTCCCCACGGATGTTAGAACTTCACCTTTGCAAAACACTAATGGCGGCCTAGCTAGGACCCCAAAGATTCCTTAGTCCCTCGCCCTAGTCATCTCGGTTGATCTCTTCATCACTTACCCAATCCACGTTGAATTTGGCTTTGCTTAATCCACAATTATCCTTCATTTGAAATCCTGCTTCAAATGCTTGTTCTTGATTGACAACGAATATGCAAGCTTGCAATTAAGGACCATAAACTCTATACTCATCCTTGTGTCCTTTTTCAATTACCACATGAAGCCTTGCATTTAATTAGGGAGAATTACCAATTTCTCCTTTTTATGATCCCTTTTATTTTTAGCCAAGCTATCACAATCCTTGGAGACATGAAATTTATCTTTGCAAAATATCCCCAATATATAAATCCATTTATTGCTTGACATTAACCAATTTGCATAAGGACCACACACTTGCTTGTCTTCAATCAATGTGAGCCAAATAACATCCATTTAAATAATCAACAATTATAGCTCATGAATAATTAATAAAAACTAGACAAAACAGGTTAGACCTTTAATCGCTTTGTCACTCAATTCACCAAAATCCAGTGAGGAGCCTAGATGCACTTTCAATCTCCCCTTTTTGGTGATTGATGACAACTCGATTAAAGCTTATAAATAAATCGTTTAAGCACATTTTTAATTCTTAGATATAGCTAGAGCTCCCCCTCAATGTGTGCTTTGAATGGAATTTCAAAAATTTGCCTCAAATGCCAAAAGCACATATTAATAAGAAAACCATGAGAGCTCCCCCTATATCTTAGAATCAGTGGAGTGATAGAGGTGTGTGTGACAAAATAAAAATAAAATCGTGATGCATATGACAAGATAAGCAATCAATAAAGAAAGATATGTGTGCTGACTAGGCTGGGGCGGTCAAACTGGGGTTGCAAGCTGGTCAGACCGCCTCCCCCATTCGGCACACACTAAAAACATTCATCAACCGATAATGCATCACAAACTATCACAATTGTCTCTTAAGGTACATAAATAAGTTCAACACAGCCAGTAGCACACATTACAAATACTCAAGTCCACAAGATAAAAGAGATCCAATTTATTACAGATCCGGAGCCTCTCTCAGCTCACACAGGGTAGGGCTGTTAGACCGCCTACCCTGGGTGGTTAGACCGCCCCCTGCAGAATAGCTACACTAAGAGATAAAACATGAGGCTTTAATCCAATTCTTCTCCCCCTTTGTCATCAAGCATCCATAAAGGGCTTGGAGAAGATGTTGCTACTGCAAGATCACTGCCACCTATCCCAATTCTCCTCTCCAGTGTTCGGATCTTCAATTAAGGCATACAAGAGAGAAATGAGATGAAAAAGAACTAGATACAGAAAAATTTCAGAAAAAGAGATAAGAGTGATTCTTCCGTACCATAGGATGGTGGAGGTCTATCAAAGAGCTCATGTGAAATGCGAGCTCCCCAACTCTCATTTGGTGGAGGAACAACCCAAGGCTATGGTGCCACCGCATCACCCTCAAACATGGTGTCAAAAGCAGTAGGTGGAGGAGGAGGGGCTGAGGAGGAGGCACCAATATCTGAGGCAAAGTTGCGTCCATACTGATTATAGAAATCCGAGTCTAGGAAGCATTGCACTCTTTCATCCACTGAAGGTATCTCAACCTCTAGAGGAGATGGTGATATGGGAGACCTAGGAGGCTGGATACCAGCATGAGTGTGTAGGGCCTTCATGGTGTCTCTCATTTTCTTATCCTTCTTCCTTCTTTCTTGTTTAGCAACTTCTATGTCCCTGTGAGTGGCACATTCCAATAAAGATGTTGATCAATTTGCGAAGCGGGGAGCTATGCTTCTTCTCCTTCTGCCAAGGGCGGTCAGACCGCCCCTAGCAGTTAAGCCTCTCAACTCTGTGACACTTCCATTTTTTCAAAGGTTTCCTCCTCTTCTTGCTGCTCATCCTGTGGAGAGGGAATTCTTACTGTTTTGCTAGGCTTGGGCTGCAAAGGATGATGCCTCGTGTCACTACTATAAACCCTCTGTGTAACCTTCTTATTGATGTAGCTAATGTAGGGGCTATAGCTACACAACCTCTATGGATTTTCTGATGAATTCTTGATCTCTTGCCACAGAAAGTCACCAACAACAACAGGCGGCTCACCAGGCTTCATGGCAACTATAAGGTTTCTCTGAAAAGCTGTGATGTCTGATGAGTTGCCATCCCTAGGTGTGAGAGTTTTTCTGAATAACTGGTTGAGGACACAGTAATATGTATACAACTCCTTTACATGCCTCCAACCACTCCTTGCATTCCTAGGGTACATGAATGCCATCCTTTTAGCCTCAAGTGGACCCTCATCATGGAGCTTCCGCGCGGGTCTCATCATGTGGCAGTCTAAACAAAGTGAGAATTCAGAGAAAGAGAGCTGAAAGTGGTCACCCTCAGTCATCTAGAACATAGCTCTCTCATTCTCTCCCCTCTCATTTGGCACATAGCCAAAGTAGACTGTCGCATAAAACTGTGTGATGAGCTCCTTGTTCCAATGTTGCTTAAATCCCATGAGAAGCATAAGCCCTTTCTCTTCACGTGCCTGAATGACCTCATCAAATATAGGATTATGCTTTCTTTACATAAAGTTCCAATCAATGTACTGAGCGTCATTGGTGATCTTGGCCTTCCTAGCACTGATGATGGCTGTGGTGTAATAGTCCTGCTGGAAAGTGGTCCAAAATCTGTAGTCTGCAGTTGACCTAGCCTCACCAGCCGGATTGACTCTCCTCATCTTCACCACTGTGTCTGGCATCCGTGCCTGATAGTAATCCACTTGTCCTCTTGAAGTAGGATAGATAGGCTCTCGAACCATAGGTTTACCAAGAGTGTTAGCACCCGTCTGTTCCTCTTGCTCATCCTCTCCCTCATCACTATCATCATCACTACTGTCATCACCACCTGCAGCTCCCTTTCTTTCTTGACGGAAAATGATCTCATAATTTAGGGTCGGATCCTCCACATCATCATCACTACTCTCAACTCGGTCACTCATCTCAATATCATCACAATAGTCAACCGGTGGTTGCTGCTGTCCTCTTGGCCTCTAGTTATGAGTACTTAGCCCGGCGGACGTCCCGGTGTCACCACTGCCTCTTTTCTTTCTTTTCTGAGTACCAGCACCCCTTGGCATTGCTGTTGTCCCTGGATCACAAGATGTGAAATAAAAGTGTATCAGACACCAGGAACAAGATTGGCTAGAATGTGAGCGTCGAGGCTCAACGATTGGAGCAATTGGCAGAAAACTGGCCAGGGCGGTCAGACCGCCCTGGGCAGGCGGTTAGACCGCCCCTGCCAGTTTTGAGCTATGGCTCTTTTCGGCCAAACACAGCAACACGAGATAATAGACGTTGATTTACTATTCATGGGACATTTCTAGATGGATATGTGTTGAGTGCACGGAAGAAAACGAAATTTGGAGAGGAACTGCGCAGGGCGGTTGCCCTGCCCATGCGGTTAGACCGCCCGGGGTAGTTTCTCCCCAAATTCGATTCCCGACAATGTACCCAGCAAAAATTGATTCTAGCTCTAGGAATGCCTTCTAGGGGTTGCCAGATGATGTTCTACCAAAGGAATTTCAAATCTACTCATGGAGTTGATAGATCGGGTAAAAATAAGATTTGAATACTTTTGAAGAGATGAACTCGAGTTGAAATAGATGAAACCAGGTGGGGAACCGGTTCAGCCGCCGCAGGGGAGTCTTTCCCACGGATTGGATTTGATTTTTGGTGGTGGAATATTCAAATCTCCATTGGAGGGGTGAGAGAGCTTGAGGAGAAGGATGAGCACGGGATGGGGACGAACCGGCCTGTTTTTGGTCATTGGAGAGAGAGAGGAAGGAAAGAGATAAGGTTAAGAAGCTGTTGAGTCATGGGGGAGGGGGAAATAGTAAAATCCATGACCACTGGTCTAACCGCATGGGGCACCCAGTTAGACCCCCTCCCCCCCGGACTGAGGGGATTAAAGGTGAAGTTAAGGTTTTGTCCCTCTTTTCACTTTACACCCTTGGATAGCTAGATTTTGAGCTTGAGAGTCATTTTGGGGGCAAGGGACCAAGACTAGGTGGGGCGGTTAAACTAAGGGTTTTTATCAGTAGTTCCGAGGTGGGGCCGAAAGTACCGAAGATTTCCATAATTTTGACAGTAAGCTCTTATTGGTAGTTCCGTCCTAGGGTCGGTAGTTCCGAGAAACACTTTTTCAGCCTTGTAGATTTTGACCCTTGAGCTTCACCAAATATTTGGATAAAAGATATGTAGATGATTTTGATCCAAATTTCACAAATCTTAGAAGAATATGAGATAATCCAAATAGATTCACATTCTTGATTCTTACAAGAGCGAGCGAGAGAGATATAAAGGTATGGATAAAGGGATATACTATGGACTTGAGTAAAATATCACCACTTGTGACTAGCAATCAAACAATCAAGGGGAACTATAGTCACAAGTGGGTCAATAGGGTCACAAAGACCAAGAACCAAATATTTTCAAATTAAGCAAACTTCCTACACATGCTAGTTGGATTTTTTGAAATATCTAACCTAAGCCACAAAGTGCATGCATCCTCATCAAGTAAATCACCTCTTTAGTATATTTAGTTCATACCCTACTCAAGAGACATTCACACGACACTAAGTCGAGTTTATGTGGAGGTATCAACCAAATATCCAGAGAGGCACACAAAAATTCACTTGAAGCAATTACATGCTAAGAAAGACACACTAGCATGGTATAATGGCCTAGATGCATTTCGGTATTTAAAGAGGTTCATGTAGACATATGTTTGCCTTTAGACCATTTGAATTTGTGCATAAGTAAATTTAGGGAAATGCTAGCTCTTACTTGATTCTTCAAATTGAATGGGGAAATCAAGAGCTTGCTAATGATGCACAAATACACGAGACTACAAGTTCACTAGAAGAAATTGTTAGTCCCACAAATGACACAAGTAATCTCCCCCTTAATTAGTGCTTTGAGAATTTTTGAATTTCTCAAACTTAGCACATAATTCATTTACGAACAAGGGAGATTGCTACAAAGGTTGGTCTAGGCATAAAATGATTTAACAAATTGAAATATGCCAAGTAACTCACCACCATTCGCTTGGAATCACCAAAATGTTGAAAAATCAGTCCTATGTCGGGTCACCCGGGCCTAGGGGCCGGGTCAGCCGGCAGCCTCTAGAGACGCCTCGGGTCACTCGCTCCTAGGGGCTGGGTCACCCGCAAAACGACTGTTGATGCTTTTCTGGTCAACACACACGAGCGCTAGATCGCGTGGAATGTCGAAACGCTGAACTCGCCGAGCTCCTGCCCAGACCAGTCTGACCGGTCAGGGGCACCGGTCTGACTGGTGGCTGCAGAGGCGCGGTGAAAGCCTAAGATCGTCGCCTCGAGAGGGACCCCGTCGGAGGTGGCGCGCCTAGGGTTGCTTTGAGGTCGGCAAGGCCACTCAGAACGTCCCTGATCGTCATCGAGATAAACAAGGAAAGCACGAGGTTGGAAAAGCTAGGGTTTGAGAGATAAAAGTTGTAGAAAGTAATGATCGATTGGGTGATAGGACCTCAACCGGCCGTGGCCCTTTATATTTATAGGGTGGGGAGGTCTTACCCCGCAAGGAAACCCTTTACAAGTCGAAATTCGCTAGGATTCCTCAATTCTACTCGGACTAGGGGTCCACCGGTCAGACCGGTCAGGCCCACCGGTCAGACCGGTGTGGCCGTTGCCGGATCGGCTACAGGATGCCCGACCGGTCAGACCATCCAGGGACACCGATCCGACCGGTGGCATCAGCCTGATCGGCTTTGTGCCAATTTTGGGTGCGAACATATGCCCCCCTGTTTTTGAGTAAAGCTTGCTGTCTAAAAATTAATTCTAAAGTCGAAGTGTCACTTCACCGGCCATTTTTTTTGGTCTAAGGGTGATTTTTGCTTTAAATCTACCATATCCTATCGAGCATCTTGCCAAACACTTGGATGAAATTTCTTCAAGTATCTCCCGTTGAGAGCCCTTGGAAGCCGCTGTCCTTGCAAAGTTTCTACTATATAAGAATTCCTAGAACAAACCTTGACAACCTTGTACGGACCTTCCCAACTTGGAGACCACTTGCCAAACTTGTTACTTTTAGTCCCAATAGGTAAAATTCTCTTCCAAACCAAATCACCTACCTGAAAAGATTTGGCTTTTACCTTTTTGTTGTATGCTCTAGCAACTCGTCTTTTGTCCTTTTCGATTTCCTCCAAAGCCTACATGCGCTTGTCGATCACCTCATCAATATTATCCATCATCAAAGCATAATATGTCTCAACATCAAGATTATTTTGCTTTGCAAGTCTATATGCGCCTAGATTCACCTCAATGGGCAAAACGGCTTCTTAACCATACACAAGCTCAAAAGGAGTAACTTTAGTAGCACCATGTCTAGAAATGCGATGAGCCCATAAAGCTTCAGATAATACCTCGTGCCATCTTCTAGGATTGTCTTCTATCCTCTTCTTGATGAGCTTCACCAATGTCTTGTTGCTAGACTCGGCTTGACCATTTGCTTGAGCATAATATGGAGATGAATTGAGTAATTTAATACCATAAGAATCAACAAACTCACACACCTCTTTGGATATGAACGAAGTCACTTGATCCGTAGTCAAAGTTTGTGGAATGCCAAATCTATGTATAATATGTTCGGTAATAAACTCAATCACCTCTCTATGTGTCATATCCTTCAAAGGAATAGCCTCAGTCCACTTGGTGAAGTAATCAGTAGCCACAATCACAAAACAATGCCCCTTCGACGAAGGAGGGTGAATCTTTCCAATAAAATCCAATCCCCATCCTCTAAAAGTACAAGGCTTGATAATTGGATGCATCAATGCAGCAGGCACCAACTGAACATCTCCATGTTTTTGACACTCTTCGCAACCTTTGTATTACCTAAAACAATCAGCTATCATGGTAGGCCAATAAAAGCAAGCTCGCCTAAGGAGCCACTTCATCTTGGGAGCCGATTGATGAGTACCACAAATACCATCATGAACCTCTGCCATAGCCAACCTAGCTTGATCAGGACCTAAACATTTAAGAAGCAAATCATCCGCAGTCCGATGATACAATTCACCATCATCAAGAACAAACTTAAGAGCCCATCATCGGATTTTTCTATCAACTGAACTGTTAGGATTTTGCAAATAATCAACCAGAGGCTTTCTCCAATCCTCCACCTCATTTTTGTCACGAAAAACCGAGGAGGATCTTTTACCAGGGGACCGGTCAGACCGGTCGTGGGCATCGGTCAGATCGGTGGCGTCAGCCGACCTGGAACCAGGGGACTGGTCAGATCGGTCGGTGACAACGGTCAGACCGGTGTCACCGGTTAGACCGGTCGGCTGCGTCGGCCTGACCGGTGCCTCCAGAGCAAAGCATTCAGCTGTAAGCAACGGTTTGTGTTCTTGAAAATTTCTTTTTCGAACATTATAACCAGATGCTTGCTGAGCCAGAGCATTAGCTCTAGGATTTTCCTCTCATGGCACATGATAGATAACAAATTCATCCATACAAGATATGATGTCTAAACATTTATCAAGATAAGCATTTAAAAAACCATTTAGACATTGACATACCTTGGAGACTTGCTGCACCACCAATAAAGAATCTCTATATGCTTCCACATGTTTTACTCCCATGTCATGCAAAATCTCCAATCCCAATAGAAGAGCCTCATATTCGGTTTGGTTGTTAGTACAATCATGATCTAATCGGTTAAGAGCTTCAAAAACAGCCCCACTTGGTGAAATAATGACAACTCCAACACCACAACCATCTTTGCAAACCGATCCATCAAAATGTAACTTCCATGGAGTAAAAGTAACATAACCGACATTCAAATCAAGTTGCTCATCTACTCTATGTCCAACAATAAAGTCGACAACAATTTGACCTTTGATTGAACTTAATGGCTCACAATGTAAATCATACTCAACTAAAGCATAAGCCCATTTGCCGACTCTACCACTTAAAATTGGTTTATGCAATATGTATTTGATTATGTCAGTTTGACATGCTACTATGCAAGTACTTGGTAATAAATAATGCCTCAACTTGGTACAAGTATGATATAGTGATAAACACAACTTTTCAATAAAAGTGTACCTTGTTTCGGTGTCCAGCAATCTTCTACTCTCATATGCAACAATGTACTCCTTGCCTTCGGTCTCTTGAGTCAAAACACCTCCAATGACATCCTTTTCAGCCGCTACATACAACTTGAAAGGAATACCACTCTTGGGTGCTTGAAGAACTGGTGGTGAAGTCAAATAGCTCTTAATCTCATCAAATGCCTCTTGTTGCTTTGCCCCCTAAGTGAAGTCAACATCATTTTTCAACCGAAGTAAAGGAGTAAAAGCATTCACCTTCCCGGACAAGTTACAAATTAACCTCCTCAAGTAATTTACCTTGCCCAAGAACTTTTGCAAATCCTTTTTACAAGTAGGCGCCTTAACATTTCGGATTGCCTCAATCTTTTTAGGATCTATCTCTATGCCTTTCTCATGCACAATGAAGCCCAAAAACTTCCCAGTCGATACACCAAAAGCACATTTGAATGGGTTCACCTTTAATTTATACCGACGCATCTTTTCAAATGCAAGTCTTAAATCAGCTAAATGAGAATCATCTCCAGGCGATTTGACAACAATGTCGTCGATATAAACCTCTACTATGATGTCAAGCAAATCATGAAAGATTAAATTCATAGCCCTTTGATAAGTAGCACCCGCATTTTTCAATCCAAAAGTCATAACAACCCACTCAAATAAGCCAACAAAACCCGGACAAATGAAAGCCGTTTTGGATATATCCTCTTCGGCCATAAAGATTTGATTGTAACCAGCATTACCATCAAGAATGCTAAGAATCTTATGTCTCGATGCAGCATTAACAAGAAAATTGGCTATAGGCATAGGATATTCATCTTTAGGAGTAGCTCTATTAAGATCTCTAAAATCAATGCAAGCACAAAGCTTTTTTGTTCCTTTTTTCTCAACAGGCACAATATTAGAGATCCAATCAGCATAACGACAAGGCATAATAAACTTTGCATCAAGTAACCAATTGACTTCCTCTTTCACTCGGTCATAAATATCAGGATTAAAGTTTCTACGAGGTTGTTTATAAGGCCTAAAACCAGGTTTAATAGGTAAACGATGCTCAACTAAATCACGACTTAAACCAAGCATTTCATTGTAGTTCCATGCAAAGCAATCAACATACTCCTTTAATAGCTTTATTAAATCAGATTTAAACAAAGGTTCAAGATTCTTGTTTACAAATGTCGGCCTAGGTATAGTGCCATCACCAATATCCACCTCCTCTAAAGGATCAGCCGACGTAAACCCTTGTCCCAACTTGCTCAAATCATCAAAGTCTTCGACGGCCTCACACATATCGTTCTTATGCGCCTGATAGTGCTCTCGCCTTTGTTGCAACCACTCCAGATTTGCATCCATCAAATCGATAGAGAGGTTCTAGCCTGATCAATGATCGGCTTCATGACAACAGTAGCAAAGCCATCTTTGGTAGAATCAATAAGCCTTAAATTAGATAGATCTAAACCAGTTAAGCACTTAAGATTCTCATGATTATCCATAGTAGAGCTATCGACCACTGCAACACAAGCCGATGTATCACCATGAACAATCTCTACCTCGTCGCCTACCCATTGGATTAAAAATTGATGCAAAGTAGAAGGCACACACTGATTTGCATGAATCCAATCATGGCCAAGGATTAGACTGAAGTTACCTTGTGTCTCAGCGACGAAGAATGCCGTAGCCAACGTCTTGCTCCCAATAGTGAGCTCCATAGAGACGATGCCTTTAGCTCCCATTGGCTCACCTCCTCCCACACCGCTGATGGTCATGTTGGTCTTGATCAGCTCATCATCTGAACCTCCCAGCTTCTTGAACAAAGAATACGGCATCAAGTTGACGATCGCTCCTCCGTCCACCAGCATACGAGAGATAGGCTTCCCATTGATGTGTCCCTTCATGTACAAAGCCTTCAGATGATTTTCAGTAGCTTTAGGCTTCTGGCAAATAGCTTCCTTTGGCCCACAGTCGAGATGTGCAACGTCCTCCTCCGAGAGCAAATAGCCATCCATAGACATATGGATCATGTTGATGTCCAAACTCATGCGCTCGGGTGAAGAACTGTAATCAACAAGCTCCTCATCATCTTCTGGTGCAGGATCCAATGCGGACTAGTCATCACAAACCATAATAGCCAAAGAAGAGAAACCGGGCGGCGTCTCTGGGTCATCGGTCTGACCGTTGCCTGTCACTGGTCTGACCGGTGCTGACTGGAAGCTGGTCTTGACTCTCCACTCCTTTCCTTGAGGTACCATGGGCCTGTACTGGTTGAAAGCTTCGTCCCTCTGCTTCTCTAGCTCCTTCTCCCTCTTCTCTTGAAACCTCAGACGTTGAAGCTTCCTCCTTTGTGTGGGAGTCAAACCGGGAGGACACCACCTTGGCAAGAAGTACTTGGAGTTGGAACCACTTCCACTGGCCTCATGGTCATTAGCAGCAGCAAACACTCCTGGAGTTGATGTCACAACCTTATTATTTGGAACAATCGGTCTTTTGCCATCCTCTCCAATAGGAACATCCATTGATCCAATCTGAATAATATCTTGATTTGTAGTCCTCTCTGGATCCATATCCATCTTCTGCACCTCCTCCTTTTGCTTTAGCCTATAGACTTGCTTTACTGGAGGTGGTGCAGCCTACCTAGCCGCACCAGTCTGACCGGTGGTAGCGACCGGTCTGACCGGTCGGGTCTGGTGACCCTGACCGAAACGGTGAGGAGCCAATCGGCCTTGGATAGGCCTGGAGATTCTGTCGAAAGCTGATCTCTGTCCTCCCCATCCAGGATGAAAGGCTTGTTGGTAAGGTACCCACATCACTCCATTGTCATCATATATCGGGCGTGGTGCATTTGAACTTGATGACGCCCAAGGTGGAGTAAAGCGTTGCCCTTGCTACGATGATTCACCCTTGAGTCTTGTAGCAGCCCTTGGAGGTGAAGACGAACCTCCTTGGTGTGTAGGTGACCTCATCCTTTTTTTTAACGGCCGATCACTTGTAACGACATTTTGCTTGGAATACTTGTCAAATACCATGTCGAAAGTGACCTTTGGCTTAGGACCACTCCCCTGATTCTTTGCTACATTAAGCTTCCAGTTTCCAATCTCCGAACGGCTTGGCTTGATCATCCTCGGACGGCCTGGGAGCGTACCGGTCTGACCGGTCACCTCCACCGGTCTGACCGGTCTGGCCAGAAACCGCTCAGACGGTCGTTGATCGGTGGGTGTGGACGACCCTTGCCCCCCTTGTCCAGAGGCACTCACAGTAACCTTGAAGGTCTCTTTGCCATCAGGAGTCTTCTCATATTCAACTTTGCGAACTAGCTCCTTTCCTCTCAAATCGGGCTTAGCCTCCCCGATTACCACGTTCTTGCCCTTGGTTGCTTCAGCTTGATGCGGCCGAACCAGTACCTTAGGCTGCTGTAAATCTGTGTTGTTGATTGGAAAAGGAGTCTTATCCACTTGCATCTCATGAAAAGTCAAACGACCTTCGTTTATGGCCGATTGAACCTGTCGACGAAACACATTGCAATCATTAGTGGCATGAGAAAACGAATTATGAAACTTGCAATATGCACGCCTTTTCAACTCATCAAGTGGAGGAATAGTATGAGTTAAGTTGATATTTCCAGATTTAAGCAGTTCATCAAATATGTGATCACATTTGGAAACATCAAAAGTAAATTTAATTTCTTCTTGCCGACCTTTACTAGCCGGCTTAAGAGATGAACAAGAATAAGCTTTTTCTTTAGAGGGCCAAACAAATTCAGCAGCATAAATTTCTTTATCGCTATCGTTCGAACTATCAGAATCATAATCAATAATATGAACATTAGAACGACGTGACTTAAAATTATCTTTCTCTTTATTCATTCGGTTTTCAAAAACTAAAGCTCTTACTTGAACTTGTGCAACCGAAAGAAAATCAGTGCCCTCTATTTTATCTCTAATAGATGACCTTAAACCTTTCAAACAAATGTCTGCAAGGTCCATATCAGCGATTGACGAATTAAAGCACCGGTTTTTAGTTTCTTTAAACCTTTTAATGTAGGCAGAGACAGTCTCATCTCTTCCTTGCCTAACCGATGTTAAATCTGTCAATTTTAATTGCATGCTCCCACTATAAAAGTGATCATGGAATTTACGTTCTAACATATCCCAAGATATAATAGAACTAGGAGCAAGCGAAGAAAACCAAGCAAAAGCGATGCCAGTTAAAGATGAAGAAAATAAGTGCACTTTTAAAGCATTATAGACACCAGCTTCACCTAGTTGTGCAGTGTATTGACTAATATGCTCCCATGTGCTTCGGTCATCATCACCACTAAATTTAATTAAATCAGGCATACGCCAACCACGTGGGAGAGGAAATCTATCAAACTCAGGATCATATGGCTTTTGATACAAATTAGTATTACCAATATCAACACCAAGTTTAGTTTTAACCACATTAGCCAAATCTTCCTTAAATTTATTGAATTCCACCCAGTTAGGATTATTTGGCTGTTGTGGCTGAGGATTATCCAAATTCATCTTATTTAGATAGGGAGCTATCTTAGCTTGAGCTAGCCTGTAACTTTCAAACCCATCGTTCGGAATAATGTTTTTGGGGGCCGATGTATTCATTGTCGTACTATAATGAGGTCCAGTATTGCTAATTGTATTAGAAAAAGCAGGAACCATCTGATTTGGCACGACAGAAATTGGCAAAGGCTGGTCGGGCACCAAATCCATGGCACCGGTCTGACCAGTACCCTGCATCGGTTCGACCGGTGCGATCATATTTGGCCTGTGTGGTTGAAACTGAGGGTACTGACCAGATGCTGGATTTGGAGTCAAACCATATGCATGATTATTATTAACAGGCAAAGGTGCTAAGCTAGGATAGGACCCATGAGGATTAGCTTTAGGAGTACTACTATTAGTTTCATTATTAGCATAGCCTAAAGCCCTATCTTTTTCAAGATCCTCTAAGCATTCTAAACGAGCAATGTACGAAGCAAGCAATTCATCACTTTCCACTGTATATTTCATAGGAGAAGTTTCAGGCGGTGGTTTCTTACTTACAGTTGGAATTACCTCAATGTTGTTGTCGTTTAGCCTGATCGCCGGCAGCTCGAACTCTTTCAATCTTGCCACCTTGCCGGATCGATCCTTCTTGACGCCAGCTAGGAACTGCACTTGCATGTACTCTTGTAGCGCCTTGAACTTATGTTGTTCCTCCGGAGAGAGATCTTCCAGCGACGCGGTGACAATGTTGTTCATGTCGAGATCGCACCGAGCACCCATCTGGCTGAGGTTAGATTGAACGGTTTCAGCAACCTGATCTTTCTTCCCCAGCGGAGTCGCCAAAAGTATGTTGACGCTTTTCTGGTCAACACACGAGCACTAGATCGCGCGGAACGTCGAAACGCTGAACTCGCCGAGCTCCTACCCGGACCGGTCTGACCGGTCAGGGGCACCAGTCTGACCGGTGGCTGCAGAGGCGCGGTGAAAGCCTAAGATCACCGCCTCGGGAGGGACCCCGTCGGAGGTGGCACGCCTAGGGTTGCTCTGAGGTCAGCAAGGCCACTCAGAACGTCCCTGATCGTCGTCGAGACAAACAAGGAAAGCACGAGGTTGGAAAAGCTAGGGTTTGAGAGATAAAAGTTGTAGAAAGTAATGATCGATTGGGTGATCGGACCTCAACCGGCCGTGGCCCTTTATATTTATAGGGTGGGGAGGTCTTGCCCCGAAAGGAAACCCTTTACAAGTCGAAATTCGCTAGGATTCCTCAATTCTACTCGGACTCGGGGTCCACCGGTCAGACCGGTCAGGCCCACCGGTCAGACCGGTGTGGCCATTGCCGAATCTGCTACAGGATGCCCGACCAGTCAGACCGTCCAGGGACACCGATCTGACCGGTGGCATCAGCCTGATCGGCTTTGTGCCAGTTTTGGGTGCGAACAACGACATTTCTGGGGGACAGGCGGTTAGACCGCCCCTAGGGGGCGGTTAGATCACCCTACCCCTAAAAGGTCCATTTGGTGATTCTTCAGCTCTTGTTCATTGATAAGCTTGTATATTGCCTAAATAAATCCCTACAAAGCTTATCACAACAGGTGCTCTTCTATAGAGGCATTAGGAGCATCAAATGGTATGAGAGAATAAAAATTATGAAAGTGTCATGGTCACTTCCTCATACTTGACAAACCTAGGGCTAATGATCCACGAGTGTTCACAAAGAATTGAGAGTGACCAAGACACAACTTTAAGTACTTGTTACCGAGATTGCATTGGTTGAGTGATTTTCACTTTCTAGCTCTTCTCATGGCAAGGCATCAATTATTGAATTCTTTCCTCATTGCCATGACATCAATGCAACTCGATCAACCTATAAGCTCAGCAAGCACTTCTTGGTACCCAACACCTGTTGGGTCCTACTAGGTTAGTCACAAGATGCTTAGGAACCCAAATAGCCCTTGTGCTAGTTTGAGGTGGACTAATCATCCTCATAGCACAAGTGTCATTCCTAAGCTTACGAAAATCATATTGGATAAGGTTGGATTGAGGAGTGTTACCATATGGACAATCCTTGCAAATGCGACTTTTGACACTTCTAGGCTTGGGAAACATTTGCTTATCTTGTCTTGGCTTGCTTGTAGGCTTCTTGCTTGAAGGGTAGACTTTCTTCTCCTCGCTGTGGAGGTTCTTCACTATGCTGGCCAGACCCGTTCTAACTGCCCTAGGGGGGCGGTCTGACCACCCCTAGTCAGCACTGCTGACTTGTGGGCAATCCACAGCCGAGTGACCCTTCTCTTTGCATTGATAGCACAATGTCCTTCTGATGGAGCTTATTTTATTCTTGGATATTGTTTCTTGAGCCTTGAGCTTGGTGGGGGCAATGTGGAGCGATGTGCCCCTTCTTCTTTTCTTGAATCTTGCTCTTGTTGATCTTGATGTGTTGGTGAGAAGTTCAGCTCGTGATGGTTGATCCCTTCTCAAGCTTCTTCACCATGTCATCATGGTTATCTTGAGAAGGTTGCACTTTTCTCTCTTCCTTCAACACATACAAGTCTCTTCTAAGCTTTTCGACCTCTTGCTTGAGTTCATCATTTTCTTGAGCATCAAGGTCATCACAAGATTCTACAAATACATGCTCACTGCTAGATTGGCTTGCTTGAGAATAACAAGGTTTAGTACAAGAAAATTCATTGTTGACAAGTCAGCATGTGCATGTGGGTGTGAGAGCTTGCAAAAATTTTACCGATGAAACGACAACCTCATGGGCAATTTCGAGTGAACCATATGAGTCTACAAGCTTCTCGTGGGAACACACAGGTTCCTTGTGAATTGCTTGCAAAGCTACATGCTTGTTGACGGTCGATTTTGGTACACCTAGCTATGAGTTTACCGTCAACATTTGCACGTATTTGATATTCTAACTAATGGTACTAACCCCCTGGAGGTATCAAGTTCACTCTTGCATGTCAATTTTGGAGTTTGTTGTTTACGTAGGAAACTAGCGCTTAAAGGGAGACTTTCGGGATAAGTTCATCAAGCACTTCAAGAGAAGATCATGAAGCCCGGCACAAGTCAAGCCACATCATGAACATGACTCCAAATGGCCCAGGGACCGAAGCATGAAGCTGTAAAACTCCAGGGACTTGAACAGAAGATGCTGAAGCTTGCGCGACAAGGAGCTCTATCTAAACCGTGGAGAAGATGACGTCAAGGGCCCACATGCAGAAGGGAGCAAGTCAACAATTGACCGAGAAGCATTGGGGAGCGAGACGGGGCCGAAACAGGCCGAAACAGGCCTGGGCCGGTCGGCCCAGGCCGGCCGGCCTAGCCTGTTCTGAGCCCGGTTCGTGACGCCCTTTGACCTAGGTGCTCCTCTATAAATTGCCTCTGCCTCCGTCGGCCGCCACATCCATCCATTCATCAGAGAGCCGCCGACACGAAGGAGAAGCACCGGGAGGAAGCCGACGGCCGCCGCAAGTCCTCAAGTTGCCTAGGAGATGGCTTAGGCCATGCCCTAGCCACCATGGTTGGCATTGCGTGGTGAAGCCATGGTGGAGTTCCGGAGCCACGACTTGAATTCGTCAAGTCATTTGTACCTTCAACATTCGATGGTGATGTAATCATATCTTGTCCTACTTTGATCTACATCGATGAGTGTTTTATCCATATGTGTAGCTAGCATATGATTTTAGTAGGAATAGGTCTAATCGTCGTGGTTAGTCTATCTCTTGCGGATACATCATTGTAGTGCACAGATCGAGGTTTATCATTCGGTGATGAATATCCTTGCGTAGTGACAGTACGATGGAGGAGAAAGCGGCGAGTGAACGTGTATCAGACCACTCCATATCAGGTTACACCATATCGAGTATACACCTTATCATAGTATAGGTTTAGATTGGTTTGTCACCTTGGCCGGAACGGCAACAAGAAGACGATAGGCTAGGGTTACCCTTTGGTGTTTTCCTTTATGGCTAGGTGGATGAGATCCATACAATCTACCATGTTTGTATGCTAACCCCTTTATGCAATCAACACTTCACGATAGGTTAGATCATTAGATTAGATGGATAGCCTTAGGAGTTTGCTTCCGATCCTTGGATTGACAAATCTAGGGAGGACCCTCCTTGGTGAAAAAGGCACCAAGTCACCCGTACGCTTGCGGTGAACTTGAGCACGGTTTTGCACCGTCAACAATCCCCTTTTTCTAGCGCCGTTGCCGGGGATCGGCAACTCGAACCCTAGGGTGATCTATCTTTCCTTTTAACTAACCTTAATTTTATTATTGCATATACCCTGTGTTTCTTGTTTGTGTCCTTGAATGCAGGTAAAACCCTAGACACAAAGCGATCGAGAAGTTTTCAACATTCGGACTTCGACAAGTCTAACCTCACTCAACCAAGTTGATGGCTACACAAAGAATTGCTCTTTAGTGGTAGGTGCTAACCTTGGTTAGTGGCCCAACATCCTCTATTGAGCCCCCACCCAAACCAAACGAAGATGAACAAGGTATGCCTACGTGTGTCAATTAAGATTTTAAGACTAATTTCCTTTGGAGGTTTGTATGTTCGAGCTATAGGTTTCGGAAACGACCATGTCAAGAACAATGGAGAAGGATTCCATTACAATCATGCTCATGCAGCGATGGTAATGACTTTTGAAGCCAAGGGATGCGTGGCATGGTGCCCTAAAAGACTTCAAGATGAAGACCACACGTACATCTCCGGATTGATGGACGAAAGGATTACGATGTCATCAAGATGTTTGCATGAGCCTCAGCAGAAAGACTAGATATATTTGGATTTTCAGAAGCCCCATGAAGTCTACGTTCCAATGAATCAAGCGGCAAGGAAATCGGAGGTTCCTACAAGCGGATATGGCGAAATCACCGAAGGTTGCACGTGCTGAAATTCTGGACAGCAAGCAATGCTGAAGTGAAACAGCCATGGCTCCCTCATTCGGACTCCGATTACGACGAATGAGTACCCGTTGGAAAGGTAATTTTATAAA
Organism: Cenchrus fungigraminus; assembly: GCA_036936925.1. Taxonomy (NCBI): domain Eukaryota; kingdom Viridiplantae; phylum Streptophyta; class Magnoliopsida; order Poales; family Poaceae; genus Cenchrus; species Cenchrus fungigraminus. The sequence goes on along the minus strand of CM072772.1, from coordinate 72,961,071 downwards.
TTTCTCAATAGAACTATATGTTGGTATATGTTCTGTTCTGGATGCAGGGGTAAATCCACGAAGAAGAGGCAGCAACAAGGTGATGACGACAAGATAGAGGAGATGGACATGGTGTCAATAAAGAGAAGATGGGGCAACGGTTCCACAACACGTACATGATGAAATTCATAAGATAAGGACTAAAACAAACCCTTTGGAGCTTGGATGAATGAAGACACAAGAGGCACCACTCAACACATGATGATGTTGGAAGCGAACCACGACCGATTTCATAAGTCAACATCAAGCTGCATGGCTACTTTGGATTCTCGCACAAGTAACCATGGCTTCACGACGATGAAAAGGTACGTGAGAAAGTAGAGCTCTATGGCTTAAAATGAAGCGCTTTGCGGGAGGCAACCCGATCTTTTTATATATCTATATAAACTATGGCAAGTCTACATTGTGTTCTTTATTTGAAAACTTCAAGTAACATTGTACCATTGCTCTAGTAAATGTCACAACCACATGTTGTATGGTTTAAATAGATATTGAGTGAGCACTTTGCTACTTAATTTTGGAAAACTTGTAGACCCCTTATTTTTGTGTGCTTATTAGTGTTTAGAGTCTTTTTATTTGTGTCTTTTTAGAGAGAAATATGAAGCATGATCCCTTTGATTCTAAACTTGTGGCTAGTTAACTTAGGCTAACTTTTGCTTTTGGTTTAGATCACCACCATATCATGTCATACCTTTTTGTTCAATTCATATCATGTTGCACTTCATTCCACATTGTTCTCCACCCTTGCATTGTGTTGCATGTTGCATCTCATTTTTATAACCCTTTTTGTTAAAAAAACATCTTTGCCTAAACCTTCCTATCAAACCACACCTAGAACCCAAGCCAACAAAAGGTAGGATCGACTTATGTCAAGTCGACAAAGTCTATCTCTATCCCTTTCTAATTAAAATTTTGACTAGCCTCATCCTAAACCCTTAGGGAAAACCTCTCATACCTTTAGTAATCCTAAAACCGTAGGTTTGTTTTTCATCCAAAAATCTAATCCTTGTTTTCTTTTCTTCTCTTCCAAAACCACCTTAGATAGAATTTCTTCACCCGACTTATCTTTTCAAAATTCTTATCTTAAGCCAAAAATATAGGATACCCACAAGCCTTACCTTAAAACCTTGTTAGCATGTTTTAGGTCTTTTGATAAAAATTTTGTTGCCAAGACTCTACCTCTCATAAAGTGACTTGCTTGTCATTATTGAGGAACAACATCGAAAGCATTTTTCAAACATTGCTGACCCTTTTTACTAACTCCTTTGCATTTGCATTTTGCATCAACCCCTTTGTTCTATCGTGCATAAGTTAGCTTGGCTTCTTCACGAAACTTTTTGATGAATGCTTTATTTCCATAATGGTGCTTCGCGCGCGCTAGGCATTTTCTTTTGTAATCTTGTGTAAACGTGGTGTTTAGACTTGATTGCAGACAATCATCATTTGAGTTTTTAAACCTTTGTTAATTTATATTGCATTGGTTGGTTTATAAAGTTCACAATGCGCCCTACCTCTCTTACACTATAAAGAATTGTTAATCTTGGGATAAACATGGTGTTTTGACCTTGGTTAATAAATCTTTATGGCGGTGGAGAAGTTTGGCAACCACTTTGTAAGCATGGAGCTTAGAACTTGGTGTAAACATTGTTTTGTTTATGTCCCTTCCTTTCATTTGCATTTTTCACCAACACGCACGTACACTCATTAGGTTCTTACTTTTCTTTTTACTAGGTAAGCTATGCCACAAGTTAAGATCTTAGGGATGCATTTGGTTTGTTGGCAATAGTTTCTACTCCCGACCATCACCCCGGGGATAGAATGTGCATTTGATTTGTTTTGCAGGCATGGCGAAGTATTCCCATGAGTTCTTGACCAATTGGAATCAAGATCGTTAGTCATCTACAAGACTTGAGAGGGAAGGTGCTGTTTCCATCAAGGTTTGAGCACGTGTTCAGAGATGTACAATGGAAGAAAAGTTCATATTCGGAAGCTCCTTCAAACCTTCTTTCCAACGCATCAAGGATCATCAATTTTGAAGACCCGTACAAGGAGATATGGCAGAAACATTGAGTGCTGCGCGGTCTGAAATCAGCTTTGGACAGATTGCATCGCCGGAGTAAAATAGGCACAACTCTCTTGTTCGGAACTCGTTTCATGTGAATGATGGCTCGTTGGAAATATAATTTCATGAACTTCAACTTGGAGGGGTGTTTCAATATATGTTCTGTTCAGGAAGTAAAAGAAAATCTGTGGAAGATGAGGTAGCGACAAGGACGGGATGGAAGTCGGTGATGACGATATGATGAAGGATTGGAACCATGGCTTGATGATAATAAGAAGAAGTTGGAGGACAACTGAGGTACAAAGGCAAGGAAGTGAAGATGATTCTCAAACACATGGCAATAGGGAGCGATTCAAGTTCTTCCACACTTAGCAACATGCTAAGGATGGGGGAGGATTTGAAGGACGAAAGGGAAAACGGCCACATGGAGTTCATGGATCACCTTCACCACAAGATGCTCATCATTCTTTTTCCATGCTAAGCACAATGCTTAATCATGGGGGAGGCATCACTGCACTTCATTACGAGCATCAAAAAGGACGGTAACTCGCCCTTAACTTTATCTTCATTCATCTCCTTTTTAAATGCTTGCACATATATGCTTTCAACCATAGACAACCTTTGTATCTATCTCTCGATCAATAACATGGCTACTAGGAGGACAACCTAGGTTTGTTAATTTTATTTTTCAATAAATGAGTCACCATCTCTTTTGAGCTTACCACGATGATATCATTTGTGTGCCTTGCTTATGGAAAAATGATGAAAGTTGCTGCTTTGTTTTACTTGCATGATGTTTTATATGACATGACTTTTTGCTCTCTATTAAAAGGAACTTAAATTGATTAAATACCAGCTCTTTCATTAGTGGAGGTTAAATGACTAATTTTTAGACCCACATACTTTATGTTGCTCTTTGATTTAAGTTGACCGATGACCTATGCCTTGTATTTGTTTTATTTAAAATTATTATGCTATCTACATTTGTGAATCTCTTGCAAGGCTCCACCTACCAAAGCCTATACATATACAAGTACTTTCATGATGTAACCTTTAGTTTGCAAACTTATATCTTGATGAGTTGGATTAGGATTAATTTCTGTGGTACGAGGCTAAGAAGCTAGTCATTCCTTTGCGTATCTTTTTTATGCTAGCCATTTTTGTCCATGCATTGTGAGTTTCTACATTGGAAATTTCACAAACTTCGCTGGGCATCCACCCTAAACCCAAAACATCTTTTTGTGATTACCTCCTTGACCACAAACCCAATTGAGTATGGATGATCTTTTGATGAATTTTTTGAAGATTTTCTGGCAAGATTTCAAGACATATAACATATGGAGGGACTTATCAATGCACCCAAGACCATGCAGAGTTTCGACATGGAGGATGCCCCTGAAGATTTCAAAGGATTTATAAAGGAACACAAGGATTTTTGTACTTCTCTAGCAGCCATAGGTCCCCTCACCTCTATGCTCGAGGACGAGCAATCATTTAAGCATGGGGGAGGACTGCTATAGCAAGTACTATGTTGCTTAAAAGTTCGGAGGAGCATAAAAAAATGATGAATAAAAAAATGAAAGAAGGAAAGAAAGAAAGAAAAAAGAGTAAGAAAGAAAAAAATAAGAAAACAAAAAAACAAAAAAAAGAGAAGAATAAAAATGCTCCTCGGTTCTTTTTAGCTTCATTTAAATCTTAGAGAGCTTTGAAGACAAGTCCATACTCAATTTTTTTCCAACCATGTGCAATCTGATAACGAGAACTTCATTCGTGTCTCGGGATCACCCATTTGCCACTTGCACATGTCCACCTTTCTAAATGTGTGTGTTCCATCTCTCTCCCTTTCCAAAATTTATTTTCCATGACCTTTTTGACTAGTCTCGGTAATTCCAATAGATCTCTCTCTTAGTTTGACAATATTTCAAGTATAATGTTTTGCTAGGATTATTTTTACCTACCAAGCTCCACATAAGCTTTCCACTTTCATATATATGAGTAGAATAGGTTGAGATTACTCTAGTGTAGGCTTGAGTGACTTGACGAGATGAGTGTTTCCATGAGCTTTTGCAAGAGAACCTCACTTATGTTAGATGTGCAACTTTTTGAAAACCCTTCACGATGCAACAAGGTAAAGGTTTGAAGTTTGCTTAAATTTGAGAGAACTATATTTGTTTTATTGTGGCATGTTCTTTAATGATAGTCTATCTTCCATAATGAAGTAGCCGGTCAAAACTTGAACCTTAAATGCTAAATACTTGAGAGAGCAATATGTCTTGTTGTGTATAACTAAGTGCAGGGAAGACATTGAAAGGCAACGCTGATTTCTAAGTTAAGCAAAGATCTTGGACTTGCTCGAGGACGAGCAAGGTTTAAGCATGGGGGTATGTTGACGGTCGATTTTGGTACACCTAGCTATGAGTTTACTGTCAACATTTGCACGTATTTGATATTCTAACTAATGGTACTAACCCCCCGGAGGTATCAAGTTCACTCTTGCATGTCGATTTTGGAGTTTGTTGTTTACGTAGGAAACTAGCGCTTAAAGGGAGACTTTCGGGATAAGTTCATCAAGCACTTCAAGAGAAGATCATGAAGCCCAGCTCAAGTCAAGACACATCATGAACATGACTCCAAATGGCCCAGGGACCGAAGCATGAAGCCGTAAAACTCCAGGGACCTGAACAGAAGATGCTGAAGCTTGTGCGACAAGGAGCTCTATCTAAACCATGGAGAAGACGACGTCAGGGGCCCACATGCAGAAGGGACCAAGTCAACAATTGACCAAGAAGCATCGGGGAGCGAGGCGAGGCCGAACCGGGCCTGGGCCGGTCAGCCCAGGCCGGCCAGCCTGGCCTGTTCTGAGCCCGGTTTGCGACGCCCTTTGACCTAGGTGCTCCTCTATAAATTTCCTCTGCCTCCGTCGGCCGCCACATCCATCCATTCCTCAGAGAGCCGCCGACACAAAGGAGAAGCACCGGGAGGAAGCCGACGGCTGCCGCAAGTCCTCGAGTTGCCTAGGAGATGGCTTAGGCCATGCCCTAGCCGCCATGGTAGGCATTGCGTGGTGAAGCCGTGGTGGAGTTCCGGAGCCACGACTTGAATTCGTCAAGTCATTTGTACCTTCAACATTCGATGGTGATGTAATCATATCTTGTCCTACTTTGATCTACATCGATGAGTGTTTTATCCATATGTGTAGCTAGCATATGATTTTAGTAGGAATAGGTCTAATAGTGGTGGTTAGTCTATCTCTTGCGGATACATCATTGTAGTGCACGGACCGAGGTTTATCATTCGGTGATGAATATCCTTGCGTAGTGACAGTACGGTGGAGGAGAAAGCGGCAAGTGAACGTGTATCGGACCACTCCATATCGGGTTACACCATATCGAGTGTACTCCTTATCATAGTATAGGTTTATATTGGTTTGTCACCTTGGCCGGAACGGCAACAAGAAGACGATAGGCTAGGGTTACCCTTTGGTGTTTACCTTTTTGGCTAGGTGGATGAGATCCATACAATCTACCATGTTTGTATGCTAACCCCTTTATGCAATCAACACTTCACGATAGGTTAGATCATTAGATTAGATGGATAGCCTTAGGAGTTTGCTTCCGATCCTTAGATTGACAAATCTAGGGAAGACCCTCCTTGGTGAAAAAGGCACCAAGTCACCCATATGCTTGCGGTGAACTTGAGCTCGGTTTTGAACCGTCAACAATGCTCACTAGTGAGCTTTGCTAGTTGAGCTTCTAGCAGATCATTGGCTTCTTCTACTACCTTTGCTCTACATGAAAAGGATTTGATATCATGATAGTACTTGTTAGCCAATGATTCAACTTACAAACCAAGGAGGCGAGCTCAGATTTGAGAAGTTCAAGTTCTCTTGTCGGAGAGCTTGAGGCTTCGATCTTCTGGCTCTTTACTCCCTTGGCCTGCCTCTTCTTCTTGCTCTTCCTCTTGGCCACGAGGCAAGCGCCTTCGCCATAGTAGGTTGAAGTTCCTCTGTTGAGGGCGGTTAGACCGCCCCCAGGGGGCAGTTTGACTACCTCCCCCAGAGAAACTCAGCCTTCACTTCTCTTGCCTTCTTCTTCCTTGAGGATTGATGCTTGATGATCAGTGCATGCTATAGAGGTTGTGGGGCACATCTCCACTGGTTCATCTTCATCATCACTCTCAACTTCATCCCATTTGGTGTTGACGATTTCAAATAGCACTTCCCAAATGAGATGACAATCTTCACTAATTTCCTTGCTCTTTAGGATAACATGCCTTAGTTCTCTACACACAGAGCTACACAAAAGGTTAGTAATAACAGCATTGAGTTGCTTATTCTCCAATTCCTTTGGAGAGACATTCATCTCATCCTCCGGAAGGATAGTCGCAACCATGATGCCCTCAGTGGTGGGACCCAAAACCTTGAGTGCAATGAGAACATTGGAACACCAAGAAGAGTAGTTTGAGCCATCTAGAGCTAGCGGCTCAAACAGTACCTCACATGTAGTTGACATCGTAGAACTCCGAGCGGTTAGGCTTGAAACGGAGCACCAAGCTCTGATACCAATTGAAAAGACCTTGATACCGCCTAGAGGGGGGTGAATAGGAGAGATGACCAAATCAAACTTTTCCCTTGAAACTTGAGCTTCACTGGCACTGGCAGTTAGACCGCCCCTGGAGCACCTAGCAAAAGGGGGGCGGTTCAACCACGTCCTGGGGGCGATTAGACCGCCTCCACGCAGTGAACCTGCAAAACACAACTCAAAGCTTCTCTTGACTTCTAGCACGAACCAAAGTTCTTGAGTGGCTTCAGTAGATGATCACAAGCAGGGTAATGATCCCTGCACTCAAAGACAAGCACACCCACGTAGATCGAGCGGAAGTAAAGTAAATATGCTAGAAATCAAACAAGTGAGGCAAACCACAAAGGTGAGACGAGGATTTGTTTCCCGAAGTTCACCTCCCACTAAGGAAAGGCTACGTCTCCGTTGAGGAGCTTGTAAGGGAACTTTCTCACAACAAGCCGGGTCTCTTTCAACCGCTTCCTCTTTTTCCACTAAGGTGATCTTTTCCACGAAGAGGCAAGATCACAACCCTCACAAACTTGCCGCTGCTCACCACAACCTTGGGAGCTAGCCGGCGACGCCTAGCCGTCTAGGAGGTGAACCTCCAAGAGTAACAAATGCTACAAAGGCTTTCCGACATGAATCACAAGTGCTCAAGCTATGGGATGCTCTTGCTCAGCTCACACAAGCTCATAAAGGCTTAAACTCTCAACCCAACACTAGGATATGGCTTGAATCACAAATCTGACAAAGAGAGGGTTGGGGAGTGTTTCTATGGCTTTGGCTTATGAAAAACAGTAGGGGGGCACCTCAGCAACCCTAGAACCAGCAGCCCTAACAAGTGGAGCTCGTGGGGTACTTATACCCCTCACAAGGAAAACTAGCCGTTAGAACTCTAGCTAGGGCGGTTAGACCACCTGATCAGGGTGGTTAGACCGCTTAACACCAGCCAGTTTGAAAAACTAGCCGTTGGCTGCCTGGGGCAGTTAGACCGCCCTAGGCAGAGAGAGCCCAAAAACCCTTTTCTCTTCTCACAAGCACTTCAAGACGTGTTGAAGTGGCTAAGGTTGGGTTAGAGGTTTGTTAGATCACTCAGGGACTCTCTCAAGGCTATTTCTCACTTAGGTCAACTAATGAGCACTTTTGATCTTTTGTATTAGAGATAATGTTGCATCCCTCTTGATAGTACGGCATTCCTATACTCAAGAATAAATGTAAAACCGAGTCAACCACTTGAGCTTGTAGATCTTCAATCTTGCCATACTTTTGCAATTCCAACTTGAGGGCTTTCAACATAGCCAATGTCTTGAGCAAGTCCATACTTGAGCCAGTGACTTAGGATTTTTCCTTCTAGCTTAAGAATGCTCACTTTAATCCCTAAGTCACTCCATATTGCCAATCATTACTTATCGATGTGTTGCATTGCTTCCCTCGGTTAAGGCTTGGATATGATGCTTCGAGACCCCACGGATGTTAGAACTTCACCATAGCAAAACACTAATGGCGGCCTGACCAGGACCCCAAAGATTGCTTAGTCCCTCGTCCTAGTCATCTCGGTTGATCTCTTCATCACTTACCCAATCCACATTGAGTTTGGCTTTGCTTAATCCACAACTATCCTTCATTTGAAATCCCGCTTCAAATGCTTGTTCTTGATTGACAAAAAATATGCAAGCTTCCAATTAAGGACCATATACTCTATACTCATCCTTGTGTCCTTTTTCAATTACCACATGAAGCCTTGCATTTAATTAGGGAGAATTACCAATTTCTCCTTTTTATGATCCCTTTTATTTTTAGCCAAGCTATCACAATCCTTGGAGACATGAAATTTATCTTTGCAAAATATCCCTAATATATAAATCCATTTATTGCTTGACATTAACCAATTTGCATAAAGGTTCACACACTTGCTTGTCTTCAATCAATGTGAGCCAAATAACATCCATTTAAATAACCAACAATTATAGCTCATGAATAATTAATAAAAACCTGCTCACAATCTTAGACAAAACAAGTTAGACCATTAATCGCTTTGTCACTCAATTCACCAATATCCACTTAGGGGCCTAGATGCAATTTCATGGACCACAATGGTAAAATGGTGATCAAGTATGTTGGGGCCTACACTAAGAAGACTATCTTGACAAGTGTGTGGGTTCCAAATATTTATGCATCTAACACTCAAGGACCCAAATCTTTTTGGGTACCTCAAGCTTAAACTTATTTTGTAGGCCGACTCCTCCAATGGAAGTGCATGGTTGATTGATAGTGGTTGTACAAATCACATTATTTGCATCCCTAGAGAAATTTGATGAACCCATGGAAACTATCATCTACGGAGACAATAGTCAGGGGGATGTTGTTGGTTTAGGTAAGGTTGCTATCTAACGCGACAATTCAATCACCGATGTCTATTGGGTTAAAGATGTAGGGTACAATTTGTTGTCAGTTTCACAACTTTGTGAGAAAGGCTACAGTTGTCTCTTTACTAATAAGGGTGTGACCGACTCTAGTAGGGGGAATTCTTCTATTGTCTTGACGGGTCCATTACGGGGAAAGCTTTACTATGTGGATTTCACAAACGTAAAAGTGGAACCCAAGACTTGTTTAGTGGAAAAATCTGATTTGGGTTGGCTATGACATCACTGACTAGCCCATATTGGGATGAGGAACTTGACCAAACTTCAAAAAGAAGAGCACATCCTAGGACTAAAAAATGTTGTATTTGAGAAAGATAGGTTGTGTAGTGCATGCCAATCCGGGAAGCAAGTTGGAGCACCTCATCCCGCCAAGAACATCCTATCCACATGAAGACCTTTGAAGCTTCTACACATGAATTTTTTTGGACCCATTGCCTACATAGCATCGATGGTAACAAATATGGTGTTGTAATTGTTGATGATTTTCCCATTTCACTTGGGTATTCTTTTTGCATGATTAAAGTGAATCAAAGGGAGTAGTCAAGAAATTCATAAGAAGAGTTCAAAATGAGTTCGAGCTAAAGGTCAAGAATATAAAAAATGACAACGGCTCGGAGTTTAGGAACACACAAGTTGAAGTACTTTTTAATGAAGAAAGCATCAAGCATGAGCTCTCCGCACCATACACGCCTCAACAAAATGGCATTATTGAGAGGAAGAACTGTACCTTGATTGAAGCAGTGAGGACAATGCTTGACAAATACAAGACTTTGGATATCTTTTCGGTCGATGCTGTGAACACCGCTTGCCATGCCCCCAACTTTTTCTACCTCCACAAGTACTTGAACAAGACTCCCTATGAGATCATCACCGCTAAGAAACCTAGTGTTCACTACTTTAGGGTATTTGGGTGTAAGTGTTTCATACATAACAAGAAGTCCAAAGCCTTAAAATTTACATCCAAGGTTGATGAAGGTTTTCTCATCGGCTATGGAACTAACGAACATGCCTATCGTGTTTTCGACAAAATCACCGGTTACATTGAGACCACGGTAGACGTGGAATTTGATGAATCCAATGGCTCTCAAGTAGAGAAAGTTAGTGAGAACCTTGTACATGATGAAGAGCCTCCAAGTCAATCCATCTTTAGAATGGGAATTGGTGAAGTGATGGCTCTTGAGGTTCAAGTTCAAGATCCGGTTGACACAAGCAATCAAGATCCATCATCATCGACAAGAGTTGAACCATCTAGTTCTCAAGTGCATTAAGATCAGCAACAGTTTCATTGTTCCTCTGCTTCTGTCTAGTCAAGTTAGTAATCTTCATCTCATCGATGCCAGTGAAGAAATAATTATGAAACTGTTTCTCCAAATCATCCCATTTGATGATGGAATTGGCTGAAAGTGAAAAAAACCAGGAGAACACTGGCCTTCACAAAGATGAAGAGAACAATCGTATCCTTAGTGCATCATTAGTCCCTGCTTCTCCACATTATATGATAAACCTGGCAATGTTCCATTGTAGATGTATCATGTTGTCCAGAGAACTTGGTGAAATCAGACACCTTGAATCTTGGAGGAAAAGGAATCTGGTCATAACTAGATGGATACGGTGTCATATACATGTAGACCTGCTGCTTGGGCTTTATCACAAAGTGTTTCTGCAGCGTCTCTGTAAGTTGATCAGTCAACTCCTCTTTCAGATGGGACCTTATCTGAGTAGATATCTGTGCTATCGGCTACACGCTAGCCGATGGACTTGATGGACCTTATGTGAGCAGATATATGTTCTCTGGCTATGGATTTGGTGTTTCCACAAATGATCTTGTACTAGAGGGTTTTGTGGGCTTGACTGACCTACCACTTGTGGTGATTGCTCAATCAGTTGTTCAGCCGAAGGGTTCGGTGGCTGAGAGTTCAACTGGCCCAAGCTAGCCAATTGATTTATGATCAACCGTAATGCTTGCCACACATTTGGTTGTTGTTGTGGTGCAATTGGTTGTTTCACTACCCTTTGTTGAATCGGTTGCTGAGGTGGAGACCCTTGAACCGTATGGGTAATTGTATGAGCTAGGGTCATGATCAGCTGCAAAGCCATCGTCTGCTGCACCGGAAAGGTCTGAACTGGTTGATGTGAAATCGGTCGAGGAGCTGGAGTCTGAGGTAGAACAGGAGCTCTCCTTTCCGTTGGTATGGGTTTAACCATGTGTGCATGGATAGGATCTATTTTCAGTCTATAAAACCCCTTAGTCCCGTGATTGAAGTAAACAAATGTTACTCCATCTTGATTCATGTGCACAGTTCCTGGAGCACCTCCAAACATTTCTTGATAAGTCATTGGGTGCACAACTTCTGGACTTGTTTCAGGTGGTGGCTCAAAAAAGCTTGATATGTCAGTCTCAAAGTGGCTATGAGGTAGACTCCATCCTGTAACCTTTCCATTCTCATCCTTCTTTGCAGGAAACTGGGGAGAATCCTTGATAGAGTATGTCTGACCTGGAGTGTTGGATTGTACTGTATAAGTTTGCACTGTGGAGGCCAGATCTGTAGATTTGTTTACCGCGTCCTGGCCCTAAGTCAGCTGAGGAGCCGATGTAGCTATTGGAAATGTTGTGTTGAACTGCGGAGGCTGAGAAACTCCTATAGTTTGGTCATGAATCGACTGAGAAGCTGATGGGACCTTTGGGAACATCAGAGGAGATTGACCAGGCTGAAAGTATGTAGGACCCACATATCATCCTTCTACTCCCTTTTTGAGAGTTTATCTTAAGCAATTCTGGATAGTGTTGGTGAAGGCTCCTGACTGGTTTATCATAGTTTGGTGCATAGATTTGTTCACCATATCTTGGAGACTTCTAGGATCAGATGAGAAAGTAACATGTTGAGGCCGTGGAAGAGGATTCTTCTGGACGACCCTGCTCTTGGTTTGACTGAAAGAAGCCAAGCATAGTTCTTGGTACTTCTTCATATGCGCTTCAAGCTCAGCTCTGTCTTCTTCCTTCATCTGCTCCTTAGTGACTGAATGGATGTTGTCCTTTTCGACCTCAGTAGGTTTAGGAATCTTAGACATTGTTGACTTTTCTTCAGCTCCCACTGCGCGTGCCAAAAATCATACTTGACTCTTGCATGTGACACACATGACTCCCCAGTCGGTGCGAGGTGTGCCAGCCAATCTGACCTATTGATTGACAATTGAAAAAAGGCAGCGAGATTTTAAGAGAGCAGGTAGAGAACGGATGGATCTTTAGTAGGGCACGTATCTACCAATCGGCCCATACGGGGAGCAAGATCGGCGGGCTCGAAAGCAGCTGAAGTGCAAGTATGTTTAAGAGGATCGACTATGTCAGCCGATTTGATGACGTTAGCACTTGAGGCAAGTCTAGATTGGCTACTCAAATAGATGATAAATAAGAGTAGTAAAAGCTGACAAAGCTTGGATCGAGCTAGATAAGTTGGTGATAAAAGCTAAAACTACAAGAATTTGTACGAAACCTGTAGATCAAACTGATATTGATAAATTGTGAATAAAAGAACTAGACAAAACCACAACGATGCGCCCGGAGGTTAAATCCTAGGGTTATTCGGTAAAATGGTACTTACAATCTAGTTGGAGATCGATCGATGCAGCCCAACGAACTCGAAGAACGACGTTGAGAAAAGGAAAAACGCGAAGGCAAAGTATCCGAAAAGTAGATGTAGTAAAGTAGATGCTGACAATTGTAAAGGGTTTGCCCGGAGGTGAAGGTTTGTTTGATTATGGTGTGTACAATTTTTCCGACCATGTAGGGTCGCTATTTATGTCCTAAGGACAACCCGACTCCTAGCTGATTACGGCAATGTTTACTTGCATCTAAAGAAAATAAAGCTACCAAAAATAAAATGTCTCATACAAGAGTCGAACTCTCTAAACTGACTTTGACCCATCGTCAATCGATCATTGACCCGCCTCCACTGTGTTTGACCTTTGGCGTACTCTTCAATCACCGCTTCCTTTCTTCGATCAGCCGATCCCGCCAAGTTGACCATCTACAGACTTGGTTAACAGGCCCCCTTTGATCATCGGTAGGCTCTGCTAATCGGTTCCTATTATCAAATTGGCCGATCACTCTTGTTCTTCTTCTGTTGGCATGGCCCGCTGTGCCTCTTCATCTTATCTATTGACACGTGCCAAAAATCTTTGTGAAGAGCGTCCAAGTCATGAGTGGGATTGGCGTGGAGGATGCACTATTGATGGTTGTTAAGTGCTTACTTTAGCCGTCAATTTACTCATGAATAAAGGAGCAAAAGGCATTTCTTGCATGCATTTAGTTAAGAATAATGTAGTTCCACTTGTCCATGGAGATTATTTGATTGCAGGAAAATAAGCGCAAAAGAAGTGACAACTCACCTTCTATGATCCATGCCACGTCACCTCAGCCAAGGAGGGGCTGCCACCTGGGATTCCACACATGCAAGCCATGCCATCGATCCAAGAGAGGTACACCCTGACGAATCAGAGGGTGACACGTGGACGTCACATGGATTGAAGGGCCCACGAGCACCCAAACCGCCTCAAAACCAAGTGGACACCGGGAACCGACCTGAGGACCCACAGGACAGCCACCACGCGAAAGCACAGGCTGAGGTGGGCCAACAAGGGGTGGACCGACCCCATAGGTTGGCCGAACCGACCTTGTGTCGGCTCATCCTGGCCTTCCACGTGGTGCTTCCTGGTTGGTCACTCACTTCATCCCGGGGGTGTTTGCAGCCATTCCACGACGGTGCTCAGGCCTATAAATAGAAGGGGAGGGGGCTCATTTCTTAGCAACTCACTTTGCAACCCCTCTCTCACTTTTGGTTTCCAAGGCTAGGAGGTAGGCTAGAGTAGTTCTACTTCAGGTTCCAAGTCTACTTTGGGATCTAGGTATGAGTTCTCTTGTATCTTTATTTTATTGTATGACTTTGATCTACTTCAGTTATTTAACTATTTCATATAAAGTGGTGTTAGCATGCATGAGTGATTTGTTCATGTGTTCTTTATTCGTTCATCATTTAGAGGCTCCTGTTGTTGATGAACAAGGCCTTTCGATCTAGTTGACGGATGATTTACTCATGTTGTCATTGTTTGTTCATAAGTTATAGGCTCGTGTTCTTCACGAACACGATCCTTTGATCTTATTGAATAGACATAGTAGAACACGTATCCGCTTGTATGACTAGCCTAGTTTCATCCAGTTAGATCACATGTTTGTGTTGTATGAAGTTCGAGTTCAAACTACGGCACTCGGTGTCAGGGGCCAGTTATCTGGTGGCACTGACCTGGATCACAATAGCCCGAGCCGGTCAGTGTCTAGTTAACAACGCAAGCATGGTGCTTGGGTTGAGTAGTTGCATTGCATATGAGCGTGCTCCACGGTTTGTCTTGAGGTAGGCCATGGTAGTGACAGCTGTTGGACCCTTTGTAATCCTCCACGTTCGGGTACACTAGTCTAAAGCTAACAACCGTCGTCATGCGGAAGCAGTGCGGGAGGTTAGCTCCTGTTGACGGCTGTTAAGTACCACTTTTATGTCGTCAACTCCTACATAAAATAAATAAAAAGTGAGAAACAACACTAGGATAGGGCTTTATACTGACAATCTCCACAAGTGTTGGTGTTTCTAGCTTTTGTTGCAGGGCACACCGAAATACTTGCTAAATGGTACAACTGAGAGCAACTGATCTAATGGCTTATATAGGAAGTCATTATAAACAACCTCAAATTCCAATTTAGACTACACCATTGCGATAGGCTCGTCGAGGCGATCGAAATGGATATATTATTTGCCTACATCGGAGTTCGTATGCACGAGATATGAAATAAACAAAGGATACTGATGTCACCTGGGGCCCACACCTCATCACGCAGGACCCACCAGCGGGGCCCACACCTGGCACGGGTCCATGCCACATCAGCAGCATGGGGGCGCATGCACAAGTGTGGCTGCAATGAGTAGCTCCTCAGAAGCTTACATCGCAAGATGCAGTAGCTTACGCAGGAAGGAAGCCGCCTCAAGCTCCTTCTCACGCAAGATACAGCAACTTGGCCCCCACTCCTCAGTGCCACGTGTCACCACCCTATAGGCAGTGCCCAAGGCAGCCTTGGGGGCTCCTCCTACCTCCCTTAGGCCTATAAATAGATGGGGTTGGGGGCTCATTATGAGACACACCATCTCACCCAAGGATGGGAGCTTCCCTTCAAAGGAGAGGCCTCTCCTTGGTAGATTAGAGAATAGGAGAGTGAGAGAGAGAGTTGTATCTCTATGGATGCTTGTTCTTCAATTAGAGTAAAGTAAGTATTTCCACATTTTCTATTTAGAGTAAAGTAGCATTCATGCATAGCTGATATGTTCTTATGTTCTTCGCTTGTTCTTGATTTAGAGGCTTGTGTTCTTCGAACACAACCTTTCGATCTTGTAGCATAGGTTCATAAGTGCTCATATCCATTTGTATGTATGTTCATCATTTAGAATAAAGTGGATATGCTTGCATGCTCTGATTAGAATAAAGTGTGTTCGTGATTCCTTTCTAATAGTTTATGCTAGGTTGCATGAGAAGCCTTTTTCCTCTGCTAGTGCATAGATCCTGGGTTTATACGTTCGTCTGCTGCAAGTCACTCGTATACGTTGGAAGCTTAGTACGGGACCGAGTGCTCTCTCATATGCCTTTAGCATAAGCTAGTAGTACCTATACTGAGTGAGATCAGTTCTCTTCCGTGGTCGTAGTGCTATTAGTACAGGGTGCCATAGTCTGTTGGCTACGGCAGTAACCACAGCGTGGATGTTGTGACACGCTACCGGTTATCATCCGTTTGGCTTATCCCAAGGTTAGGTAGAGGCAGTCTAGGAGGTGGTGACAGCCCTTCTGGCCCTCGTTGATCCTCCACGACTGGATATAGTTAGAACTCCTTCCACATAGATCCGCGTACCGGAGTCGCCTGTTAAGTCAGGGCTATCGGTACCCTAAGCCAAGTTCTATCTAGAGATCGACCTTTAATCTCATCTATAGTGCTATCTTTAGGAATCCTCTCTATCCTTGCCTCTTATCTGAGTGTGTCCTTGGACTGATTGTACGAAGTTAGTGCACACATGTTCCCTTGGATTCGATACCCTTGGAATACTCTGAGGTGAAAGCTACAACGGTATCCATGCGCTTGCGGATTTATTCGTGTGTCGCTAAAATACCCAACAAGCTTTCTGATGTCGTTGCCGAGGAACGGTTGCTGTATCTATCTTCGTACCCGTGGTCCTCGTATCTTTTCTTTTTTTCTTTATTCTACCTTTACCCCTGTTACCCATGGAGAAGCCATCCTTTCATGGCCTCTCCACCACATCCAATGAGTTCACTGATCCATCAACTTCCACACCCATCTATGGACTCAATCCTCCCGACATTATAGCCATGGTTCGGAGTCACACCTTCTCTGGAGCAATTAATGAAGAACCTTACGATCACTTGTGAGAATTCGAGGATATGTGTTCACTCTTGGTTATCCCAGGAATGACGCAGGAAACCTTGAGATGGAAGTTGTTTCGTTTCTCTCTCATGGGAAGAGCGAAACAATGGTACATCCGTTCAGTAGGGAGCATGAGCAGTGATTGGGAGAAACTACGAGTTGACTTTTGTTCCTCGTTTTCCCTCTTGAAATGCATAAATTCTCTTCTGATGGACATCCTCGATTTTGAGCAACTAGAGAAGGAATCCCTTGGTGTAGCGTGGGCAAGATTTTTACGCCTCCTGGCATTTTACCGACACTTGTCTATACCCGAGAGTGTATCTTTGTACATCTTTCGCTCGTGTCTAGACATGAAGTCTGCCCGGGAGCTTGACATCATCGCCGGGGGCTCGTTTGAAGACAAGACAACAAAGGAAGGAAGGGAAATCCTAGATACCCTCTCAGAAGACTCTTTCTTACCTACCGACCATAACGAACCCCTCCGTGATGAGTATGTATCAAGCCATGAGAGTCTCTCAATAGCCGAACCTGAACCTACGATTTCCACATCTCAATTTTCGACCGTTGAGCCCTATCCCGAACCAAGAACAATGGAGGAAGAAGGAATTCAGCCACCAGGGTTCCTCTATCGATTCGAGGATGACCCTCTTGAAAATCTCAGAAACACCTCGAATTGCTTAGATGTCCAACTAGGGAAGGAGCCCTCTGTCCAAATCCAGCCAGCTAGAAATCTTTTGACAGAACCTTCCCCTAGGACTACGGTACCTCCTTTGCCTCCCGATCCTTCAAACGAAACATCTATCATGGAGGCCATGGAAAAGAAGTGGTCGACTAGAGTGGAACACTTTTCCGAAGCACTTTGGATTTGTTCACCCTCTACGATCATTTCTTGTTGCATAAGGGGAATTATCGTAGAAGCCCATCTTAACCCCACTATGGAGGTTAATGTCATGCCATGGCACCTAGCATACACTTTGTTGGGCAATGTTACGCTAAGACCATCCGACAAACTCCTTAAGAGTTGTCCCTCCGGACATATTCTTGAATGTCGAGGGGTTGCATGTGCTGTGCCGCTCCTAGTATACAAGATCAAGGTTAATCCAGACTTCCACATCTTTGATGTCCTCGATCTTGATCTCCTACTAGGCTCCCATGTAGAAAAACTTCTCGATGCTTCTCGAGGGAGCCTAGATGAAAAGCTTAGGGAAGTTGCTTCTGCCACCACTGCCTTGTTCTCAGAAAGTTCCATGGCAAAGTCTCTTCCCAAGCAAAACCCACTCGAGGAGATGATGCATGTATCTCCGCTCGCATCGTCCGAGCCCGTTCTCGTTGAGGTTGTAGAATTTTCTACCCCTCAGGAGTACGACTCGGAAGATCCTCTTCACCTTTGTGAAGGCGAACGATCATCATCATCCTCAATCGAGTTTGAGCCTCTTCCCGCTGGCCAGTACGATGTTGCTCTCGACCTTGATCGATAATCAACATCGAGCTTCCATAATGCATCTCTTGAGATGGAGAATTCATGGGCCATGGAGATCTACGAAGCACCGACTCTGGAGTCCAAAGGGAAGGATTCCACAAACGAGCATGGGAGCTTCACTCCTGGTATACCACATGAACCATGCTTGCATGTTGCCTCTCCAGACTCAGCCATGCTTAGTGCACTGAACACGCACGAGGACTACAACCACCTTATGGTCCTCTCCTGTAAAAAGTTTAGAAGGATGGTTGAAGATGCATATGTTTACCATAAGCATTGCAGATTTCGTGTATGCACTATAGCACAAATTTTGCAGCTAAAGCTTCAATGAAACATCAACAATTGGTGGTGAGGCGGGAATGACATCACCAATGATAGCTGCAGGAAGGAAGTTCCCAGGGTCGAGCTTATGACCGTAAACAAAGCACTACCAGGAGATAGCCTAGATTAGGTTAGATTTTATTTCCCTTTTCAAATAAAAAGCAAGAGCATGATTTTAGGATAAGGTTGTCCTTCGGGTATTTTTGGTCGCTAACCTTTCAGGTGGAGATTGAGAAGAATGGTGGACATGTGATTCCTAAGAACATGTGAGCTACATCAACTACAACACTTTGGTAAGCTTTTGGTGAGGGAACACTTACAAAGGGGAGCTTGATCTCCACACACTTGAGCTCTGTTGCCCAGCAATGCAAACTTAAAGTGTTGGGGAGGTATGTGAGCACCCTAAGTAAAGTTCCTCTCAGCCAAATCTTATCCTAGTTTGGAGGTGATGTTAGCTCTTGCATCTTGCCCAATTAGGTATTCCTGCTTTTGACTTCAAACAAAGCCCTTCCGGGAGGTTGCCCGATGTTCACCATCTTATGCTCATGTTTATGTCCCTTTGGAATAGCTTGATCATGCTTTCATGCTTCCTTTATCTATGTTCGTAATGCTATAGTTTGAGTGCATGTTTAGCTACGTGCATTCATAGGTTGTTTTAAATTAAGCATGGTGCTTAGGTTAGAACAGTCTTCTTCAATCAAACAAGACATGGTGTCGAGTTTGATTGATGAACCTTATAGTTAATGCATGCATGGATATTGGTTGTATATATAGACTAACCCTTGCAGGATTTTTCAAATCCAAATGGGGTAAGTCATCGAGCTTGATTCAAAAGGGAAGGTAAGCCAAGGCATGCCTGCCTTGTTCGAGCTAGGTCTCATGGTGAATTTATATTTGAATTTGAATAAAGACTCCCTGGTTCTTGAACCACTAGAGTCCCTCTTTTATTTTTTCCCCATTTTGTTTGAAGACAGCACCAGGTACAAGAACAAGTGTGGGGGAGATCTCCCAAGCTTATCATCAACATACATACTTGAGATCTCCCACACAGGTGTTGCACAACATCGACTACACTTTCATGACAAGGGACAAGGTAAACTAGAGTGATCTGTCTGCCCCATGGGTCTATTGAACCACCACTGGTCTTCCTTGTTTCTCATATTCTTCAGGAGCGATGGTATGTGCACCCTTTATCTCACTCTCTTTGATTCATGAGTTTGAATGAGTTTCAATTCTTTTATTTGCTAAATCGTACTCATGGAATCGTGCTCTACCTGTTGTACATGTTTCTTATGAGTGGCTTGCATATGTTTTATTCCATGCATATTGTTGGGATAAAAATCTTCCCTGAAGAGGGGCCAACAGCCAAAAAGAACTAAGCTAAGGAAAGAGCACTAATGGCACCGAAGAATAAGAAACCCGAACCCGACTGAGTGTAATGAAACTTAGCCGCCTTCCAATCACCCCCCCCATTCCATTACCATCGGGTCCTTTTTATAGGCCCGTAACAATTACGCTTTACAACACCTGCCATCGCTTTTTGACATTGTGCGAAGCATCTCAGGGGTATTTAAGTAACTTCGCAGGGCCCGTACTCACACACTTTACAGATGTTCACTTTACACTTTGTCAGCTTACGTGTCTGCGCCCCTGGCAGCCCGATCTTCGCTAGTCTTCTAATTCGGCTTGAGCCTCTCCTGCCCTTTCGTCGGGGCCTTATCTTCGCCCGTTTCATTCCAACCCTTCACTTTGTCACGACCTCGCTTAGGTCTTCACACGGAGTGCAACTCTTCGAGCTTCTCACTAGTCCTCCTTCCCACAAAAACCGCACATCTATTCTCTTGATCGGGCTTCTTGTCAGGTCGTCTTCGCCTGCGCGCCATACCTCTTCGCGGCGGCTGGCCCTCTTTCTCTTCGCGAGTTAACTTTGTCTTGTCGAGCGAAGATCCCGAGCTTCGCCGGGTCTTCGCTCATCTGTCTTCGATTTCTCCCTGAAATAGCCACAAGCGAACATAGAATCGACTCCTGTTCTCCCCCGGTGGGCCGAAGATACAAGGGAGGGATTAGTTGCGAAATATTTACCCCAACATTCAGCCCCTTGCTATTGAGGGTTGTATCTGAAGACGAGCCGAACTAGCAAAACCTCTTCGTGACGGGCGGAAATGTTTTGCTCCGAAGCGCCTCCCCTCTTCAGCTCGTCACCCTTTTTACTTTCATTTTTATTTATTTATTTTATTTTCTTTATTCCTCCTGATTTTTCACGCGTTCGATCGGGAGGTTCCGTGATTTTCGCCACGTCGCTTTGACGTTCCTTGATTTTCGCCACATCTTCAACGGCGCACGTCCTCCGAGATTTACTCCTTTGGGAGTCAATATAAATCTCAGCCCCGGTGAGATTTCTTTTACCGCGGTTAAAACTCTAGCTACTTGGCCTTCGCCTTCGCAGGTGCTACAGCTTCCTTCTCCACCTTCGCGACCTTCGGTGCCTTCGCGACCTTCGGTGCCTTCGCTGCCTTGGTATCTTCTCCTCCTTCTCTTTTTATATTCCTTTCTTTGTTTTAGTTTCTTATTGCCTTTTGCACTCGTGTAGTTTCCTTCCTCAGCTTCTCTGCTTCTTTGAAGTGATGGCTCCCAAAGTTGATAGGCCTCTGGCTACTTTTGTCTTCGGTCGCAGCAAAGTTTCTGAAGGTCTGTTGGCTGAGTACGTGACCTCTGATATATCAAGGAAGGGAAGGGTAGAGCCGCTGGCTCTGAAACTGTTCCCACACCTTGTCCTAACGAAGTGGTAGTTTTTCTTGACCTGTTCATTGCTAGACTTCGCTTCCCCCTTGATGGAGCCATTGTCTCCATTCTTTGCAACTTCGGGATGTACGTTCATCATCTCACTCCTAATGCCATTCTTTGGCTCAGCGTTTACATGTGGTCCTGCAAGACAATGGGTGTGGCTCCTACTGCTGGCAACTTCGTTAGGGCTCATACAGTTCATCACCAGCCGTTAAAGATAGAGCGACTCATTGATGGTGCCCTTGTTCGTGAAGAAGCTCAATTTGCTTCTCTGAACTTCAAGTATCGCAGTGACACCGAGGTTCCAGTTGTTTGCTATAAGAACAAGTGGGATGAAAATTGGAATCATTACTGGTTTTACGACACCATTGAAGAGGAAGAGCTTCCTCTTGTCTGCACTCAATTTGAGAATCTGCCTAAAGGCATAGGTACTGCCTATGAGGATGGCGATGTGGATCGTCTTTTCGTCACTTGCTTCCAGGAGTTGGCGAAGACCTATGCCACTCGCGATCTTGTTGAGGAGTATGTTTGTGAGAAGGTGTTTCCTGTGCGTGCTGGATGGTCTATTGCTGCCTGGAACGACTTCGCCTCTCCTATTAAGATCCCGAATTTCACCTGAAGTTTCCGCTTGGAGAAGAATGGTACATTCCTCCTATTTCTTTGATATTTTTATCTTCTCTTAGTTTACCATTTTTATTGATTCTTTACTCCTGCTTTTATTTTGTTGTCTAGATATCAATGTCGCTCAGATTGAGGCCAGGGCCAATGAAATTCTTGGGCCCATCTCCGCTAGAGAAGACGCTGAGATTCAAGAACGTCTTGGTGGTACCCGTGATAATCGTCTCTTCTTTTTCTTCAGTATTCATGCTGGTGATCGTATGGTCACTGTTGGCCGCCGCGCGGCGCAAGCTAAACATGCAGCGAAGAAGGGTGGTCAAGGGAGCTCCAAAGCTGTATCCCCTTCGGCGCGCCCGAAGACAATTAAGAAACGTCGCGGCCGTGGTACCGGTCGGAGTGTTTCAAAGCGCCAGAAGACTTCTCGTGCCTTGGAAGCTTAGTACGGGACCGAGTGCTCTCTCGTATGCCTTTAGCATAAGCTAGTAGTACCTATAGTGAGTGAGATCAGTTCTCTTCTGTCGTCGAAGTTCTATTAGTACAAGGTGCCGTAGTCCGTTGGCTACGTGAAGGACCGATTTGGCGACCAGAGAGGGGGGAGTGAATGGGAGCCGATAAAACTTCTTCCTGGAGGATGAACTCGGCCTATGCCCCAAATTCACAACCAAGGATTCCCACACGAGCTTGTCAAGGTCGCGTAGTCAAGACAGACCTACCAACCCGAGGAACAAGTCTCAAACCAATCCAAACCGAAAGCGCAACTCAAGAAGCAAAGGACTTAGGCAATCTGCGAACCCTGGGCGGACGGTCCGCGGTGACCGGGCGGACAGTCCGCGTGGGTGTTGGGTATTTTAGCGACAAACAAAATAAATCCGCAAGCGCACGGATACTGTGGTAGCTTTCACCTCAGAGTATTCCAAGGGTATCGAATCCAAGGGAACGTGTGTGTACTACCTTCTTATAGTCGGTCCAAGGACACCAAGCCCCTGCTTGGGTAGAGAGATGATGGGGTGCTCGGTTCTAGGGGGGTACAAGCTGCAAAGGATCTCGCTTCGGACACCGAACCCTCCTAGCTATAACAGTCGGTTCACGGCAAAGGGTTGCCTACACCTGTATTCGAACGTGGGGGATTCCATAAGGGTCCAACGGCTGTCACTACCGCGGCCTACCCCAAGACAAACCCTGAGATATAGGGCAATCGAAGGATAACCCGTAGTCTAGACACCACGTCTACACCACCGATTACTACTATAATACGACTATGTCTAGGCACTCCCGTAGCATACTATAGCACTCCATATAAATACAGAGCGACGAAGCCGCGAGAACGGCCAGACCTTGCCCATCATTGAACCAAGGTGGCGCGAGGTCAAACGACTAAGCACCAATTAATGTATTCCAATAAGATCTAATGAGATAACTCACACAAACGGAATGCAGAACTATTCATCTAATCAACAAGATCAAAGGATCGTGTCACGAAGAACACGAGCCTCTAAATGATGAATAGATGAAGAACTCAAGAACATGTCACCCATGCATGAATATCACTTTAGTCTAAAAGGGAAATATAGAAATACTCACTTTGCTCTAAATGAAGAACAAATGGGAGTCTCACCCACACCACTATCTACATAGCACCTACACCCAACTACACATGGAGAGGTGAGGACTCACCTCTCCAAGTGAGGAAATGAGAGAGGGGAGAACTTGGGATGTGTCTCTATTCCTACCCCCTCCCCTCCTATTTATAGGCTCGAACACCGACGTGAGAATACCCCGTGCACCCCCGGAATGCAACCAAGAACCAACCAGGGACCACCACGTGGAAGGCCAAGATGAACCGACATAATGTCGGTTCGGCCGATCCTAGGGATCGGCCGACCCCAGGGTGGTCCCACTCGCCTTGTGTTTTCTCCAGGTGGCTGGCAGGTGGGTCCCCATGACAGTTCCAGGTGTCCACGTGGTTTGGAGGCGGTTTGCGCGGGTTGTGGGCCCTTGAATCCTTGTGCTGAACACGTGGCGGCGTCTGATTCATCGGGCCTCTTTCCCTTGGATTGGTGGCATCAGCAATCCGTGGCACTTTGCATGGCAGCCTCTCATTGGCTGGGATAAGGAGGCTTGGATCGATGAGGTGGATGGATAAGGTGTGCTTTTTTCTCTATTTCTTGTGCTAAGTACCTGCATTCAGATATACATCGCCACTTGTGGAATTTGTTAGTATAAGCTCCTATTCTAGTGGTGATGATCACTTTCCCTTTATTTTATGCAGGTATTGACGGCCTAAAAGTGGTACTTAACAGCCATCAACAACTCCCCCACACTTGACCTTTGCTCGTCCCAAGTAAAGGGTGACAGATCAAGGTGGTACATGATATCCAAAGGTATGAAGCTAGCATAAGAGATATTCCAAACCATACCTTGCACTTGTGAACTATGTGGAGTGTCTATCATGCCATCTTGGGTAGTTGAAGAATGGAACGGCCATGAATCAAGTCACTCTTACTCATCATGTCAAGTAACTTGGGATTTTTGCAATAATTTTCAAAACATACCTTGCTTAGCTCCTCATTTAATTCTCTCAGATCGCTCAAAGTGTATATGTCCTCACCAAGGCATTTGATTTGCCTTTCTTTCATCCTACTTCTAATGATGGCTATATTTGGAGTCCAGGGTAGGATAAAGTAAAGCATACTTGCATCACATATATTGCAAAGTCAAAGACCGGATCCAGGAGAAAAGCAATTCATACAATCAGATCAAGATGTGCACGTGTATGGATATGATAGGTATGATAAGGTGTATACTAGGCCCGGAATGGGTTCTAGATATTACCATACATGATGAAATGCTATGGTGATGGTAAGGTGGACACTAGCCCTGGAGTAGGTACTAGTTATTACCATCATATGATGAATGAGCTGAATGACTCCATTGCATGATTTTCTCTCTCATATATATGAAAAGTCTTATGAGAGCATGGCTATCCTCTTCTCTTTTTTATGGACCTTCATGTGCCCACATTTTTTTCTTCTTTTTTTCATAACTGAGGGACCTTCATGTGTCCCCCCTTTTTTTCTCTTTTTTTTTAGATAGCCATGCCTCTTTTACAAAAATACTCGAAGAGAGAGAAATAAATGCATATGATGGAGCATTTATGTAGGTGAATAGATGAATGATACAATGCTAACTTCCAGAGTAGAAGCATAGCGAGGGGGAAATAGTGGTGTGCACATGAATCTTGATCATGAGAGCATGAAAAGAATTCCCAAAAGGGTCACAGAATTTGACAAAGCTCAATGCAACAACAAGCAGCATATGAGTATAAGGTTTTCAACTAAAAACATCATATGGCTTTGGTAGGACTGCGACATATCAAAGAGGAGCTTTGCAAAGGGTTATCATGTTTGTAAATAAATTCCCAAGCACTCAAACATTTAGAGCGAAGATCATATCATCAAACCATATCACAAACACCAACTACTTAGATGAGCATGAGTTCCCTAATGATATTTGTTCACAAGCATCAAGTCAATGAGTAAGGAATAAAACATATGCAAGCCAACCACAGGAATCATGTAGAGCAAGCTGAGCACCATTATTTGAGTTTGATTTATGGATAAGAATTGAAGGTCATTCAAACCCATGGGTAGAGAGAGTGAGATAAGGGTGCACATACCATCGCTCCTGAAGGATATAGGAATCAAGGAAGACTAGTGGTGATTTGGCTGACCCGTGGGGCAGCCAGCTCACTCTAGTTTACCTTGTCCTTGTCATGAAGACGTAGTCGATGTCATACAGCCCTTGTGTGGGAGCTCTCAAGTGAATATGTTGATGATGAGCTTGAGAGAACTCCCCCACACTGGTGCTTGTACTGGTGTGTTCTTCGAGCAAAAAGTGGAAACAAAAGATGGACTCTGCTGGTTTGAGAACCATAGAGCCTTTATTCAAATTCAAATATTTTTGTTGTTTTTAGTTTATTTTATTGTCACCATGTCATTTGCTTGAAAGGGTCAGACCGAAGTTACACTTCATACACAAGGGGGAATATACTTACCTTGGACCTTTGAGAGGTCATATGTACCACCTTTGCATGATGTGCAACATGAGTCTGACACCTCAACTTACCTACCTATTTGAATTTAGCTCAATGACTTACCCATTTAAATTTGACAATTTTCTGCAGGGGTTAGTCCACATATATGCAACCAAGATCTATAAAGATATAACTCTAAAGTTCATCAATCAAAACTCGACACCATGTCTTGTTTTGACTGAAGAAGACAGTTTTAACCTAAGCACCATGCTTAATTTAAAACAATCTATGAATGTAGATGCGCATGAACATTCAAACTAGAGCATATGAACAAAGATAGAAGGAAACATGCAGGCATGATCAAGCTATCTTCAAAATGGACATAAGCATGAACATATGACGGTGAACCTCGGGCAACCTCCCGGAAGGGCCTTGTTTAATGTCAAAAGCAGGACTTACCTAGCTAGAGGGCAAGATGCAAGAGCTTACATCATCTTCACACCAGGATAAGATTTGGTAGAAGAGGAACTTTACTCGAGATGCTCACATACCTCCCCCACACTTGAAGTTTGTATTGCTAGGCAACAAAACTCAAGTGTGTGGTGATCAAGCTTCCTTTTGTAAACGTTCCCTCACCAAAGCTTACCTTAGGTGTTGCATATGACGTAGCTCACATGTTCGTGGGCGTCCTCTGTCCATCTTTCTCTTCAATCTCCACCTGAAAGGTTAGTGACCACAAATACCCGAAGGACAGCTTATGCCAACAACATGTTCTTGCTTTTTATTCGAAAGAGGGAAATAAAACCTATGCTAATCCAGGATATCTCATGGTAGTGCTTTGTTTATTATGGTCATAAGCTCGACCAGGGGAACTTTCTCTTGCAGCCACATTGGTGGTGTCCTTCCCATCTCACCACCAATCATCGATGAAGTAGTGAAGCTCTAGCTGCAAGGTTAGTGCCACATACGAACACGAGTCCAAAAGATAGCAAAGCTAAAAGCAGACATGATCATTCCAGGGGGGCAAAGACAGCTCCTGGGGTGATCATGGGACTCGAGAAGCTATAGCACCAGGGTGAACCTCGGAGACGGAAGGTTGAGCACTGAGGCTAGTACTCTCGCAACTAATCTCCGACTGAACTCAGCTCAGGAAAATACTTGGCCTCCAAAGGAGGATAGAGTAGAAACTCGAACGGTCGGCGTACGTTCAGGAGCTAGAGTTCGGGTGAAGGGTGAGGTTAAGCTCATCCTTCCTTAGGTAGATGGACCGATGTTCTCAACAAAACGATGAGACATCCCAGGTCTAGCCTAAGCTTCCACTAGGAGGTTATGGATAAGCTGGAAAGTGCAACTCCCATTGGGCATCAATCAAGTCAAGCATAAAGTATGAAGTTTAAACTTCTCCTGACTGATCGGCATCGATCGATGGGCTTAAGATATGAAGTGAATGTACTCCATTCGATCGGTAAATGATCGTGCTCCTTTGGTCTGATAAATGAATCCACTGGATTATAAAGCAGAGACCGATGTCTTGGTTTATACGAAACTTCAGTGCAAGGCACTTCAGCTCAAACCTCAACGTAAGAACATGATAGGCCAATCGTACTCTCCTTAAGAGATCATAACTAGGACCGAACAAGTCATCCCGGCCGAGAATGATTTGTCCTTTCCTAACTACTCTCTCCATCATCCCAGAAGGTCTAAGAAGAGGTACGAGAGGGGAACCCAAGGGTAGACTCTGCACTAAGCAATCTTTCCCTTAAATTCCTGCTAATCAGGAATGGTATCTTCAACTGGAGCTTATAGCCTCAGCTCGGCTAATGATGAGTCTAGGTGGCTCAACATTTCTTCTGACGGGCACCTCATCGACCGCGATGCAAGGGGAGTTGAAATCCTAGAGGGTTTCCACGATCTCTTTTCCCTCAATAGCATCCAAGTGCACCAAGAGCCTTCAGAGAGAGCATTAAGCCGCATGGCATCGTCCTTCCATAACCCGTACCAGAAGCACTGAAGCAGCTTCCAATCGGGAACGTGGAGGACTGGGCAATCTTCTGCCAAAAAGGCGAAGTGATCCCATACCATTCCTAGCGATTCCTCCTCACCTTGCTTGAGACTGAGAATCCTTATCCTCAACGAGATGACACGTCGTATCGGGAAGAATCGGGAGCAGTAAGCTGCTCTCAAATTCTCCCTAGTGAGGTAGTCTCTACCAGTGCCAATCCCGTGCTTTCCTAGAGAGGGATAGTGGGAAAGATTCCCTTTTCCGAGCGTCCAATGATTCCTCAATTTCACTCGAAGTTTCAATCAGACACTCGTAGTCTCTCACACGATCGAGGGGGTTGTCATGAATTGACCCCGAGAAGGAAAGATCCTAAATTAGCTTCATGAGAGAGCGGTGAATCCGACAGCCAAATGAAAGAATGAGTTCTGACAAGGGTGGCTCTGAGGGTTCACTCCTCGAAGGTGGAAGGTGTTTACAAGGATAACCTTCCAAGGGTAGCGGGGGTAAAGGTAGAAGAAAAATGAAAAAGAGACATACGAGGACCACTAGGTTCGAAGATAGATACAGCAACCGTTCCCCGGCAACGGCGCCAGAAAGCTTGTTGGGTATTTTAGCGACACACAAAATAAATCCGCAAGCGCACGGATACCGTTGTAGCTTTCACCTCAGAGTATTCCAAGGGTATCGAATCCAAGGGAACGTGTGTGTACTACCTTCGTACAGTCGGTCCAAGGACACCAAGCCCCTGCTTGGGTAGAGAGATGATGGGGTGCTCGGTTCTAGGGGGGTACAAGCTGCAAAGGATCTCGCTTCGGACACCGAACCCTCCTGGCTATAACAGTCGGTTCACGGCAAAGGGTTGCCTACACCTGTATTCGAACGTGGGGGATTCCATAAGGGTCCAACGGCTGTCACTACCGCGGCCTACCCCAAGACAAACCCTGGGATACAGGGCAATCGAAGGATAACCCGTAGTCTAGACACCACGTCTACACCACCGATTACTACTATAATACGACTATGTCTAGGCACTCCCGTAGCATACTATAGCACTCCGTATAAATACGGAGCGACGAAGCTGCGAGAACGGCCAGACCTTGCCCATCATTGAACCAAGGTGGCGCGAGGTCAAACGACTAAGCACCAATTAATGTATTCCAATAAGATCTAATGAGATAACTCACACAAACGGAATGCAGAACTATTCATCTAATCAACATGATCAAAGGATCGTGTCACGAAGAACACGAGCCTCTAAATGATGAACAGATGAAGAACTCAAGAACATGTCACCCATGCATGAATATCACTTTAGTCTAAAAGGGAAATACAGAAATACTCACTTTGCTCTAAATGAAGAACAAATGGGAGTCTCACCCACACCACCATCTACATAGCACCTACACCCAACTACACATGGAGAGGTGAGGACTCACCTCTCCAAGTGAGGAAATGAGAGAGGGGAGAACTTGGGATGTGTCTCTATTCCTACCCCCTCCCCTCCTATTTATAGGCTCGGACACCGACGTGAGAACACCCCGTGCACCCCCGGAATGCAACCAAGAACCAACCAGGGACCACCACGTGGAAGGCCAAGATGAACCGACATAATGTCGGTTCGGTCGATCCTAGGGATCGGCCGACCCCAGGATGGCCCCACTCGCCTTGTGTTTTCTCCAGGTGGCTGGCAGGTGGGTCCCCATGACAGTTCCAGGTGTCCATGTGGTTTGGAGGCGGTTTGCGCGGGTTGTGGGCCCTTGAATCCTTCTGCTGAATACGTGGCGGCATCTGATTCGTCGGGCCTCTTTCCCTTGGATTGGTGACATCAGCAATCCGTGGCACTTTGCATGGCAGCCTCTCATTGGCTGGGATAAGGAGGCTTGGATCGATGAGGTGGATGGATAAGGTGTGCTTTTTGCTCTATTTCTTGTGCTAAGTACCTGCATTCAGATATACATCGCCACTTGTGGAATTTGTTAGTATAAGCTCCTATTCTAGTGTTGATGATCTCTTTCCGTTTATTTTATGCAGGTATTGACGGCCTAAAAGTGGTACTTAACAGCCGTCAACAGTGGGCATGGCGGACGTTCCGCAGGTCAGGGGCGGACGGTCCGCAAAAGGACACCGAACCTCTAATAGGTACCCTCCGAAATTCGGACGGTCCGCGAGCTCACCGCGAACGGTCCGTGCCGTGCGGATAGTCCGGCAAACTCCTTGCAAACAAAACCTATTGACTCGACGGATCAGAACAAAGCGACGCAAGAACTCACGAAGAACACGACGAACAGCCGGCTGGTCAGCACCTCGTGGACGGTCCGCCAGGCTCGTGGACAGCAGCCCGAGCCCGACCTCTTGAAGGTCAACCCTTCCTTCCCTTTGCCCGGTCTCCCGAATCAACCAAGGGATTGCTACCAAATCATAGATGAAGGTGAAGCACTGTTGACACTCTCTAGCGTCGCACCAGATTTATATCCCCGGCAACGGCGCCAGAAAGCTTGTTGGTATAAATAACGATCGCAGAATAGTCCGCAAGCGTACGGATACCGATGTAGCTTTTACCCAGGAGTATTCCAGGGCATCGAATCCACAGGGAACGTGTGTGCACTAGTGAAGAATCAAGGTTGGCCTTGGACGAGAGAATATATGATAATAGTGTAGGAGAGGTGGAGAGGGTTTCGAAGGATTCTGGATACTAAAGATAAGGTCAGCGTTTGCTACGATGCTTGCTTCGGGACGCTCAACCGTCCTAACCCGGAAAGGGATGAGAAGGGGGCTAGGCAAGCCAAGCAGGGGTCCTACTGTGCTCAAGTGGATCTCACGTGGTGGTCTACGTAGGCTGTCAGGGCTGTCACCACCTGGGGCTACCACAAGAATCCGTGCCACTAGGTGTACTCCAAGGTAGTCGCAAGACTAGACACCACGTCTACTCTAGTGACTACTATTCTAGCTTTGCAATTACTAGAACACTAATCAAAGCAAGGAGCCCACAAGCATAAATAATAAAGCCGAACTTAATTAAATAGATCCAGAATGCCTAAGAGTTACCCGGACGTTACTCGAAGTTGAGCCGCATCCGCCGAGGTACAAGAGAAAGGGGGGAAGCCGACAACTCCAGCTTCTCCCGGACTCACACCTCAACTCTCACCTAATTCTAACACTAATTTTGTAGGGCTTTGCCTTGATTTCTGCTTCTCTGTTCATCCTTTGAAGTGAGGAATGGGGCTTCAATTTATAGGGGGAGGAGACTTGGGAGAGTGGAGGACCTCCCCCTCTTTCCTGGGGCACAACCGGCCTTCCCAGGGGCGGTTCGCGCCCCCTGCTTGCGTGCGACGGAGGCCTGAAGGTGGTGACAGAGAGAACCGGCCAAAAACCGCATTCCAAGTGCCTGAACCAGACGCTGGGTGCAAAAACCGGTACAGAAAAGGGAAAACCGGGCGAACCAGGGGCCAACGGGGCGGCTCAGGCCAACCGACCCTGCGCAGGCCAACCAACGGCCGCCACGTCGCTGGCCCGGTCCGCTCCCGCACGGGATGCGTGCACGGGGCATGATCCGCGCTAGCGGCCGGCAGCCAATGCCGAGCTACCACCTGGCCTGCAGTCAGTCTGGCCCGCCCGCACACGTTCGCGTGCGCCCGCGAGGCGAGGCGGCTCGCCACCCTGGCGCCGACGCGTGTCGCCCGGGGGTTCACCCGTGCGCCCGCGCGTCACCGCGGTGCAGTGCCTCGGCTAGTGGCGGGCTACCACGCGGCAGCCTCGGTACTTCATGCGCTGGTTCTGTACGGTAGATAGGGGTGCTGACGTCAGCTGACGTCAGCATCCCATAATATAATGAACATTCAATATCTTCTGCATCCGAACTCCAAAGTAGGCAAATGATATGTCCATTTTGATCGTCTCGACGAGCTCATCGCAATGGTGCAATCCAAATTGGCATTTAAGGTTGTTTGTGATAATGCCATATTTTATTCTATAATTTCTCATTTGCACCTGCGACCAAATATACACCAAAGCCTGTGGAATTTGTTAGATTAGAACTCTATAGCTATGGTGCACACTCTCATGGAGTGATTTTTATCCGAAGTTGAGGTTCGAAGATAGGCACTTAACGACCGTCAACAAGCTCCCCCACACTTAGCCCTTTACTCGTCCTCGAGTAAAGGTTAATGGCTAGTGTGGAAAACATGAATCCAAAATGATATGATGCAAGCATGTAAGATATTCCAAGGCATACATGTACTTGTGACTCTTTGGGGTGTCTACCATGTCATCTTGGATGGTTGAAGAATGGAACGGTTGGATTTGAATCACCTCAACTCCTTCTGTAAAGTAGCTTGGGTTTTTGATATTTTTTTCCAAAACTTAGCCTTACTTGACTCCTCAAATGATGCTCTCGGATCGCTCAGTGTGTATGATTCCTCACCAAGGCATTAAACTCGCCTTTCTTCAACCTACTTCTAATGATGGCTATATGTGGAGCTCAAGGTAAGGTTGAAGATATAAGGCATACTTGTATCACATAATATTGCAAAGTCAAAAACCGGATCCAAGAAGAAAACTCATCATACAATCTGATCAAGATGTGCAAGTGTGTGGAAAGTGTATG
Organism: Cenchrus fungigraminus; assembly: GCA_036936925.1. Classification (NCBI taxonomy): domain Eukaryota; kingdom Viridiplantae; phylum Streptophyta; class Magnoliopsida; order Poales; family Poaceae; genus Cenchrus; species Cenchrus fungigraminus. Next base: position 72,928,673 of record CM072772.1, on the reverse strand, counting down.
ATATGGAAATTTGTACTCATTGTTGTATGATCTCTCTCCCTTTCAACTTTATTTTGAGAACATGGCTATATTTTTTTTCTCCTTTTTTTTCATCATGCTTGAGAAGAGTTTCTCTTTAGCATGTGTCTTTATCTCCTTTTTTTTCTTTTTCTTTTTTTAGCCCATGTCTCTTTAGAAGGAATATCTAGGGAGAGAGATTCACAAATTGACTGGAGTATTTATTTTGTGGATGGATGGATGTTGCTAACTTCCAGTGTAGAAGTTTTGCATATGAAGGTGGAGTGTACGTCATCTTGATCATGAAAGCATGAAAAGCTTCTAGCAAGGGTCACAACAATTTGACAAAGCTCAATGTAATAACAAGCAGCATATGTATGAGGTTTTCTAATGTAAACAACATATGGCTTTGGTGGGAATATATCATCACTAAGGACCTTGTAAGGTTATTTTTTTCAACTAAAACATCCCAAGCACTTTGTCAGATAGAGTAAGGTTCATCGCATCGTACCATATCTCATTAATCAACCATTTAGATGAACATGTTTTCCTAATGATATTTGTTCACAAGCAACAGATGTATGTGCTAGGAATAAAGAACATGCAAGCCAATCAATTGAAAACATGTATAGCAATGGAGCATCAAGATTCATTGAGTTTAATTTAATGATTATCTTATGAAAGGAATTATAACTCATGAATCATGGAATTGGGGGGGATAGAATTTTTCAAACCATGATACCCCTTTGAATGTCGGAAGAAGTTGACTCTCGATACCTCCCCCACACTATCTTCTGCTGCATCTTTTCCTACACACTTTTAGACAAACATGAGATACATGGATTTGGCTAGTACAGATTGTACTAGCCAAATCAAAGAAAAGTTTTATTTTGTTTATTATTATTTTATTATTATTATTATTCACCATGAGACCAATGGTGAACATCGGGCAACCTCCCGGAGGGGTTTTGTTTAAAGTCAAAAGCAGGACACATCTAGCTAGGCAAGATGCATGAGCTAACATCATCTCCAAATCAGGATAAGATTTTGTATGAAAGGAGCTTTACTCGGGATGCTCACATACCTCCCCCACACTTGAAGTTTGCATTGCTGAGCAACAAAACTCAAGTGTGTGGAGATCAAACTTCCTTTCGTAGCCGTTCTCTCACCAAAAACTTACCAAAGTGTTGTAGTTGATGTAGCTCACATGTTCTTAGGCATCATCTATCCATCGTTCTTCTTGGTCTCCACCTGAAAGGTTAGTAACCAAAAGTACCCGAAGGACACTCTTATCCTAGGAACATGCTCTTGCTTTTATTTGGAAGGAGAAATAAATCTACTCTAATCCAGGCTATCTCCTGGTAGTGCTTTGTTTACGGTCATAAGCTTGACATTGGGAATTTCTTCTCGCAGCTATCATTGGTGATGCCATTCCCGCCTCACCACCAATCGTTAATGTGTTAGTGAAGCTTTAGCTGCAAGGTTAGTGCCACAATGCACTCACGAGATCTGTAATACTTATGGTGGACATATGCATCTACAACCATCCTTCTAAACTTTTTGCAAAGGAGAACCATAAGGCGGTTGTAGTCCTGATGTGTGCTCTGTGCACTGAGCGTCGCTAACTCTAGAGAGACATGATGCAAGCATGGTTCCTGAGGTAAATCAAGAGTAAAGCTACCATGCTTGTCGATGAGATCCTTTCCTTCGGACCCCAGAGTCGGTGCCTTATAGATTTCCATGGCCCATGAATTCTCCATCTCAAGAGATGCATCATGTATGAACAATGTTGATTCTCGACCACGATCAGAAACAACATGATACGGGCCAGTGGGAAGAGGCTCAAACTCGATCAAAGGTGATGATGATCGTTCGTCTTCATAAAGGTGAAGCGGGTCTTCCGAGTCATACTCCTGAGAAGTAGAAGATTCTACAAGCTCAGCGAGAACGGGCTCAGACGACGCGAACAGAGATACATGCATCATCTCCTCGAACGGGTTTTGCTTAGGAAGCGGTGTCACCATAGAATTTTCTGAGAACAAGGGAGTGGTGGCCGAAACGGCTTCCCTATGGTTTTTATCTAGGCTTCCTCGAGATGCATCGAGAAGTTTTTCTATATGGGAGCCTAGGAGGAGATCAAGATCGAGGACATCAAAGACGTGGAAGTCTAGATTCACCTTGATCTTGTCTACTAGGAGCGACACATCATATGCAACCCCCCGACACTCAAGAATGTGTCCGGAGAGACAACTCTTGAGGAGCTTGTCGGATGGTCTTAGCTTCACGTTGCCCAATAAAGTGTACGCTAAGTGCCATGGCATAATATTAACCTCCATGACGGGGTTAAGATGGGCTTCTATGGTAATCCCTTTTATGGAACAAGGAAGGATCGTAGAAGGTGAACAAATCCAAAGTGCTTCGGAAAAGTGTTCCACTCCAGTCGACCACTTCTTTTCCATGGCATCCATGATAGATGTTTCGGTTGGAGGATCAGGAGGCAAAGGAGGGACCGTAGGCCTAGGGGAAGATTCTGTCAAAAGATTTCTAGCTGGCTGGATTTGGACAAAAGAGGGCTCATTCCCTTGTTCCGCATCCAAGGGATTCAAGGTGTCTTCGGGATTCTCAGTGGAATCATCCTCGAATCGGTCAGGGAACTTTGCTATTGCATTACGTGCACGAGCTAAGGAAACGGTTTGTGTGGATTCGTCTAGTTGCACGGCTAGGGTACCGTTAGCCGTTTCTTGGAAAAGTCTCTCGGTAGGTCGATCTATAAGAATAGGTATGTCCGGATTATCATAGACATGGAAGTCCAGAAAGATCTCGGCCTCATCAGCAACTACCGGGACTGTTCTGACAACACCGCAACATTCCAACATGGTCCCATAAAGATCTTGAAAAATCTTTTGGGACGGACATAGGGTCATGTTGGGATAGAGCTGTTGGGCAAGAGAATTTGAGATGATATTTATCCCAACAGTGGGGTTGTACTGAACATCCATCATGATGCCTTGTATTTGATAAGAAAGAAGAGTGGACGACATGATGAGTCCAACTACCTCGGGCGATGTCTCGGCATCTCTCAACCATTCCACACTCATAGCCGCCGACAAGCATTTAAGGTCTTCTTTGAGAATGGGCTTATCGGGTTGGCTAGTATTTTGTTGAAACGGAGAGTTGCACGCTCGAGGTTTTGGTTGGATCGGAAAATTCGAGGCATTTCCAAAGTCTGAGAAAAGATCATCCTCGATTTCGGTGATAAAGTCCATTGGATGAGTTTCCTCATCTTCTAGACTATGGAGGTTTTCTACGGGAGGCTCTACTTTTATTGGCTCAGAGAGAGGAGCGGTCACGGGTGTAGGCTGGATAGGTAAAACCTCATTTTCTGGCTCAAGGATTTTATCAACCTCTTCTTCGGGAAATTCATCAAAAATACCAGTGTAGGGGGTATTCTCAAGGATTTTGTTGCGAACGTTCCTCCCTTCACTAGGAGTCAAATGAGTGAAAGAACCTCCCGAAGAAATATCGAGAAATTGGGCGGACTCCTTGCTAAGGCCTCGACGAAAATGCTATAAAAGCATCAGTTCGGAGAGTTCGAGGTTGGGACCAGACATGTTTAGGTCAAAAAATCGTGCCCAGGCTGCTCCTAAGGTTTCTTTTTCCTTTTGCCTAAAGCCTAAGACTTCCATACGGAGGTTGACCAATCGGGATTCCGGGAAGAAAGCTAGACAAAATTTGTTTCGCAAAACTTCCCAATCTCCCTTGACACCCCTAACGGTTTGAGTGTACCATTTCTTGGCAATCCCCGTCAAAGAGAACGGGAAAAGCTTCCATTTTAGTGTTTCGTGTGACATGCCACGAATGACAAGGCACGAACACACTTCCTCAAAACCGCGAAGGTGGGTGTACGGATTTTCCTCTTCTGCTCCAGAAAAATATTACTCCCGTACCATAGCTATGAGGGCGGGACGAAGTTCATAGCTAGGTGCATGGATGGGTAATGATGAGGGTGGAGGCTCCAGATCTTCGCCCGTTGGAGCCGAAAACTGATTGATAGGTTTGGAATCCATATGGGGATATGTGATGGTATGGATGGGGATACACGGACGACTCGGTTCGACACAAGTACAGCAACCGTTCCCCGGCAACGGCGCCAGAAAGCTTGTTGACACTCTCTAGCGTCGCACCAGGTTTATATCCCCGGCAACAGCGCCAGAAAGCTTGTTGGTATAAATAACGATCGTAGAATAGTCCGCAAGCGTATGGATACTGATGTAGCTTTCACCCAGGAGTATTCCAGGGTATCGAATCCACAGGGAACGTGTGTGCACTAGTGAAGAATCAAGGTCGGCCTTGGACGAGAGAAGATATGATAATAGTGTAGGAGAGGTAGAGAGGGTTTTGAAGGATTCCGGATACTAAAGATAAGGTCAGCATTTGCTACGATGCTTGCTTTGGGATGCTCAACCGTCCTAACCCGGAAAGGGATGAGAAGGGGACTAGGCAAGCCAAGCAGGGGTCCTACTGTGCTCTAGTGGATCTCACTTGGTGGACTACGTAGGCCGTCAGGGCTGTCACCACCTAGGGCTACCACAACAATTCGTGCCACTAGGTGTACTCCAAGGTAGTCGCAAGACTAGACACCACGTCTACTCTAGTGACTACTATTCTAGCTTTGCAATTACTAGAACACTAATCAAAGCAAGGAGCCCACAAGCATAAATAATAAAGCCGAACTTAATTAAATAGATCCAGAATGCCTAAGAGTTACCCGGACGTTACTCGAAGTTGAGCCGTATCCGCCGAGGTACAAGAGAAAGGGGGAAGCCGACAACTCTGGCTTCTCCCAGACTCGTACCTCAACTCTCACCTAATTCTAACACTAATTTGGTAGGGCTTCACCTTGATTTCTGCTTCTCTGTTCATCCTTTGAAGTGAGGAATGGGGCTTCTATTTATAGGGGGAGGAGACTTGGGAGAGTGGAGGACCTCCCCCTCTTTCCTGGGGCACAACCGACCTTCCCAGGGGCGGTTTGCGCCCCCTGCTTGCGTGCTACGGAGGCCTGAAGGCAGTGGAAGAGAGAACCAGCCAAAAACCGCATCCCAAGTGCCTGAACCGGACACTGGGTGCAAAAACCGGTACAGAAAAGGGAAAATCGGGCGAACAAGGGGCGACCGGGCGGCTCAAGCCAACCGACCCTGCGCAGGCCAACCAACGGCCGCCACGTCGCCGGCCCGGTCCGCTCCCGCGCGGAACGCTTGCACGGGGCACAATCCGCGCCAGCGGCCGGCAGCCAACGCCGAGCTGCCACCTGGCCTGCAGTCAGTCCGGCCCACCCGCACGCGTTCGCGCGCGCCCGTGAGGCGAGGCGGCTAGCCACCCCAGCGCCGACGTGTGTCGCCCGGGGGTTCACCTGCGCGCCCGCGTGTCGCCACGGCGCGGTGCCTCGGCCAGTGGCAGGCTGCCATGCAGCAGCCTCGGTACTTCATGCACTAGTTCTGTACGGTAGATAGGGGTGCTGACGCCAGCTGACGTCAGCATCCCATAATATAATGAACGTTCAATATCTTCTGCATCCGAACTCCAAAGTAGGCAAATGATATGTCCATTTTGATCGTCTCGACGAGCCTGTCGCAATGGTATAGTCCAAATTAGCATTTGAGGTTGTTTGTGATAATGCCATATTTTATTCTATAATTGCTCATTTGCACTTGCGACCAAATATACACCAAAGCCTGTGGAATTTGTTAGATTAGAACTCTATAGCTATGGTGCACACTCTCATGGAGTGATTTTTATCCGAAGTTGAGGGTCGAAAATAGGCACTTAACGACCATCAACAAGCGCCTCTAGGAGATGCTATACGTACGAATTTGTAGCCTCAAATCCACTGAATCGAGAGGAATCAAGATTCTACCGAGCTCACACAAAAAGCTAGGGTCCCAACCGAAATCCTTCAATCGGAGGCCAAATCCGGAGTTTGAGGGGTCAAGATCAAGCACAAAGATGCACAAGACATCTATCCATGATCCATGATCCCCACAAGAAAATTCGAACTCAAACACCTCGGAATTGAAGGAACAAGCCGCGCACGAAAATCCAATGAAAATAGCCCGAAAAAGACACAAATATCTCTCGAGCCACAAGAAGGAAATTGACGCAACCATGAATGCTTCGATACACTCGGAGGTCAGATTCTCTACAAAACGGTGAAGAAAATCTAAACCTATGGAGCAGGGAAATGAGAAGCAGTCCGGAAGGATGGTTTGCCCAGAAACCCTAGAGCTATATATATGAGTCCCTCTCGGTTGGGCAAATGACCAAGATACCCCTAGCACTTAAACTGAGATACATACCCCTCAGGGGAAATATGGTCAAGAAGCACTCCTCTTCATTGGGCGGCCACGCCGTCGCCGTAGTCCGCATCCTCCCGACGCAAGCCCTGCGATCCCGCCGCGTGTCCCCTGGCATCGAAGCTTCTCGGCGCGCCCGGATCCCGTCTTCACCCGCCGAGTCTCCGGTCTTGGTTTTGTGGCTCAACCAAGTAACCCGACAGTTTTGTGGTGAACCGCCGCAAACCCTGCGTGCAGACTCTGGTCCTTCGCCGCTACCCTGCACCGGCTCCGGTCGACGACTTCGTCTTGCTTTTCTTGCCACCATGCGGCCCGCACTTGATCCCGTTCGGCCACCGGGTCCATCAAGTCGAGCCTACTTGTCTCTCCACTCCTCGGAGGCCCTGCAAGGATAAGACCATTCACGCCCACTCTTCACCTGCACCAACACGAATCAAGCCGCAACCTGCACCTGCAATACTCGGCCAAGAGTCAGTCCACACCACGTTGTCAATCACTCATCACAGCCAGGAGCGACCATCCACCAGTCCTCGGACGCTCCGGTCCTCAATCTCCCCCTTGATGAGTGAATTGACAACACACATAGTAACCAATTCAGAGAAAAGAGAAAAAGAAAAGAAACGAATGAAAAACTCAAACAAGTGATCAAAAGCCAAACAAAAGCCAAAACAAGATCACATGAGAGAAAAAAACCTCGGTCCCCTAAGACAAGGGCAACAGCTCGACACCACCAAGATAAAATGCTCGAAAATTGCCGACTCCTCAAGGTGAGGCAAAGGGGCTCGACACCATCGGCAAAAAGAGCACAACTAAAATCAGGTGACAAAGAGCTCTCAAATGCATGAATGCAAGCTCCCCCTGAACAAATGCAATTATCCCAATTTTTCTCCCCTTGATGCAAAACTCCCCCTGGATGCATGAATTGGGTACTTTCCTCCCCCTTATTGGTAATGCATGAATCAAGTCTACAAGTGCAAGCATGTGCTTCTCAAATAGACAAAGAGCACTACAACATGCTAAAATTGAGACATAGACAAGCAAGATAGCCACAAATTTAGTACAAACATCGCCAACAAGATAGATAGGGACGTATAAGCATGTGACATAGCCATAATTAAAAAGATGCATTTCTCAACACAAATTTCCATCTCATGAGCATAGGACCTAAACATGATCCAAATGAGCACAAACAACCTATAACTCACAAACTTCATGCAAGGTCACAAATTCTCATCATAAGATCATCACAAACACCTACAAGCTATCTCATGTCATGTCAAAGCCACCGAGCCATGTGTCCACTTCTAAATATGAGACTTCTCAATGGTGAACATCATGCAACTGTTTAGCACCCAAGATAAGGAATTTAAAGCATAAATGACATGGAAGCACATTTTTCAAGCACAAGCATTTCATATACCAATTTCATGATTTAAATTTAAGCATGGTACATGAAGTGCCTTTGCGGCAAAAAGAAGCTTAGGCTTCTCCACAAGGTAGCATGTAGGCTAAACATTCATGATGATAAATGGATCTTTGACCCCAAATGAAAAGAACATGGTTCCCAAGCACAAATTAAGCAAGGTAAAGCCATATGCGCAAAATTTGAACATGAAAGGGATTCAACTCACAAGAGAGGATCATATATATCATTTTCACAAAATTAAGCCATCCACAAGCATATACATCCCAAAGCTACCAAGAACATAGCTATACATCACATGAGCATCACTAGCAAAGTCATAAGCTCATATCCAGCATATCATGGTTATCAAAGTATATAGGAGAAGCACATTCCTAAGGCATATGATACAAATGCAGTTTATGATACAAAGATGCAAGCATGATATGGTACATAAATGAAAATGCAACATGCATATGTACATCAGACTCCCAACCGAAGCTCAAAAAGGAAAAACCACCCCAAGCTCCCCTCGCAAACAAGCAAATGTAGCTTGGTCCAAAGGCTTTGTTAGGATATCGGCGAGCTGTTTTTCAGTTGGCACATGGATAAGGTCTATGTTTCCCTTCTCAACACTGTCTCTCAGGAAGTGGTACCTCACCTCTATATGTTTGGTTCTGGAGTGTAGCACGGGGTTTTTGGCAACACTAATGGCACTCGTGCTATCACACATGAGAGGAACATGGGTACACTCCTCACCAAAGTCACTCAGCATGTATGTGATCCAAAGTAGCTGGGAGCAACAACTAGCGGCAGCGACATACTCGGCTTCTGTGGTAGACTGAGCTACACTAGATTGTTTGCGAGAAGACCAAGAAACAAGTGAAGAACCCAAAAACTAGTACGTCCCCGAAGTCGACTTCCTATCGACTCATCACCCCGCAAAGTCGGCATCCGAAAACCCAAGAAGCGAGAGAGAAGAGGACGCCGAGTACCAAAGACCGAGCTCAGGAGTGTATCGAAGATACCTGAAGATCCGCTTGACGGCTTGCCGATGTGAAGTCCTCGGTGACGCCTGAAAATGAGCGCACAGACACACAGAAAACTGAATGTCCGGCCTCGTTGCCGTCAAGTACAAGAGGGAGCCAATCATGATCCGGTACTCCTTCTGGTCCACAGGCTCTCCGTCCTCGTCTGCATCCAGCGTTGTAGTCGTACTCATCGGTGTCGACAAGGGCTTCGAGTCGTCCATCTTGAACTTCTTGAGGACGTCCTTCGTGTACTTGGCTTGATGCACAAAGGTTCCATCCTTCGCCTGCACAAAGGTTCCATCCTTCGCCTGCTTGATCTGAAGCCCGAGAAAGAACTGCAATTCTACCATCATCGACATCTCAAATTCTTTGCTATGTCCTCTGCAAACCTCGCAACCAAAGAGTGAGACGAGCCGCCAAAGACAATATCATCCACGTAAACCTAAACAATTAGGATATCATCGCCCTGCCTGAGGAGAAAAAGAGTCTTATCTACTTTGCCCATCTCAAACCCCTTACTGAACAAGAACCCCCTCAAACGGTCATACCAAGCACGGGGAGCTTGTTTCAGCCCATACAACGCCTTCCAAAGCCTATACACTCGGTGAGGCAACTCAACACTCTCAAAGCCCGGTGGTTGCTTCACATAAACCTCTTCTTCTAAAAACCCATTCAAGAAGGCACTCTTCACATCCATTTGGTACAATTTGAACCCTTTAGCCACAGAAAAGGCTAGAAGGATCCTAATCGCCTCCAAACGGGCTACAGGAGCAAATGTCTCCTCATAGTCTATCCCCTTCTTCTGACTATAGCCCTGAGCAACCAACCTCAATTTGTTTCTCACCACCTCACCATTCTCACCCTCTTTGTTCTTCCACACCCATTTTGTCCCGATAGGTTTGCAATGTGGTGGTGGCTCTACCAACTCCCAAACTTGGTTTCTCTCATAGTTCTCTAACTCCTCATGCATTGTGTTCACCCAATTAGGATCAGAGAGGGCGTGTCCAATGTCTTTCGGCTTAAAGGTAGCAACAAAAGCTGAATGAGCAAAGTGAGAAACATTCCTGGACCTTGACCGTGTCATACGTTCATTGATGTCGCCGATGATTCTTGAGGGAGGATGATCAACTTGAACGCGCCTCGGTGCCTCTCGCCTGGAGAGAACCTCCCCCTCAGCTACAGCTTCCACTTGATCTTGCTGGATCGTAGTCGGTGTAGGGGATGGGCCATCCTGCACCGTAGTCATCATAGTGGAAGTAGAGGGTACAAGCTCGGCTGGAGATTCACCATAATCACCATCATCCTCTCCAGCATCATCCTCCTCATCCTCAAAGATCTTCTTGCCAATCTCGTCGTCACCTGCACACTCAAAAACAGACGAACTGCATGGCGGGGTCTCATCGAAGGTAACCTCGCAAGTTTCCATGACTAGGTTAGTATCAAGGTTGAGCACAAGGAATGCTCGAGAATGACTCGCATAACCCAAAAAGATCCCATCGGAAGACCTCGACACAAACTTATCAAGCCTACCCTTCTTGAGAATAAAGCACCGACAACCAAAAGCCCTGAAATGGCTCACTCTAGGTGCTCGCCCGTGCATGAGCACATAGCACATCTTGTCCAAGAAGTCCCGAAGAAAAATCTGGTTCCCAACATGGCACGCGGTATTCACCGCCTCAGCCCAATATCTCCTCGGGGTCCTATGCTCATCGAGCATCGTCCGAGCCATCTCACAAAGGGAACGATTTTTCCTCTCAACCACACCATTCTGACAAGCCACATAGGGAGAAGAGAATTGATGTTCGAGACCCAAATCACGACAAAAGGTTTCGAAATGATAGTTTTTAAATTCAGTGCCATTGTTGCTACGAATAGCTCGAATAGCATCTCCATTCCTCTCATTCTTCAACCTCAAGATTAGATCCCGGACAAAACCAAATGTCTCCCCCTTGTCAGCCAAAAAGAAAACCCAAGGATAGCGAGAATAGTCGTTCGCTATCACAAGGACGTACCATTTCCCACCCACCGAGCAAACACGAGCTGGACCAACCAAGTCCATATGGAACAGCTCGCATGGCCTCTCTATCATAACGGATGTCAGAGGCGGGTGAGAGGCGGCGACCATCTTACCATGCCTACACGGAGCGCATACCAAGTCTTTTTGGTATTTCAACTTAGGCAATCCTCGGACCAAACCTAGCCCACTCAAGCGTGACAACATGTCAAAGTTCAAGTGACCTAGTCTCCTATGCCATTTCCAAAGCTCCACCGAAACACCAGCAACCAAACAACGAAAAGAGCCGACACACTGAGAAAAATTGGCTCTGAAAATCTGACCCTCGGGGATGATCGTGCACACAAGATCACCTCAAGAATCCAAAACACGAGAAGTGCCCGTTTTGAAACGGACCTCAAAACCCTCATCAAGAAGTTGGGACACCGAAAGAAGATTGAACCCCAAAGACTTGACAAGAGCAACACGCCCAAGAGTCACAGACTCGCTCACCTTCACCGTGCCCACTGAAAGCACTCTACCTTTCCCATTGTCCCCAAAAGTGATGTACTCTTTGGTCATCACCGGGGTGAGGCTGGAGAACCACCTTCGATCTCCGGTCATGTGTCGAGAGCAACCGGAGTCGATCAACCAGAAGCCCTCCAAGCCTCCCACCTGAAAGTCAAAAACGTGAGCGGGAGTGAGCAAACGACTCAGCACTGGGGTTAGTACAAAATGAATCAAACCAGTGCCGTGCCATTTGCTCAAAAGTGGGGTTAGCAAAATCCATCCTATCACTCCTAGGTGGAACACCCACACGTCTCCTTGGAGGACTACGCGTACCACGAGGTGGAGACCGTGGCCCGTAGCTCCTCTGAGACCTAAAGCTGCGATCGTTCCCCCCATACTCGTATTGGCCACGAGCGAAGGAACGTCCAGCAAACTCACCACGCCCAAACCCAACACGCCTACCACCATCTCTCTGTGGTGGCTTACCTCGAGGCACAAACTCACGCCTCTCCCGAGGGTAAATGGTACGCACCACACCCTCACCCCTAGGTACCATCCTAGGCTCAGGCACACCACGAGAAGGCCGGTACCTGTCCTTGTTTGACATCTCCCTAGCAAACCTCTCCTCACGCTTCCTCCTGAAGCAAGACTCCGCTAGGTGCCCATCCCTCCCACAATGGTCACAATGGAAGGGTTTTGGTTTTGGCTTTGGCTTTGGGCTCTCTTTGGGCTCTGGCTGCTCCTCACTCGGTTTCTCTCCCTTCTTCCCAAAGAACTCGTTCCCCAAGTCACTCTTGAACTTGATGGGTTTCTGGAAGTTGTCGGTGTGTGGAGGAAACATGGGTGGAGCTGGGGTTGTGTCTAGTCAGTTCCTAAGTGGGTTTGGTTTAGAAGCATAGGCATTTTTGTGGTAGGGTTTTGGTGGTTCTGGGATATCACCGATCTTCCCCTCATTCTCACCACTTCCCTCACCAACCTTATCCGACCCAAGCGCTTGCCCATCATAGTGTTGGTATAACTCAATCATCATCCTGAGCTTGGGCTCATGACCAGACAACCAACCCATCATCTTTCTCAACTCATCATTCTCATCCTGCAAACAATCAACATAATGTGCAAGCTCCAAATTCTTCACAACATTTACTTCACAAGTAGAGCATGATGTAGGAATAGGAGCTTTCAAAGCAGCTTCTAAAGATCTAGCATAAGCAACCGACACATCTAGTTTCTCATGCAAAACAGGACAAGAAGTGCAAGCACCAAGAAAGGAGGGCCTAGATTTCATCTCATCTAGCTCAACCCTAAGCACATCTAGTTCCTCAACCTTGGAGGCATACTTTTCCTTAAGCACAGTCAAATCACCAAGGAAAGTAGAACAATCAGCTCATTCAGGTTCATCGGTCACAATAGGAGCAGACTTAAGAGAACCTATTTGAGCCCTAGCATCAACAAGCAAAGACTCTAGCTCAACCACCTTCTCCTTAGCCTCTCCAAGCAAAGACCTATACTCCCTCTTCTTCTTGTTGGTCTTTCTAAGCACATCATCACGGTTGTCAAGCAATTCATTCAACCTAGCATTCTCTGCTACCAAGAAGGATGGACCATTGTTTACCTCATCCTCGGAGTAGGAGTCCGAGTCACTCTTGTTGCTCTTCTTGCTTGCAGAGCTATGTGCCATGCCGCAAAAGCCATGGGCGGCGAAGCACAAGCCGTTGAAGTTCTTGCTTGACCGCTTACCCTTGTGCCGTTCTTCTTCATCACTTGGGCTCGATGAAGAGTAGCAGGAGCTTGAGTCAATGTCGCTCGCACCAACAACCATCGCACGCTCCTTCTTCTTGTGACCACCACTCCTCCTCGGCCTCCGCTCGGACTTGTTCTTGCCCTTGTGGTCATCCCTCGAGCGGTGCTTGTGGTCGGTCCTCGGACGGTGCTTGTGCTCGGGCTTGACCTCCATGGCTTCCGGGCACTCAGCGATAAAGTGCTCGTGCTTCCTGCACCGGTAGCACATGCCCGAGCTCCTCCGAGCGTTCTTCCGGTTCATGTACATGCGTTCGAACCGCCTGCTCAGCAATGCGAGATCCTCCTCGCCCAGCACATCGAACTCCTCATCTGGCATGGACACAAGACAAGACAAGACAAGACAAAGAGAAATGTCTCGAAGACATGTTAGCGTTAGTCCTTGGTCCAGAAACAAGAGCCAGACTATGAGGGTCAGTCGGGTTCTCGATCTTTGCTCGCACCCCACGGTCCACCTCGGACGACTTGAGCTTGGAAAACAGCTCGTCCACCATGAGGGTCTCATACTTCTCCGACTCAAGACTGGCCTCGACCTTCTCACTCCACACGGTACGATCCAGACCGTGCAAGAGCTTCACAGCCCTGTCATGATCATCGTACGGGAGCACAGCCACATTTGCCCTCATGTTCTTCACAATCACAGTGAACCGCTAGAACATGGCGTCAATGGACTCAGCGGGGAGATGAGTGAAGTTCTCATACTCTCTCCAGTAGGTCGCGAAAAGCCGAGCCTGAACCTGTGCATTCCCAGCCTGAGCATTCTTCAGCTGCTCCCAAATCCTACAAGCCAAGTCCTCTGTCTGAACCCAATCGAATTCGGATTGACACAGAGCACGAAACAAGTAGTCGACCGCCTTGTTGTTGGCGTCGTGCATATCCCTCGATCCTGGAGCTAGGAAGTTAATCGGATGAACATAAGTTGTGTTCACCGTAACATCCCAAAGGATCTGACCCTTGCCGCGGAGGAAAGCAGCCATCCGCCTCTGCCACATCTGGTACTTCTTACCAACAAAGTGTGGAGGACCTGAACCCCGTTCTTGGTATGCCATCTTTGGATCTTAGACTAGTTAGAATCACGAAGATCCGTAATCGGCTCTGATACCAATTGAAGGACCGATTTGGCGACCAGAGAGGGGGGAGTGAATGGGAGCCGATAAAAATTCTTCCCAGAGGATGAACTCGGCCTATGCCCCAAATTCACAACCAAGGATTCCCACACGAGCTTGTCAAGGTCGCGTAGTCACGACAGACCTACCAACCCTAGGAACAAGTCTCAAACCAATCCAAAGAGAAAGCGCAACTCAAGAAGCAAAGTACTTAGGCAATCTGCGAAGCCTTTGGTGGACGGTCCGCGGTGACCGGGCGGACTGTCCACATGGGCCTGGCGGACGGTCCGCAGGTCAGGGGCGGACGGTTCGCAAAAGGACACCAAACCTCCAGAAGGTACCCTCTGAAATTCGAACGGTCCGCGAGCTCACTGCGGACGGTCCGTGCTGTGCGGACAGTCCGGCTACCCCAGGCGGATAGTCCGGCAAACTCCTTGCAAACAAAACCTACTGACTCGACGGATCGAAACAAAGTGACGCAAGAACTCGCGAAGAACACGATGAACAGCCGGCTGGTCAGCACCTCGTGGACGGTCCGCATGGTGCTCGCGGAGGGTCCGCTAGGCTCGTGGACAGCAGGCCGAGCTCGACCTCTTGAAGGTCAACCCTTCCTTCCCTTTGCCCGATCTCCCGAATCAACCAAGGGATTGCTACCAAATCATAGGTGAAGGTGAAGCGCCTCTAGGAGATGCTATACCTATGAATTTGTAGCCTCAAACCCACTGAATCGAGAGGAATCGAGATTCTACCGAGCTCACACAAAAAGCTAGGGTTCCAACCGAAATCCTTCAATCGGAGGCCAAATCCGGAGTTTGAGGGGTCAAGATCAAGCACAAAGATGCACAAGACATCTATCCATGATCCCCACAAGAAAATCCAAACTCAAACACCTTGGAACCGGAGGAACAAGCCGCGCACGAAAATCTAATGAAAATAGCCCGAAAAAGACACGAAAATCACTCGAGCCACAAGAAGGAAATCGAACGCAACCATGAATGCTTCCATACACTCGGAGGGAAATGAGAAGCAGTCCGGAAGGATGGTTTGCCCAGCAACCCTACAGCTATATATATGAGTCCCTCTGGGTTGGGCAAATGACCAAGCTACCCCTACCACTTAAACTAAGATACAAACCCCTCAGGGGCAATATGGTCAAGAAGCACTCCTCTTCATCGGGCGGCCACACCGTCGCCGCAGTCTGCGTCCTCCTGACGCAAGCCCTACGATCCCTCCGCATGTCCCCCAGCATCGAAGCTTCTCGGCGCGCCCGGATCCCGTCTCCGCCCGTCGAGTCTCCGGTCTTGGTTTTGTGGCTCAACCAAGTAACCCGACGGTTTTGTGGTGAACTGTCGCAAACCCCTCGTGCAGACTCCGGTCCTGAGCCGCTACCCTGCACCGGCTCCGGTCGACGACTTCGTCTTGCTTTTCTTGCCACCATGCGGCCCACACTTGATCCCGTTCGGCCACCGGGTCCATCGAGCCGAGCCTACTTGTCTCTCTACTCCTCGGAGGCCCTGCAAGGCTAAGACCTTTCGCGCCCGCTTTTCACCTGCACCAACACGAATCAAGCCGCAACCTGCACCTGCAATACTCGGCCAAGAGTCAGTCCACACCACGTTGTTAATCACTCATCACAGCCAGGAGCGACCATCCACCGGTCCTCGGACGCTCCGGTCCTCACTATGGCAGTAACCACAGTGTGGACGTTGTGACACGCTACCGGTTATCATCCGTTCGGCTTATCCCAAGGTTAGGTAGAGGCAGTCCAGGAGGTGGTGACAGCCCTTCTGGCCCTCGTTGATCCTCCACAGCTGGATATAGTTAGAACTCCTTCCACATAGATCCACGTACCGGAGTCTCCTGTTAAGTCAGGGCTATCGGTACCCTAAGCCAAGTTCTATCTAGAGATCGACCTTTAATCTCATCTATAGTGCTATCTTTAGGAATCCTTTCTATCCTTGCCTCTTATCTGGGTGTGTCCTTGGACTGACTGTACAAAGTTAGTGCACACACATTCCCTTGGATTCGATACCCTTGGAATACTCTGAGGTGAAAGCTACAATAGTATCCGTGCACTTGCGGATTTATTCGTGTGTCGCTAAAATACCCAACAGCTCCCCGTTTGTGCTTGGGTGCTGAGCTGATATTCATACAATGCTAGTGTGACTAACCTATATCTACTGACTTTATATGTATAGTACCTTAGAACCAAGAACTAACTCGTATGTTGCCTCCTAAGCCGTGAAGGACCGAACTGGCGACCGGAGAGGGGGGAAGTGAATGGGAGCTGATAAAAATTCTTCTCAAGGGAGATGTCTTCTCCAACAAGATGAACTCGGCCGATCCAACACTTTTCCGACTCGAACTACCCAAGTTTGCCAAGGTCACGTAGCCACTCAAGTGCTACTGACCCTAGGAGCAAACCACTCAACCAACCGAAACAAACACTCCCAACACGCAGCGGAAATCTGCACAGCCTGCTGTCTGTGCCACACTGGTCAAACTGATGGCCTGCGCTGGTCGGACCGGTGACACCAGTCAGACCGGTGGATGGGGTCGGTCAGGCCGGTGGCAACCGCAGACGCACAGAAACGTTCCAGGAAGCCTCAGTGACTCCGCAAAATCCCTCCGAAACTCAAACTGAAGGGAACGAAAGACCTTCACAAAACCAAGCAAAACAGCCCGAAACCTGCCAAGAACTGACCAAGAGCACCACAACCCGCGACCCACACTTGATCCCGCTGGCCACCGGGTCCCTCGAACCAAGCCTACTTGTCTGCTCCGCACCTGGAGGCCTCACCAGCATCGACCTTTCGCGCTTGTTCTTCACCTGCACCAGCACCAATCAAGCTGTAGCCTGCACCTACAATACTTAGCCAAGAGTTAGTCCACACAACGTTGTCAATCACTCATCACACCAGGAAGCGACCATCCACCGGTCCTCGAACCACACAGGCTCTTAAGCCGTAGTGTACCAAAGAGAGAGAGAGAGAGTTCAAGTGTGTTCACACTACCTCCTTATTATTATATCTTACCCCTGTATTTGAGAACCTGGTTTACTCCCGTCTATGACTTATACTCATTGCAATAGTGTTGGTCTTGTTAATCCAACCTTGCCTTCCTTGGATTCGATACCCTTTGGAATACTCCTTTGGGGAAATGCTACAATGGTATATCTGTGTGCTTGCGGACTCTTGTGATCGTTAGGATTACCTTCAACATTTCTGGCATCGTTGCTAGGAACTCACAAACTTAGCACTGACGTCAAGAAATGCCAACAAGCATTTCTAGCACCGTTGCCGGGGAAGGCATAAGGATAACATGACAACACTTTGCATATGTTTATAATCATGATAGGGTAAAGCAATTCTCAATGCAGGCTAATCTTGATTGTCTTCTTTGTCTTTGGATGATAAAGGCAGGTAGTGCATGACCGGTTTCAACTTACCACCGAATTTCACTGAAGATCCTGAGTCACTCGTAAGGAGAACTAGAATTCATTTCAGTTCTCCTCAGCATGTACATTCGGAAGTCGACTCAGCTTCCGTAGTGCCATCCGCATCAACTCCTATGGCCAACCCTAACGTCGAGAAGACTCTCCGCGAGTACTCTTCTCCCTCTACTGATCTAGGTGCCGACAGGCCCCGAGATCAACAATGGGAACAGGAACTTCGAGATCAAGACTGGCCTCATTATGATGGTACAGGCTAGCCCATTCTGTGGCAAGCCAAATGAAGATGTGAGCGCCCATTTGCAACAGTTCCTAGAGCTGTGCAGCACCTTCACCATACGAGGAGTGGAGGAAGATGCTATTCATCTACGACTATTTCCGTTCTCACTTCTTCGAAAAGCGAAGCAGTGGTTCTATGCGAACCATGAGGAGATAAATACTTAGGTAAAATGCTCGGCGGCATTCCTCGTGAAGTTCTTTCCGTTGGGTAAAACTAATGCCCTCCGGGGAAGGATTTCGAGTTTTCAGCAAGTAGCACATGAAACTATCCCAGAAGCATGGGAGAGGCTTAAAGAATATATCTTAGCATGTCCTCATCATGGGATGGACAACTGGCTTATTTTACAAAACTTCTATAATGGGCTGACTCCGACAACTGAGGACATGTTGATGCTGCTGCTGGAGGAGATTTCTTCTCACTTACTATTGCTAATGCAACCCAACTTATTGAGAAGATGGTCTCCAACCAAGGTGGAGTGATGATCGACTCCAACCATGTCAAAGGGGTACACATACCATCAAGGAAGCAGATATGTTGAACGCTAAGATGGACCTGCTGATGAAAAGAGTGGATGTTCTGACCAATGAGAAGGCTGCCATGGCCACCACTACTCGAGCTATGGATTCTCGCATGACCTGCGAAGTCTGTGGTAACACTGGGCATTTAGAGAATTACTGCCCTGCAACTCAAGAGGATGTGATGTTTGAACGATAATAACAATGGTTATCGTCCACAAGGAGGTAAAACGTGGAATCAGTCACGCCCTTATTATCAAGGAGGTAATCAATGTAATTCTTTCAACTCAAACCATCCTTCCTTGAGAGATCTCATTTTTGGGCAAGCTAAGATTAATGATGGCTTTAATAAGAAAATAGCTGCCTATGATAAGGTTTTGGAAAGCCTCAACACTAAAATTGATAGCATCTCTTCTGGTCTTAAGAGCCAGCTAAGCTTTAATAAGATGATAATAACCCAGTGCTCAATTAGCTGCTTTGGTTCCCTCTGCTAAAGACGGGAAGATTCCGGGGCAACCCGTAACTTCAAGTGAAGATGTTTGCGTAGTGTCCACCAGATGGGGTAAGCCATCTAGGCGGATACAACCTACAGACTATGCAGGGAAGCCAGTACATCAGGTTCTTGATCCATGGGAATCTTCAGCAATTGTACATAGGAGAGATCCTGGTTATTCGGCTATCACTTGCATGATATACTATCAGAAAATCAAGAATGCTCTCTGAGAGACATGGGTACCCATGGGTCCCCACCGACAAGGGTCTCAGCCGTCCCCGACAGGCGGGCCCGACCTACTAGAAGACCTGCCGACCTGTTAGTGGGCCCTGCCCGACCTGACATGTGGGCCCAAGGACATGAAGACAGCTTGGAGTGCAAGTCAAGATAGTCCAGGCAGTTTAAGGCAGTTCGGATAAGCCTTCCATGTTGTAACTGACTAGGATAGATGGAAACCAACTTGTAGCCCAAGGTCGTCGGCCAATATAAGGCTACCTGGGGTGCCCTCCTCGAGGGCAGATCTCTCTCGCATAATCCCACCACCAAACTGGACGTAGGGTTTTACTCCCTGGAGGCTCGAACTAGTATAAATCGTCGTGTTCCTCGTGTCTCGCCGAGATTTCCGTGTGCATCCGGTGCATAACCATCTACGCTCTTAGTTCCCTGATCCCTCCATTAACCTGCAAATTGCTTGGGTAGCCCCCTTGCAGATCTGTCCAGGTCTCAACCCCTGACAGTTGGCGCACCAGGTAGGGGTGATCGGAAGCTCTTCGTGCAGCGTGATGGCACTTCGCTCCGGTGATTGTATCTTACGAGACGGCGGCGCGCCAAAATTTTTCTCCACCGACCCACCTGACAAGACTCCGGTCTCCTCCGTGCGCAGGCGACCTTGTGCGGACATCTTGGACACGGAGCTGGCGGATTTTCCCTGCGCTGCCCGTGGGGACCCATGGAAGGAGCTGGCGGATCTTACGTCTGTCCGGCTGCAGGCGACAAAAAAATATACATCTACGAAGATTCAAGGCTGGCGGCGGCCTGGAGCACTGCCCTCCCGCATCAGCAACGTGTCCAACATGTCCGCGATGGCAAGATAGGGAAAATCCCCCCTTCCATCTATTATTTACTATATTCTATTTAGATCTATCTAATTATGGAAGCTAGGTGCTTAATTAATATTTACTTTCTCTTTTTCCCATTGCATGGGTTGAACTTCATCTTCCGGTCACGGGATGGACTACAAGTCGAGGCCCCGGACTCTGTCGAGCAACCATGTCGGTCCCATAGCGTGATGCGTGCTGGCATGCAGCTCAGGCCCGGTGCATACTGAGGCTGCATTGGTCGGCACGACTCTAGCAACACCCTGACCTCCAACGGTGCATCGCCGAACTCGTCGACGTTCCGATCTCGGCACGGTCTCAGCTCGCATCAACACCCCGGCGGTATCGTCAACGCATGAATCGCCCTTGGCCTTCACGCACGAATGACTCAGGTGCCCCTAGCGCATCTGCGTAGGCATGCAAGATGGATCGAGACGGCCACGCGTACCGGAGCCGTGGTGTTCGGCCACTAAATCAGGTCATACGCATCTGCGTAGGTGAGGCCGCCGCCGCCCACCAGTTTGTTCCGTCGACCTGTACGTGGAGGCAAATAAATCTACAAGAACCTACGTAAATAGGGAATAAAATTTTCCTTATTTACTTTTCTTTTTTACTGTAGTATCTGATTTTGTTTGATTAGCCTATTATCCTCTCTCACGAGATGCATGCATAGTCAGGTACTGGAGTCCAGCTCGCACCGGCAACTATTTCGACACATCAACAGCTACAGCTCGTCACGGTGAACTGTTCGCTTTGTCAACAATTATGCGCCGACCTCGTCGACTACCTCGTTTGCTCATTGCTGACCTCCTCGGCGACATGCTACGTCATCATGCGTGTGCCGATGACCTCTTCGACGTCTTCACAGCTCGGTGCAGCTTCGGCTCTTCCGACCTTCAACGACTCTTTGCCGACCTCTTCGGCGTCTCGAGCTCACCATGTTGACCTCGACCACGGCGATGCTCAAGCTAAGTTTTATTTGTAATTAAAAATTTTACGGCTCCAATTTCTTTCGTAGACATGCTTTACATGTTTTATCCCTATTTTATTTTCCCTCCACCTTCGACACGCCGGGGGCTTGGTATAGTCGACCTCGGTACGCTCAGGGGCTTGGCTTTACCAATCTAAGGGTCCTTCGACCTGAGGGATTTTTAATTACTTCTATGTGTCTTTCCTTAAAAGGCCTTTTAATTTGATATGCGCATTCTTAGTCGCGTGGTTGCAAGACCTTGAGTCTCTAACTCCCCCCGCGCGCCGGCTACACCTAAGCCTCCATGCTGAGCAGTGTAGTCGGGTAAGCCGTCCTCTCTATGAGAAGTGATTAACCCATGACTCTACAATCTACGAAGGGATAAGACTGACTCTGTGTCAGATGGCTCTGCGCCTTGCTATATCTACGGATGACAAGAACAATCAAACGCACCCTTTACGGCTCTGCGTCTTCATTGCACCCGCTAGGGTCTGCGTTCTGGTGCACCCGCTATGGCTCTGCACGTAAACGGATCTATTCCAATCAGCCTATATTTCTACTTCCTAAGCAGAATGGTCATAGGTTCCATTAAAGACCTTCCGGGGTAGGCATGCCTCGCTGCTCTACCAGATCCATCTGGGAGCCTGGAGTCCAGTCTATGATTTTGTCGGGCCCCCGAGGTCAGTGTGCCCATTACTTAGGTCGTCAATACCTTTGTACAATGGCTCCGCTGGATGATTGGCAGTTATGCTGGTCGTCTGGGCACCAAAATGGCCTTCCTAAGGTCGGCGTGTCTTAATACATAGGTCTTGCAATACCTGTCTTGCAATACCTCGGTATGTCTATGGCTCTACCAACCTAGTTGGGCGCCCTGGACGCGTGACCTCCTTGAGGTCGATGTGCTCTTTGTAGCCCTGCCAGCCTGATCTGGACACCCAGGATTTTGCGTAGCGAATGAAGGCCTCCCTGTGGGGTGTGCACCTAATGGCCCTGCCAAGCATCTCCGGGTGCTTGGGCGCTGCTAACTTGAGACCTTCCTAAGGTTGGCATGCCTTGGGTGGCTCTACCAGACTCTTTTCATCCATGTAGGATATCTAGGTGTCTCTACACTCCATTTGTTCAAGACCAACACCTCCCGTGACTTTGTCGTCACCCTCTCAAGGTCCTTAGACCTTCCCGCGACTCCGTTGTCGCCTACTCAAGGTCCTGAGACCTTCCCGCAACTTCGCCGTCGCCCACTCAAGGTCAGAAGACCTTCCCGCGACTCCGTCGTTGCCTACACAAGGTCCTGAGACCTTCCCGTGACTCCGTTGTCGCGTACTCAAGGTCCTGAGACCTTCCCGCGACTCCGTCGTCGCCTACTCAAGGTCATGAGACCTTTCCGCGACTCTACCGTCGCCTACTCAAGGTGCTAAGACCTTCCCACGACTCCGTCGTTGCCTACTCAAGGTCTTGGGACCTTCCCGCGACTTTGTCGTTGCCTACTCAAGGTCCTCAGACCTTCCTGCGACTTCGTCGTCACCCACTCAAGGTCAGAAGACCTTCCCGGGACTCCGTCGTCTCCTACTCAAGGTCACAAGACCTTCCCGCGACTCTGTCATCGCCTACTCAAGGTCCTGAGACCTTCCCGCAACTCCATCGTCACCCACTCAAGGTCGGAAGACCTTCTCGCGACTCCGTCGTCACCTACTCAAGGTCACAAGACCTGCCCACGACTCTGTCGTCGCCTCCTCAAGCTCATGAGACCTTTCCGCGACTCTGTCGTCGCCTACTCAAGGTCCTGAGACCTTCCCGCAACTCCGTCGTCACCTCCTCAAGGTCATGATGCCTTCCCGTGACTCTGTCGTCGCCTACTCAAGGTCCGAAGACCTTCCCGCGACTCCGTCGTCGCCTACTCAAGGTCCGGAGACCTTCCGGCGACTCTGTAGTCACCTTCATTAGGTCTATGGACCTTCCCACATCTCCGTCGTCATCCTCTTCAGGTCGCCAGACCTCCTGGCGTCTCCGTCGTCGCTTACTTCAGGCCAGCGGACATCGCTGCAGCTCTAGCAGTTAGCGCACCTTTCCCCTACCTGACGATATCCTGGTGGCTCTTGTCTCTTATGAGAGGGTGGTGGTCCGTGTCTGCATGGGTATCTCCGTGACCATACAGTGCGCTTGTGACTCAGGTCACGACAGCTTCCGACGTTTGGCGTCTTCCCGAAGATTGCAGGTTTTTTGGCGTATTCGCTCAGTTCGTCAGAGCATCATGATGGCAGCAGAAGGCCGTAGGTTCTCTCTTTCTTCTTTTCTAGAGCATCAAACCGGCCATTCTGGTCCCTTTACCGCTCGGGGGCTACTACACGAGTGCATCTTACGACGCCCTCTTCTTCTACGTCGCATCAACCTACTAGAAGCCTGCTTCCACTACACCTCTGCTCGACCTACCTATGGTTGGCATTGTGGCCTTTCTAAAGGTCGCGTGAGCTACTCTAGTTCACCTGATCATGCCAAGTCGGCGGTCCTACGTTTCGACAGCTTGTCTTCTGCTTCGACCTCCTGGCATCAAGATCCCAGCAGATCGACGTTCGACTTCGCACACAAGACCGGAGCATCTTTTTCTTTTTTTGATCCCCGTGCACCCTACGCGACCTCAGTGGTGCCATGCCTTCGCTTCGCTTTGACATGACCTCGTCTCGGCCCCTACGCCTACACGTTATTCGGCTATCACTTGCATGATATACTATCAGAAAATCAAGAATACTCTCTGAGAGACATGGGTACCCATGGGTCCCCACCGACCTGGGTTTCAGCTGTCCCCGACAGGCGGGCCCGACCTACCAGAAGACCCGCCGACCTGTCAGTGGGCCCTGCCCGACCTGACATGTGGGCCCAAGGACATGAAGACAGCTTGGAGTGCAAGTCAAGACAGTCCAGATAGTTTAAGGTAGTTCGGATAAGCCTTCCATGTTGTAACCGACTAGGATAGATGGAAACCAACTTGTAGCCCAAGGTCGTCGGCCAATATAAGGCGACCTGGGGTGCCCTCCTCAGGGGCAGATCTCTCTCACATATTCCCACCACCAAACTGGACGTAGGGTTTTACTCCCCGAAGGCCCGAACCAGTATAAATCGCCATGTTCCTCGTGTCTCGCCGAGATTTCCGTGTGCATCCCGTGCATAACCATCTACGCTCTTAGTTCCCTGATCCCTCCATTAACCTGCAAACTGCTTGGGTAGCCCTCTTGCAGATCTGTCCAGGTCTCAACCCTTGACACTCTCTGTGACCTTGGTGTAAGTGTTAATCTCATGTCCAAGGCCATGTCCGAATGATTGGGATATCCTGCTCTTACTCCAACCTCGAAGACAGTTCAACTTGCTGATGCATCGATCCGATATCCGGAGGGGATAGTTGAGAGCCTATTGGTATTCGTCCAAGGTTCATGCATCTTCGCGGATTTCATGGTCCTTGATATGCAGGATGATGCGGAAACGCCACTCATCCTTGGGAGGCCTTTCCTAAGTGACGCCAAGGCGAGGATCAATGTCGGGAATGGAACGATCCGATTCTACATTGGGAAGAAGAACTTGATGTTCCGATTTCGAGCAACAGAAGAGCAACTCTATTCAGTGCAAGGTAATAATGAGCAATCAGGGGAGCGGATGGAGCCACAACCCCAGCCAAAGCAATTCCCGACCACACCAGCCAAATCAAGGAAAACAAAGAAAGTGTGGCGGGAGAAGTCATCTCCATCTATTTCTCGGGAATGAGGTGACGAGTGGAATTGATCACCGAGAAAAGTCCCGCACCCGGACTTAAAATAGTGAGTCCCTTTTACCAAAAGGTAAAATTGGTAGTTATCTCATATTTCCCTTTTCAAAATCTTATTTAATTTTTCCAAAATGCATATTTAAATTTTTCAACAGAGCATCTGCATGCTAGAAATTTTCTAGCCTATTTCCCTTTTCAAATAAAAATTCTGAAAATAATTTCTGAGTTTAGAAAATCCTTGAAAAATTATTTGAGCAACATTTTGGGTGAGTTTGGACCAAGGCACCTAGGCACAATAGCAGGTAGCTGTTAGAGAACTGTTACAAAAAGCTGGAGGTGAGCAGACCTGATGTGGGGTCGGCCGACCCAGCCTAACAGCCAAACGGGCCCCACTTCCTCCAACGGCTCCTAGCCGTTGCTCTCAGCCCCTGCCTCGGTGCCTGGCTAATTTGTATATAAATAGAAGGGGATTGGCGGGTTTCTCCACCCATTCACTCATATTCATCACACCCCCCCTCTCTACTCTTTGGCTCTTTGGTTTTCTTGGATTTCTTGCTCAAGATTGAAGTGTCAAGCACTCTCTCCAAATTTTTGCTGAATATTGATTATTGGTGGAGCAACCTTGGTAAGAATTTCATTTCAATTTCTCTAATCCATCACCGAGTTGCTTGTGTTGTCCGACAGTTGGAGGAGCAGAGGGCTTTCTACACGTGGATGGGATTTCCCCCTCCACAGCAGTGAGCCTGAAGCTTGCTTAGGGGAGGACCCCCATTTTGAGGTAACTTGTATCTTTAATTGTTTCCAGAATCTCACATGATAAAAACACATAAAAAACTGAAAAATCAAAAAGACCAAAAATATTTATTTGCTTTCCAAATTAGTTTGCTTTCATATGCGTGGCAAGAATGCTTTCGTTCCCATGGTTGAAATGATGATTAGTTGCTCTGTTTATTCCTCTTGTGTGCCTTGTTTACAACTTGGTGTCCTATTTAAGTTTTGAGTTAGTTGGATTGCATGATCAAACCTTACCTTGAAACTTGTGGGTAGCAAAAAGCATGACCTTTGCTAGGTTGTTGTGAGGTATGATATGGTATAATAGAGTTGCTATGAGCTAGTGCTAAGTGATATTCGATTTCCGGAGTTTTCTGTTGGAAAATGTAAATATGATAAGTTCCTCAATGATGAGAAATTCCTACCCAAGGACATATGTAGATTCTACCACTTGTTAGCATCCACATATGCTACCTGATTTCCTCATTGAGTCTTGTCGAATTGTTGTGACCCTCGGCGAGAAACTTGTCATGCTCCTATGATCAAGATCATGTACACAACCACCATATGCTAGATTTCTACATTGGAAGTCAGCAACCATCATTTCATCCATCCCCCATCCATTCCACAAATAAAGCTCTGCGCATTCTTCATGATTCATCCCTCTCCAAAAATATTCAAGAAAGGCTATGGGCTATGTGAAAAAAAACATACATGCTCAAGGGCATGCATAGAAAGAAAAGAGAGAGAAAAAGACATAGCTCAAGTCTCAAAAATCTTAAAAAGGAGAGAGAGGAGAAAATCATAAAAAAGAGGAGTTCATTCCCCATCCACCATATACACACACATGCACATCTTGATCAGGTTGTATGACTCGTTGCTCCCAAGGATCCAGTTTTCGACTCGACAACACATGAGAAACAGGTATGCCACATGTTTTCCCTACCTACAGATCCCCATATAAGCTTATTAGGAGTAGGTAGTGAAAGAAGGCAAATCAATGCCTTGGTGAGGAACCATACACATTGAGCGATCCGAGAGTATCATTTGAGGAACTTTGATTTCTTTTTGAAAACCTGCAAAACCTTCGAAAGCATAACTGATCAAGGTACATGCAATTTGCCACTTCTATATAATTGTTCTATCTCTCAACTGCCCAAGGCAGGTGAAGCTACATGCCCCATATCGATCAAGCGAAAGGTAAGATCAATGCCAACTCATTCAACTCTTGATAGAATACCTAGTTGTATGCTTGTCATAAATTAGGAATACAACATCACAGCAACTCCTGATCAACCAACCTAAGTCCTTAGTGTCTTGCTCGGGATGAGCAAGAGGCTAGCTTGGGGGAGTTGTTGACGGCTGTTAAGTGCTTACTTTAGCCGTCAATTTACTCATGAATAAAGGAGCAAAAGACATTTCTTGCACGCATTTAGTTAAGAATAATGTAGTTCCACTTGTCCTTGGAGATTATTTGATTGCAGGAAAATAAGCGCAAAAGAAGTGACAAACTCACCTTCTATGATCCATGCCACGTCACCTCAACCAAGGAGGGGCTGCCACCTGGGATTCCATGCATGCAAGCCATGTCATCGATCCAAGGGAGGTACACCCCGACGAATCAGACGGCGACATGTGAATGTCACATGGATTGAAGGGCCCACGGGCACCCAAACTGCCTCAAAACCAAGTGGACACTGGGAACCGACCTGAGGACCCACAGGACAGCCACACCGCGAAAGCACAGGCCGAGGTGGGCCCACAAGGTGTCGGTCGACCCCACAGGTCAGCCGAACTGACCTTGTGTCGGCTCATCTTGGCCTTCCACGTGGTGCTTCCTGGTTGGTCACTCACTTCATCCCGGGGGTGTTTGCAGCCATTCCACGCTGGTGCTCAGGCCTATAAATAGAAGGGGAGGGGGCTCATTTCTTAGCAACTCACTTTGCAACCCCTCTGTCACTTTTTGTTTCCAGGGCTAGGAGGTAGGCTATAGTAGTTCTACTTCAGGTTCCAAGTCTACTTTGGGATCTTGGTATGAGTTCTCTTGTATCTTTATTTTATTGTGTGACTTTGATCTACTTCAGTTATTTAACTATTTCATATAAAGTAGTGCTAGCATGCATGAGTGATTTGTTCATGTGTTCTCAATTTGTTCATCATTTAGAGACTCCTGTTCTTGATAAATAAGGCCTTTTGATCCAGTTGACGGATGATTTACTCATGTTCCCGTTGTTTGTTCATAAGTTAGAGGCTCGTGTTCGTCACGAACACGACCCTTTGATCTTATTGAATAGACATAGTAGAACACGAATCCGTTTGTATGACTAGCCTAGTTTGATCCAGTTAGATCACGGGTTTGTGTTGTATGAAGTTCGAGTTCAAGTTACGGCACTCGGTGTATGTGGCCAGTTATCTGGTACGCTGTAGGAGTCTAAAGTCTAACAACCGTCATCATGCGGAAGCAGTGCGGGTGGTTAGCTCCCCTTTTGTGCCTGGGTGTTGAGCTGATATTCATACAATGCTAGTGTGACTAACCTGTATCTACTGACTTTATATGTATAGTACCTTAGAACCTAGAACTAACTCGTATGTTGCCTCCTAAGCCGTAGTGTACCAAAGAGAGAGAGAGTTCAAGTGTTTTCACACTACCTCCTTATTATCATATCTTACCCCTGTATTTGAGAACCTGATTTACTCTTGTCTATGACTTATACTCATTGCAATAGTGTTGGTCTTGTTAATCCAACCTTGCCTTCCTTGGATTCAATACCCGTTGGAATACTCCTTTGGGGAAATGCTACAATGGTATTATCGTCCGCTTGCAGACTCTTGTGATTGTTAGTATTACCATCAACATTGTTGGCGTCGTTGCTAGGAACTCACGAACTTAACAATGATGTTAAGAAATGCCGACATGCACCAAGTCCGCGGGTTTTGCAGTGGTTCTTCACAAATCCACTAGGTTCCTTGGTTGAGCCACAAAGCCAAGACCAAAGGTCCAGAGCGCAGCAGACTGCACAGGGCCGGTCTGACTGGCGGAGAATCGGTCTGACCGGTAGACCGGTCTGACCAGTGGGGAGCACCAGTCTGACCGATGTGGTCGCCAATCCGATCCTTCAATTGGTATCAGAGCTTGGTTATGGCTTTGTGATCCATAGGGTGACGGAGAAATGGGCGCTTTTGCTCGCGGCTTAGGTTTGCGCGCTTTGAGCTTGCTTTCAACTAATCCTAACCAGTGCTTTGAGTATTGCACCAAACACTTCTTCTTGTGTGTCTTTGTCTTCAGAGATCGATGTGATGGAGTTTGCATCAGGAGATGACCACAAGTGGAGACGGAAGTGTGAGGAGTTGAAGGAAGATAAGGAAGCAATGATATTGATGCGGCTTTTGGTGGCTCAAGAAGATGATCTCCAAGATAAGCTTATCAAGAGAAGCAAAGTGAAGCTCTCCCAAGGTATCATTGGTTTGTTCACTCGTCTTTGTGCTTATGGCGAGATGCTTGTTGAGCTTAAGAACTCTCCTTTGCCATGCAAATCTTGTGATGCCTTGCGTGCTGAAAATGAGATGCTAAAACATGAAACTAGTAGTCGCAATAAGCATGTTGAAGCTCTTAGAAGAGCATGCGACAATGTTGATTTTGAGAATGATGAATTGAGATCATCTCTTGCTAACTTGCAATCTGAAATTGAATTGTTGAAATCTAATGCTTCTATGTCGTGCAACTCTTGTGTTGCTTTGAATATTAATCTAGATGTGGCTAGATGTAATATTGCTTTGTTGGAGACAAGTGCTTCATTGCCATGTGTTTCTTGTGAGTCTTTGCTTACTGAAATAAATGAATTAAAATTGACTCACACCACATGTGTAGATGAACTTGAGCAGGCTAGGGCTGAAATTTGTGATATGAAATCCATGCCTTGTAGCAAGTGCTCTTTGTTGCTTGTTGAGGATGCTTGACATACTTCTTGTGATAAGGTCGATGCTTTGTTAGATGTAAATGATGTTGCTTGTTCATGTGATTTCATTTGCACCTCATGCATTGATTTGGGAAGTGAAGTTTTGGCTTTGAAAAGATGCGCGAGGATATGAGCGCCAAGTTGGTTGAGCATGATGAGATGAGTGCCAACCTTAAGAAAGAAAATGAACTCTTGCGTACCACATATGCTAAATGCGTTGAAGAGGAAATTGATAATTTAAGAAATATGACATGTGGTACTTGTGAGCGCCTCAGATCTGAAAATGAGGTTTTGTGCACAAGGTGAAAGAGTCTTTGTGCCAAGGGTTTGGATTCTCGCTTTTCTTTTCACTCTGATGTTGATGCTTGCAAAATAGTTTCTTCTCAACCGGAGTTGACTTCTTCTCCCATAGCTACTCCTAAGCTTGTGGCTTCTTCCGGTGTTGCCCAAGGTAATTCGAATGGCAAGGGTGCTTCTCATTTCTTTGGAAGTCATACTTCCAAACCGAAGTTCCATTGCACCTTTTGCAAGAAAGATGGGCATACCATGGAGTTTTGCTTTCGCCGTGTCAAGCACGAGCGACGTGTGCGTGCCAAAGCTTTTAAGAAGCCACGTAGCCTTTCTCATGTCATGTGTGACTCTAATGTGGGCAGCAAGTCGAGTGTTGGGGTTAATGCTTCTTGCTCTAAGTCCCAAGGGACTTCTCACCTACAAGAAAATGGTGATTCGTCCACTCGGACTGTGCCACTCGATAGGCCTTTGTACCATTGCTCTCTTTGTGGGAAATATGGGCATCAAGAGAGCTTTTGCTACCGCCGTGCAAAGAAAATGCGGTGAGCTTGTGCTTCTAGGCCTTTGATTGTTCATAGCCCATCTCATGGCATAAACACTTGTGAGCCTAAGAAGGCACATTTTGTTGATGGGTTTTATGACACTCCTTCTAGTGAGTTAGACCATGCTCGTGGACATGCTTATAGTGCTTCTTGTGTTGGTCCAAGACATGTTTCCTGTGGCGTTCGTGTTGGTTCTTCTCCTATGACCTCGAAGGATCTTTGCCTTTTTGCTTATGGTAGCACTCGGTTTTCTTCGCGAGTTGCTCTTTTGAGGCATGATTCTAAGAGTGTTCGAAATCCTTTTCATTCGAACTGTCATTTTCATCATGCTAACCCACATGATAAGTTGAGTGCATCGCTTACACGTGTGACCAAGTATTGGATTCCCAAGTACGTGCTTGCTAACCCTTTGGAATCCAAGGTTCGGTCTTCTTTGTCTCCCTTTGTGTAGGTATGGAGACACGGTTGGAGAACATGAGCTCGATGGTACTTGATTTTGGCCCGTGAGGTGATCAAGACAAGATGGTTCTCCATGCTGCTTTGGATGGCTTTTGAAAGCCCTTGTACACATGTATAGTGAGTTTTCACTTCTTCTTGTGCTTTTGAAAGCCACTTGGCTTCTTTGTGCTCTTTGCTCTTTCGCATGCGTTTTGGGTGAGCTTTGTATTCTCTTTG
This sequence comes from Cenchrus fungigraminus, assembly GCA_036936925.1. Taxonomy (NCBI): domain Eukaryota; kingdom Viridiplantae; phylum Streptophyta; class Magnoliopsida; order Poales; family Poaceae; genus Cenchrus; species Cenchrus fungigraminus. Next base: position 72,897,695 of record CM072772.1, on the reverse strand, counting down.
GCCCTAGTGCATGTGCTTAGGGGAGCTTGTGAGCTTGGTGTGATCTTTACCCTAGTGCATGTATTTAGGGTGAGCTTTGTATGCTCTTTGGCCCTAGTACATGTGTTTAGGGGGAGCTTGTGAGTTTTGTGCTCTTTTCTCTTCTTTGAGCTTGGGTTTGGGATCTCATGTACATATGCATCTTGCATGGTTCATTCATGTTACATATCATTTTCAGCATCTTTGTATCATAGACTGCATTTGTATCATATGCTTTAGAGATGTGCTTCTCCTATATATAGTGATCACTGTGATATGCTGGATGTGAGCTTATGATCTTGCTAGTGAGCTCTTGTGATGTATAGCTATGCTCTTGGTAGCTTTGGAGATATATGCATGTGAAATGGCTTATTTTTGTGAAAAGGTTATATATGATCCTCTTTTGTGAGTGGAATGCCTTTCATACTCATTTTTGCTCAAATGTCTATATCTTGCTTAATTTGTGCTTGGGTATCGTGTTTTTTTCATTTGGGGTCAAAGACCCTTTTATCATCATGAATGTTTAGCCTACATGTTACCTTGTGGAGAAGCCTAAGCTTCTTTTTGCCGCAAAGGCGCTTCATGTACCATGCTTAATTTTAAATCATGAAATTGGTATATGAGATGCCTATGCTTGAAAAATATGCTTCCATGTCACATGTGCTTTAAATTCCTTATCTTGGGTGCTAAACCATTGCAGGATGTCTACCATTGAGAAGTCTCATGTTTAGAAGTAGACACATGGCTCAGTGGCTTTGACATGACATGAGATAGCTTGTAGGTGTTTGTGATGATCTTGTGATGAGAACTTGTGACCTTGCATGAAGTTTGTGGGTTATATGTTGTTTGTGCTCATTTTGGCCATGTTGAGGTCCTATGCTCATGAGAGGGAAATTTTGTTGAAAAATGCTTCATTTTGATCATGGATGTCACATGCTTATATGTTCCTTTCTATCTTGTTGGCGATGCTTATACTGAATATGTGGCTATCTTGCTTGTTATATGTCTCATTTCTAGCATGTTGTAGTGCTCTTTGTTTATTTGAGAAGCACATGCCTTGCATTTGTAGACTTGATTCACGCATTACCAACAAGGGGGAGAAATGTGCATCCAATTCATAACAAGGGGGAGAGATGCATTTTGTAACACAAGGGGGAGAGTCTTTGCATCAAGGGGGAAAAAAGAGGGATACTCAGTTCAGGGGGAGAACTTGAGTTTGCACGCATTTGTTCAGGGGGAGCTTGCATTCATGCTTTGGGAGCTCTTTTTCGCCTGAGTTGTGCTTAGTGCTTTGCTCTTTTGCCGATGGTATCGAACCCTTTTGCTTCACCTTGAGGAGTCGGCAGTTTGGAGCATTTTGTCTCGGTTCTGTTGAGCCGTTGCCCTTGCCTTAGGGGAACGAGACTTGCTCTCTCAAGTGATCTTGTTTTGGCTTTTGTTCTGCTTTTGATCACTTGTTTGAGTTCTTTGTTTGTTTCTTTTCTTTTTCTTTCTTTTATGAATTGGTGACTATGTGTGTTGTCAATGCACTCATCAAGGGGGAGATTGAGGACCGGAGCGTTTGAGGACCGGTGGATGTTCCCTCCCTAGTGTGATGAGTTATTGACAACGTGGTGTGGACTGACTCTTGGCGGAGTATTACAAGTGTAGGTTGCATCTTGATTTACTTTGGTGCAGGTGAAGAACAAGCGTGAAAGGTCTATGCCTATGTGGCCTTCGAGGAGTGGAGAGACAAGTAGGCTTGGTTCGAGGGACCCGGTGGCCGACGAAATCAAGTGTGGGCCGCACGGTGGCAAGAAAAGCAAGACAAAGTTGTGGATAGGAGCTGGTGCAGGGTAGCGGCTAACAACCAGAGTCTGCACGCAGGGTTTGGTTGGTTTACTCCACAAAACCAACACCGAGCCGGGACGACGTGGCGGCCAAGTCATGAGTGGGATTGGCGTGGAGGCTGCACCGAGTCTGCGGGGTTTGCGGCGGTTCACCACAAAACCGTCGGGGTAACTTGGTTGAGCCATAAAACCAAGACCGGAGGCTCGACGGGCGGAGACAGGATCCGTGCGCGCCGAGAAGCTTCGAAGCGGGCGACACGCGACATGATCGAGGTGATTGCGTCGGGAGGACGCGAAGGCCCGATGGATGCGCGATCGTCCGATGGAGAACTTCATGTGTTGACCAAAATGTCCCTGTGAGGGCTTGTGTTGTAACTCCTAGTGTAGGGTCACTTCGGTCATTTCCGGAGGGTCTATATATAGGATGAGTGGCTGAATTTCAGCCAACTCTTTGGCTAGTGGTGGGAGTGCTCTTTCTTTTTGGGGTGCTCATTGGGAGAGAAGGAGAGTGGAGAGAGTTGGCTCCTTGTTTGAGCTTTTTGCCATCCAAGATTTGTGATTCTTGTGAGTGGCTTGTAACCGGATATGGCTAAGTGATTCATAGTGAAATCTTACCGGATATGGCTAAGTGATTCATAGTGAAATCTTTCTCTCAATCTTGTGCCAAATCCTTTTTTCCCTAGCGTTTTTCTTTTATGTGATTCTCAGAGGTATTTTTGGAGCATTTTTCGTTCATCGGATTTGAGTGCATTTTGGTGGGGATTTCTTTTGGGGATCACTTATAGGTCTTGTGTGACCATTCTCCTGGTGATCTTTCACCCACAAACCCCACGAATCGGCTCGGATTTGAAGGTCTTCCTCTCTACCTCTAGTTCTTGGTGTTCATCACGAAATCCTCGATTCCGCAAGATTGAGTGGGTTTGAGGCCTTTTTTCTTTAGGGATAGCTTCTTCTTGATGCAAATCTACTTCCCCTAAAGTTGGCTTCAATCCATTGGGTGAATCGGGAGATCGGTGATTTTGAGGAAAAAGCTCCCTCTCTAGGGTTCATAGCCTAAATCATTTTTCTGGTGGTGATGGCTTGATCTTTTTGGGGAGATCTTTTGGGAAAAGCATCCTTGTGTTGTTGAGAAGCTATGGTTTAATTTTTGTGATTTTAGGAAGTCGTTTGATCGAGTTTTGGATTTTCCTTCCTTCTTTCGCGGGCTGATTTCTAGAGGCTGCCGGTACTACCGACCCTGTGCAGGTAGTACCGATAACCTGATTTTTGGCTGATAGAGAGCCTTTATCAGTAGTACGGACCCTAGACTGGTTGTACTGATAATCAGAAGTACCGACCCTATGCCGGAAGTACCGATAATCTGGTTTTTGGGTGCCAGTAAGCCCTTATCGGTAGTACCGACCCCGGGCTGGTAGTTCCGACAAAACCTGCTGTAGGTTGTCTTGCGCTAGCTCTTTCTCCCGGTTCCTTTTGTGCTTGCTTCCGCTTTGTTTCTAGGCTTGTCCTAACTTGTTCCTAGGGTCATTAGGTCAGTTGTGACTACGTGATCTTGGCAAGTTTGTGCGGGATTCTTTGGAAGTGATTTTGGGGTATAGGCCGAGTTCTTGGAGAAGAATTTTTATTGGCTCCAATTCACTCCCCCCCTCTCTGGTCACCAATCTGGTCCTTCAAAATCATGGGACCAAAGTGGATTTGTCGCCTCAAGAATTAAAGTATACATCCGAAGCAATTCTGGTTAGCTCGATTTCCACGACCATCCTTGTCCCATGAGGGGAAACACTGTAGATGCTATCCATGACCCTGCTGCAGGAGCTTGGAGATTGCATCATATCGGAGTGCCTTTTGGATACTTTGGTGGGTAACATGCCTCTAATCCTGACTGATAGACTTTTCCATAGTCCCAAGTGGGGCTATTTTCCATGTCAGGGGATCGTTGGGGACGTGCCTGATACGGATGTTGTCCCGATATTCATGATGTAGGATCTTGAGCAAGATAACTAGCTGAAATTCAGCCAATATAGATTCCTGCAAGTAGCGATAACTAGTGCAACCTGGCAAATAAAACTCGAAGCCAACCACCGTCTTTAACTGGCAACCTGAATCGAGGATTCGCCCAACCACACTCTCGAATAACCAACCAACACAACCTGGAATCAAATGGACCAGGAGCACCAATTAGGAGCCAATGACGCGGCTGCTTCTGTAATCCCACAACGAAATCAAAAGAGCAAAGGGGTAGACATCACTATCTGAATTTGTTAGCGCACAGCTGAACAGAGAGAGGGTTCTATTTCAATATCAAAGTCTCTTTTTATTTCAGAGATACATAGGGGGTAATTATACTAGGAACATCCCTCATAGTTGGGTGTGAAATGAAGTGGAATATCTAGAGATAAGCTATGTGAAAGGTCACCATGAACTGCAATCCTGAATAGCCACACGTGGTTGTTGACCTGCTGAGCAGTCTCCACTAAATCAGTCATAACTCTTTACTGGGAAGTCCAATGGACATTCGGTTTCTTGCATTGGAAAGTTGACTCCAAGCCCGTTTTATCAAGTACTCATGGAGCTCCAGAGCTATCCAAAGCAAAGAGTTATGGTCGATTCTTGAGAGTCTGTGAGGTTCGAGGACCAGTGGATGGTCGCTTCCTAGTGTGATGAGTGATTGACAACGTTGTGTGGACTGACTCTTGGCTAAGTATTACAGGTGCAGGCTGCGGCTTGGTTGGTGCTGGTGCAGGTGAAGAACAAGCGCGAAAGGTCGATGCCGGTGAGGCCTCCAAGTGTGGAGCAGACAAGTATGCCTGGTTCGAGGGAGCCTGTGGCCAGCGGGATCAAGTGCAGGTCGCATGGTGGCAAGAACAGCAAGACCAAGTCATGGACGGTTCCTTCGTTGAGCCTCAAAGCCAAGATCGACCCGGGACAATGTGGGGGCCAAGTCATGAGTGGAGATTGGCGAGAGGCCACACCGAGTCCGCGGGGTTTCCAGTGGGTCACCACAAAACCATAGGGTTCCTTAGTTGATCCACAAAGCCAAGACCGAAGACCGAAGTGCAGCAGCACTAGGCCGGTCTGACCAGTGTGCGATGACGGCTTCCGGAGACTTCAAAGTGGAGGACACGCATCGGGGACGCAAGGCTTGAGTCGAGGCTAAGCAGGTTGCGGTCGCCGGGCATCCATCTGATGGTGCTACTCGAGGACTACTTCACTCAGCGCTCAAGCAAAGCAATCACTCAGAGCAAGATAAACTTACTATGATATGAACGAGAAATGATAAGACAAAGACAAGTAATAATTAATGCTTAATTAATTAGAGGGGTCCAGAGTTACCGAACAAGACCCAGATGTAGCTACTAGAAGAGGAGCTGCATCCGCCGAGGCGCGAGCTAGAGGAGGGGCCGACACTCCGGCTCCTCCCGAAAACTCTCACCTCAACTCTCTCCCTATTTTCTAACTATAATAATGGTAGCACTTCGCTTCTTTAAAGCTCTTCTCTTGTGTGTTTTAAAGTGAGGAGAGGGGTCTCAATTTATAGTGGAAGGAGACTTGGGAGAGTGGAAGACCTCTTCCTTCTAGGGGAAGATTCCTCCTTCCCTCATTCCCTGGACGACACCTGTACGACAAACCGACGTTTCCCACAGCAAAATTCGTGCGCACGGCAGGTTGAGGCCGTGCTGGCCCCGTGGCCAACCACAGGGCGCCACGTCACCCCTGGGCCCGCTGTCTCCCGCGCAGCTTCGCGTCGAGGGCCAGGCAGTGACCAACCGTCGCATGCCAGCAGGCCGGCCCGGTCCACCGCAGCGCGCGCCCATGCCTGGTCATGGTGCTGGCCCTGCCCCCCGGGCCCGTGTGGGCCCCACCTTGTCCCCTGCATGGGATACGCACCTGCTGGTGCTTGCAGCACGCCAGACAGGTCTGCCGGCCCGCGCGTGTGCGTGCCAGGCGTTGACCCTGGCCGGTCGTGCTGTAGCAACGGTGTGACCTGCGGGGTGACAATGGGTTGTGGATCCCACGGCCCCACATGACGTCAGCATCACTCATATTTTGTGAATTCAGTATCTTCTTCATCCGGTCTCCAAACTAGGTAAATAGTATATCGGTTTCGATCGTCTCGTCGAACCCGTCGTAATGGTGCAGTCTATCTTTGCATTTGAGACTGTTTGTGATCATGATATATTTTATACCATAATTGCTCATATTTACCTGCAACCAAATATACAACAAAACTCATGGAATTCGTTAGATTAGAGCCCTATAGCTATGTTGCATAATTTTATGGAGTGAGTTTTATGTGAAGTTGAGGGTCAAAAATAGGGACTTAATGACCGTCAACAAGCTCCCCCACACTTAGTCCTTTGCTCGTCCTCGAGTAAAGGTTAAGGACCAAGGTGAAAACATAATTCCAAAGGTGTGAGACGAGCATAAGAGATATTCCAAACCATACCTTGTACTCGTGGACTCCGTGGAGTAGCTATCATGCTATCTTGGGTAGTTAAGGGATGGAACGATGATGAATCAAATCACTCCTGCTCTTTATGATAAGTAACTTGGGGTTTTGCAATAAGTTTTCAAAAACAAACCTTGCTCAGCTTCCTCATTTGCTTCTCTCAAATCGCTCAATGTGTATAGTCCTCACCAAGTCATTAGGGTTGCCTTTCTTCATCCTACTACTAATGATGGCTATATGTGGAGCTCAAGGTAGGATAAAAGATAAAGCATACTTGTATCACATATATTGCAAAGTCAAAGATCGGATCCAAGGAGAAAATCAAATCATACAATCAGATCAAGATGTGCACTTGTAAGGGTATGATGGATATGGTAATGTGGATACTAGGCCCAGAATGGGTGCTAGATATTACCATATATATGATGAATGTTGTGATGATGGTAAGGTGTACACTAGGCCTGGAATGGGTGCTAGTTACTACCATCTGATTTGTTGGAACTCCTTTTTGCATGATCTCATCTCTCTCCTTTCCTTCTTTATTTTGGACATGGGCTATTTTTTTATCATGCTTTGAGCATGGTTTCTATTTTATTTTATTTTTCTCTCTTTTTTTTTTCTTTTTTTTCTTTTTGAATAGCCCATGTCTCTTTTTCTCAAGGTCACTTTTGGAGAGAGATCACACGTCATATGGAGCTTTATTTCGCGGAATGAAGGGATGATAAAATGCTAACTTCTAGTGTAGAAGCATAGCAAGGGGATATATTGGTGTACACATGGATCTTGATCATGAGAGCATGAAAAGAATTCTCACAAGGGTCACAACAATTTGACAAAGCTCAATGTGACAACAAGTAGCATATGTGTATGAGATTTTCAAAATATCTCGTCATATGGCTTTGGTAGGACTTGGCATATCAAAGAGGAGATTAGCTAAGGGTTTATTAGAATTTTCAAAATAAAATTCCCAAGCACTCAAACATTAGAGTGAAGATCTTATCATCAAACCATATCACAAACGCCAACTACTTAGATAAGCATGAGTTCCCTAATGATATTTGTTCACAAGAAACAAGATAATAAGCATGGAATAAAACATATGCAAGCCAACCATAGGAAACATGTAAAGCGTTGGGGGCATGTTGGTTCAATTGAGTTTGATTAATAAGATCAGAACTAAAGCTCATTTAAACTCGTGATTCCAAAAGTAGAGAGGTGGAGGGTGCACATACCATCGCTTTTGAAGAAAGTAGGGAACGAGGTAGACCAATGGTGGTTCGGCCAAACCACGAGTTCGACCGACTTGCTTCAAAACACTTACCTCGTCCCTTATCACGTTAGCGTAGTCGATGTTATGTGACACCTTGGCAGGAGATCTTAATTGTGTGCATCAACAAGCCTAAGAGATCTCCCCCACACTTGTTCTTGTACCTGGTGTTATTATTCAAAGAAAAAAAATGGAAACAAAAGGGAGGCTCTGCTAGCCGGAGAGCTAGGGAGCCTTTATTGAAGTTCAAATGTTTTTTTATGGTTTTTCTTTTGAAGAGCGAGATGATTTATTTGATGAAAGGAAAACACCTCTAAACATGAAACTCTAGGAAAGGAAAAGTAATAATAAAAAAACAGAAAGCAGATAACTCATTACACGAAGGTGAAAAGAATATGAAGAGTTTATGCACATCACCTCGCGAAGGGGAAGGTGGAGCCTAGTCGATGCTTATGAACTCGAGCACATCAACATCCTCGAGCTTAGGCATTTCCGGTTCAAGGAAAACCTTAAGCCTTTGTCCATTTACCTTAAATATGTTCCCATCCTCATCTTGGAGTGTGATTGCTCCATGTGAGGCGGCATTGATGACGGCGTACGGTCCTTCCCATTTACTCCTAAGCTTACCATGACCAGAGAGTTTAACATGAGAGTTAAATAAGAGTACCTTGTCTCCTGGTGTGAACTCCTTGATTTTGATGCGCTTATCATGCCATCTCTTGGTTTTTTCCTTGTATATCTTTGAGCTGTGGTATGCTTTTTCTCTCCACTCATCTAGCTCGGCTAGCTGCATTTGTCTCTTTATTCCTGCTACTGGAAGATCCATTCTCCATGTTTTAATTGCCCAATGAGCCTTGAACTCCAACTCTACCGCGAGGTGACATGTTTTTCCATAAACAAGTTGGTACGGTGTCATCCCGATAGGGGTCTTGTAAGCTATCCTGTAGGCCCATAGTGCATCTGACAACTTATCTTTCCATACCTTCCCCATTTCATTGACAGTTTTCTACAGTATGTTCTTGATTTGTTTGTTCGAAGTTTCTGCTTGCCCACTTGTTTGGGGAGGATATGGTGTGGCTACCTCGTGATTCACACCGAGATCTGCTAAGTACTTTCGGAACCTTTGATCTATGAAATATGACCCTCCATCGCTTATCACAATTCTCGGAGTGCCAAACCGAGGGAAGATGATGTCTTGGAACATCCTTTTTGCATGCTTGGAATCTGCTGCTCGGCAAGGCATGGCTTCCACCCATTTGGAGACGTAATCCACCGCCACCAGTATGTACTCATAGTGTCCCGATCTGGGGAATGGTCCCATGAAATCAACCCCCCATACATCAAAGATTTCCACTTGGAGGTTGTTTTGGAGGGCATTGCGTCTCTTGCATTGATGTTTCCATGTTTCTGGCATCTAGGACACCTTCTGACAAAATCCCTTGCATCTTCATACATTGTCGGCCAGAAGAATCCACTTTGCCAAACCTTGGCATTGGTTCTGAATGTCCCATAGTGACCTCCGTATAGTGCTGCATGGCATCTTTCTAAGATTTTCATAGCTTCCCATGCCGGCACACAACATCGGAGTAATCCATCAGGGCAGACTCGGAATAGGTAGGGATCATCCCATAGATGAATCCTGTTGTCATATAATAGCTTTTTCCTATCTTCTCCCGGAGGAACATAGCCCGAAACTATGAAGTTTACGATATTGGCATACCATGGGTCTGATGTTGTCACCTTTAGAAGGGTGTCATCATGGAGATAATCATTGATGGGCAAGGGTGATTCCTCCTCTACTCTTAACCGAGACAGGTGGTCTGCCACTGAATTCTCTACTCCCTTTTTATCTCGAATTTCAATATCAAATTCTTGGAGCAAGAGGATCCAGCGGATGAGTCTTGGTTTCGCATCCTTCTTGGTCAAGAGGTATTTTAGAGCTGCATGGTCAGTGTAAACAATAACCTTCGCTCCTAATAGGTAGGATCAGAACTTATCAATGGCAAAGACGACCGCCAAAAGTTCCTTCTCGGTGGTGGCATAGTTGAGTTGAGGGCCGACTAAAGTTTTGCTAGCGTAGGAAATGGCATGGTGCTTCCTATCCTTAGTTTGGCCCAAAACTGCCCCTACCATATAGTCGCTCGCATCACACATGATTTCAAAGGGCAGATTCCAATCTGGGAGTTGTATGATGGGAGCCGAGATGAGTGCTTTCTTCAAGATGTGGAAAGCAGCATAGCACTCCTCGTCAAAACCGAATGGGGCATCCTTAGCTAAGAGATTGGTTAATGGCCGGGCTATGTGAGAGAAGTTTTTGATGAATCTTCGATAGAACCCGGCATGTCCAAGGAAACTACGGATGCCTTTAACATTCGTGGGAGGTGGAAGTTGCTCTATAACTTTAATCTTTGCCTTATCCACCTCAATCCCACGCTCGGATATAAGGTGTCCGAGAACAATTCCTTCTCGTACCATAAAGTGGCATTTTTCCCAATTCAGGACGAGATAATTCTCACCAAACCTTTGGAAGACCTTATCTAGATTCCTTAAGCAGTCCTTAAAGGTCTTTCCATAAACCGAGAAGTCATCCATGAACACCTCCATGATTTGTTCAATCATGTCGGAGAAAATGGACATCATACATCTTTGGAAAGATGCGGGATCATTGCACAACCCAAACAACATACGCCGGTAAGCGTAAGTGCCATAAGGGCATGTAAAGGTTGTTTTACTCTGGCCATCGGGATGGATAGGGATTTGGTGATAACCCGAATAACCATCAAGGAAACAAAAGAAGGAGTGCTTGGCTAACCGTTATAGCATTTCATCTATGAAAGGGAGTGGAAAGTGGTCCTTCTTGGTGGCTTTATTTAGCTTGCGATATTCTATGCACATTCGCCACCCGGCGACTGTTCGTTGCGGGATGAGTTCATTTCTCTCATTCCGCACAACTGTCATCCCTCCTTTCTTAGGAACAACTTGAACGGGACTAACCCACTCACTATTGGGTACCGGATAAATAATTTCGGCATGGAGAAGTTTGAGCACTTCTTTCTTGACTACTTCTCTCATGGCATTGTTCAACCGACGTTGGGGTTCTCTTGATGGTGTGGAGTCGAGATGGATGGGGATTCTATGTGTGCAAAGATTTGGACTGATCCCCTTGAGGTCCTGAAGAGAATACCCTAGGACGGCTCGATGTTTCTCCAGAATAGTGAGCAACTGTCGGGTTTCTACTTTGGAGAGCTTATCTCTAATGATTACTGGAGTCTCTCGGTTTCCATGAAGAAAGGCATATTTCAGCCCGGGAGGAAGAGGTTTCAACTCAATAGGGGATGGCTTTGGTTTTTCAGATCGATCAAGCTGAATAGGTGGTTGTGGATCTTCTTCCTCAATGAAATCAACTGCCAATTCCTCAAGATTTGGCTGGGCTAAACTTTCAAGAGTAGCGGACATAACTTGCTCCATGGGGTCGGCTTCTGGTTCGGGTTCTACACGGGTGTTGATAGCTCGTGAGAGTTGTATGGGCACGTACTCCTTACCAACCTTTAGCTCCAGCTCTTGGTCCCTTGGTACTTTTTCCAAGATTTTCATGATAGGCCTCCCGACGAATGATATTATGTGAAAGGTTCTCGGCGAGGTCAAAAACGTGAAAATCTAGGTATAGGGTAGGATTGGCTATACGGACGGGAGCGGCTCTTAGAATCCCACGACAGTCTAAAGATTGTGTAGGGGTGACATGAAGTCGTTTCTGAGATGAAGGTAAGGGCTCCTCGGATAGCTGAGTTTGTACTAGGGAAGATGATATGATATTGATCCCCAGACCAGGATCGTATCCAAAACTACCATCCATGCCTATCACCATACAATTTATTGTTCTAAGTCTAGTAGGCAAACAGATGACTTCGGCAGATGATTCTGCCTCTTCAAGCCATTCTCGGCTCATGATGGCAGATAGATATCCTATGTATTGTTCTTGCCATTGGGATTCCTCGAGATCTGGTGGGTGGTCCCTTTGATCTTTGGGAGGCAAATGTCTTCCCACATGGGGTTGATTTGCGGCATTCCCAAAGTCATGGAAAAGCTCGTCATAGAAATTGAAAGGGAACTCACACGGGGAATCGCACGAGTCCGAGAAAGGTTTAGGGATTGGCTCAGAGATTGTGTCAGAGATATGTGCTGTGGTGAAGGTAGGGGTGTGCGAAGGTGTCGCATCTTTTGGCTCAGGGATCTCTATGGAGGGTTCTTCCGATTGCATTTCCGGTGGTTCTTCGGGAAATTCATCATAAATTCCGGTGTAAGGGGTCTTTGCTAGAATTTTTTCTAAGATCACCCTTCCCTCATTCAAGGTCAAATCTACAAAAGAACCTCCTGATGAAGAGTCTAGGAACTTAGCAGATTCAGCATTGAGGCCCAATCTGAACTGCTGGAGACATGTGGGTTCTGGAATCCCTAAATCGGGTCCAGAAGCTAAGATATTGGTAAATCGGGCCCAGGTAGTTCCTAAAGACTCACCCTCCTTTTGTTTAAAAAGGATGATTTCGCACCGAAGATCACTAATCCGTGCTAGCGAAAAGAAGGTGCGACAAAATTTTTCCCTCAAAACTTCCCATTTGCCTTCTACACTTCGCATGTTGAGGTTGTACCATTGCTTCGCTCTTCCCGTTAATGAAAATGGGAAGAGTATCCACTTCAATGTTTCTTGTGCCATACCCTCTATTGTGATGCATGAGCAAAGTTGCTCGAATTCTCTCAAATGAGTGTATGGGTTCTCCTCTTCGGTCCCAGCAAAGGATTGCTCTTTAGCCATGGCTATGAAACCAGGAAGTAGCTCATAGCCACTAGTATGGATAGGGTGTGATGAAGATGGGGGCTCCAAATTCTTGCCCTTTGGAGCCGAAAATTGTGCAATGGTAGGAGAGGAATTCATTGTGGTAGGTGGATGATACGTAGACGAACTAGGTTCGGAACTAGAATAGCTACCGTTCCCCGGCAACGGTGCCAGAAAGCTTGTTGACACTCTCTAGCGTCGCACTAGGTTTATATCCCCGGCAATGACGCCAGAAAGCTTGTTGCTATACTATACGATCACAGATAAATCCGCAAGTGCACGGGTACCGATGTAGCTTTCACCCGGGAGTATTCCAAGGTATCGATTTCCACGGGGAATGAGAAGTACTCTAGTCCTAAGCAGATTCGTCTGGGGGAAGTGCGGATAAAAGAATGACGACGAAGAGAAGAGAGATGAACGATAGGAGAGTAGAGAGGGTACTTGATATGGGAACTTCAGCTCTCTCAACTAATCAAGTGATTAGGATATTACTTGCACTTGTCTTGATCAGGGGATGCGCACTCCGGCTACGGAAAGGGATGAGAAGGGAGCCGTTACGTACACCACTCTTACGATGCCTACAGGACTAGCCACTCTCACGTGGTGGAATACAGAGACCGGACGGGGCTGTCACTACCCGCCGGCTACCACAAGTAGTCCGTGGGGCTAGGTGTATTTCAAGGTCACCTCAAGTCTAGGCACCGCGCCTACACTATCGATCACTACTTCACTCAGCGCTCAAGCAAAGAAATCACTCAGAGCAAGATAAACTTACTATGATATGAACGAGAAACGATAAGACAAAGACAAGTAATAATTAATGCTTAATTAAATAGAGGGGTCCAGAGTTACCGAACAAGACCCGGATGTAGCTACTAGAAGAGGAACTGCATCCGCCAAGGCGCGAGCTAGAGGAGGGGCCGACACTCCGGCTCCTCCCGGAAACTCTCCCTATTTTCTAACTATAATAATGGCAGCACTTCGCTTCTTCAAAGCTCTTCTCTTGTGTGTTTTGAAGTGAGGAGAGGGGTCTCTATTTATAGGGGAAGGAGACTTGGGAGAGTGGAAGACCTCCTCTTCCTTCTAGGGGAAGATTCCTCCTTCCCTCATTCCCTGGACGACACCTGTACGACGAACCAACGTTTCCCGTAGCAGAATTCGTGCGCACGGCAGGTTGAGGCGGTGCTGGCCCCGTGACCAACCACAGGGCGCCACGTCGCCCCTTGGCCCGCTGTCTCCTGCGCAGCTTCGCGTCGAGGGCCAGGCGGTGACCAACCGTCGCGTGCCAGCAGGCCGGCCCGGTCCACCGCAGCGCGCGCCCTGCACCAGTGGGACGCACGCGCCCATGCCTGGTCATGGTGCTGGCCCTGCCCCCCGGGCCCGTGTGGGCCCCACCTTGTCCCCTGCATGGGATACGCACCTGCTGGTGCATGCAGCACGCCAGGCAGGTCCACCGGCCCGCGCGTGTGCGTGCCAGGCGTTGACCCTGGCCGGTCGTGCTGTAGCAACGGTGTGACATGCGGGGTGACAGTGGGTTGTGGGTCCCGCGGCCCCACATGACGTCAGCATCACTCATATGTTGTGAATTCAGTATCTTCTTCATCCGGTCTCCAACCTAGGTAAATACTATATCGGTTTCGATCGTCTCGACAAGCCCGTTGCAATGGTGCAGTCTATCTTTGCATTTGAGACTGTTTGTGATCATGATATATTTTATACCATAATTGCTCATATTTACCTGCAACCAAATATACAACAAAACTCGTGGAATTCGTTAGATTAGAGCCCTATAACTATGTTGCATACTTTTATGGAGTGACTTTTATGTGAAGTTGAGGGTCAAAAATAGGGACTTAATGACCGTCAACACCTTTCGCACCCGCTCTTCACCTGCACCAACATAAATCAAGTCGCAACTTGCACCTGCAATACTTGTCCAAGAGTCAGTCCACACCACGTTGTCAATCACTCATCACACTAAGGAGTGTTTGTTTCAGTTGGTTGAGTGGTTTGCTCCTAGGGTCAGTAGCACTTGAGTGCCTACGTGACTTTGGCAAACTTGGGTAGTTTGAGTCGGAGAAGTGTTGGATCGGCCGAGTTCATCTTGTTGAAGACATCTCCCTTGAGAAAACTTTTTATCAGCTCCCATTCACTACCCCCTCTCTGGTCGCCAGTTTGGTTTTCAATTCTATAAGCAGGTTCGAAACTGGTCCGAAGTGGTGGTCCGAAGTGAACCTCCTGGATCCTTATTTCGAAATAGTGATTCTTGGTTTCCAAGCTAGTCCGATCGATCATCCAAACGGAATCCTCATGAATCCTTAGTTCAAACTAGTGATCCTTGGTCCGACTGCTTCGTGTTGTTCACTTCATCTCCATATTTAGTTGTACCATCATCTTCGTGTATATACCTAAGGACAATGAAAGTAGAACATTTAGGTAGTATAACATTTTCATATATTTTGAAGTTAATTTCAGCAGGGAAAGCATGCACCTCATGTTGGAGTTTCTTAGCATGACTTCGCGTAATCGGTCCTTGTTTTATATTTCTTGGCGTATTGTGTTCATTCACTTTTGTAACAGTATGATCAGTGGGGATGTCTGCATCATCCTCCCTCTCTTGAAAAATGAGTCGTCCACGACTCTGATTATTGTGGGTTTGGTCATGTTGATGATCATTGTCGTAGTCGAATATAGCAATGTGCTTGACTCTGTATTTGTTGAAGTCTTTGACCGGGCTGCATCATCCTCCCTCCCTTGAAGAAAAGTTGTCCTCAGCTTTTGTTGACCTGAAACCACTCTATAAAAAGTAGAGGGTGGATATATATATATATCATTTTTCATAATCAATCAAGTTAGATCCCTCATCACTTCCTTTCTCATCCATATTCATAGGTGTACAATGATAACATGACATATATGGGTTATGCACTTTATTAGGTCGAGCTTGAAACATCAAATTTCTAAACTCACATTGAAAATGTTTCCTTGAAATCAAATGTAAAAAATAATGAGCTCACATGCTGCTCCAAATTGATGAGCAAATCACATTGAGTCCAACTGGAAACACAAGTTAAAAAATAATAAGCTCAAATGAGTATGCTTGACTAGGAGAAAACACGTACTACTGAATTACAATGGAGGCTATCTAAAAGGAAGAAAAAATTTGATTTAATCCTTGAACACAAGCATCCAAATCGACTTACAACATGCACACATATTCCAATCAACGAGTCAAAGTTCCTATGAACCAACAAACTTTAGCAGGGGAATTGTAAAGCTATTGCAACAACGATCCGCACCAAATTTTGCTGCGCATCAAGTCTATCAATCGCTAAACAAACCATAGATGATGGGACTTGTAGAGCTTAACCTATGTGAGATCAAGCTGCAACTACAGCCATTAAAATTTCCTATACAGCAAAGCATCAAGGAGCTGATCAAAGGGTGTTCATTCATATATATAGTAGGCCATCAGATTCAGGTTGCAGAAAAGATTCATGCCTCAGTTAAATTGGTACTTCTAATACACATATCATTTAAAGTTGCAATGAAGAAGAAGACACCATAGTTTGCTGCGAGAGATGCAAATCATATTACCACCACCCTAAGAAGTTCGTGTCATCTATCCTTGTACCCCACCAATAATCAATAAAACTAGGCTCAAGAACAGAATAGACAGATGGATCGAAACGAGTAACCGCCAGATCTATCTTGGTGCAGTGGTGCACAACGAAAATAAAGGAATCAGAAGAGATGGGGAGCAGGGATGGATCGAACCTAGGTCTCCGCCGCAGCGCACAGAGGAGCAGCCGGAGTGTCGCATGGCGAGGTCGGCGAAGTTGGCCTAGCCTGCGAGGATCTGGTTGCGGAAGTCAAGGACGTGCGCGGCGGCGTCGGCGTGGTGGTGGCGGAGATGACGGGGCCGGGCATCCATGCCGCGGGGCCCCAGGGCCAGGCGTCGACATGAGATCCCATGGCGGGAGAGGGAGCATAGGTAGTGGCTCATGGGCAGTGCGGTAGAGGAGGAGGGCATCGTCCACGCCATGGTCTACCTTGCCTCCTTGGAGCCGGTCATCCATGCCTTGGCCTACCTCGCCTCCTTGAAGCCACCGAATGTGCTGAGGACCTCTGCCCCATCGACGCCCGGATCTGAGCGCCGCCAACCATCTACACCGCGAGGGCCCAGGGAAGCATTAGGAAGTGCAGCGTGAGCGGTGGGGTCGACAGGAAAAGGCTAAAGGGAGGGGCGACAAGCGCAGGGGGAGGTGGAGGCGGACAAGGAGATGAAGGGCGACGGAG
Source organism: Cenchrus fungigraminus (assembly GCA_036936925.1). Classification (NCBI taxonomy): domain Eukaryota; kingdom Viridiplantae; phylum Streptophyta; class Magnoliopsida; order Poales; family Poaceae; genus Cenchrus; species Cenchrus fungigraminus. The sequence goes on along the minus strand of CM072772.1, from coordinate 72,881,004 downwards.
GTGTGCTAGGGTTTTGTGTACGCCCTTTTATACCAAGACGGTGCAATCTGAGCCGTTGGATCGACAATGAACGGTCAATAATAGTTGGGCCACGTGGGCCGAAACAGGCCTAGTTCAATTTCTATTCTATTTAATGTTTTTCTTTTTCTTTTTCATCGTATTGCATCATTATAAAGTAACACATGAAAATAATTGGCATATATATACTATTTTATTTTTTAATTAAAAGCAGTATATATCAGTTGTATTGTACAAGTTTTACAAATTTTGGAACTAATTTATTATTTTCTATACATTAAATGAATTTCTACATTATTATCAAGGTTAATTCCAAATTGAACTACAAGTGCATTTAATAAAATACAAAAAAGTGCACAAAAATTATTTTTATTCTCATATAGTCTATTATAGTCCATTCCTAAGAGATTAACAAAAAGTTCAATTGACTTATAGGGAAAACTAAAACTTCTACTAGTCACCTTGTTAGAAAATAATAATAATAATATCTAAAGAATTCTCTAAAAATTATGTAAATTGACATAGATTCATTTTATAGATCCTTGGCTGCCACGTCACCTAGGGGGCGCGTCCCGCGCCACCATGGCAATCTGTGTCACCAGCTGCGTGCCAATCGGGCGCTGCCACGTGGCCCAGGTGTGGTCTACGCGCGCCCGTGGGCGTTTCGCGGCAGATGCAGCGCACGAATGGAAGCCCACCATATGGCATCCACGCGCACGTCGACCTGACCGTCGTGGGTCCTGTGGTGACGTCATCCCTCCTTTATTTCTTTGTTTATTTCATATCTCCTTCATACGAACTTCGATGTAGGCAAATGATATGTCCATTTCAATCATTTCGACGAGCCCGTCACAATGGTTTCACAGGAGTTTCAAGAATTTTCGAGTAGATTTGCTATTTCCTATTGTTAAATGAATTTCGGCATGTTTACTGAATGTAATTCCAAATTGACCTATATGTGCCTCTATTATGATTCAAAAAAAATCAGAAAACTATATTTAGGCGTCTATGGTCCATTCTAGCCCACATCTAGGATATTGATGAAAAATTCAATTGAATAATAGGTAAAACTTGAACTTCTACTACTCACCTTGTTATAAAATAATGATAATAATACCTAAAACTTCACCAAAAATTATGTAAATTGGCATAGAATCATTTTATGGATGTACAAGCTTGAATAAATAGTTTCTTAAGATTTTGTGAAAATTGGAGTATACATTGTTCATAAACTAGATAGTTCATCACATTATTTCATAAAACTCAACTTAAACTTCAAAGTTCGTACACACTCAAGTCCTTTCTTACAACATGGACCCGTCAAATTTGGATGCAAACTTACCCTTAATCTCCTATTAGTATTTGGAGATTTAGATTTCCAATTGTCAAGCGAAAAAGTCGTTTTTCTATTTTTTTAAAAATGTAATTAAGACACACTTGGGAAGTAACATGCAGAATTATTACCTTATATACCCCCAACACATTTTCACATGTAAAAGACAACATGTATGTTTCCTTCTAGGAGTTTCAACTTTTTCCGAATGAATTCGCTATTTTCTATCATTTAATTGAATTTTTGCGTGCTTACCAAAAGTAATTCCAAGTTGACCTATGTGTACCTCCAATAAGACTGGAAAAATTTCACAAAAATCATATTTAGGCTTCTTTGTTCCAGTTTAGGCCATGATTTGGATATTGATGAGAAATTCAATTTGAGATAAAAGGGACATTCAAACTTTTATCTCAAAAGTACAACATAATAACTAGAATAATATTTGAATTTGGTCAAAAACATTCCACAAATTGGCATAACAACATGTGTTTGGTCCACAATCTTGCCATAAAAAATTTAAGTGGTTTCAAGAAAGTGACGACATACACTGCTCACAAATGGATACATCTCTGACATAAGTTCTAATAACTCAACACAAACTTTGAGATTTGAGTGGTGATTTACATTTTCAAAGTAGTATGCATGTCAAAATTAGCTATAACCTTATGTTTATCATAATATTAGAAAATATGAAGTTATGTCACCATTTCTTACGCAAAAACATCTTTTATTTATTCTCTTTTGGTGGAACAAAAGAAGCTATATAAAAAAGTTAAATGAAACTGCAATTAATATGCAAATGAACGACATTACATGAAAGATCATGATTATACAAAAAATCTGAAAAAAGAATCAATGAATTTGAAGTTACTATTACCGAGAAACACCAGCTTCAAATTTTAATTGTAGATTAAAAAGAAAAACGATGGGGAAAATGAGCTGAGCGTGCACCACGTGGCCCTGGCGAAGCAACTTGACTATACTAGTGCTGCCACATGGTCCCGATACTCCATTGCACAGTATATGAAGTAAACTATCGTCAAACTAGTACAACTGACGTGCGAGGGTGCGGGTTCGAGACCCGTCTCCTTCGTTTTTTTGCCCCCCTCGCTACGGACTAAATCTCAGCTACTAGTGGGCGTGGATGCAGGTCGTCGTGACCAGGTGACTGCGCACACCGCGTCATGTTGGGCCGCGTTGGCCGTGGTGGGCCGCGTCGGCCTGGTGGCCCACGTCAGCCTGATGGGCGTTTGTTGGGCTGCGTGTGCAATCTTGTCATCGGTCACGCGCCCTCCTTGCCCCTCACCACCAACATGACCACCCTCGCAGTCACAGCTTGTGCCCACCTCCTCACCAATTCCCACCTCACACACGCCAGATTCCTTCCTCTCCTGCACCCTCACACGTAGGATTCAAACCTAATTAGTAGTTGAGGTTTAACATGAGAAAAATCACAATCTAACCTAAGGTCTCGCTAGTCGCTTGGTGGTGTCCTCCAGCGACTAAAGAGTCCCGTAGTTGACCGCTGCATGCAACATACCTGAATACAACCAAGCAGCCAGAATAATTTTAATTACATTATGTGTGCAGCATGCGATTTGGATCGAACTCATGACGCCGTGAATTGTTGTACTAGCACCAGCGTGGCGTGATCACGATGCTAGACCTCGTCGTAGTAGAGGGCCTCGCCACCATCTAGGGCTTCATTTCCGACGGCCGGCACCAGCGTGGTTTGATTCGTTAAGATGGAAGACCTGAAATCAAAGTGCACGTGACGTGGTTAAGCATGTGATTTAAAAAATAAAAATATAATATATAAAAATGGAAAGTGGATGCACACATAAATCAAAATGGAAAGTGCATGCATGCATAGTCAAGAAATAACAACAATTCGTAATCAAATGCATGCACACACATATAGTATAGAAAGAAGCAATTTGTGATCAATTGCATGCACATATAGTGCATGCGTGAATTTATAGAATTTTATGTTGGAAGGTGAGAGTAATTAGGAAAGATTGATTGATGGAAGGAAATAAGTTTAAAAAGGCTGGTAAGCATTGTCATGATTTGGCATCATGTTTGTCCAATTTCCATTCATAGTGAGTTTTCCTTTTATTTTCAAATCGAATCAAATCCTTGCATTATCACGTATGTCCAGTTTCCATTCTTAGAGAGTTCTTTTATTTTCAAATCAAATCCTTACATTGGCAATGGTCATTAGTGCGTGAGCTCCTAGTGAGAAAATGATGGGAGAAATTCTCGCTAGTCACTTACTTATTCTACTTGGCCTATGTAGGACATGCCTATCTACCCTAGCTGAAATAAAAATTCCCATAACAAAAATGAACAACCATTTGGTTCCTAAAAATTGCACCTATCCTGACGATTAAGACAATCAGCAAGCAAATTAAAGGGGTAAACTGTAAATTTAGGTGCTTTGATTTGGATAATATGAAGGTCTGGAACTCATTTTAAATAATTAAAAGTTCTCATTTTGAAAGAATAATCGGAGAACTGGAACCATAAAAATAAACATAGACTAATCACTGGAAAGAGAACTATAAATGGATGACCGGATGGGATTACCTACCTCCAGATGGAGTAGGAGAGGGCTGCTGGAGCACTTCTGAGACGAAGCTGAAGACGACCAGTAATCCACATCCACCTTGGCAACAACTAATAGGAAGACATTGTTGACATTTCTTAACATCATCACTAGGTTTGTATCCCCAGTAACGGCGCCAGAAATGTTTGTCTGCATTCCTTAACATCTTTGCTGAGTTCGTGAGTTCCTAGCTGAGGACCGGAGCGTCCGAGGACCGGTGGATGGTCGCTCCCTGGTGTGATGAGTGATTGACAACGTGGTGTGGACTGACTCTTGGCCGAGTATTGCAAGTGCAGGTTGCGGCTTGACTCATGTTGGTAAAAGTGAAGAGCGGGCGCGAAAGGTCTTAGCCTTGCGGGGCCTCCGAGGAGTGGAGAGACAAGTAGGCTCAGCTCGATGGACCCGGTGGCCAAACGGGGTCAAGTGCGGGCCACATGGTGGCAAGAAAAGCAAGACGAAGTCGTCAACCGGAGCCAGTGCAGGGTAGCGGCTCACGACCGGAGTCTGCACGCGGGGTTTGCGGCGGTCCACCACAAAACCGCTGGGTTACTTGGTTGGGCATGCCGAGAAGCTTCGATGCCAGAGGACACGCGGCGGGATCGTAGGGCTTGCATCGGGATGACGCGGACTGCAGCAAAGGCGTGGCCGTCTGATGAAGAGGAGTGCTACTTGACCATATTGCCCCTGAGGGGATTGTATCTTAGTTTAAGTGCTAGGGGTAGCTTGGTCATTTGCCCAACCCAGAGGGACTCATATATATAGCTCTAGGGTTTCTGGGCAAACCATCCTTCCGGACTGCTTTTCATTTCCCTACTCCATAGGTTTAGATTTTCTTCACCGTTTTGTAGAGAATCTGATCTCCAAGTTTATGGAAGCTTCATGGTTGCGTCGATTTCCTTCTTGTGGCTCGAGTGATTTTCGTGTCCTTTTCGGGCTATTTTCGTTGGATTTTCATGCGCAGCTTGTTCCTCCGATTCTGAGGTGTTTGGGTTCAGATTTTCTTGTGGGGATCATGGATAGATTCCTTGTGCATCTTTGTGCTTGATCTTGACCCCTCAAACTCCGGATTCGGCCATGGATTTGAGGATTTCGGTTGGAACCCTAGCTTTTTGTGTGAGCTCGGTAGAATCTCGATTCCTCTCGATTCAGTGGGTTTGAGGCTCCAAATTCGTAGGCATAGCTTCTACTAGAGACGCTTCATCTTCTACTATGATTTGGTAGCAATCCCTTGGTTGATTCGGGAGATCGGGCAAAGGGAAGGAGGTGTTGACCTTTGGAGGGTCGGGCTCAGGCTGCTGCTCCCGTGCCTGGCGGACAGTCCGCCAGGGGCACGAGGACAGTCCACGAGGAGCCGGCAGATCTGGTGTTTGTTGTGTTCTTCGCGTGTTCTTGCGAGCTCATGTTTCGATCCATTTGGTCCAGTGCTTTTGGTTGCTTGAGGTTTGGCGGACGGTCCGCGAGGAGAGTGTGGACGGTCTCTTCGCCGCGGACGGTCCGCGGGTAGGGCACGGACAGTCCATTTTTCTAGGTGCAGTACTAGAGGTTCGAGGGCTATTTTCAGACGGTCCGCCGCAGACCCGCGGATGGTCCGCCTAGGCCTTGCGGACGGTTCGCCCGGTCCATGCGAACAGTCCGCCCTGAGCCTCGCAGTTTGGCTAAGTTCTTTGCTTCTCGAGTTGCGCTTTCGCTTGGGGTTTGTTTGAGACTTGTTCCTAAGGTTGGTAGGTCCATTGCGACTATGCGACCTTGGCAAGCACGTGTGGGAATCCTTGGTTGTGGATTTGGGGCATAGGCCGAGTTCATCCTTCGCGAAAATTTTTTATCGGCTCCCATTCACTCCCCCCCTCTCTAGTCGCCTAATCGGTCCTTCAATTGGTATCAGAGCCGGTTACGGATCTTTGACATTCTAACCAGTCTAAGATCCAAAGATGGCGTACCAGGAACGGGGTTCGGGTCCTCCACACTTTGATGGTAAGAACTACCAGATGTGGCAGAGGCGGATGGCTGCTTTCCTCTGCGGCAAGGGTCAGATTCTTTGAGATGTTACGGTGAACACAGCTTATGTTCATCCGATTAACTTTCTAGCTCCAGGATCGAGGGATACGCACGACGCCAACAACAATGCGGTGGACTACTTGTTTCGTGCTCTGTGTCAATCCGAATTCGATCGGGTTCAGACAAAGGACTTGGCTTGTAGGATTTGGGAGCAATTGAAGAATGCTCACGCTGGCAACGCTCAGGTTCAGGCTCGGCTGTTCGCGACCTACCGGAGAGAGTACGAGAACTTCACTCACCTCCCCGGTAAGTCTATTGATGCCATGTTCCAGCGGTTCACTGTGAGTGAACAACATGATGGCTAATGTGGTCGTGCTCCCGTACGATGATCATGACAGGGCTGTGAAGCTTTTGCACGGCATGGATTGTACCGTGTGGAGTGAGAAGGTCGAGGCCATTCTCGAGTCAGTGAAGTATGAGACCCTCACGGTGAACGAGCTGTTCTCCAAGCTCAAGTCGTCCGAGGTGGACTGTGGGGTGCGAGCAAGGATCGAGAACCCAACTGACCCTCATAGTCTGGCTCTCGTTTCTGGACCAAGGACTAACGCTAACATGTCTTCGAGACAGTTTTCGTTGTCTTGTCTTGTGTCCATGCTAGATGAGGAGTTCGATGTGCTGGGCGAGGAGGATCTCGCATTGTTGAGTAGGCGGTTCGAGCGCATGTACACGAACCGGAAGAACTCTCGGAGGAGCTCGGGCATGTGCTACCGGTGCGGGAAGCATGGGCACATTATCGCTGAGTGCCCAGAAGCCATGGAGGTCAAGCCCGAGCATAAGCACCGTCCGAGGACCGACCACAAGCACCGCTCGATGGACGACCACAAGGGCAAGAACAAGTCCGAGCGGAGGCCGAGAAGGAGTGGTTATCACAAGAAGAAGGAGCGAGCGATGGTTGCCGGAGCGAGCGACATCGACTCGAGCTCCTGCTACTCTTCATCGAGCTCAAGTGATGAAGAAGAACGGCACAGGGGCAAGTGGTCGAGCAAGAACATCAACGGCCTGTGCTTCGCCGCCCAAGGCTTTTGCGGCATGGCACATAGCTCCGCAAGCAAGAAGAGCAACAAGGATGACTCGGACTCCGACTCTGAGGATGAGGTGAACAATGATCCATCCTTCTTGGTAGTAGAGAATGCTAGGTTGAATGAATTACTTGACAACCATGATGATGTGCTTAGAAAGACCAACAAGGAGAAGAGGGAGTATAGGTCTTTGCTTGGAGAGGCTAAGGAGAAGGTGGTTGAGCTAGAGTCTTTGCTTGTTGATGCTAGGGCTCAAATAGATTCTCTTAAGTCTGCTCCTATTGTGACCGATGAACCTGAATGCACTGATTGTTCTACTTTCCTTGGTGATTTGACTGTGCTTAAGGAAAAGTATGCCTCCAAAGTTGAGGAACTAGATGTGCTTAGTGTTGAGCTAGATGAGATGAAATCTAGGCCCTCCTTGCTTGGTGCTTGCACTTCTTGTCCTGTTTTGCATGAGAAACTAGATGTGTCGGTTGCTTATGCTAGATCTCTAGAAGCTGCTTTGAAAGCTCCTATTCCTACATCATGCTCTACTTGTGAAGTGAATGCTGTGAAGAATTTGGAGCTTGCATACTATGTTTATCGTTTGCAGGATGAGAATGATGAGTTGAGGAAGATGATGGGTTGGTTGTCTAGTCATGAGCCTCAGCTCAGGATGATGATTTAGGCATACAAGCACTATGATGGGCAAGCGCTTGGGTCGGATAAGGCTAGTGAGGGAAGTGGTGAGATTGAGGGGAAGATCGGAGATATCCCAGAACCACCAAAAACCTACCACAAAAACGCCTATACTCCTAAGCCAAACCCACTTAGGAACCGACTAGACACAACCCCAGCTCTTCCCATGTTTTCTCCACACACAGACAACTTCCAGAAACCCATCAAGTTCAAGAGTGACTTGGGGAATGAGTTCTTTGGGAAGAAGGGAGAGAAACCGAGTGAGGAGAAGCCAGAGCCCAAAGAGAGCACAAAACCAAAGCCAAATCCAAAACCCTTCCATTGTGAGCATTGTGGGAGGGATGGGCACCTAGCTGAGTTTTGCTTCAGGAGTAAGCGTGAGGAGAGGTTTGCTAGGGAGATGGCAAACAATGACAGGTACCGCCCTTCTCGTGGTGTGCCTGAGCCTAGGATGGTGCTAAGGGGCGAGGGTGTGGTGCGTACCATTTACCCTAGGGAGAGGCATGAGTTTGTGCCTCGAGGTGAGCCACCACAGAGAGATGGTGGTAGGCATGTTGGGTTTGGGCGTGGTGAGTTTGCTAGACGTTCCTTCGCTCGTGGGCAATAGGAGTATGGGGGGAACGATCGCAGTTTTAGGTCCTAGAGGAACTAAGGGCCACGGTCTCCACCACGTGGTATGCGTAGTCCTCCAAGGGGACGTGTGGGTGTTCCACCTAGGAGAGATAGGATGGATTTTTCTAACCCCACTTTTGAGCAAATGGCACGGCACTGGTTTGATTCATTTTGTACTAACCCCAGTGCTGAGTCGTTTGCTCACTCTCGCTCTCATTTTTGATTTTCAGGTGGGAGTCTTGGAGGGCTTTTGGTTGATCGACTCCGGTTGCTCTCGACACATGACCGGAGATCGAAGGTGGTTCTCCAGCCTCACCCTGGTGATGACCAAAGAGTACATCACTTTTGGGGACAATGGGAAAGATAGAGTGCTTTCAGTGGGCACGGTGAAGGTGAGTGAGTCTGTGACTCTTAGGCGTGTTGCTCTTGTCAAGTCTTTGGGGTTCAACCTTCTTTCGGTGTCCCAACTTCTTAATGAGGGTTTTGAGGTCCGTTTCAAAATGGGCGCATCTCGTGTTTTGGATTCTCGAGGTGATCTTGTGTGCACGATCATCCCCGAGGGTCAGATTTTCAGAGCCGATTTTTCTTAGTGTGTCGGCTCTTCTCGTTGTTTGGTTGCTGGTGTTTCGGCGGAGCTTTGGAAATGGCATAGGAGACTAGGTCACTTGAGTTTTGACTTGTTGTCACGCTTGAGTGGGCTAGGTTTGGTCCGAGCATTGCCTAAGTTGAAATACCAAAAGGACGTGGTATGTGCTCCGTGTAGGCATGGTAAGATGGTCGCCGCCTCTCACCCGCCTCTGACCTCCGTTATGACAAAGAGGCCATGCGAGCTGTTCCATATGGACTTGGTTGGTCCAGCTCGTGTGTGCTCGGCGGGTGGGAAATGGTATGTCCTGGTGATTGTGGACGACTATTCTCGCTATGCTTGGGTCTTCTTTTTGGCTGACAAGGGGGAGACGTTTGGTTTTGTGCGGGATCTAATCTTAAGGTTGAAGAATGAGAGGAATGGAGATGCTATTCGAGCTATTCGTAGCGACAATGGCACCGAATTTAAAAACTCTCGTTTCGAAACCTTTTGTCGTGATTTGGGTCTCGAACATCAATTCTCTTCTCCCTATGTGGCTTGTCAGAATGGTGTGGTTGAGGGGAAAAATCGTTCCCTTTGTGAGATGGCTTGGACGCTGCTCGACGAGCATAGGACTCCGAGGAGATATTGGGCTGAGGCGGTGAATACCGCGTGCCATGTTGGGAACCGAATTTTTCTTCGGGCCTTCTTGGACAAGATGTCCTATGAGCTCATGCACGGGCGAGCACCTAGAGTGAGCCATTTCAGGGCTTTTGGTTGTCGGTGCTTTATTCTCAAGAAGGGTAGGGTTGATAAGTTTGAGTCGAGGTCTTCTGATGGGATCTTTTTGGGTTATGCGAGTCATTCTCGAGCATTCCGTGTGCTCAACCTTGATACTAACCTAGTCATGGAAACTTGCGAGGTTACCTTCGACGAGACCCAGCCATGCAGTTCGTCTGTCTTTGAGTCTGCAGGTGATGACGAGATTGGCAAGAAGATCTTTGAGGACGAGGAGGATGATGCTGGAGAGGATGATGGTGATGATGGTGAAGCTCTAGCCGAGCATGTACCCTCTACTTCCACTATGACGACTACGGTGCAGGATGGCCCATCCCCTACACTGACTACGATCCAGCAAGATCAAGTGGAACCAGCTGCTGAGGGGGAGGTTGTCTCCAGGCGAGAGGCACCGAAGCGCGTTCAAGTTGATCATCCTCCCTCAAGAATAATCGGCGACATCAATGAACGTACGACACGGTCAAGGTCCAGGAATGTTTCTCACTTTGCTCCTTCGGCTTTTGTCGCTACCTTTGAGCCGAAATACATTGGACACGTCCTCTTTGATCCTAATTGGGTGAATGCAATGCATGAGGAGTTAGAGAACTTTGAGAGAAACCAAGTTTGGGAGTTGGTAGAGCCACCACCACATTGCAAACCTATCGGGACAAAATGGGTGTGGAAGAACAAAGAGGGTGAGAATGATGAGGTGGTGAGAAACAAATCGAGGTTGGTTGCTCAGGGCTATAGTCAGAAGGAGGGGATAGACTATGAGGAGACATTTGCTCCTGTAGCCCGTTTGGAGGCGATTAGGATCCTTCTAACCTTTTCTATGGCTAAAGGGTTCAAATTGTACCAAATGGATGTGAAGAGTGACTTTCTGAATGGGTTTTTAGAAGAAGAGGTTTATGTGAAGCTACCACCGGGCTTTGAGAGTGCTGAGTTTCCTCACTGGGTGTATAGGCTGAGGAAGGCGTTGTATGGGCGGAAACAAGCTCCCCGTGCTTGGTATGGCCGTTTGAGGGGGTTCTTGTTCAACAAGGGGTTTGAGATGGGCAAAGTAGATAAAACTCTTTTTCTCCTCAGGCAGGGCGATGATATCCTAATTGTTCAGGTGTACGTCTATGATATTGTCTTTGGCGGCTCATCTCACTCTTTGGTTGCGAGGTTTGCAGAGGACATGAGCAAAGAATTCAAGATGTCTATGATGAGAGAATTGCAGTTCTTTCTCGGGCTTCAGATGAAGCAAGCGAAAGAGGGAACCTTTGTACATCAAGCCAAGTACACGAAGGACATCCTCAATAAATTCAAGATGGACGTCTCGAAGCCCCTGTCGACACCGATGAGTACGACTACAGCACTGGATGCAGACGAGGACGGAGAGCTCGTGGACCAGAAGGAGTACCGGAGCATGATAGGCTCCCTCTTATACTTGACGGCGACGAGGTCGGACATTCAGTTTTCTGTGTGTCTGTGCGCTCGTTTTCAGGCGTCGCCGAGGACTTCACATCGGCAGGCCGTCAAGCGGATCTTCAGGTATCTTAGTTTAAGTGCTAGGGGTAGCTTGGTCATTTGCCCAACCCAGAGGGACTCATATATATAGCTCTAGGGTTTCTGGGCAAACCATCCTTCTGGACTGCTTTTCATTTCCCTGCTCCATAGGTTTAGATTTTCTTCACCGTTTTGTAGAGAATCTAATCTCCGAGTGTATGGAAGCTTTCATGGTTGCATCGATTTCCTTCTTGTGGCTCGAGTGATTTTCGTGTCCTTTTCGGGCTATTTTCATTGGATTTTCGTGCATGGCTTGTTCCTCCGATTCTGAGGTGTTTGGGTTCTGATTTTCTTGTGGGGATCATGGATAGATGCCTTGTGCATCTTTGTGCTTGATCTTGACCCCTCAAACTCCAGATTCGGCCTTGGATTTGAGGATTTCGGTTGGAACCCTGGCTTTTTGTGTGAGCTCGGTAGAATCTTGATTCCTCTCGATTCAGTGGGTTTGAGGCTCCAAATTCGTTGGCATAGCTTCTCCTAGAGACGCTTCATCTTCACCTATGATTTGGTAGCAATCCCTTGGTTGATTCGGGAGATCGGGCAAAGGGAAGGAGGTGTTGACCTTTGGAGGGTCGGGCTCGGGCTGTTGTTCCCGTGCCTGGCGGACAGTCCGCCAGGGGCACGCGGACAGTCCGCGAGGAGCCGGCAGATCTGGTGTTCGTCGTGTTCTTTGCGTGTTCTTGCGAGCTCATGTTTCGATCCGTTTGGTCCAGTGCTTTTGGTTGCTCGAGGTTTGGCGGACGGTCCGCGAGGAGAGTGCGGACGGTCTCTTCACCGCGGATGGTTCGCAGGTAGGGCATGGACAGTCCGTTTTTTGAGGTGCAGTACTGGAGGTTCGAGGGCTATTTTTGGACGGTCCGCCGCAGACCCGCGGACGGTCCTCCTAGGCCTTGCGGACGATCCGCCCGGTCCGTGCGGACAGTCTGCCCTGAGCCTCGCAGTTTGGCTAAGTTCTTTGCTTCTCGAGTTACGCTTTCGCTTGGGGTTTATTTGAGACTTGTTCCTAGGGTTGGTAGGTCCGTTGTGACTATGCGACCTTGGCAAGCACGTGTGGGAATCCTTGGTTGTGGATTTGGGGCATAGGCCAAGTTCATCCTTCGGGAAGAATTTTTATCAGCTCCCATTCACTCCGCCCCTCTCTGGTCGCCTAATCGGTCCTTCACTAGCAACGATGCTAGAAATGTTCCGATGGTAATCCTAACGTTTACAAAGAATTCGCAAGCGCACGGATATAACATTGTAGCATTTCCCCAATGGAGTATTCCAAAGGGTATCGAATCCAAGGAACGCAAGGTTGGATTAACAAGACAAACACTATTGCAATGAGTATAAGTCATATACGGCAGTAAATCAGGTTCTCAAATACAGGGGTAAGATATAATAATAAGGAGGTAGTGTGAACACACTTGAACTCTCTCTCTCTCTCTTTGGTACACTACGGCTTGAGAGCCTGTGTGGTTCGCGGACCGGTGGATGGTCGCTTCCTGTGTGATAAGTGATTGAAAACGTTGTGTGGACTGACACTTGGCTAAGTATTGCAAGTGCAGACTGCAGCTTGATTGGTGCTGGTGCAGGTGAAGAACAAGCGCGAATGGTCGATGCCGATGAGGCCTCCAGGTGCGGAGCAGACAAGTAGCCTTGGTTCGAGGGACTCGGTGTCCAGCGGGATCAAGTGCGGGTCGCATGGTGGCAAGAACAGCAAGACAAAAGTCGTGGACGGTTCCTTGGTTGCGCCTCAAAGCCAAGATCGAGCCAGGATGACGTGGGGGCCAAGACATGAGTGGAGATTGGCGGGAGGCTACACTGAGTCTGCAGGGTTTCCAGTGGTTCACCACAAAACCACTAGATTCCTTGGTTGATCCACAAAGCCAATACCGAAGACCGAAGCGCAGCAGCACTAGGCCGGTCTGATCGGTGGGTACCAGTCTGACCGGTGGGGAGCACCGGTCTGACCGGCGTGCGACAACGGCTTCCGGAGACTTCAAAGCGGAGGACACGTGTCGGGATCGCAAGGCTTGCCGCCTGATGGTGCTACGACGAAGATTCCCAAAGTGCCCCTCGGGGGTGTGTATCTTAGTATTATGTATTAGGGGTAGTTTTGCCTTTTGGTTCCCTCCATATAACCCAAGTGGTGATGAGAGGATGACAGCCATCTCTTGGAACCCTAGCTCATTTGCATTTGCTATTTTCCCTTCCTATTTTCCTTAGGATTTTCTAGGACTAGCTTGAGAGCTTCATGGTGAGATCTTTAGAGAGGGATGGATGATCGGGAGGCAAGCTAGACCTTGTATGAACCTTTCTTGGTATGTATAGAAGATTCAGCGTGGTTCCTCAAGGTCTTCTGTTGTCTCTCCCGTTTTCCCTTTTTTGGTGATTTTCGGAGCATTTTCTTGGTGATTTTCTCGTGGTGGATTTGAGACCTCTCCTTACCGATGGATGGTCGGTTCCTGGTGTGATGAGTGATTGACAACGTTGTGTGGACTAACTCTTGGCTAAGTATTGCATGTGCAGGCTGCAGCTTGATTAGTGCTGGTGCTGGTGCAGTTGAAGAACAAGCGCGAAAGGTCGATGCCGATGAGGCCTCCAGGTGTGGAGCAAACAAGTAGGCTTGGTTCGAGGGACCCGGTGGCTAGCGGGATCAAGTGCGGGTCGCATGGTGGCAAGAACAGTAAGACGAAGTCATGGACGGTTTCTTGGTTGAGCCTCAAAACCAAGGTCGAGCCGGGATGACGTGGGAGCCAAGTCATGAGTGGAGATTGGCGGGAGGCTACACCAAGTCTCTAGGGTTTCCAGTGGTTCACCACAAAACCACTGGGTTACTCGGTTGAGCTACAAAACCGAGGCCGAAGACTCGACGAGGAGACGCAGCCACCCAGGCCAGTCTAACCACCCAGGAGGGGCAGTCTGACCGCCTAGGCCTGTCTAAACACCCAGTGGGCGGTCTGACCGCCCGGGTCGTAGCCGCCGAGAAGCTTCGAAGCGGAGGACATGCAACATGATCGCAAGAGTTGTGTTGGTGCTACGCAGGCTTGTGGTGGATGCGCATTCGTCCGATGGTGCTGAACTGAAGACTTCCAAAGGTGCCCTTTGTTGACGGTCCTTACAACAAAAATTTAACCGTCAAAACCTCGGGTTCGAGAGGAGTATACGACAAGTTTCATGCACATTTTTAGTACTAATAAAGTTCCATGAGTTGTGTTGTGATTTTCATAGGCAGGTACACATTTTGGGAGAAATTGGGACCAACACACCACACGTGCTAGGCACGGCCGAACCACCAGGCACAGCCGGCCCTGCAGGTGCGGCCGGCCCTGTAGGTGCGGCCGGCCCTGCCCCGTGGCGCGTCTCTGGTCCTAAGCACTGCCTCTCCCTCGAGCACAACTTGGACGAGCGAGATTCACTGAAGAAACGTCGGTTTGATCAAATGGTGGAGGCTAGGATCACTTGGATCAATGGGTCCACTTGTCCGATCGCTCAACCGCCACAACCGCCATCCAGAGGCAATCCTAGGCGTCCCTGAGCATGGTCGGTGCATCACACGGCACGGGGGTGGGCCGGCCGCACCTAGAGGGCCGGCCGCCCCAATCAACCGACGCGCCGGGCGAAACCGACCCAAGGAGCCGACCTACAACCGCCTCAGGAGCAGTGATCAGGGGCCTCCAAGGCGAGAGGCGGCACGTCACAGGGCCGGCCGCACCTAGTGAGCCGGCCGCACCAGGCATCTTGCCCTCCTGCGCTCACCGACCTCACTTGCCTATAAAAGCCACCTCCCACTCGCTGGAATGGACACACGACGCAGGAGCATCTCCATTTCCTTCTTTTGTTCACTTAGAGTAGGATTATTGTAGCTTGGGACTTAGAGTCGAGTCGAGCTAGTCTTGGGGTTCCGGAGGAGTCTTCTTCAGGGGTCCGGTACTACTCTTGTATCCTTTCTTTGTTTAGACTCAAGTACAATTCAAGTTATCTTTCTATCTTACCTTTCGAGTCAATTACATTCAGCTTTTACTTTGCTCTAGAAGCTTTATTCTTGGTTTAGACTAAAGTTAGTTTAATCTTGGTTAGCATAGCTCTCTTGAACCCTATAGTGTTGTGGTCATTCTTCACTTGATCTACGGTGTTTCACGGTAGAGAGAGACCTTCCTTCGTGATATCCGGGGAAAGGTTCTTTGGTTCGTTGTGAGCGCGGTGCTCAGAGCTTACCTTAGTCTTAGACTGGTGTCCCGTTCAACGGAATAGTTGTGGTACCCTAAGGAGGTGACAGCTCCGGACGGGCTCAGTAGTCCACCACGTTAGTTCGGGCCGGTAGGATTCAGCGCGTCGTCGTTCTCCCTTCTTATCCCAGTCCGAGAGCGCGGCTTTGCATGCCCCTGCAGCACTAGAAGAGCTTGTCGAGTTTAGCTTGCCTTGGTTACCCTCTGCCTTAGTTCTTTACCTAGAGTTGACAAGAATAGATAGATTGTGTTAGGATCCTTTCTCGTCTCGTTGTCCTCCCAGCTCGCTAGGTCCTCTCTAACCCTTTATCAGATCTCCTTGTGTGTGTCAAGTTATCCCCGAATATCTTTATTCGTTACCCCCGCTATAGCTCTTTACCGAGTCTTGTTACTCTCCACCGTTTATTCAATCATCTTTGCCGTAGTGCCTCCCTTGGGAAAATATAAATACGATAACCCAAAAACCACCGGGTGAAGTGCTACAACGGTAATCCGTGCACTTGCGGACCTTTCTGTGATGTGTGTTTTACCAAAGACGTTCCCTAGCCCCATTACTAGGGGTATAAACCCGGTAGCGACGCTAGCGAGTGCCAACGAGCATTTCTGGCGCCGTCGCCGTGAGTGCAAACCTAGTGGTGAGGCTAAGGAGCGTCAACAAGCATTTCTGGCGCCGTTGCCGGGGATGCAATAGGCATAAGAGATCATTTAAACTTAGTGGTAGAGTTATCCAGGTTCGGTGAACCGCTATTTAAGCGGGTTTACCCTTGCTCTACTCTCGTGTATGCAGAGTAGTGCATGACCGGTTTCGACCTACCGTCCAACTTTCACGACAATCCGGAGTCACTTGTGAGGAGAGTGCGACCTCGTGTCCTCATTCCTCAGAAGTTTCTCTTGAGTCAAGAGACGAACACCATCGATCCTGTAGACAACACCTCATCAGCACCCATGGCCGAGAGGACGATCCGCGAGTTTTCCGCTCCCTCCAACACCAATGTCCCTACCGGGCCAAATGTGATGGTGGGGGACGGAAACTTTGAACTCAAGCCGGCGTTGATCAACATGGTGCAAGCAAATCCGTTCTGCGGCAAGCCTAATGAAGATGCCAATGCACATCTCCAGCATTTCCTAGAGGTGTGCAGGACTTTCACTATCCGCGGAGTGACGGACGCTGCAATTCGTCTTTGCCTATTCCCGTTCTCATTGCTCGAGAAGGCGAAACACTAGTTTTATGCGGAGCGAGATGCCATCAACACATGGGATAAGTGCTCTAAGGCATTTCTCGCAAAGTTCTTCCCGGTGGGCAAAACCAATGCCCTCAGCGCTAGAATTTCGGGCTTCCAGCAGCAGAATGATGATAGTATCCCGGAAGCATGGGAACGTTTCCAGGAGTACATCACCGCGTGCCCGCACCACGGCATGCAGGGGTGGTTCTTAATTCAAACCTTTTATCACGGGCTCAAGCGTACCGCCCGTGAGCACCTAGATGCAGCCGCTGGAGGAGCCTTCTTCTCGCTACAAGTACCCGCCGCCAAGGAGTTGATCGAGAAGATGGTGGCAAATCAAGGTTGGGATGGAGATCGTCTCCAACCCCGTAACCACAGTGTACACCAAGTCGATGGAATCGACATGCTCGCCGCTAAGATGGACCTCCTAATGAAGAAATTGGAGGCACCAAGCAATGTGGAGACCGCCAAGATCATGGACGTTCGCATGACGTGCGAGGTTTGCGGTAATGTGGGTCATTCGGGAAATGATTGCCCGAGACAAGGGAAGAAGCCAGCTTCATCAACACTGGCAACAACAACGGGTTCCGCAACAACAGGTACAACAATCAAGGGTGGAACTCGAGGCCCAACTTCCCGTTCAACAATCAAAATGGAGGTAATTATTCTAACAATTTCAATAACCAGCCTTCCATTAAAGATATTGTCTTTGGCCAAGCTAGAATTAATGAAAACATAAACAAGAAGCTAGCCGCCAATGATAAAGTTCTTGAAAATCTAAATTCCACCATAGAATCCTTCACTACTGCTATGAAGAATCAGCTAAGCTTTAATAAAATGATAGAAACTCAACTTGCTCAGCTTGCTGCTTCTTTGCCTTCTTCCGAGTCGGGTGGAATCCCGGGGCAACCCGAGCCTACCCGAGAAAATGTTAGCGTTGTATCCACCAGATGGGGTAAGCCATCTAGGAGGATGTATGCACCTAACCATGTAGGGAAGCTCATACACCAAATCCAAGACCCATGGGAAGAATCAGCAGTCTTGCACAGGAAGGACAATGGATATCCGGCCATCACATGCACGATCTTCTATCAAAACATCAAGAATGCTCTTTGTGACCTTGGTGCAAGTGTCAACCTCATGTCCAAGGCCGTGTTTGAGGAGTTAGGATATCCTGCTCTCTCTCCGACAATGATGACAGTCCAACTTGCCGACTCATCGATTAAATATCCAGAGGGCGTAGTGGAAAATCTCTTGGTGAATGTCAAAGGCTCCTACGTCTTTGCGGATTTCGTGGTCCTCGACACACAAGATGATGGAGAAATGCCACTTATTCTTGGGCGACCATTCCTAAGAGATGTCAATGTAAGGATTGATGTCGGAGCCGGAAAGATTCAATTCCGCATAGGGCAAAGGAACATGACATTCAAATTCCAAGCAAAAGAAGAGCAATGTTACCTAGTGCAAGATGAGGAATCTAGGGAGTGGAGGAAGCCACGACCCCAATACAAGAAAGAGAAGGTAGCCCCGACCAAGCCCAAGGTAGATAGCCTCATCACAACGATGAGGAAGCATTGGGAGCAAGACAAAGCATTCAAAGGGCGCCACCAAACAAGGAAGCCGAAGGAAATCAACAAGGCTAAGGGGGAAAAGGAGACGGAAACCAAAAACAACCCCGCCAAAGCCTCACCGACTTCAGTGCCACCGAGGAAAACAAAGAAGGTGTGGCGTGTGAAGAGAACATCGTCCGAGTCTTCCACTCCGAGACCGGACGAATCCAAGATCAATTGAGCAAACGGAGGAGTCCCGCTCACGGACTCTAAACTACGAGCCCTCACCGTGAGGTAAAACCGGTATTTATCTCATATTTCCCTTCCAACATTTTATTTCATGCATCAAGCATATTTAAATTTCAAATTTGATTTCACCATTGCATTAGTAAGTAAACAAGATATAGAAAAACAGTTTTGGAGATTTTTGGTGATACGGCCGAACCTAGAGGTACGGCCGTACCTCCCCTTGACAAAATTTTTGTGCAGGATGTTTTCAGGAGGGGACACGAGTGCTTGGAGCAAATGGAGTAGGGCCGGCCGAACCTAGTGGTACGGCCGTACCTATGATTTTTCAGAAATCCATCAAGCCAACCACTACAAGCTTCCAGGTGCTCAACTCATCCCCAAAATAAAGACATGCCAACCAGGTAGCCAAAAATTAGCTTGGGGGAGACCCCATTTTCAATCAAGGAAGGTATGTCAATCCAAACCAACTTTCAACATCTTGTTTACCACATTTGAATAAAAGAAAACAACAAAAATATTTGCTTCAACCATGTGCTTGAAGTCCTGTCTATATCCTCACTTTGGAAATGATGAATGGTTGCTATGTTAAAACTTTGCAAGAACCCAATGTACAACCTTGTGCTCTATGAGCATTTGAATTTGTTGGTATAATTTGAGACAAGAGCCTGAAATAAAACTTTGTGGGAAGCAAATGCTTATGACCAAACCTAGGGTGTTGACGAGTATGATATGGTAAGGCAATGTTAATCTTGCTCTATCTCCTAGTATGGTGAAAATCTCAGATGATTTTCTTTTGAAAATAAAACAAGACAAGTTCCTCAATGGTCATATCACCTACCAAAGCCATATGTCAATATCAAAGTAGAAACCTTCTACATATGCTTGCTTGTGACCCATTGAGTTTTGCCAAATTGTTGTGACCCTTGGTAGAATCTTTTCATGCTCCCACGATCGAGATCACGTACACCCACATATACATGCTAACTTCCACACCGGGAGTTACGCAAAACATGCCATCCACCCACCAAAAATAAATACTCCAAAGTTCCAAAGAGATTTCTCTTCTTGTATTCTTGCAAAAGGAGAGAGGGGTCATAGAAAAAAATATATGCTCAAGAAGCATAGAAAAAAAAGTGTGCTCCAATCAAAGAGCATAAAAAAAGAATGAAGCATGACCCTCCTCCAAAATAGAAGCAAGAGGAGAATCTCAAAGCAAGGAGTACTTAGAAAAAACAAACAAAAATTTTCCACACACTTGCACATGTCGATCAAGTTGCATGACTAGTTTCTTCTTGGATCCAGTCTTTGGCTCAACAACATCATGTGGCACAAGTGAGTCTCATACTTATCCTACCCAAAGCTCCACATACAAGCCATAGAGTAGGAAGTTGAGGCTCGCTCAAAAGCCTTTGTTGAGGTAACAAATACCACTTGAGCGATCGAGGGAACCATCCGAGGAACATTATTTTTCTTTGCAAAAGTTTCAAAACTCCGAGATAAAAGCCCGAAAAGAGAAGAGTGAATGATGCAAAGTCAAAACCATTCTACCTTTCAACCTCCGAAGGCAAGGTGGAAAGTTACAAGCCCCACAGGAAAAATAAGGCTAAGTTTCTCTCGTACCAATCTTTTCAAATAGCAAGAAGAGCATGGAGTTGTGCATAGGTACTTGCCGAGTGGGAACATCATGCAACTCCTAATCCACCGAGGCCAAGTCTAGGCTTTGCTCGAGGACGAGCAAACGTTTAGCTTGGGGGAGTTTGTTAACGGTCCTTACAACAAAAATTTAACCGTCAAAACCTCGGGTTCGAGAGGAGTATACGACAAGTTTCATGCATATTTTTAGTACTAATAAAGTTCCATGAGTTGTGTTGTGATTTTCATAGGCAGGTACACATTTTGGGAGAAATTGGGACCAACACACCACACGTGCTAGGCACGGCCGAACCACCAGGCACAGCCGGCCCTGCAGGTGCAGCCGGCCCTGCCTGGTGCGGCCGGCCCTGCCCCGTGGCGTGTCTCTGGTCCTAAGCACCGCCTCTCCCTCGAGCACAACTTGGACGAGCGAGATTCACTGAAGAAACGTCGGTTTGATCAAATGGTGGAGGCTAGGATCACTTGGATCAATGGGTCCACTTGTCCGATCGCTCAACCGCCACAACCGCCATCCAGAGGGAATCCTAGGCGTCCCCGAGCATGGTCGGTGCATCACACGGCACGGGGGTGGGCTGGCCGCACCTAGAGGGCCGGCCGCACCTATCAACTGACGCGTCGGGCTAAACCGACCCAAGGAGCCAACCTACAACCACCTCAGGAGTAGTGATCAGGGGCGTCCAAGGTGAGAGGCGGCACATCACAGGGCCGGCTGCACCTAGTGAGCCGGCCGCACTGGGCATCTTGCCCCCCTGCGCTCCACCGACCTCACTTGCCTATAAAAGCCACCTCCCACTCGCTGGAATGGACACACGACGCAGGAGCATCTCCATTTCCCTCTTTTGTTCACTTAGAGTAGGATTAGTGTAGCTTGGGAGTTAGAGTCGAGTCGAGCTAGTCTCGGGGTTTCGGAGGAGTCTTCTTCAGGGGTCCGTTACTACTCTTGTATCCTTTCTTTGTTTAGACTCAAGTACAATTCAAGTTATCTTTCTATCTTACCTTTCGAGTCAATTACATTCAGCTTTTACTTTGCTCTAGAAGCTTTATTCTTGGTTTAGACTAAAGATAGTTTAATCTTGGTTAGCATAGCTCTCTTGAACCCTATAGTGTTGTGGTCATTCTTCACTTGATCTACGGTTTTTCACGGTAGAGAGAGACCTTCCTTCGTGATATCCGGGGAAAGGTTCTTTGGTTCGTTGTGAGCGCGGTGCTCAGAGCTTACCTTAGTCTTAGATTGGTGTCCCGTTCAACTGAATAGTTGTGGTACCCTAAGGAGGTGACAGCTCCGGACGGGCTCAGTAGTCCTCCACGTTAGTTCGGGCCGGTAGGATTCAGCGTGTCGTCATTCTCCCTTCTCATCCCAGTCCGAGAGCGCGGCTTTGGATGCCCCTACAGCACTAGAAGAGCTTGTCGAGTTTAGCTTGCCTTGGTTACCCTCTACCTTAGTTCTTTACCTAGAGTTGACAAGAATAGATAGATTGTGTTAGGATCCTTTCTCGTCTCGTTGTCCTCCCAGCTCGCTAGGTCCTCTCTAACCCTTTATCAGATCTCCTTGTGTGTGTCAAGTTATCTCCGAATATCTTTATTCGTTACCCCCGCTATAGCTCTTTACTGAGTCTTGTTACTCTCCACCGTATATTCGATCATCTTTGCCGTAGTGCCTCCCTTGGGAAAATATAAATACGATAACCCGAATACCACCGGGTGAAGTGCTACAACGGTAATCCGTGCGCTTGCGGACCTTTCTGTGACGTGTGTTTTACCAAAGACGTTCCCTAGCTCCTTTACTAGGGGTATAAACCCGGTAGCGACGCTAGCGAGTGCCCACGAGCATTTCTGGCGCCGTCGCCGTGAGTGCAAACCTAGTGGTGAGGCTAAGGAGCGTCAACACCCTTGAGGGGCTTGTATCCTTAGTATGCTAGTAAGGGTAGTTTAGTCTTTTGGTATCCCTAGTATGTATCACCGTGAACCGCTGGAACATGGCGTCTATGGACTCACCGGGGATATGAGTGAAGTTCTCGTACTCTCTCCGGTAAGTCGCAAACAAGCGCGCCTTCACCTGGTTGTTCCTAGCATGAGCATTCTTCAACTTCTCCCAAATCTTGCACGCCAAGTCCTCTACTTGAACCCGATCGAATTCAGGCTTGCAAAGGGCACGAAAGAGATAGTCGACCGCCTTGTTGTTAGCATCATGCATATCTCGAGAACCTTGGGCAAGGAAGTTGATGGGGTGGACATAGGAGGTGTTCTCCGTCACATCCCATATGATCTATCCTTTGCCGCGAAGAAAAGCGGACATACGACACTGCCACAACTGGTAATCCTTACCATCAAAGTGCGGAGGAACCGAACCCCGTTATTGGTACAACATCTTTGGATCTTAGACTGGTTAGAATCACGAAGATCCGTAACTGGCTCTGATACCAATTGAAGGGCCGATTAGGTGACCAGAGAGGGGGCGAGTGAATGGGAGCCGATAAAAATTCTTCTCCGAACAGTCGAACTCGACTATGCCCCAGAATCACAAGCAAGAGTTCCCACACGAACTTGCCAATGTCACGTAGTCACAATGGACCTACCAACCCTAGGAACAAGTCCCAAACCAATCCCAAGCGGAAGCACAACACAAGAACCCTAGGTGATCTGTGAAGATTGGGGCTGACGGTCCGCAGTGTACGGGCGGACAGTCCGCGCAGGGGGGCGGACAGTCCGCAGGTTGAACACGGACAGTCTGAAAATCAGCCCCAACCTCTAGTATGCACCCGTCGAAAATCAGACGGCCCGGGCGAGCACCGCGGATGGTCTGCACCTCGCGGACAGTCCGGCCCCTCTAGACGGATGGTCCGGCCAACAGCTCCCAACCAAAAACTCCAAACAAAAGAGATCGAATGAGAAGTGCTCAAGAACTCGTGAAGAACACAACGAACAGCCGGCTGGTCGACACCTCGCGGACAGTCCGCATGGGACTCGCGGACGAACCGCCAGGGACGCGGACAGCAGGCCGAGCCCGACCTCTTGAAGGTCAACCCTTCTTTCCCTTTGCCCGATCTCCCTAATCAACCAAGGGTGTGCTACTAAATCATAGGAGAGGATGAAGCGTCTTTAGGAGATGCCATACCAATGAATTTGTAGCCTAAAACCCATTGAATTGAGAGGAATCGAGATTCTACCGAGGTCAAACAAAAAGCTAGGGTTCCAACCGAAATAATTCAATCGGAGGCCAAATCCAGAGTTTGAGGGGTCAAGATCAAGCACAAAGATGCACAAGGCATCTATCCATGATCCCCACAAAGAAATCCGAACACAAACACCTCAAAATTAAAGGAACAAGCCGCGCATGAAAATCCAATGAAAAGACTCGAAAAAGACACGAAAATCACTCGAGCCAAGAGAAGGAAATCGACGCAACCATGAATGCTTCTATACACTCGGAGGTTAGATTCTCTACAAAATCATAAAGAAAATCTAGCCTAAAGAGCAGGGAAAATGAGAAGCAGTCAGGATGGATGAGTTGCCCTGAAACCCTGGAGCTATATATATGAAGTCTCTCCGGGTTGGGCAAATGACCAAGCTACCCCTAGAACATAAAAGAAGATACACACCCCACAGGGGCACGATGGTCAAGTAGGGATCTTTCTTCATCGGGTGGCCACGCCTTTGCCACAGTCCGCGTTCTCCTGATGCAAGCCCTGCGATCCCGCCGCGTGTCCCCCGGCATCGAAGCTTCTTGGCGCGCTTGCATCCCGTCTCCGCCCGCCGAGCCTCCAGTCTTGGTTTTGTGGCTCAACCAAGTAACCAGACGGTTTTGTGGTGAACCGCCGCAAACCCCGCGTGCAGACTCCGGTCGTGAGCCGCTACCCTGCACAGCCTCCTGTCCACGACTTCATCTTGCTTTTCTTGCCACCATGCGGCCCGCACTTGATCCCGTTCGGCCACCGGGTCCATCGAGCCGAGCCTACTTGTCTCTCCACTCCTCAGAGGCCCCGCAAGGCTAAGACCTTTCGGACCCGCTCTTCACCTGCACCAACGTAAATCAAGTCGCAACCTGCACCTACAATACTCGGCCAAGAGTCAGTCCACACCACGTTGTCAATCACTCAGCACACCAAGGAGCGACCATCCACCGGACGTCGGACGCTCCGGTCCACACCACTGCGTGTTGGGAGTGTTTGTTTCGGTTGGTTGAGTGGTTTGCTCCTAGGGTCAGTAGCACTTGAGTGGCTACGTGACTTTAGCAAACTTGGGTAGTTTGAGTCGGAGAAGTGTTGGATCGGCTGAGTTCATCTTGTTGGAGAAGACATCTCCCTTGAGAAAAAATTTTATCGGCTCCCATTCACTCCCCCCTCTCTGGTCGCTAGTTCGGTCTATCAATTCTTTAAGAAGGTTCGAAACTGGTCCGAAGTGGTGGTCCGAAGTGAACCTCCTGAATCCTTATTTCGAATTAGTGATTCTTGGTTTCCAAGCTGGTCCGATCGATCATCCAAACGGAGTCCTCATGAATCCTTAGTTCAAACTAGTGATCCTTGGTCCGACTGCTTCGTGTTGTTCACTTCATCTCCATATTTAGTAGTACCATCATCTTCGTGTATATACCTAAGGACAATGAAAGTAGAACATTTAGGTAGTATAACAGTCTCATATATTTTCTAGTTAATTTCAGCAGGGAAAGCATGCACCTCATGTTGGAGTTTCTTAGCATGACTTCGCGTAATCGGTCCTTGTTTTATATTTCTTGGCGTATTCTGTTCATTCACTTTTGTAACAGTATGATCAGTGGGGATGTCTGCATCATCCTTCCTCTCTTGAAAAATGAGTCGTCCTCGACTCTGATTATTGTGGGTTTGGTCATGTTGATGATCATTGTTGTAGTCGAATATAGCAATGTGCTTGAGTCTGTAATCATACAAGCCAAGTAGCAGCCTTGCTAACATAAAACATTTTGATTTTGGGTCAAGTATAGCTTTCACCTTGTATGAATGTTCAATATTGAGAGTATTTGTTGAAGTCTTTGACCGGGTTGCATCATCCTCCCTCCCTTGAAGAAAAGCTATCCTCCGCTTTTGTTGACCTGAAACCAATCTATAAAAAGTAGAGGGTCGAAATATATAGCATTTTTCATGTTCAATCAAGTTAGATCCCTCATCACTTCCTTTCTCATCCATATTCATAGGTGTATAATGATAACATGACATATATGGGTTATGCACTTTATTAGGTGGAGCTTGAAACATCAAATTTCTAAACTCACATTGAAAATGTTTCCTTGAAATCACATGTAAAAAATAATGAGCTCACATGCTGCTCCAAATTGATGAGCAAATCACATTGAGTCCAACTGGAAACACAAGTTAAAAAATAATAAGCTCAAATGAGTATGCTTGACTAGGAGAAAACACGTGCTACTGAATTACAATGGAGGCTATCTAAAAGGAAGAAAAAAATTGATTTAATCCTTGAACACAAGCATCCAAATCGACTTACAACATGCACACATATTCCAATCAACGAGTCAAAGTTCCTATGAACCAACAAACTGTAGTAGGGGAATTGTAAAGCTATTGCAACAATGATCCGCACCAAATTATGCTGCTCATCAAGTCAATCAATCTCTAAACAAACCATAGATGATGGGACTTGTAGAGCTTAACCTATGTGAGATCAAGCTGCAACTACAGCCATTAAAATTTCCTATACAGCAAAGCATCAAGGAGCTGATCAAAGGGTGTTCATTCAGATACTTAGTAGGCCATCAGATTCATGTTGCAGATAAGATTCATGCCTCAGTTAAATTGGTACTTATAATACACATAATCATTTAAAGTTGCAATGAAGAAGAAGACACCATAGTTTGCTGCGAGAGATGCAAATCATATTACTACCACCCTAAGAAGTTCGTGTCATCTATCCTTGTACCCCACCAATAATCAATAAAACTAGGCTCAAGAAAAGAATAGACAGACGGATCGAACCGAGTAACCGCTAGATATATCTTGGTGCAGTGGTGCACAACGAGAACAAAGGATTTGGAAGAGATGGGGAGCAGGGATGGATCGAACCTAGGTCTCAGTTGCAGTGTGCAGAGGAGCAGTCAGAGTGTCGTGCGGTGAGGTCGGTGAAGTTGGACTGGCCTACAAGGATCTGGTTGCGGAGGTCAAGGAGGCGCGTGGCGGCGTCGGCATGGTGGTGGCGGAGATGACGCGGCCGGGCATCCATGCCATGGGGACCCAAGGCCAGGTGCCGACGCGAGATCCCATGGCGGGAGAGGAAGCATCGGTAGTGGCTCATGGGCAGTGTAGTAGAGGAGGAGGGCGTCGTCCATGCCATGGTCTACCTTGCATCCTCAGGTCGTCCATGCCTTGGCCTACCTCGCCTCCTTGAAGCCGCCGAAGGTGCTGAGGACCTCTGCCCCGTCGACGCTCGGATCTGAGTGCCGCCAACCATCCACGCCGCGAGGGCCTAGGGGAGCCGCACCACCGCTGCCATGGTGGGAGCAGAAGCATGAGGAAGCGCAGGGCGAGCGGCGGGGTCGACGGGAAAAGGCTAAAGGGAGGGGCGACGAGTGCAAGGGAAGGTGGAGGCGGACGAGGAGATGAAGGGCGACAGAGGTGTGCTAGGGTTTGTGTACGCCCTTTTATACCAAGACGGTGCAATCTGAGCCGTTGGATCGACAGTGAACGATCAATAATAGTTGGGCCAGGTGGGCCGAAACAGGCCTAGTTCAATTTCTATTCTATTTAACGTTTTTCTTTATCTTTTTCCTCGTATTGCATCATTATAAATTAACACATGAAAATAATTAGCATATATATACTATTGTATTTTTTTAATTAAAAGCAGTATATATCAGTTGTATTGTACAAGTTTTATAAATTTTGGAACTAATTTATTATTTTCTATACATTAAATGAATTTCTACATTATTATCAAGATTAATTCCAAATTGAACTACAAGTGCATTTAATAAAATACAAAAAATTGCACAAAAATTATTTTTATTCTCATATAGTCCTTTATAGTCCATTCCCAAGAGATTAACAAAAAATTTAATTGACTTATAGGGAAAACTAAAACTTCTACTAGTCACCTTATTATAAAATAATAATAATATCTAAAAATTCTCTAAAAATTATGTAAATTGACATAGAATCATCTTATGGATCCCTGGCTGCCACGTCGCCTGGGGGGCGCGTCCCACGCCACCGCGGCAATCCGCGTCACCGGCTGCGCGCCAATCGGGGACCGCCACGTGGCCCGGGTGTGGTCTACGCGCGCCCATGGGCGTTTCGCGGCAGAGGCAGCACACGAATGGAAGCCCGCCATATGGCATCCACGTGCACGTCGACATGACCGTCGTGCGTCCTGCGGTGACATCATCCTCCTTTATTTCTTTGTTTATTTCATATCTCCTTCATATGAACTTCGATGTAGGCAAATGATATGTCCATTTCGATCATCTCGACGAGCCCGTCACAATGGTTGCATAGGAGTTTCAAGAATTTTTGAGTAGATTTGCTATTTCCTATTGTTAAATGAATTTCAGCATGTTTACTGAATGTAATTCCAAATTGACCTATATGTGCCTCTATTATGATTCAAAAAAAATAGAAAACTATATTTAGGCGTCTATGGTCCATTCTAGCCCACATCTAGGATATTGATGAAAAATTCAATTAAATAATAGGTAAAACTCGAACTTCTACTACTCACCTTGTTATAAAATAATGATAATAATACCTAAAACTTCTCCAAAAATTATGTAAATTGGCATAGAATCATTTTATGGTTGTACAAGCTTGAATAAAAAGTTTCATAAGATTTTGTGAAAATTGGAGTATACATTGTTCATAAACTAGATAGTTCATCACATTGTTTCATAAAACTCAACTTAAACTTCAAAGTTTGTACACACTCAAGTCCTTTCTTACCACAGGACACCACAAATTTGGATGCAACCTTACCCTTAATCTCCTATTAGTTTTTGGAGATTTAGATTTTCAATTGTCAAGCGAAAAAGTCATTTTTCTATTTAAAAAAACGTAATTAAGACACACTTGGGAAGTAACATGCACAATTATTACCTTATATACCCCCAACGCATTTTCACATGTCAAAGACAACATGTATGTTTCCTTCTAGGAGTTTCATCTTTTTCGAAATGAATTTGCTATTTTCTATCATTTAATTGAATTTCTGCTTGCTTACCAAAAGTAATTCCAAGTTGACCTATGTGTACCTCCAATAAGACTTGAAAAATTTCACAAAAATCATATTTAAACTTCTTTGTTCCATTCTACGCCATGATTTGGATTGATGAGAAATTCAATTTGAGATAAAAGGGACATTCAAACTTTTATCTCAAAAGTACAACATAATAACTACAATAATATTTTAATTTGATCAAAAACAATCCACAAATTGGCATAACAACATGTGTTTGGTCCACAATCTTGCCATAAAAAATTTAAGTGGTTTCAAGAAAGTGACGACATACACTACTCACAAACGGATACATCTCTGACATAGGTTCTAATAACTCAACACAAACATTGAGATTTGAGTGGCGATTTACATTTTCAAAGTCGTATGCATGTCAAACGCAGCTACAACCTTATGTTTATCATAACATTAGAAAATATGAACTTATGTTACCATTTATTACGCAAAAATATCTTTTATTTATTCTCTTTTGGTGAAAGAAAAGAAGCTATATAAAAAAGTGAAATGAAATTGCAATTAATATGCAAATGAACAAGATTACATGAAAGATCATGATTATACAAAAAATCATACTAAAGAATCAATGAATTTGAAGTTACTATGACCTAGAAACACCAGCTTCAAATTTTAATTGTAGATTAAAAAGAAAAATGATGGGGAAAATGAGCTGAGTGTGCGCCACATGGTCCTGGCGAAGCAACTCGACTATAGTAGTGCTGCCACGTTGTCCCGATACTCCATTGCACAGTAAATGAAGTAAACTATCATCAAACTAGTACTACTGCCAAAGTGGTCCAGTGGTACTAGTTGCACTCTTGATGTGCGAGGGTGCGGGTTCGAGACCCGTCTCCTCCGTTTTTTGCCCCCCAACTACGGACTAAATTTCAGCTGCTAGTGGGCGTGGATGTGGGTCGACGTGACCGGGTGACTGCGCACGCCGCGTCATGCTGGGCCGCGTTGGCCGTGGTTGGCCGCGTCGGCCTGGTGGCCTGCGTCAGCCTGATGGGCGCTTGCTGGGCTGCGTGTGCAATCTTGTCACCGGTCACGCGCCCTCCTTGCCCCTCACCACCAACATAGCCACCCTCGCAGTCACGACCGGTGCCCACCTCCTCACGGATTCCCACCGCGCACGCGCCAGATTCCTTCCTCTCCTGCACCCTCACAAGTAGGATTCAAACCTAATTAGTAGCTGAGGTTTAACATGAGAAAAATCACAATCTAACCTGAGGTCTCCCTAGTCGCTTGGTGGTGTCCTCCAGTGACTACAGAGTCCCGTAGTTGATCGTTGCATGCAACATACCTGAACACACCCAAGCAGCCGTAAATTTAATTACATTATGTGTGCAACATGCGTTTGTATCGAACTCATGACGCCGTGAATTGTTGTACTGGCACCGGCGTGGTGTGATCTCGATGCTAGACCTCGTCGTAGTAGAGGGCCTCGCCGCCATCTAGGGCTTCACTTCCGACGGCCGGCACCAGCGTGGTTTGATTTGTTAAGATGGAAGACCTGAAATCAAAGTGCACGTGACGTTGTTAAGCATGTGATTTAAAAAATAAAAATATAATATATAAAAATGGATAGTGGATGCACACATAAATCAAAATGGAAAGTGCATGCATGCATAGTCAAGAATAACAACAATCCGTAATCAAATGCATGCACACACATATAGTATAGGAAGAAGCAATTTGTGATCAATTGCATGCACATATAGTGCAAGCGTGCATTTATAGAATTTTATGTTGGAAGGTGAGAGTAATTAGGAAAGATTGATTGATGGAAGGAAATAAGTTTAAAAAGGCTGGTAACCATTGTCATGATTTGGCATCATGTATGTCCAATTTCCATTCATAGTGAGTTTTCCTTTTATTTTCAAATCGAATTAAATCCTTGTGTTATCACATATGTCCAGCTTCCATTCTTAGAGAGTTTTTTTTTAATTTTCAAATCAAATCCTGGCGTTGGCAACGGTCATTAGTGTGTGAGCTCCTAGTGAGAAAACGATGGGAGAAATTCTCGCTAGTCACTTACTTATTCTACTTGGCCTATGTAGGACATGCCTATCTACCCAAGCTGAAATAAAAATTCCCATAACACAATGAACAACCATTTGGTTCCTAAAAATTGCACCTAACTTGACGATTAAGACAATCAGCAAGCAAATTAAAGGGGCAACTGTAAATTTAGGTGCTTTGATTGGGAAAATATGAAGGTCTGGAACTCATTTTAAATAATTAAAGAGTTTTCATTTTGAAAGAATAATAGGAGAACTGAAACCATAAAAATAAACATAGACTAATCACTAGAAAGATAACCATAAATGGATGACCGGATGGGATTACCTACCTCCAGATGGAGTAGGAGAGGGCTGCTAGAGCACTTCTGAGACGAAGCTGAAGACGACCAGTAATCCACATCCACCTTGGCGATGACTAATAGGAAGACATTGTTGACATTTCTTAATGTCATCACTAGGTTTATATCCCTAGTAATGGCGCCAGAAATGTTTGTCGGCATTCCTTAACATATTTGCTAAGTTCGTGAGTTCCTAACAACGATGCCAAAAATGTTTCGATGGTAATCCTAACATTTATAAAGAATCCGCAAGCGCATAGATATACCATTCTAGCATTTCCCCAAAAGAGTATTCCAAAGGGTATTGAATCCAAGGAAGGCAAGGTTGGATTAACAAGACCAACACTATTGCAATGAGTATAAGTCATAGACGGGACTAAATCAGGTTTTCAAATACAGGGGTAAGATATAATAATGAGGTAGTGTGAGCACACTTGAACTCTCTCTCTCTCTCTTTGGTACACTACGGCTTGAGAGCATGTGTGGTTCGAGGACCGGTGGATGGTCGCTTCCTGGTGTGATGAGTGATTGAAAGTGTTGTGTGGACTGACTCTTGGCTAAGTATTGCAGGTGCAGGCTGCAGCTTGATTAGTGCTGGTGCAGGTGAAGAACAAGCGCGAAAGGTCGATGCCGGTGAGGCCTCCAAGTGCAGAGCAGACAAGTAGGCTTGGTTCGAGGGACCCGGTGGCCAGCGCGATCATGTGTGAGTCGCATGGTGGCAAGAACAGCAAGACAAAGTCGTGGACGGTTCCTTGGTTGAGCCTTAAAGCCAAGATCGAGCCGGGACGACGTGGGGGACAAGTCATGAGTGGAGATTCGCGGGAGGCCACACCGAGTCTGTGACAACCCCGCACAGTTATGATACCGTACTACCGCCTAAGCCAATCCACTTTGGCCATTAAGCGATAATAAAGTACCATCCCATCGTAAGTTGCCGGGTCAAAGCCCAGTAAATCACTTGAATAGTACAAAGGATCGAGCACATGCATTAAAACTCACACGAAGGCGAGTCCAGAGTACGTTACACAAATTAAATCCAAATTCACCCTTAGGGGTTTAATTTATTACAAACCATGGTTCATGACATGATAAGTAATGGTTCAGAGTTTTAAAACAGCGGAAAGTAAACTAGCGATACGATAGGCATCACAGGAGGCCATCCATGGTGCCATCTCTTGTCGTCATCCACCCATTCCAGCTCCCAACCGGGTGGAATCTCTCCAGGCCAAACAACTTCACCTGAAAACAACATTTATAGCAAGGCTGAGTATGCTAATACTCCACAAGACTTACCCGTCAAAGGTTACATCTAGACATGTAAGGCTTTTGGCTGGTGGGTTTGTTTTGCCAAAAAACAACTAGAATCATGGAATTCTACTGAGTTAATCATTACTAAGATAAGCAAACTATTGCAATCAAGAATTGTACCATACAATTAATTCACGCAGAAGAATTCACATAGTTCCATCATTAAGGGATATCATGGCTAGTTGATTAAGCAGTCTCAGATAACGGTGAGAGGCCGACAATCGATTGATTCAACCATTGCAAGGTAAACCTAAACACACGGAGCAGTGCCCCAACCGAGCTGACACCGACCAGGCGGTTCCCATCGATCTTCGGTTTGGGATAGATATTACAGTCCTGGTACAAGGCTACCTGGTATGCCCCCACTCAGTACATCCAGCCTCACACATGTACCCCCCTCCCGGTTATGAGCCAGGCAGGTGAATGCTCAAGATTAGTAATGGAAAATCCCTTGCCGCCTCACTTAGGTACTAGGCTTACCGGTCCCATTCCCAACAAGTGCTTAGTACGTTCAAAAGCTTAGCCCACGAAAGCCACTTGACCGGAGCCCAAATCTCATGCTCTTACCACATGAGCAATCCATTTATAAAGATCTGATGATTCCAATATAAGAACCTATTCTCGCGAGTGACGAACATCACTCGACTTTTACCGGTTCCTATAGCATAGCAACTATCGACCTAGCATACTAGTATAGGAGCATAGGTACTTAGGGATCATGCATCTAGGGTTTCATTCAACTCCTGAAACGTAAATGCACAAGCATAGCAAGGATAGTTGCATAAATTTAAATAAAACATGGGTTAATGATCCGGGGCTTGCCTTCGTTGGCAATGTTGGCCTTTGGCCCTTATGGACTTTGGTCCAGGTCTTGCTCTACTGCGACGTAGTCTACGTCCCCGTCAGCTCCTTCGTGATGGACCGAACTGGCAACCAGAGGGGTGGTGGGAGTGAATGGGAGCCGATAAAAATTCTTCTCGAAAGAGATGTCTTCTCCAACAAGACGAACACGGCTTGGCCAAATCACTTCTCCGACTCGACTACCCAAGTTGGCCAAGACCACATAGCCACTGGAGTGCTACTGGTCCTAGGAACCAACAACCACCGAAACCTACTCGAGAACGCAGCGGAACAAGCAACTCGAGCAACACCAGACTACACCGGTCAGACTGGTCACACTCACTGGTCAGACCGGTCCCGGCTGGAACACCCTGACAAGACTTGACGATTTCCACAGAAAGACTCCTACACCGGTCAGGTTGGTATAGCACACCGGTCAGACCGGTCCAAGTCAGGAAACCCCAAATCCAAGAATCCAACCTCCCGAGCTCCAAACAGTACCAAACTTGAGACAACAGCAAACCTAGGAACTAGGGAACACACGAGGACATTCACCCGAGCAAAAACCCAATAGGGACTTGCACCGATCAGACCGATGGAGGGCACCGGTCAGACCAGTCAGGCCTGGGCGCTCGGGATGAACAACAACCCGCGGGTTAACTCCTCCAAATCCAAAACCCGATCTCCCGATTCACTCCACATATTCGCACAAGACTTTGGGGATACTAGGAGTACCTCATGGGCATCCCATAGCTACGATTTGGTCCACCAAAACTCGTTGAATCAAGAGGAATCGAACGATTTCCACCAAGAACAGCACTTTCCTGAAACCTAGGAAAACGCCAAAATCGAGCACCTTTACTCATGGATTTAGGAGGGGAATCACACGGAAAAGAACCACGAAGGGTTCATGCATACATCCCCCATCAAATCCCAAAGAGAAAGGCCCCAAAACTACCACAATAAAATCGTAAAGAAAAGGCTCCTAAAATCACGAAAAGGGAAAACGGGAGAGACACAATCAAGCCTTGAGGAACCACGCCGAATCATCTATACATACCATGAAGGTTCATACAAGGTCTAGCTTGCCACCCGATCATCCATCCCTCTCTAAGGATCTCACCATGAAGCTCTCAAGCTAGTCCTAAAAATCCTAAGGAAAATAGGAAGGGTAAATAGCAAAAGCAAAATGAGCTAGGGTTCCAAGAGATGGCTGCCATCCTCTCACCACTTGGGTTATATGGAGGCAACCGAAAGACGAAACTACCCCTATTACATTAAACTAAGATACACGCCACCGAAGGGCCTTTTGGGAAACTTCGTCGTAGCACCATCGGACGGATGCCCGGCGACCGCAAACTTGCTTAGCCTCGATGCAAGCCTTGCGATCTCGATGCGTGTCCTCCGCTTCGAAGACTCCGGAAGGCGTCGTCGCACATCGGTCAGACCGGTCCAGCACTGCTGCTCTTCGGTCTTCGGTCTTGGCTTTGTGGATCAACCAAGGAACCCAGTGGTTGTTGGTATTTGTTAAGCCTACAGAAATATTATGATGGATAATCCGCAAGCGCACGGATACCGGTGAGCATTCCACCCGGGAGAGGGTTTTAAATATCGAATTGAGAGCCAGGTGTGGTTCGAGGACCGGTGGATGGTCGCTTCCTGGTGTGATGAGTGATTGACAACGTGGTGTGGACTGATTCTTGGCTAAGTATTGCAGGTGCAGGTTGCAGCTTGACTGGTGCAGGTGCAGGTGAAGAACAAGCGCGAAAGGTCGTTGCCAGTGAGGCCTCCAGGTGTGGAGAAGACAAGTAGGCTTTGTTCGAGGGACCCTGTGGCCAGCGGGGTCAAGTGCGGGCCGCATGGTGGCAAGAACGGCAAGATGAAGTCATGAACGGTTTCTTGGTTGAGCCTCAAAACCAAGGTCGAGCCGGGACTACGTGGGAGCCGAGTCATGAGTGGTGATTGGCGGAGGCTACACCGAGTTCGCGGGGTTTCCGGTGGTTCACCAGAAAACCACTGGGTTCCTTGGTTGATCCACAAAGCCAAGACTGAAGAACCGAAGACGGAGGTGTAGCAGCTCCAGACCAGTCTGACCGGTGGGTCTTACCGGTCTGACCGGTGGGTACCGGTCTGACCGGTGAGGAGCACCGGTCTGACCGGTGTGTGACGACGCAGTCCGGAATCTTCGAAGCGGAGGACACGCGTCGGGATCGCAAGGCTTGCGTCGAGGCTAAGCAAGTTTGCGGTCCCTGGGCATCCGTCCGATGGTGCGAAGACAGAGACTTCCAATTTCGCCCTCGAGGGGCATGTATCCCTTGTTAGCTAGTAAGGGTATTTTAGTCTTTCGGTTGCCTCCATATAACCCAAGGGGTGAGAGGATGGCAGCCATCTCTTGGAACCCTAGCTCATTTGGTTTTCCTATTTTCCTTCCTATTTTCTTAGGATTTTCGTAGGACTAGCTTGAGAGCTTCATGGTGAGATCTTGTGAGAGGGAAGGATGATCGGGCGGCAAGCTAGACCTTGTATGAACCTCTTTGGTATGTATAGATGATTCGGCGTGGTTCCTCAAGGCTTGGATGTGTCTTTCCCGTTTCTCCTTTTTGGTGATTTTCGGAGCCCTTTCTTGGCGATTTTCTTGGAGCGATTTCGAGGCCTTTCTCTTTGGGATTTGGTGGGGGATGTATGCATGAACCCTTCGTGGTTCTTTTCCCTTTGACTTCCCTTCCAAATCCGTGAGCAAAGGGGCTCGATTTTGGGGTTTTCGTGGCTCTAGGGTTAGAGGCGTTCTTGGTGGGATTTCTTCGATTCCTCTTGATTTGACAAGTTTTGGTGGACCAAATCTTGGCTATGGAGTACCCATGAGGTGTTCCTACTATCCCCAAAGTCTTGTGCAAAACCGTGGAGCAAATCGAGAGATCGGGAGTTGGATTTGGGGGAGTTGACTCGCGGGCGCTGTTCATCCCGAGCTGCCCAGGCGCGACCGGTCTGACCGGTGCTCTTGACCGGTCCGACCGGTGCTAGCCCTTGGTGGGTTTTTGTCTCGGGGAATAGCCTTGTCCGTGTGGTTTTGTCCCGTGGTCCTGCTGATCAGTTCTTGGCGTGTTTGGAGTTGTTTTGCTAGGTTTTGTGAGGGGTTCTTCTTCCTCACAGGTTGTGTTTCATGGTGGTTTTTGTTCTAGGGCCTAGAGGAGTTACTGAGGCTTCCTGGAACGTTTGCTGTGCAGTTGCTGTAGCCACCTGCCTGACCGGCTCTGTCCACCGGTCTGACCGGTGTCACCGGTCTGACCGGCGCAGGCCATCGGTCTGACCGGTGTAGCACAAGCAGCAAGCCGTGCAAGTTTCCGCTGTGTGGTTTGGTGAGTTTTGGCTCGGAAGGTTGAGTGTTGGTTCTTAGGACCAGTAGCACTCCAGTGGCTGTGTGGTCTTGACTAACTTGGGTAGTTGAGTCGGAGACGTGAGTTGGAAGCCGTGTTCGTCTTGTTGGAGTTCTCATCTCCTTCGAGAAGAATTTTTATCGGCTCCCATTCACTCCCCCCCTCTCTGGTTCGCCTAATCGGTCCTTCACGAATCCACAAGGAGAATGGTAAAGAGAGTATCTGAGGTATATAACTAATCACTGAGTAGCTATCAAGGACTTGACAGAAAGAGAGATAAGGAAAACTTAAGGATGTCTGGTTCTTATTCTCACAAGCTATGTCTATATTGTTCTTATGGGGTGATCGTCTGAAGGCAGACTTAGGAAAGGGAACCTCCCGAGAATCTATGGGGGGAGTCCTACGGTTTCTATAGACGGGAGGTGGACTGCAAAGGACAGACGGGAACAAGGTCACTTCCCGCTTCAACCACACGATCCGAAATATAGAAGGCATTCATAAGCTAGCTAGTCTAAGCACCACGCTTACACTAAACATGCAACTTTAACTCAAGAGCGACAGGAATTAAAGTACTCAAAGAGTTATGAACTGTAAGAACAATAAAAACAATGTTACTCACTTGAATAAGAAGTCGATCTTTCCACAAGGTCTCAGGATCAGGCTCCAATGGAGTTGATCCCAGAGGTAGAAGATGAAGAGGAGACACCGACAGGTCCGGGCCTTCCTTCAGCTTCGCCTCTACCGCTCTCTAATCCTCTCGAACAAGATTAGCTAGATGTAAATAGATCGTGGCTCTAATCTCTCAACTTGATACTAACTCTCCAACTCTAATTCTAATCTAGAGCTCTAATCTCAGATAGGCATGGAGGATCTGATAGAATGAATTGTTGTCTTCCCTGGGGTCAGGGGGTCTGCTTATATAGCCCGGAGGAGATGACGTGCACCGTACGATCAAACCGACCTTAACTTGTGGTTTAGATTGATCCTCATAGGCGGTGGAAGAACATTCCGGAAGCTGGGCCCATTTGGCACCAGGGGGGGCCGACCGGCCCCACCACCAGGCCGATCGGGCTGGGGTGGGCCCCCCTCGGGGTCCACTTCGGCCAGGTGGGTCCTTGATCCTTCTAGATGCTTCTTTCTTAGGTGCTAAGTCACGTTGAGTTCCAGAGCCTTCTGTAGTCTTCTAGAGTGGTTTCTTTGCATATTTTCTGAATAGTCCCTGTAAATTCATAGATTCACCAAAACTCGTGGAAATTGTCAATATAAACCCTAATAAGGTGATCTAATTATATTTTAGTCCTTTTTCCAGTAAATGTGAGGGGAAATATTTATAGATAAAATGTGCCAACAAACTCCCCCACACTTAGGCTTTTACTCGTCCTCGATAAAAGGATGGTTTACAACCGTAGAGACAAGAAACAACATAATTATACTCCTTAGTCATATCTATACTTAGGGGATATCTGAGCATAGTTAGAAACAGATCACCTTTATTTCTCAAATCAAGTCAATGGAGAGAGTTTGAATAAGTTTTAAAAAAGAAAATGCAGCCTTGCTTACTCCTTTGTGATACTCTCAAATATATGTGAAGTTTTTAGAATGTAAAGATGTAGCAAACTTACCTTGCATATATTGCTGGGTCAAAATCTGTATCCATGAAGAGGCCTGTCATAGGTCATAGATCAAGATATGTGCGTGTGTCAAATTTTAAAAACCACTGCTCTGACTTTAGAATCTTCTATCTTTTCCCATTTTTTTTGAGGTATTCAGCGATTTTGTGGAGAGTTGGGTTCTACTCACCCTCGGACACGCGTCCATTATTACTCTCTCACTTATTATTTTAGAGAAGTGGGCCCTACTCACCCTCGGACACATGTCCATTATTCTTCTCTTTTTTTATGCCTTTTTTTCTGAGAGGGGGGTTCTTCTGACCCGTAGAACACTTGTCCATTTTCTCCTCTCTCTCACTTTTCTCTCCACTCATAATTTTTTTTTCTTTTCTTTCTTTGGCTTTTTCTCTCTTCTTCTTTTTTTTAGCTGTACCTTTTTTATGATATGGGAGACAGAGATCAAAAATCTTAGAGCATAGAGACTTTAGTGAAAGCAGTGTACGTGATCTTGATCATAGACTTAGACAAAACTTCAACATAGCTCTTAGATTTGACAAAGCTCAATACAAGTAAGCAGCATTTAATCAAATTTATTTTCAATGAAAGCTCTGTTGAGATATATTATTGATCATAAAGGAGAAACTTAGCTAATGATTTTTAAAGCACTCTCCATAGACAAGATAAAAGAAAGATGGTTCTCATTATTCTAACCTCATTCTGATCATCCCAAAAGAAATAAATATTTCTAAGAGCATAAACATGTGAAACTTTATCTTTTAGGTTATCAGGACATTTTAGCAGGGCATCTTTATTTAAATTCGAAATGGAAAGCAAATTACAAAAATTTAAAAAGTTCAGGAAGCAAACCGAGTGGTGGACGAGACGTGGCCGAACTGGGTTCTGCCGGGGTTCGTCATGCGAGTCGTTTGTTCTGTGCTTTTCCCATTTTTCTTGATTTTGGTCGTGGAAGATGCCGTTTGGTCGTCTGTTCTTCTCCCCCACACTTGTTTTCTGTTATCTTGGATGCACAGTATGGTGGAGACAAAAACATATCCAGAAAATATATATAGGCAAAAATACCTCAACTTGTGGAATACTTCTTTATTAAAGGAGAGAGCACTTTATTAAACAACTCTAACAACTAAAGCAAACTAACTAACTCGAACTAACTATCACTAATGTGCTCTCTAACTAAGGTGTTTACAAAGGGCGCTTGCCCTTCTTAAGGTCGCGGCTATGGTCTTCCTCATCGTCCCTTCGCTTCTTTGATTCTAACAGTTTGAGGACGGTCTTGGTGAGGGAAGTGTTGACGCGGTGGATCTCTTTGCAAGTTTCTACCAGGCTTGCTACTTCCTGCGCTAGCTCAGCTATGGTCTTCCGGGTCTTCTGTTTTTGCGGCATCCGCTGGCTGGCTTCAATGACCGGAATTCTCTTGATTTGAGGTTCTTTGGCACGAACTCCGTCGATGGTGACACGGCTTGAGGAGGTGGTGTACTTATGCACCCTTGTGTTGCCATGCTTGTCCATGCGCACGTCAGCGAGTCACTCTCCATCCCTTGGTTTCTTCAGATCCATGTAGCTAGGAACACGGATTGGCTTCTTCTGAGCTGCTTCACGACGGCGATCATACGGCTGAGCGTACATCGCCTGCTTGCTTTCTTTAGGCGGTGGCGGCGAACGTGGACAACTAGGCGGGAACAGCGAGAGAGGGATGTGATCAAGAGGCAAGGAGGCTAGCGGCTTTGCTTCCTTCTCGAAAGGAACAACCGCCTTGGCTTCAAAGCTAAAGGGGACAAGCTGCTTGTCGGCCATTGCTGCTACTTGGAGGCTTTGGGATGAGAAAAAGGTGGAGGTCTGCCCCTGCTTATATATCGGTCACGGACTTGCAGAGGGGGTTGACCTAGCTTGGAAAGGCTACGGGATATCTCGTAAAAGATCCCCGAACAAGTTTTTCTAAAACTGAGCACCTTAGAGATAGCGTGGGCGAAAGCTGGTGGTGCGAGGCGGCGGGCAGGGCCCGATCGGCCCAGTGAGGAGGCCGGTCGGCCCCCCACCACGTCGTCTCGCGACGATCTTCGGCGCGGGGTGCTCTAACCGTGTGCTGATCCTTAAAAACCCTAAGACAGCCCATTACGGCCTAAAATTAATATTCGTGGAAAAACAAAAGAAATCTATTTCATCTAAATGCTCAGACTCTTTATTGGGCTCTAAAAATATTTTAAGACGTTGACCATTTACCTTGAATAACGTACCTTCGTCGTCTTGAAGAGTGACGGCTCCGTGTGACGATGAATTCACCACCTTGTATGGTCCGTCCCACTTGCTTCATAGCTTCCCGTGCCCAAAGAGTCGTACCCTGGAGTTAAAAAGTAATACCTGATCGCCTGGGTTGAATTCTTTCTTTATGATTCTCTTGTCGTGCCATCTCTTGGTTCTTTCCTTGTAGATCTTGGCACTGTGATACGCCTTCTCTCTCCATTCTTCTAGCTCGGACAGTTGCATTTTCCGTTTTGTTCCTGCTGCTTCAAAGTCCATGTTCCATCTCTTTATTGCCCAATGAGCCTTGAATTCTAGCTCAACCGGCAAGTGACATGTCTTCCCGTAGACCAGTTGGTAGGGAGACATTCCAATGGGGGTTTTATAAGCTGTCCGATAAGCCCAAAGTGCTTCGGGTAGCTTGTCTTTTCATTTTATCCCCATTTGGTCCACCGTCTTCTGTAGAATGTTCTTGATCTACTTATTGGACGTCTCTGCTTGACCACTTGTTTGCGGGTGGTAAGGAGTAGCGACATTGTGCTGGATCCCATGGTTCATGAGGTATTTCTCGAAGCGCTTGTCGATGAAATGGGATCCTCCATCACTTATCACTAACCTTGGCGTACCGAATCTCGGAAATATTGTCTCTTCAAACATTCTTATTGAGCTTTTGTGGTCAGCAGATCTGCATGGCAGGGCTTCAACCCATTTGGAGACATAGTCAACTGCCACTAAGATGTACTCGAATTTTCCGGATTTTGGGAATGGTCCCATGTAGTCAATTCCCCAGACATCAAAGAGCTCGATCTGAAGGTTGGTTGTCAGTGGCATGGCATTTTTGGAATTGATGTTTCCGTGCCTCTGACAGGAGTTGCACCTTCGTACGAAATCTTTTGTGTTTTGATACATGGTTGGCCAGAAAAATCCACTTTGCCAGATCTTTGCATGTGTGCAGAAAGCTCCATAATGACCTCCATATGGTGATGAGTGGCACTTCTCAATGATCTTCATTCCTTCTTCTACCGGTACACACCTCCTGAGTAACCCATCAGAGCATACTCGAAAAAGGTATGGTTCATCCCACAGGTGATGGCAACTCTCGTAAATAAGCTTTTTCTTGTCGGCTCCTGGTCGTACATACCCTGCAACCATAAAATTAATAATATCTGCTTACCAGGGGTCTGACCGGGCGATCCGATAGAGCATGTCGTCCCTCATTGCGTCATTGATGGGTAGTTCCTGTGGTTTCTCAAAATACATTCTAGACAAATGATCGGCAATAGAATTTTCTACTCCCTTCTTATCTTTTATTTCTAAGTCAAATTCTTGGAGAAGCAGAATCCATCTTATTAATTTAGGTTTAGCATCTTCTTAGTGAGCAAATATTTTAAAGCAGCATGATCAGTGTAAACAAAAACTTTTGCTCCTACTAAGTAAGATCTAAACTTGTCAATGGCATAAACAACAGCTAGTAGTTCTTTTTCAGTTGTGGCATAATTGAGTTGAGGTCCTGTCAAAGTTTTACTAGCATAAGCAATGGCATGATGTTTCTTGTCCTTTGTTTGCCCCAAAACAGCCCCCACAGCATAATCACTTGCATCACACATAATTTCAAAAGGTAAAGACCAATCAGGGGGTTGTATAATGGGTGCAGAAATAAGAGCATTTTTTAGAGTTTCAAAAGATTTAAGACAAGCATCATCAAAGTCAAAGGGAACATCTTTGGTAAGCAAGTTTGTAAGAGGTCTAGCAATATGAGAAAAATCTTTTATAAACCTTCTATAGAAACCAGCATGGCCAAGAAAACTTCTGATTCCCTTGACATTAACATGTGGAGGTAGTTGTTCAATTACTTCTATTTTAGCTCTATCTACCTCAATTCCTCTTTCAGAAATTAGATGGCCTAGCACTATTCCTTCTCTAACCATGAAATGACATTTTTCCCAATTAAGGACTAAGTGCTTTTCTTCACATCTTTGCAAAACCTTATCCAAGTTTTCTAGACAATCATCAAAAGTTTTTCCATAAACAGAAAAATCATCCATGAAAACTTCCATGATCTCTTCAATCATATCAGAGAATATAGACATCATACATCTTTGAAAAGAAGCTGGAGCATTACATGGCCCAAAAGACATTCTACGATAAGCATAAGTTCCATAAGGGCATGTAAAAGTGGTTCTGCTCTGGTCACTGGGATGGATTGGGATTTGGTGATATCCAGAATATCCATCAAGAAAGCAAAAGAAAGAGTGATTTGCCAACCGCTCTAACATTTCATCAATGAAGGGCAGTGGAAAGTGATCTTTCCTTGTGGCTTTGTTGAGTTTTCTATAATCTATGCACATACGCCAACCAGTGACGGTTCTCTGAGGAATTAATTCATTCCTCTCATTTTTCACAACTGTCATGCCTCCCTTT
The DNA here is from genome assembly GCA_036936925.1 of Cenchrus fungigraminus. Lineage (NCBI taxonomy): Eukaryota > Viridiplantae > Streptophyta > Magnoliopsida > Poales > Poaceae > Cenchrus > Cenchrus fungigraminus. The sequence goes on along the minus strand of CM072772.1, from coordinate 72,838,517 downwards.
TTAGGCACAACTTGCACGGGAGTCACCTACTCACTATGTGGCACAGGATATATAATCCTGGTGTGTAAGAGTTTCAGAACTTCTTTCTCCACTACCTCTCTCATCGCATTGTTGAGTCTTCGTTGTGGCTCTCTAGATGGTAGAACATCAGGATTTGTAGGAATGTGATGAGTGCAAAGGGCAGGACTGATGCCCTTAAGGTCTTGGAGCGAGTAGCCAAAGGCTGAGCGATGTTGTTCTAAGATGGTTATCAGCTTATGAGTCTCTTCCTGAGTGAGTTGGTCATTAATGATCACAGGAGACTCAGAATCATTGTGCAAAAAGGCATATCTAAGACCAGGTGGTAAAGGTTTAAGCTCAATGGGAGGTCTCGAGGGTTCCTCGGTTTCATCGAGGGGCTCAGATTCTATAGGATTTTCTTCTTCCTCCTCGATGAAGAATTCAGTGACATCTTCTTGATTGGATTCTATGAAATGTTCTAGAGATGCTTCATTCACCTCTTCCATTGGGTTAGGTTCAGGACTGGGTTCGGTCTTAGTATGGATCGAATGTGAGAAGTGTAAGGGAACTTTAATGGTTTTGCCTAGGCAAACATCAAGTTTCCCTGTGTGTCCTTCTTTAAGGAGTTTTTCTAAAGGATAGCCTATTAAAAGATCGAACTCCTTAATATCACAAATGTGAAAGCTTAGGTGAATTGGCATGTTGTAAACTGAAATAGGTAAGACATTGAGAATTCCCGAACTTTGAATAATTTGTCCTGAGGAGCACTTTAATAATTTCGTTGTGGGAGATAATGGCTTGTTTTTGATAAACTGATGGAAAAAGGATAAGGCCATTATATTGATTCCCACAACTGGATTATAAAGGGCATCAAAGGGGGTTCCATTGATTGTACATTGAATTGGTATAGAAGGTGAATCCAGATGGACTACATCAGAGGAAAGCTCTGACTCTTCTAACCATTCCCCACTCATGATGGATGCAAGCTCCACAGTGTGTTCTCTTGAGAAGGTTTGCTCAAAAGGGTCTATCTTCTCATGTGAAGAAGATGTGTGCTTTCGAGGCCTCTTCTCTTTATGATATTTCGAGGTGTTTCCATAATCGGAAAATAAATCATCCTCGATATCATTTATAAAATCAGGTAGAGGAATTTCTTCCTGTGGTGATTCTATATGTTGGATAGCTATAGGTTGAGATGTTTCTGGCATAGGTTCTGGTGTAGCTATCTCTGGAATCTCTTCTTCTAAAGTTTTATCTTCTAAAGGACCATCATTAGTGCTGGCTAGAATGTTGTCTAAGACAGTTCTAGCTTCACTAGATGTAAGGTGTATGAATGATCCATGAGAGGAGACATTCAAATAGGCTCTAGATTCCTTATTAAGACCAATATAGAAATGTTGAAGGAGAATATGGTCTTGAAGGCTTAGATCTGGTCCGGATTTGCAAAGGAGTTCAAAACGTTCCCAGGATGAACTCATAGACTCATTATCCCCCTGTTTGAAGGATATGATCTTGATTCTGAGGTCAACTACGTTAGATAAGGGATAAAAATCCATGCAAAAATCTGCACGGAGAGTTCCCCAATCGCCTTTCATCTTCTCTTTGGTCCGGTCGTACCATTGGCGAGCTTTTCCTTTCAGAGTGAATGGAAAAAGCTTCCAATGGATAGTCTCGTCTGACATACCCTTAATGTGCAGGTAGTCACAAGTTTGCTCAAACTGCTGGAGATGATGATAAGGGTCTTCATCTTCTATTCCTAAGAAAGTGTTGGTTTGGACCATCTCTATTAACCGTGGGCGCAGCTCATAGGCATCAGATAGGATTGGTTTCGATGATGGCATAGGCCTAAGGCTGAGCTCTGAGGGTGCCGAAAAGTCTTTAATGAGGGTAGTGTCCATAAGGACAATAGATAATCTAAAACTAAAAAGAAAAAAGAAAGATACAAGATTAGTTATACTCGAAGAGTTTTCTCTTAACCGTTCTCCCCGGCAACGGCGCCAGAAATGCTTGTTGGTATTTGTTAAGCCTACAGAAATATTATGATAGATAATCCGCAAGCGCACGGATACCGGTGAGCATTCCACCCGGGAGAGGGTTTTAAATATCGAATCCACAAGGAGAATGGTGAAGAGAGTATCTGAGGTATATAACTAATCACTGAGTAGCTATCAAGGACTTGACAGAAAGAGAGATAAGGAAAACTTAAGGATGTCTGGTTCTTATTCTCACAAGCTATGTCTATATTGTTCTTATGGGGTGATTGTCTGAAGGCACACTTAGGAAAGGGAACCTCCCGAGAATCTATGGGGGGAGTCCTACGGTTTCTATAGACGGGAGGTGGACTGCAAAGGACAGACGGGAACAAGGTCACTTCCCGCTTCTACCACACGATCCGGAATATAGAAGGCATTCATAAGCTAGCTAGTCTAAGCACCACGCTTACACTAAACATGCAACTTTAACTCAAGAGCGACAGGAATTAAAGTACTCAAAGAGTTATGAACCGTAAGAACAATAAAAACAATGTTACTCACTTGAATAAGAAGTCGATCTTTCCACAAGGTCTCAGGATCAGGCTCCAATGGAGTTGATCCCAGAGGTAGAAGATGAAGAGGAGACACCGACAGGTCCGGGCCTTCCTTCAGCTTTGCCTCTACCGCTCTCTAATCCTCTCGAACAAGATTAGCTAGATCTAAATAGATCGTGGCTCTAATCTCTCAAGTTGATACTAACTCTCCAACTCTAATTCTAATCTAGAGCTCTAATCTCAGATAGGCATGGAGGATCTGATAGAATGAATTGTTGTCTGCCCTGGGGTCAGGGGGTCTGCTTATATAGCCCGGAGGAGATGACGTGCACCGTACGATCAAACCGACCTTAACTTGTGGTTTAGATTGATCCTCATAGGCGGTGGAAGAACATTCCGGAAGCTGGGCCCATTTGGCGCCAGGGGGGGGCCGATCGGCTCCACCACCAGGCCGATCGGGCTGGGGTGGGCCCCCCTCATGGTCCACTTCGGCCAGGTGGGTCCTTGATCCTTCTAGATGCTTCTTTCTTAGGTGCTAAGTCACGTTGAGTTCCGGAGCCTTCTGGAGTCTTCTAGAGTGGTTTCTTTGCATATTTTCTGAATAGTCCCTGTAAATTCATAGATTCACCAAAACTCGTGGAAATTGTCAATATAAACCCTAATAAGGTGATCTAATTATATTTTAGTCCTTTTTCCAGTAAATGTGAGGGGAAATATTTATAGATAAAATGTGCCAACAGTGGTTTTCTGGTGAACCACTGGAAACCCTGCGAACTCGGTGTAGCCTCCGCCAATCACCACTCATGACTCGGCTCCCACGTAGTCCCGGCTCGACCTTGGTTTTGTGGCTCAACCAAGAAACCGTCCACGACTTCGTCTTACTGTTCTTGCCACCATGTGGCCCGCACCTGACCCCGCTGGCCACCGGGTCCCTCGAACCAAGCCTACTTGTCTTCTCCACACCTGGAGGCCTCACCGGCAACGACCTTTCGCGCTTGTTCTTCACCTGCACCAACACCAGTCAAGCCGCAACCTGCATCTACAATACTTAGCCAAGAGTCTGTCCACACAACATTGTCAATCACTCATCACATCAGGAAGCGACTATCCACCGGTCCTCGAACCACATAGGCTCTTACTTCGTCTCCTCCTTCCGGCACGAGCGTATAGCTACCGTCAGGAAGATCAACACGAGGATGCATATGCAAGATTTAATTGACGGTTTTGATTTAATTAATTACAAAACAACACATGACAACCCTGGGGTGCATGGTTGACCACATTCACCTAGATAATAATATATTCAAGATACTCTTCCTATAAAGGAACAATATGCAGTACTTTATTAATTATTCTTTTTGATAGTGACTGTGTACACATTTATATAAATAAATTAATTTAAATTCACAAAACAGCAAGGGAGTGGTCTTAAACTCCTTAGCATGCTTCACATCCCAAACATAGAGTCATTAGGTGTGTAGTGGTGGTTTTCCAATTTAACTTTAATATTAAGCTTAAATTGGTTTGCAAAATTTTTATGCATAAAATAAAATCATAAAATTCAATGGGTGACACTTTTGAAGCTCTTTAGCTCCGAACAAGGGCACTGAACACAAGTGCACACTTATTTAAGCTATAAATTAATTATACAACAAATGACAACTTTTATTTACCAAAACAAGATAAATGCGTATAAAAATAAATAAACAACTTATGAATCCCAACTTTCTCCCACTTGTTCTTTGACTCAAAACAAGGCTATGCACACAACAAATGTAGCAAGGGCTACTCTAGATCTTGAACTATGCAATTACATTGAAAACTAAGAATATTTTCATAATAAATATTTCTGGTAGATATAAAATCTTGATTAATTCACCAATGGTGTATCTAGGCATATGAAGACTATACTCAGAAGTTGGGCACAAAAATATATTTATTTTAGTCTATAAAAATTATTTAGGTAGATTCATCATAAACACAAAATAAATCATATTACAATATTTACTCAGGAACTTTGTGCAAATCTTGGTGCAAAGCCTACACATGGTAGCTCCAACAACATATCCAAAATTTAGCTATAGATCATTTGTAGATTTTGAACTACAGCAAATCTAGGTCAAAATGATTTCAATTTTTCATGCAAACAGCCGCATTAAGTTTTTGGACAGCAACACATCTATACATGAGAGGCTATATAAGAATTCATACACTAGCAAATTTTCCTCTAGAGAGCACACAAAACAAGTATAGGGTTCAGTTTTAAGTTTCCACAATTTTTAACATGATGCAAGATGTCCTATTCGTCCTCACAAGGCGATCAAGCCAAAAATCGAAGTTAGTGCCGGTGGCAAGGCTTATATACATTTCTCCCTATAATAACTAGTTGAGAAATATTCGATTCTCACTTAGCAACTTACGAAACGTGGTTAGTGTACCTGCAGAAAAGAACCTTCCGTGCCAGCATGTCACGGAAGCGTCCACACACATTACCGTTCACTATAGAAACGGTATCCATGCATCAAGCCGCTGCATGGACAGCGTCCAACCTCAGACACCCTCCGTTTGAATGGAGTGTATCCTTGCCTCGCATATTCATAATGCGGAACGCGCACGTATGGCAAAACGTGGCGACATCACAACCCATGACATGTTCATCTTGAATAGAGCATGTCATCCTTCGTATGACTTACATACGGAAAGCACATGTATAAACCACATCAGCATCCAACCCAGAAGATGGGATCCATGGAATATATCACTCCATCAATCCTTGCATACTCGTGATGTGGCACAGCACATGTATAAAACACGTGGCTTCATCTAGTTTGGTTGTGCAAGAAAGTAAGTCTAACATAAAGTAAAGTGCTGGGAGTTAGCAAAATAAACCATAGATTCTTAAGCCACCTTAAAGAAACCAAAATTCCCTCTAGGGCCTCTCGGTCTAGATCATTCCTTAACGATCTAACGTATTTTCAAAATCCAATCAATCTTGGCAAATTTTATTCTAAACATGTGATTAATGTTGTTAATTAAGCTCTGGTGCATATCGATCGCTCTGATACCAGCTGTGACAACCCCGTCCGATTATGATACCGTACTAACGCCTAAGTCAATCCACTTTGGCCATGAAGCGATAATAAAGTACCATCCCATCGTAAGTTGCCGGGTCAAAGCTCGGTAAATCACTTGAATAGTACAAAGGATCGAGCACATGCATTAAAACTCACACGAAGGCGAGTCCAGAGTACATTACACAAATTAAATTCAAATTCACCTTTAGGGGTTTAATTTATTACAAACCATGGTTCATGACATGATAAGTAAAGGTTCAGAGTTTTAAAACAGTGGAAAGTAAACTAGCGATACGATAGGCATCACAGGAGGCCATCCATGGTGCCATCACTTGTCGTCATCCACCCATTCCAGCTCCCAACCGGGTGGAATCTCTCCAGGCCAAACAACTTCACCTGAAAACAACATTTATAGCAAGGCTGAGTATGCTAAACTCAGCAAGACTTACCCGTCAAAGGTTACCTCTAGACATGTAAAGCTTTTGGCTGGTGGGTTTGTTTTGCCAAAAAGCAACTAGAATCATGGATCCTTACTTTCAATATTTTAGCTCAAATTCTAGTGAGTTAATCATTACTAAGATAAGCAAACTATTGCAATCAAGAATTGTACAATGCAATTAATTCACGCAGAAGAATTCACATAGTTCCATCATTAAGGGATATCATGGCCAGTTGATTAAGCAGTCTCAGATAATGGTGAGAGGCTGACAATCGATTGATTCAACCCTTGCAAGGTAAACCTAAACACACGGAGCGGTGCCCCAACCGAGCTGACACTGACCAGGTGGTTCCCATCGATCTTCGGTTCGGTATAGATATTACAGTCCTGGGTACAAGGCTATCTGGTATGCCCCCACTCAGTACATCCAGCCTCACACATGTACCCCTTCCCAGTTATGAGCCGGTCAGGTGAATGCTCAAGATTAGTAATGGAAAATCCCTTGCCGCCTCAGTTAGGTACTTTGCTTACCAGTCCCATTCCCGACAAGTGCTTAGTACGTTCAAAAGCTTAGCCCACAAAGCCACTGGATCGGAGCCCAAATCCCATGCTCTTACCACATGTGCAATCCATTTACAAAGATCTTATGATTACAATATAAGAACCTATTCTCGCGAGTGACGAACATCACTCGACTTTTACCGGTTGCTATAGCATAGCAACTATCGACCTAGCATACTAGTATAGGAGCATAGGTACTTAGGGATCATGCATCTAGGGTTTCATTCAACTCCTGAAACGTAAATGCACAAGCATAGCAAGGATAGTTGCATAAATTTAATTAAAACATGGGTTAATGATCCGGGGCTTGCCTTCGTTGGCAAGGTTGGCCTTTGGACCTTCTGGACTTTGGTCCAGGTCTTGCTCTACTGCGACGTAGTGCACGTCCCTGTCAGCTCCTTCGTCTCCTCCTTCCGGCACAAGCGTATAGCTACCGTCGGGAAGATCTACACGAGGATGCATATGCAAGATTTAATTGACAGTTTTGTTTTAATTAATTACAAAACAACACATGACAACCCTGGGGTGCATGGTCAATATTCACCTAGATAATAATATATTCAGCAAACTCTTCCTACAAAGGAACAATATGCGGTACTTTGTTAACTATTCTTTTTGATAGTGACTGTGTACACATTTATATAAATAAATTAATTTAAATTCACAAAACAGCAAGGGAGTGGTGTTAACCTCCTTAGCATGCTTCACATCCCAAACATAGAATCATTAGGTGTGTAGTGGTGGTTTTCCAATTTAACTTTAATATTAAGCTTAAATTGGTTTCCAAAGTTTTCATGCATAAAATAAATTCATAAAATTCAATGGGTGACACTTCTGAAGCTCTTTAGCTCCGAATAAGGCCACTGAACACAAGTGCACACTTATTTAAGCTATAAATTAATTATACCACAAATGACATCTTTTATTTACCAAAACAAGATAAATGCATATAAAAATAAATAAACAACTTATGGATCCCAACTTTCTCCCACTTGTTCTCTGACTCAAAACAAGGCTATGCACACAACAAATGTAGCAAGGGCTACTCTAGATCTTGAACTATGCAATTACATTAAAAACTAAGCATATTTGCAGAATAAATATTTCTGTTAGATATAAAATCATGATTAACTCACCAAAGGTGTATCTATGCATATGAAGACTATACTCAGAAGTCGGGCACAAAAATATATTTATTTTAATCTATAAAAATTATTTAGGTAGATTCATCATAAATACAAAATAAATCATATTAAAATATTTACTCAGTAACTCTGTGCAAATCTTGGTGCAGAGCCTACACATGGCATCTCCAACAACATATCAAAAATTCAGCTATAGATCGCATGTAGATTTTGAACTACAACAAATCAAGGTCAAACTGATTTCTGATTTTTCTGTGATTTTATACGATTTTTGCAAGCTTTGGCCAAAACACACAAAGGGGAAAGAATCTATTTGCAAAGGGGCCCTTGGAAAGATTTTAAGTTTCACAGATATACCCTTGCCTCTAACAACCAGGCCCCCGAGCACAAAAACTTTCACAAGTGTGCCCTCGGCGGCAGAGGCGAGCTCGCCGTTGGCGAGGTAGGGCCGGAGGTGGGCAACAAATGGCACGGGGTTGAGATTGGGCTCACCACGGGCCGATTGATGGTGGTGGCTCGACCGAAGACGTCGCCAGTGAGCACCGGCGGCGAGTCTGTGGCGGCGCGTCTGCCTCGGCCCAAATTCGGCGAGGTGAGGGACACGGCCGAGCAACAAGCGAGTGGGGAGGCTCTAGTGGTTCCTAGGGAGGGCGCTAGGAGCGTCGAGTGGCACCGGGAACGAGCGGAGCAGGGAGCTCACCGAGGCGGCATCAATGGCGGCGGCGGCGCTCGGTGCTCGCGCGAGGGGGAAGGGAGGCGGGGCTTAAATAGGCGAGCAGATCGTGGGGAAGGCGGTTCACGAGCGTCCAGTCAAGGCAAGGTCACGGCATGGGGCGCGGCATGGCGAGGTGACTTGCGCGGGCAGAGCGGCCAATGGCGGGGTGAGGGCGGCCGTCCAGCGTGTGTAAGTGTGGCGCGTGGCACCGGCTAGGGGACCCACGAGCGTCACGCACAGTGGTGCTTCGGCGTTTATACCAAACTTGCACATCTCACTACCCTCTACAACTTCTAGAAAAGCTCATAGGGGTTTTGAGCAACAGAATTCGTATAAACTGCTTGCCAACTTGGGACTTTTCATGGCGCTGGTGAACAGTGACGGGAGGCGTTGACCGGTCTTTTTCACCACTTTCCACTTCAAATTTGAAATGCCACTCAACATGAAAGTTGTGTCCCATGAAAAACTGGACAACTTTTATATTAGGATAATTTTAAGTGTTTAGGTGAAATGTGGAGAACGTGGCAAAAGTTCCAGAGAGGTTCTTGGACATCAAGAGATTGACTAGGGTTTTGACTAGACCTTTGACCAAGGTTTTACCATTAGTGTGTGTTGACTTTATTAAGATGATAATTAATGAATGTTGGCTAGGTTTTCGAGGTGATGACCCAGGTTGACCAAGGTTTGACCAAAGTCAACGTGTTTGACTTGGTTGACTAGGTCATTATGGTTAATTAACCCTAAATGAAAACCTGGGGCGCCACAGAGTCCGCGATGTTTCCAGTGGTTCACCACAAAACCACTGGGTTCCTTGGTTGATCCACAAAGCCAAGACCGAAGACCGAAGCGCAGCAGCACTAGGCCAGTCTGACCGGTGGGTACAGATCTGATCGGTGTGCGACGACGGCTTCCGGAGACTTCAAAGCGGAGGCCATGTGTCGGGATCGCAAGACATGCCTCGAGGCTAAGCAAGGTGCAGTCGTCAGGCATCCGTCTGATGGTGCTACGACGAAGATTCCCAAAGTGCCCCTCGGGGGTGTGTATCTTAGTATTATGTATTAGGGGTAGTTTTGTCTTTCATTTGCCTCCATATAACCCAAGTGGTGAGAGGATGGTATCCATCTCTTGGAACCCTAGCTCATTTGCGTTTGCTATTTTGCCTTCCTATTTTCCTTAGGATTTTCTAGGACTAGCTTGAGAGCTTCATGGTGAGATCTTTAGAGAGGGATGGATGATCGAGAGGTAAGCTAGACCTTGTATGAACCTTTCTTGGTATGTATAGAAGATTCGGCGTGGTTCCTCAAGGCCTTCTGTTGTCTCTCCCGTTTTCCCCTTTTTGGTGATTTTCGAAGCATTTTCTTGGCGATTTTCTCATGGTGGATTTGAGGCCTCTCCTTACCGGTGGATGGTCGGTTCTTGGTGTGATGAGTGATTGACAACGTTGTGTGGACTAACTCTTGGCTAAGTATTGCAGGTGCAGGCTGCAGCTTGATTGGTGCTGGTGCAGGTGAAGAACAAGCGCGAAAGGTCGATGCCGATGAGGCCTCCAGGCATGGAGCAGACAAGTAGGCTTGGTTCAAGGGACTCGGTGGCCAGCGGGATCATGTGTGGCTCGCATGTTGGCAAGAACAACAAGACGAAGTCATGGACGGTTTCTTGGTTGAGCCTCAAAACCAAGGTCAAGCCGAGACGACGTGGGAGCCAAGTCATGAGTGGAGATTGGCGGGAGGCTACACCAAGTCTGTGGGGTTTCCAGTGGTTCACCACAAAACCACTGTGTTACTCGGTTGAGCCACAAAACCGGGGCCGAAGACTCAACGAGGAGATGCGGCCACCGAGGCCAGTCTAATAGCCCATGAGGGGCAGTCTGACCGCTTGGGCCGGTCTAACCGCCCAGGGGGCGGTCTGACCGCCCGGGTCGCAGCCACCGAGAAGCTTCAAAGCGGAGGACATGCGACATGATCGCAAGAGTTGTGTTGGTGCTACGCAGGCTTGCGGTGGATGCGCATCCGTCCGATGGTGCTGAACTGAAGACTTCCAAAATTGCCCTTGACGGGCTTGTATCCCTAAAATGCTAGTAAGGGTAGTTTAGTCTTTTGGTTGCCCCCATATAAACACTTGAGTTGTGGGATGGCAGCCAACTCTTGGAACCCTAGCTCATTTCCCTTTGTTATTTTCCCTTCCTATTTTCCTTAGGTTTTTCTAGGACTAGCTTGAGAGCTTCATGGTGAGATCTTTAGAGAGGGATGGATGATCGGGAAGCAAGCTAGACCTTGTATGAACCTTCATGGCATGTATAGAGGATTCGACGTGGTTCCTCAAGGCCTTGTGTTGTCTCTCTCGTTTTTTTTTGGTGATTTTCGGAGGATTTTCTTGTGATTTTCGTGGCGGAGTTTTGAGGGCGATTTCTTGCGGGACTATTGTTGGGTGTCACGTATGAGGACCTTGTGCCTCTTTGCTTGGTGACTTTGCCCCAAGAACTCCCTTGAATCTACCTTGATTTGGTGGTTTTCATAGTTCCTCGAGTTCATGACCTAGAGGGCCAAGATTCGCGATTCCCTTTGATTAAGAGCATTTCGGTGGAATTCCTTTGGTGGAGAGGTTGCCTAGGAGGTAACTGTTGACGCGAAAATAGGACGTCACCTCCGCGCCCGACACACATGACTTCCTAGTCTGTAGCGAGGCGTGCCAGCCAATCTGACCTGTTGATTGACAATGGAAAATATTAGGGATCGGCTAGAGAACCGATGGCCTTTTAGCGACACGTGTACCAGCCAATCGGCCGATACGAGTTAAGCGGGATCAGCCGGCTCGAGAGCGACCGAGGCGCGCGGGTGTGGATAAGAGATCGGCTGGAATCGGCCGATCGTGACATCAGCACTTGAATAGGTCGGAATCGGCTGTGGTATTAGAAGCCGATAGGATCTAGATCGAGTGGGATAATTGGTGATAATAGCTAAAAACTACAAGAATTGGTACGAAAACTTGCAGATCTAGCTAATATCGGTAAGAGGTGAATAAAGAACTAGACAAAACCTCAGCGATGCGCCCGGAGGTTAAAGCCTAGGGTTATTCAGTAAAACGGTACTCACAAGTTTGCCAGAGGTCGATCGATGCAGCCTGACGAACTTGAAGGACGGCGTTGTAGAAAAGAGAAAAAATGAAATGGCGAAGTCGCTGAAAAGTAGATGTTGTAAAGTAGATGTTGTAAATTGTAAAGGGTTTGCCCGGAGGCGGTTTGTTTGATATTGGTGTGTACACTTTTTTCCCGACCACACAGGGTCGCTATTTATGTCCTGAGGACAACCCGACTCCTAGCCGATTACGGCACTGTTAACTTGCATCTAAAGAAAACAAACACTTAATAAAAATAGAAAAGGACTCTCGCAGGAGCCAAAACTTCCCTAAACTGACTCTTTGACCCTTTGCCAATCTTGGATTGACCCGCCTCTGCCGTACTTTCCTTTTGGTGTATCTTCGATTGCCGCCTTCTTCTTCTCCATCGGCCGATCCTCTGTTTGACCATCGGCCGATCGGTTTGACCCGCTGGTCCATCGACAGATTTGAGCTCCCTTGACCATCGGCGAGTCCTGTTGACCATCCTTCTCTCTCTTCAATCGGCCGATTGCCTTTGTTTCATCATCGGCTGCTCCTTCTTATCCTTTTGACATGTTTTTCCAAAAAATGGTGTCAACACATGCCCCCCAGTTTCGGAGTAAATGATCTTTTGCTCCAAAATTTGCTCGAATCTGACATCTTTCTCTTAATTCGAATGATAGCCAAATCTCTTCACGTGGTCGATGCGATCAATCTTCATTGGTAGTGTCCTGTTCTCCCAATGTGACAGATCATCTGACACTTTTCCAGGACTGTTCACCATGTGACATCTTTGGCTCTTTCGTTCCTCCTTTCTATAAGACTTGCCCTCTTACCCAGGGGTTCTTTCATGACTTCTTCAGCCCTTTGGATCTTCCTGATGTAGGCATTAGCTCCTTTAGTTCTTAGGTATGAGAGGCATCTTCTCCTGGAAAACTCTGTTAGTGTTAATGATCACCGCTGGCCATTGACAGACTCTTGCTTGAAATGGCGTTTCTTCTGGGCGCTGTCAGTGGGCTCGTCATCTTTGTTTGCGATGCTGGGCAAAAGATTTCTGTGAACCATGCTCTGCAGTTTGTGGACGTGCTTAGAGAAATCTCCTCACCGTTCATGATGTATGCGTGTCATCCTTTATTTTGGGATTGATTCCTCTGAATCGGTCATTCTTTGGAAACCGAACCACTCACGGTTCATCTGTTTCCTTTTTTACCGGATCCAACATCTTTATCTCTTCCGGTGCCTCGGCTATAGATAACTGCCCTTACGCCCCTATAGAGAACGCACTTCTCCTTCATCCATGGCTCGAGATATAGATCCAGTGAGCTTTAGGTTCTTACTCTTCGGTTCCTTCCTTCTTCTTTGACTCATGATGGCTAGAAGAATTCTTGTGAGATAGCCTAGGGCATACTTCCCTCTCTAGTCTCCTTTTGTGAAGCCAGGAGGTCCAAGAGCTAGAAGAACCCTTGTGATGCATCTTGGGTGCATCAGCTGGTGGAGGAGGGTGGAGGTCGTCCCTGAGCGTTGCGGAAAGAAGAACAACCCTATGTCTTCTTTCCCAGCAATCTTGATGGGGAGAGTTACCGAATCTGGTGATTCATCTTCGTCAAATTTACACTTTCTTTTTTGTTTTTCTCTTTCTTCGCCCCTATCACATGTCCAGTGATGATGAATGTGAGCAACCCGTAATGAATCGTCCAAATTTGTCTTCTCAATGTATTCTTCAGATCTGTACTATAATGCCACCATTGTAATCGAAGATGAGAGAAATAATATATATATATATTTTTGTTCTAAGGGTGATTTGTACATCGGCCATAACCTGAAACCGAACATGTTTCGATGATTAGGCTATCCTATACTAAAGACGATTACACTTGCAATCGGCTGTAACTTGAGTCTTTAATCGGCCGTTTTCAGGCTCTGATTTGACTAAGCGTCTACCCATATGCTTGGATAGTATTTCTTCAAATACTTCCCATTCAGCGCTCTGGCAAACTTCTCTCCTTCCAACGTTTCTAAGATATATGCATTGCCTGGCACACATTGGCTGATACGATATGGCCCTTCCCAAGTTGGTGACCACTTTCCGTATTTTGGATCTCTAGAGCCGATTGGTAATATAAGTTTCCAAACCAGATCCCCTTCGACAAATTCTTTAACTTTGACTTTTTTATCATACCATCTGGCTATTCTCCTTTTATTCTTTTCGATATTCTCCAAAGCTCTCAGCCGATTACCAGCAAGGTCTTCCAGTTCTTCTTTCATCATGGCTGAATAATCATCGGTTGATAACTGATCTTGTAAAGAAGTCCTTCTGGATCCGGTTTTTAACTCCCAAGGCAATACAACATCATGACCGTACACCAGTTGATATGGTGACACTTTGGTTGCACCATGGCATGCCATCCTGTACGCCCATAGTGCTTCATTAAGGATCGTATGCCACCGCTTGGGATTTTCATCGATCTTGCGCTTGATTAACTTGATGATGCCCTTGTTTGCTGCCTCTGCCTGTCCGTTTGCTTGAGCATAGTAGGGAGATGAGTTTAACAGCTTGATCCCCAAGGAGTTTGCGTATTCTTCAAATTCCCCTGAAGTGAATTGACTCCCTTGATCGGTCGTGATGGTCTGAGGTATACCAAACCGATAGAAAATATGCTCTTTAACAAAATCAATCATGTTGCATGATGTCACAGTCTTGATTGGGATGGCTTCAGCCCACTTAGTGAAGTAATCTATAGCCACCAGTACGAATTTATGACCTTTGCTTGATGGTGGATATATTTGTCCAATTAGATCAATTGCCCACCCCCTGAACGGCCTTTGTAGTACTTGAAGTAGGCTTCTAATATCGTCAGCCAATAATAGTTATTATTTCTGATCATCCACTTCATCTTAAACGCCAATTGATGGGCTCCACAGACTCCCTCATGAATTTCCCCCATTAAGGTTTTAGCCTCTTCTTCACCAAGACATTTGAGCAGAACCCCATCGATGGTACGATAGTACAATTCATCTTCTAATAGAACGTATTTAATGGCCCTATACCTCAATTGTTTATCAACCTTCTTGGATGGATCTTTCAGATAATCCATTATCTCCTTCCTTCAATCCTCGGTTGGTAAGTCTACAGTTAGAATCGGGCGATAACCTGACGCCCCTTGAGCCAGCCGATTAGCTTCACTGTTGTACACTTAGGGATATGTTCAAGTTTTACTATCTTGAACTCTCGAAGTAGCTGAAGACATTCTTCATGATAAATCCTTAATATGTCATCTTTGCATTCATATTCTCCTGCCAATTGATTTATCACAAGTTGAGAATCTCCAAATATCTAACCAACTTCAGCATTGACTTCTCATGGTAGCTTTATCCCCTTTAACACTGCCTGGTATTCAGCTTGATTATTTGTTGAAGTCTTCTCAATTGGGATGGAAAACTCATAATTTGCTCCTTGGGGTGAGATGAGGACGATTCCAATCCCAGCTCCTACTCCACACGATGATCCATCAAAGAACATAGTCCACGGAATAGGTTCTACAACTGCAACCTCAGGCCCACAATGCTGTGCTACCAGATCGGCCATCACTTGCCCTTTAATTGCTTTGGCCGATTGATAGGTCAAGTCAAACTCTGATATAGCTAAGATCCACTTTCTGATCCTGCCCTTCAAGATTGGTAATGACAGCATATATTTGACCACATTATCTTTGCAAACCATGGTGCATTCAGCAGTTAATAAGTAAGGCCTCAACTTTGTGCATGAGAAATATAGGCACAAGCACAGTCTTTCCACTGCTGAATGTCTAGTTTCTGCATCCAAGAGCCTTCTGCTAATGAAGTATATGACTCGCTCTTTTCCTTAGAACTCTTGTACAAGGACCGATCCAATAGCTCGCTTATTAGCCGATAAATATAATTTGAACGGCTTCTTATCTTGAGGGGGCATCAGGACAGGAGGAGATTTCAAGTACTGCTTGACGTTATCTAAAGCCTTCTATTGTTCTTCTCCCCATACGAATTTCTGATTGGCCTTGAGCTTCAGTAGAGGTGTGAACGTCTGAATCCTCTCAGACATGTTAGATATAAATCTTCTGATAAAATTGATCTTGCCGATCAATGACTGAAGCTCTTTCTTATTTGATGGTGCTTCTATTTTGTCTATTGCGCTGATTGATTTCTGTCCAACCTCGATTCCTCTTTCATGTATTAAGAAACCCAAGAATTGGCCAGCTGAAACACCAAAAGCACACTTGTTGGGGTTCATCTTTAAACCATGCTTCCTTGTGCATTCCAATGTTTTTCGTAGGTCGGCTAGATGTTCCTTGTAACCTTTTGACTTGACAACTACATCATCAATGTAGATTTCTACTATCTTGCCGATGAGCTCGTGGAATATGTAATTCATGGCTCTTTGGTACGTGGCACCAGCGTTCTTCAATCCAAAAGTCATGATGATCCATTCGTACAACCCGACGTGACCAGGACATCTGAAAGCAGTTTTTGCAATATCTTCTATAGCCATGAATATTTGATGATACCCAACATTACCGTCCATGAAGCTGATGACTTTCTGCCCTGCGGCAGTGTTGACCAATGCATCGGCTACTGGCCCTGGATACCCATCCATCAGCGTCGCTTTGTTCAAATCCCTGAAATCGATGCATACGCGTAGTTTGCCATTCTTCTTGTAGACAGGGACTATGTTAGAAATCCATTCGGCATACCGACATTGCCGAATAAAACCAGCTTCGAGTAACTTTGTTATCTTGGCTTTTATATCAGGGTAGATCTTCGGATTACATTGCCTTGGGTGTTGCTGGAAAGGTCGATGTTGACGGTCCTTACAACAAGAATTCGACTGTCAAAACCTCGGGTTCGAGAGGAGTATATGGCAAGTTTCATGCACATTTTTAGTACTAATAAAGTTCCACGAGTTGTGTTGTGATTTTCATAGGTAGGTACACATTTTGGGAGAATTTGGGACCAACACACCACACGTGCTAGGCACGGCCGAACCACTAGGCACGGCCGGCCCTGCAGGTGCGGCCGGCCTGGCAGGTGCGGCCGGCCCTGCAGGTGCGGCCGGCCTTGCCTGGTGTGGCCGGCCCTGCCCCGTGGTGTGTCCCTGGTCCTAAGCACCGCCTCTCCCTCGAGCACAACTTGGACGAACGAGATCCACTGAAGAAACGTCGGTTTGATCAAATGGTGGAGGCTAGGATCACTTGGATCAATGGGTCCACTCACAAGCTTGCCGGAGGTCGATCGATGCAGCCCGACGAACTTGAAGGACGGCGTTGTAGAAAAGAGAAAAAATGCAATGGCAAAGTCGCCGAAAAGTAGATGCTGTAAAGTAGATGCTGTAAATTGTAAAGGGTTTGCCCGGAGGCGGTTTGTTTGATATTGGTGTGTACTCTTTTTTCCCAACCACGCAGGGTCGCTATTTATGTCCAGAGGACAACCCAACTCCTAGCCGATTACGGCACTGTTAACTTGCATCTAAAGAAAACAAACACTTACTAAAAATAGAAAAGGACTCTCGCAGGAGCCAAAACTTCCCTAAACTAACTCTTTGACCCTTTGCCAATCGTGGATTGACCTGCCTCCGCCGTACTTTCCTTTTGGTGTATCTTCGATTGTCGCCTTCTTCTTCTCCATCGGCCGATCCTCTGTTTGACCATCGGCCGATCGGTTTGACCCGCTGGTCCATCGACAGATTTGAGCTCCCTTGACCATCGGCGAGTCCTGTTGACCATCCTTCTCTCTCTTCAATCGGCCGATTGCCTTTGTTTCCTCATCTGCTGCTCCTTCTTATCCTTTTGACCTATTTTTCCAAAAAATGATGTCAACAGTAACCCAGCTATTCCCAAAGTTTCGTTGCAATCCGTGGGGTGAATCGGGAGATCGGGCGATGGGATGTTGAGGGTTGACCCGCGGCCAGATTTTCTGGGTGGGGCAGTCTAACCGCCATAGGGGGGTGAAGGACCGATTAGGCGATCAGAGAGGGGGGGGGGGGAGTGAATGGGAGCCGATAAAAATTCTTCTCTGAAGAGCCGAACTCGACTATGCCCCAAAATCACAAGTGAGGGTTCCCACACGAACTTGCCAAGGTCATGTAGTCACAACGGACCTACCAACCCTAGGAACAAGTCCCAAACGGAAGCATAACTCAAGAAGCAAAGGACTTAGGCAAACTGCGAAGCCCTGGGCGGACAGTGCGCGAGAGCTGGGCGGACGGTCCGTAGGACCACGGCGGACAGTCCACAAACACTGCTCGAACCACCAGTAGCAACCGGGGAAATTCAGAGGGTCCGACCCCCACGGATAGTTCGGCCACCCCGGGCGTACAGTCCGGCAAACCTCCCCCAAACAAAGTGGATCGAACGAGAGGCACTCAAGAACTCGCAAAGAACTCGACGAACAGCCGGCTGATGGGCACCTCGTGGACGGTCCGCTGACCCCGGGCGGACGGTCCGCCAGGTGCAGGAACAGCAGCCCGAGCCCGACCTCTCCAAGGTTAACTCCTCCTTCCCCTCAACCGATCTCCCGAATCAACCAAGGGAAATCAACCAAATCATAGGTGAAGATGAAGTGTCTCTAGGAGGTGCTACACCTACGAATTTGTAGCCTCAAACCCACTAAATCAAGAGCAATCGAGATTGTTCCAAGTTCACACAAAAAACTACGGTTCCAACCGAAATCCTTCAATCGGAGGCCAAATCCAGAGTTTGAGGGGTCAAGATCAAGCACAAAGATGCAGAAGACATCTATCCATGATCCCCACAAAGAAATCCGAACACAAACGCCTCAGAATTGAAGGAACAAGCCGCGCACAAAAATCCAACGAAAATAGCCTGAAAAGACACGAAAATCACTCGAGCCACAAGACGGAAATCAACGCAACCATGAATGCTTCCATACACTCGGAGGTTAGATTCTCTACAAAATCATGAAGAAAATCTAGCCTAAAGAGTAGGGAAAATGAG
The DNA here is from genome assembly GCA_036936925.1 of Cenchrus fungigraminus. NCBI lineage: Eukaryota > Viridiplantae > Streptophyta > Magnoliopsida > Poales > Poaceae > Cenchrus > Cenchrus fungigraminus. The sequence continues at coordinate 72,819,974 of CM072772.1, read as the reverse complement.
AAGCAGTCCGGATGGATAAGTTGACCTGAAACCCTAGAGCTATATATATGAAGTCTCTCCGGGTTGGGCAAATGACCAAGCTACCCCTAGAACATAAAAGAAGATACACACCCCTCAGGGGCAAGATTGTCAAGTAGCACTCCTCTTCATCGGGCGGCCATGCCTTCGCCACAGTCCGCGTCCTCCCAATGCAAGCCCTAGGATCCCGCCGCGTGTCCCCCGGCATCGAAGCTACTCGGCGCGCCCAGATCCCGTCTCCGCCCGCCGAGTCTCCAGTCTTGGTTTTGTGGCTCAACCAAGTAACCCGACGGTTTTGTGTTGAACCGCCGCAAACCCCGTGTGCAGACTCCGGTCATGAGCCGCTACCCTGCACCGGCTCCTGTTCACGACTTCGTCTTGCTTTTCTTGCCACCATGCGGCCCGCACTTGATCCCATTCGTCCACTCCTCGGAGGCCCCGCAAGGCTAAGACCTTTCGCGCCCGCTCTTCACCTGCACCAACGCAAATCAAGCCGCTACCTGCACCTGCAATACTCGGCCAAGAGTCAGTCCACGCCACGTTATCAATCACTCATCACACCAGGGAGCGACCATCCGCTGGTCCTCGGACGCTTCGGTCCTCAATCTCCCCCTTGATGAGTGCATTGACAACACACATAGTAACCAATCCAGAGAAAACAGAAAAAGAAAAGAAACAAACTAATTAATTCAAACAAGTGATCAAAAGCCAAAGAAAAACCAAAACAAGATCACTTAAGAGAGAAAGATCTCGGTCCCCTAAGACAAGGGCAACGGCTCGACACAACCGAGATAAAATGCTCCAAAATTGCCGACTCCTCAAGGTGAGGCGAAAGGGCTCGACACCATCGGCAAAAGAGCACAACTAAAATCAGGCACAAAGAGCTCCGAAGCACATGAATGCAAGCTCCCCCTGAACAAATGCATTTCTCCTAATTTTTCTCCCCTTGATGCAAAACTCCCCCTGGATGCATGAACTTTCTCCCCAAAGCAAGAATTGGGTACTATTTCTCCCCCTTGTTGGTAATGCATGAATCAAGTCTACAAATACAAGCATGTGCTTCTCAAATAGACAAAGAGTACTACAACATGCTAAAAATGAGACATAGACAAGCAAGATAGCCACAAATTTAGTACAAGCATCGCCAACAAGATAGAAAGGGACATGTAAGCATGTGACATAGCTATGATCAAAATGAAGCATTTTGCAACAAAAATTTCCCTCTCATGAGCATAGGACCTAAACATGGTCAAAATGAGCACAAACAACATATAACTCACGAACTTCATGCAAGGTCACAAATTCTCATCACAAGATCATCACAAACACCTACAAGCTACCTCATGTCATGTCAAAGCCACCGAGCCATGTGTCCACTTCTAAATATGAGACTTCTCAACGGTGCACATCATGCAACGGTTTAGCACCCAAGATAAGAAATTTAAAGCAACATTTGACATGGAAGCAAAATTTTCAAGCACAAGCATTTCATATACCAATTTCAAGATTTATGAATTAAGCATGGTACATGAAGTGCCTTTGCGGCAAAAAGAAGCTTAGGCTTCTCCACAAGGTAGCATGTAGGCTAAACATTCATGATGATACATGGGTCTTTGACCCCAAGTGAAAAGAACATGGTTTCCAAGAACAAATTAAGCAAGAAATAGCCATAAGTGCACAATTTGAACATGAGAGGTATTCAACTCACAAGAGAGGATCATATATAGCATTTTTTTACAAAAGTAAGCAATCCACAAGCATATCCATCTCAAAGCTACCAAGAGCATCGCTATACATCACATGAGCATCACTAGCAAAGTCATAATCTCATATCCAGCATATCATGGTGATCAAAGTATATAGGAGAAGCACAAATCTAAAGCATATGATATAAATGCAGTCTATGATACAAAGATGCAAGCATGATATGATACATAAATGAAAATGCAACATGTATATGTACAACAAACCCCCAACCGAAGCTCAAAAAGAAAAAACCACTCCAAGCTCCCCTTGCAAGCGAGCAAATGTAGCTTGGTCCAAAGGATTTGTTAGGATATCGGCGAGCTGTTTTTCAGTTGGCACATGGATGCGGTCTATGTTTCCCTTCTTAACATTGTCTCTCAGGAAGTGGTACCTCACCTCTATATGTTTGGTTCTGGAGTGTAGCACGGGGTTTTTTGCAACACTAATGGCACTCGTGCTATCACACATGAGAGGAACATGGGTACACTCCTCACCAAAGTCACTTAGCATGTATGTGATCCAGAGCAGCTGGGAGCAACAACTAGAGGCAGCAACATACTCGGCTTCTGTGGTAGACTGAGCTACACTAGATTGTTTGCGAGAAGACCAAGAAACAAGCGATGAACCCAAAAACTGGCACGTCCCTGAAGTCGACTTCCTATCGACTCGACACCCCGCAAAGTCGGCATCTGAAAAACCAAGAAGCGAAAGGGAAGAGGACGCCGAGTACCAAAGACCGAGCTCAGGAGTGTATCGAAGGTACCTGAAGATCCGCTTGACGGCCTGCCGATGTGAAGTCCTCGGTGACGCCTGAAAACGAGCGCACAGACACATAGAAAACTGAATGTCCGGCCTCATCGCCGTCAAGTACAAGAGGGAGCCGATCATGCTCCAGTACTCCTTCTGGTCCACGGGCTCTCCATCCTCGTCCGCATCCAGCGCTGTAGTCGTACTCATCGGTGTCGACAGGGGCTTCGAGTCGTCCATCTTGAACTTCTTGAGGATGTCCTTTGTGTACTTGGCTTGATGCACAAAGGTTCCCTCCTTCTCCTGCTTGATCTGAAGCCCGAGAAAGAACTGCAATTCTCCCATCATAGACATCTCGAATTCTTTGCTCATGTCCTCTGCAAACCTTGCAATCAAAGAGTGAGACGAGCCGCCAAAGACAATATCATCCACGTACACCTGAACAATTAGGATATCATCGCCCTACCTGAGGAGAAAAAGAGTCTTATCTACTTTGCCCATCTCGAACCCCTTGCTGAACAGGAACCCCCTCAAATGGCCATACCAAGCACGGGGCGCTTGTTTTAGCCCATACAATGCCTTCCTCAGCCTATACACCCAGTGGGGGAAACTTAGCACTCTCAAAGCCCGGTGGTTGCTTCACATAAACCTCTTCTTCTAAAAACCCATTTAAGAAGGCACTCTTCACATCCATTTGGTATAATTTGAACCCTTTAGCCACAGAAAAGGCTAGAACGATCCTAATTGCCTCCAAACGGTCTACAGGAGAAAATGTCTCCTCATAGTCTATCCCCTCCTTCTGACTATAGCCCTGAGCAACCAACCTCGATTTCTTTCTCACCACCTCACCATTCTCACCCTCTTTGTTCTTCCACACCCATTTTGTCCCGATAGGTTTGCAAAGTGGTGGTGGCTCTACCAACTCCCAAACTTGGTTTCTCTCAAAGTTCTCTCAAAGTGGTTTCACCCAATTAGGATCAGAGAGGGCGTGTCCAATGTCTTTCGGCTCAAAGGTAGCAACAAAAGCCGAATGAGTAATGTGAGAAACATTCCTGGACCTTGATCCTGTCGTACGTTCGTTGTTGTCGCCGATGATTCTTGAGGGAGGATGATCAACTTGAACGCGCCTCAGTGCCTCTCGCCTGGAGACAACCTCCACCTCAGCTGCAATTTCCACTTGATCTTGCTGGATCGTAGTCGGTGTAAGGGATGGGGCATCCTGTACCGTAGTCGTCGTAGTGGAAGTAGAGGGTACATGCTCGGCTAGAGCTTCACCATCATCACCATCATCCTCTCCAGCATCATCCTCCTCGTCCTCAAAGATTTTCTTGCCAATCTCGTCGTCACCTGCACACTCAAAAATAGACGAACTACATGGCTGGGTCTCGTTGAAGGTAACCTCGCAGGTTTCCATGACTAGGTTAGTATCAAGGTTGAGCACACGGAATGCTCGAGAATGACTTGCATAACCCAAAAAGATCCCATCAGAAGACCTCGACTCAAACTTATCAAGCCTACCCTTCTTGAGAATAAAGCACCGACAACCAAAAGCCCAGAAATGGATCACTCTAGGTGCTCGCCCGTGCATGAGCTCATAGCACGTCTTGTTCAAGAAGGCCCTAAGAAAAATCCGGTTCCCAACATGGCACGCGGTATTCACCGCCTCAGCCCAATATCTCCTCGGAGTCCTATACTCGCCGAGCATCGTCCGAGCCATCTCACAAAGGGAACAATTTTTCCTCTCAACCACACCATTCTGACAAGCCACATAGGGAGAAGAGAATTGATGTTCGAGACCCAAATCACGACAAAAGGTTTCGAAACGAGAGTTTTTAAATTCAGTGCCATTGTCGCTATGAATAGCTCGAATAGCCTCTCCATTCCTCTCATTCTTCAACCTCAAGATTAGATCACGCACAAAACCAAACGTCTCCCCCTTGTCAGCCAGAAAGAAGACCCAAGCATAGTGAGAATAGTTGTCCACTATCACCAGGACGTACCATTTCCCACCCGCCGAGCACACACGAGCTGGACCAACCAAATCCATATGGAACAGCTCGCATGGCCTCTCTGTCATAACGGATGTCAGAGGTGGGTGAGAGGTGGCGACCATCTTACCATGCCTACACGGAGCACATACCAAGTCCTTTTGGTATTTCAACTTAGGCAATCCTCAGACCAAACCTAGCCCACTCAAGCGTGACAACAAGTCAAAACTCAAGTGACCTCGTCTCCTATGCCATTTCCAAAGCTCCGCCGAAACACCAGCAACCAAACAACGAGAAGAGCCGACACACTGAGAAAAATTGGCTCTAAAAATCTGACCCTCGGGGATGATCATGCACACAAGATCACCTCCAGAATCCAAAACACGAGAAGTGCCCGTTTTGAAACGGACCTCAAAACCCTCATCAAGAAGCTGGGAAACCGAAAGAAGATTGAACCCCAAAGACTTGACAAGAGCAACACGCCTAAGAGTCATAGACTCGCTCACCTTCACCGTGCCCACTGAAAGCACTCTACCTTTCCCATTGTCCCCAAAAGCGATGTACTCTTTGGTCATCACCGGGGTGAGGCTGGAGAACCACCTTCGATCTCCGGTCATGTGTCGAGAGCAACCGGAGTCGATTAACCAAAAGCCCTCCAAGCCTCCCACCTGAAAATAAAAAACGAGAGCGAGAGTGAGCAAACGACTCAGCACTGGGGTTAGCACAAAATGAATCAAGCTAGTGCCGTGCCATTTGCTCAAAAGTGGGGTTAGTAAAATCCATCCTGTCTCTCATAGGTAGAACACCCACACGTCCCCTTGGAGGACTACGAGTACCACGAGGTGGAGACTGTGGCCCGTAGCTCCTCTAGGACCTAAAACTGCGATCGTTCCCCCCATACTCGTATTGGCCACGAGCGAAGGAACGTCCAGCAAACTCACCACGCCCAAACCCAACACGCCTACCACCATCTCTCTGTGGTGGCTCACCTCGAGGCACAAACTCACGCCTCTCCCGAGAGTAAGTGGTACGCACCACACCCTCGCCCCTTGGCACCATCCTAGGCTCAGGCACACCACGAGAAGGGCGGTACCTGTCCTTGTTTGCCATCTCCCTAGCAAACCTCTCCTCACGCTTCCTCCTGAAGCAAAACTCAGCTAGGTGCCCATCCCTCCCACAATGCTCACAATGGAAGGGTTTTGGTTTTGGCTTTGGTTTTGGGCTCTCTTTGGGCTCTGGCTTCTCCTCACTCGGTTTCTCTCCCTTATTCCCAAAGAACTCATTCCCCAAGTCACTCTTGAACTTGATGGGTTTCTGGAAGTTGTCTGTCTGTGGAGGAAACACGGGTGGAGCTAGGGTTGTGTCTAGTTGGTTCCTAAGAGGATTTGGCTTAGGAGCATAGGCATTTTTGTGGTGGGTTTTTGGTGGTTCTGGGATATCACCGATCTTCCCCTCATTCTCACCACTTCCCTCACCAACCTTATCTGCCCCAAGCACTTGCCCATCATAGTGCTTGTATGCCTCAATCATCATCCTGAGCTGAGGCTCATGACCGGACAACCGACCCATCATCTTCCTCAACGCATCATTCTCATCCTGCAAGCGATCAACATAGTGTGCAAGCTCTAAATTCTTCACAGCATTTATTTCACAAGTAGAGCATGATGTGGGAATTGGAGCTTTCAAAGCAGCTTCTAGAGATCTAGCATAAGCAACCGATTCATCTAGTTTCTCATGCAAAATAGGACAAGAAGTGTAAGCACCAAGCAAGGAGGGCCTAGATTTCATCTCATCTAGCTCAACCCTAAGCACATCTAGTTCCTCAACCTTGGAGGCATACTTTTTCTTAAGCACAGTCAAATCACCAAGGAAAGTAGAACACCTTCTCCTTAGCCTCTCCAAGCAAAGACATATACTCCCTCTTCTCCTTGTTGGTCTTTCTAAGCACATCATCACGGTTGTCAAGCAATTCATTCAACCTAGCATTCTCCGCTACCAAGAAGGATGGATCATTGTTTACCTCATCCTCGGAGTCAGAGTCCGAATCATCCTTGTTGCTCTTCTTGCTTGCGGAGCTATGTGCCATGCCGTAAAAGCCTTGGGCGGCGAAGCACAGGCCGTTGATGTTCTTGCTTGACCGCTTGCCCTTGTGCCGGTTCTCATCTTCATCACTTGAGCTCGATGAAGAGTAGCAGGAGCTTGAGTCGATGTCGCTCGCACCGGCAACCATCTCACGCTCCTTCTTCTTGTGACCACCACTCCTCCTTGGCCTCCGCTCAGACTTGTTCTTGCCCTTGTGGTCTTCCCTTGAGCGGTGCTTGTGGTCGATCCTCGGACGGTGCTTGTGCTCGGGCTTGACCTCCATGGCTTCCGGGCACTCAGCGATAAAGTGCTCATGCTTCCTGCACTGGTAGCACATGCCCGAGCTCCTCCTAGCATTCTCCCGGTTTGTGTACATGTGCTCGAACCACCTGCTCAGCAATGCGAGATCCTCCTTGCCCAGCACGTCAAACTCCTCATCTGGCATGGACACAAGACAAGACAAAGAGAACTATCTCGAAGACATGTTAGCGTTAGTCCTTGGTCAAGAAACGAGAGCCAGACTATGAGGGTCAGTCAGTTTCTCGATCCTTGCTCGCACCCCACGATCCACCTCGGACGACTTGAGCTTGGAGAACAGCTCGTCCACCGTGAGAATAGCCTCGACCTTCTCACTCCACACGGTATGATCCAGAGAGAGCAGGAGCTTCACAGCCCGGGGAGATGAGTGAAGTTCTCGTACTCTCTCCGGTAGGTCACGAACAACCGAGCCTGAACCTGAGCATTTCCAGCATGAGCATTCTTCAACTGCTCCCAAATGCTACAAGCCAAGTCCTCTGTCTGAACCCGATCGAATTCGGATTGACACAGAGCACGAAACAAGTAGTCGACCGCCTTATTGTTGGCGTCGAACATATCCCTCGATCCTGGAGCTAAGAAGTTAATCAGATGAGCATAAGCTGTAATTCTTATTGTGTTCACCGTAACGTCCCAAAGGATCTGACCCTTGCCGCGGAGGAAAGCAGCCATCCGCCTCTGCCACATCTAGTAATTCTTACCATCAAAGTGTGGAGGACCCGAACCTCACTCCTGGTATGCCATCTTTGGATCTTAGACTGGTTAGAATCACGAAGATCCGTAACCGACTCTGATACCAATTGAAGGACCGATTAGGCGACCAGAGAGGGGGGGGGAGTGAATGGGAGTCGATAAAAATTCTTCCCGAAGGATGAACTCAGCCTACGCCCCAAATTCACAACCAAGGATTCCCACACGAGCTTGCCAAGGTCGCGTAGTCACAACGGACCTACCAACCCTAGGAACAAACCCCAACTCAAAGCAACATGGAAGCGCAACTCAAGAAGCGAGAGACTTAGGCAATCTGCGGTGCCTGGGCGGACCTCCGCATGGACCAGGCAGACTGTCCGCGGGTACCTCGCGGACCGTCCGCGGGTTCACTACGGACCGTCCGAAAAAGCCTCCCGAACAACCAGTACTGCACCTCGAAAAACGGACTGTCCATGCCCTACCCACGGACCGTCCGCGGCAAAGAGACCGTCCGCACTCTCCTCGCGGACCGTCCACCAAACTCCGAGAAACCAAAAACACCGGACCAAACGGATCGAACGAAAGGCAAACAAGAACTCGCGATGAACACGATGAACTGCCGGCTGAAAGCCTCCTCGCGGACTGTCCGCCAAGGGCGTGCTGACCGTCCACGTGGTGCGCAGACAGCAGCCCGAGCTCGAACACGCGAAGTCAACCCCTCCTACCCATCCAAGGATCTCCCAAACAGCTTAAGCTCTTGAGACAAGATTTGGGGGAGATGTGAAGCGTCCCTAGGAGATGCTATACCTCAAAACTTGAGATCTCAAACGAACTAAATCGCCGGGAATCGAATCGCAACTGAGCTCTACCAAAAAGCTAGGGTTCCAACCGAAATCCTCAAATCCAAGGCCAAATTCGGAGTTTGAGGGGTCAAGATCAAGCACAAAGATGCACAAGGCATCTATCCATGATCCCCACAAGAAAATCCGAACCCAAACACCTCAGAATCAGAGGAACAAGCCGCGCATGAAAATCCAACGAAAATAGCTCAAAAAAGACAAGAAAATCACACGAGCTATAAGAAGGAAATCGACGCAACCATGAAAGCTTCCATACACTCGGAGATCAGATTCTCTACAAAACGGTGAAGAAAATCTAAACCTATGGAGTAGGGAAATGAGAAGCAGTCCGGAAGGATGGTTTGCCCAGAAACCCTAGAGCTATATATATGAGTCCCTCTGGGTTGGGCAAAAGACCAAGCTACCCCTAGCACTTAAACTAAGATACAATCCCCTCAGGGGTAATATGGTCAAGTAGCACTCCTCTTCATCAGACGGCCACGCCTTTGCCGCAGTCCGCGTCCTCCCGACGCAAGCCCTGCCGATCCCACCGCGTGTCCTCTGGCATCGAAGCTTCTCGGCGCACCCGGATCCCGTCTCCGCCCGCCGAGCCTCCGGTCTTGGTTTTGTGGCTCAACCAAGTAACCCGACGGTTTTGTAGTGAACCGCCGCAAACCCCGCGTGCAGACTCCGGTCGTGAGCCGCTACCCTGCACCAGCTCCGGTCGACGACTTCGTCTTGCTTTTCTTGCCACCATGTGGCTCGCACTTGGTCCCGTTCGGCCACCGGGTCCATCGAGCCGAGCCTACTTGTCTCTCCACTCCTTAGAGCCCCCGCAAGGCTAAGACCTTTCGCGCCCGCTCTTCACCTGCACCAACACGAGTCAAGCCGTAACCTGCACCTACAATACTCGGCCAAGAGTCAGTCCACACAACGTTGTCAATCACTCAACACACCAGGGAGCGACCATCCATCGGTCCTCGGACGCTCCGGTCCTCAAACATAGTGTGCAAGCTCCAAATTCTTCACAACATTTATTTCACAAGTAGAGCATGAAGTAGGAATAGGAGCTTTCAGCTTAGCCCCTAGTGATCTAGCATAAGCATGTGATTCATCTAGCTTTTCATGCAAAACAGGACAAGAAGTACAAGCACCAAGCAAGGAGGGCCTAGATTTCATCTCATCTAGCTCAACCCTAAGCACATCTAGTTCCTTGGGGGCATACTTCTCCTTGAGCACAGTCAAATCACCAAGCAAAGTAGAACAATCAGTGCATTCAGGTTCATCGGTCACAATAGGAGTAGACTTCAAGGCATCAATCAGAGATCTAGCATCAACAAGCATAGACTCTAGCTATATCACCTTCTCCTTAGCCTCTCTTAGCAAAGACTTATACTCCCTCTTCTCCTTGTTGGTCTTTCTAAGCATATTTTTCTATCACGGTTGTCAAGCAATTCATTCAACCTATCAATCTCCGCACCAAAAAGGCAGGATCATTATTTACCTCATCCTCGGAGTTGGAGTCCGTGTCATCCTTCTGGCTCTTCTTGCTCCCGGAACTGTGTGCCATGCCGCAAAAGCCTTGGGTGGCGAAGCACAAGCCATTGATGTTCTTGCTCGACCGCTTGCCCTTGTGCCGGTATTCTTCTTCATCACTTGAGCTCGATGAAGAGTAGAAGGAACTTGAGTCGATGTCGCATGCTCCGGCAACCACCACATGCTCCTTCTTCTTGTGACCGCCACTCTTCCTCGGCCTCCGCTCGGACTTGTTCTTGCCCTTGTGGTCGTCCCTCGAGCGGTGCTTGTGGTCGGTCCTTGGACGGTTCTTGTGCTCGAAATTGATCTCCATGGCCTCCGGGCACTCAGCAATAGAGTGTTCATGCTTCCCGCACCGGTAGCACATGCCCGAGCTCCTCCGAGCGTTCTTCCGGTTCGTGTACATGCGCTCGAACCACCTGCTGAGCAATGCGAGATCTTCCTCGCCCAGCACATCGAACTCCTCATCTGGCATGGACACAAGACAAGACAAAGAGAACTGTCTAGAAGACATGTTAGTGTTAGTCTTTGGTCCAGAAACGAGAGCCAGACTATGAGATTCTTCAGTGATTTTATAAGATTTTTGCAAGCTTTGGCCAAAACACACAAAGGGGAAAGAATCTATTTACAAAGGGGCCCTTGGAAATATTTTAAGTTTCACAGATATACCATTGCCTCTAACAACCAGGCCCCCGAGCACAAAAACTTTCACAAGTGTGCCCTCGGCGACGGAGGCGAGCTTGCCGCCGATGAGGTAGGGCCGGAGGTGGGCAACAAATGGCTCGGGGTTGAGATTAGGATCACCACGGGCCGATTGAGGGTGGTGGCTCGACCGGAGACGTCACCGGTGAGCGCCGACGGCGAGTCCGTGGTGGCGCGTCCGCCTCGGCCCAAATTCCGGCGAGGTGAGGGACACGACCGAGCAACGAGCGAGTGGGAAGGCTCTAGTGGTTCCTAGGGAAGGCGCTAGGAGCGTCGGGTGGCACCGGGAACGAGCGGAGCAGATAGCTCACTGAGGCGGCGTCAATGGCGGCGGCGGCGCTCGGTTCTCACGCGAGGAGGAAGGAAGGCGGGGCTTAAATAGGAGAGCGCATCGTGGGGAAGGCCGTTCGCGAGGGTCCAGTCAAGGCAAGGTCACGACATGGGTGAGAGCTAGGTGTGGTTCGAGGACCGGTGGATGGTCACTTCCTGGTGTGATGAGTGATTGACAACGTGGTGTGGACTGATTCTTGGCTAAGTATTGCAGGTGCAGGTTGCGGCTTGACTGGTGCAGGTGCAGGTGAAGAACAAGCGTGAAAGGTCGTTGCCGGTGAGGCCTCCAGGTGTGGAGAAGACAAGTAGGCTTGGTTCGAGGGACCCGGTGGCCAGCGGGGTCAAGTGCGGGCCGCATGGTGGCAAGAACGGCAAGATGAAGTCATGGACGGTTTCTTGGTTGAGCCTCAAAACCAAGGTCGAGCCGGGACTACGTGGGAGCCGAGTCATGAGTGGTGATTGGCGGAGGCTACACCGAGTTCGCGGGGTTTCCGGTGGTTCACCAGAAAACCACTGGGTTCCTTGGTTGATCCACAAAGCCAAGACCGAAGAACCGAAGACGGAGGTGCAGCAGCTCCAGACCGGTCTGACCGGTGGGTCTGACCGGTCTGACCGGTGGGTACCGGTCTGACCGGTGAGGAGCACCGGTCTGACCGGTGTGCGACGACGCAGTCCGGAATCTTCGAAGCGGAGGACACGCGTCGGGATCGCAAGGCTTGCGTCGAGGCTAAGCAAGTTTGCGGTCGCTGGGCATCCGTCCGATGGTGCGAAGACAAAGACTTCCAATTTCGCCCTCGAGGGGCATGTATCCCTAGTTAGCTTGTAAGGGTATTTTAGTCTTTCGGTTGCCTCCATATAACCCAAGTGGTGAGAGGATGGCAGCCATCGCTTGGAACCCTAGCTCATTTGGTTTTCCTATTTTCCTTCCTATTTTCTTAGGATTTTCGTAGGACTAGCTTGAGAGCTTCATGGTGAGATCTTGTGAGAGGGAAGGATGATCGGGCGGCAAGCTAGACCTTGTATGAACCTCTTTGGTATGTATAGATGATTCGGCGTGGTTCCTCAAGGCTTGGATGTGTCTTTCCCGTTTCTCCTTTTTGGTGATTTTCGGAGCCCTTTCTTGGCGATTTTCTTGGAGCGATTTCGAGACCTTTCTCTTTGGGATTTGGTGGGGGATGTATGCATGAACCCTTCGTGGTTCTTTACCCTTTGATTCCCCTTCCAAATCCGTGAGCAAAGGGGCTCGATTTTGGGGTTTTCGTGGCTCTAGGGTTAGAGGCGTTCTTGGTGAGATTTCTTCGATTCCTCTTGATTTGACAAGTTTTGGTGGACCAAATCTTGGCTATGGAGTACCCATGAGGTGTTCCTACTATCCCCAAAGTCTTGTGCAAAACCGTGGAGCGGATCGGGAGATCGGGAGTTGGATTTGGAGGAGTTGACTCGCGGGCGCTGTTCATCCCGAGCTGCCCAGGCACGACCGGTCTGACCGGTGCTCTTGACCGGTCTGACCGGTGCTAGCCCTTGGTGGGTTTTTGTCTCGGGGAATAGCCTTGTCCGTGTGGTTTTGTCCCGTGGTCCTGCTATTCAGTTCTTGGAGTGTTTGGAGTTGTTTTGCTAGGTTTTGTGAGGGGTTCTTCTTCCTCACAGGTTGTGTTTCGTGGTGGTTTTTGTTCCAGGGCCTAGAGGATTCACTGAGGCTTCCTGGAACGTTTGCTGTGCGGCTGCTGTAGCCACCGGCCTGACCGGCTCTGTCAACCGGTCTGACCGGTGTCACCGGTCTGACCGGCGCAGGCCATCGGTCTGACCGGTGTAGCACAGGCAGCAAGCCGTGCAAGTTTCCGCTGTGTGTTTTGGTGAGTTTTGGCTAGGAAGGTTGAGTGTTGGTTCCTAGGACCAGTAGCACTCCAGTGGTTGCGTGGTCTTGACCAACTTGGGTAGTTGGGTCGGAGACGTGAGTTGGAAGCCGTGTTCGTCTTGTTGGAGTTCCCATCTCCTTCGAGAAGAATTTTTATCGGCTCCCATTCACTCCCCCCTCTCTGGTTCGCCTAATCGGTCCTTCAATTGGTATCAGAGCCGGTTCGGGTCTTTATTGACTCTTACCAGTCTAAGATCCAAAGATGGCGTACCAGGAACGGGGTTCGGGTCCTCCGCACTTCGATGGGAAGAACTACCAGATGTGGCAAAGGCGGATGGCGGCGTTCCTCCGCGGAAAGGGTCAGATCCTTTGGGATGTCACGGTGAACACAGCTTATGTTCATCCGATGAACTTCCTTGCTCCAGGATCGAGGGATATGTTCGAAGCCAACAACAAGGCTGTCGACTACTTGTTTCGTGCTCTGTGTCAGCCTGAATTCGATCGGGTTCAGACAGAGGACTTAGCTTGTAGGATTTGGGAGCAGTTGAAGGATGCTCATGCTGGGAATGCTCAGGTTCAGGCTCGGATGTACGCGACTTACCGGAGAGAGTACGAGAACTTCACTCATCTCCCCGGAGAGTCCGTCGATGCCCTTTTCCAGCGATTTACGGTCGTTGTGAACAACATGAGAGCCAATGTGGACGTCCTCCCATACAATGATCATGATAGAGCCGTGAAGCTCTTGCACTCGTTGGATCGTACCGTATGGGACGGGAAGTTTGAGGCTATTGTTGAGTCCGAGAAGTATGACACCTTGACGGTGAACGAGCTGTTCTCGAAGCTCAAGTCGGCTGAGTTGGACCGTGGTATGACAGCCAAGATCGAGAGCCCGACTGATTCTCATAGTCTCGCTCTCGTTAGTGGCAAAGGAGCTAAGTCTAACGCTAACGCATCCTCCAGGATGTACTCTCTATCTTCTTTGATGTCTTTGCCAGATGAGGAGTTCGACGTGCTTGGAGAGGACGAGCTGGCGTTGCTGACCAGGCGGTTCGAGAGGCTGCACGAGAACCGGGTGAACACGAGGAGGACAGCACGGACGTGCTTTCAGTGCGGCAAGCCAGGTCACTTCGTTGCCGACTGCCCGGAGAAGACGGAGAACAAGGACGGCTACAAGGACGGCTACAGGCACCGATCGAGCAAGGATGGCAAGTACCGATCGAGGCGCGATCACAAGCACAAGAACAAGCACAAGGACGAGCGACGGTCGAGGAAGAAGGATGGCCGCGGCAGGAAGGCCCGAGCAATGGTCGGAGCGAGCGACGTCGACTCCAGCTCCGCCTACTCTTCCTCAAGCTCGAGTAGCAGTGAAGATGAAGGTGATCGGCGCAAGAACAAGAAGTCATCCAGGAACTTGAGCGGGTTGAGCTGCTTCGCGAGAGATGGCTTCTGCGGCATGGCCCGTAGCTCCGGCAGCAAGAAGAGCCACCAGAGTGACTCGGACTCTGACTCCGAGGATGAGGTATGTGATGAGCTCTCTTCTTTGCGCAAGGAGAATGATGAGTTGGTTGACTTGCTTGATAACCGCGATCACATGCTTAGAGAGGCCAAGAAGATGAAGAAAGAGCTTAGGGCCTCACTAGAAGATGCTAGGAACCGTGTGGCTGAGCTAGAAACCCAGAATCTAGATGCTAAGCTTGAGATTGATTCGCTTAAGGCTTCTCCTGTGGTTTCTGATGAGATTGATTGCTGTGATTGCTCTGTGTACCTAGCTGATCTTACTGCTCTTAAGGATAAGCATGCTTCTACTTGTGATGAACTAGATATGCTTAGGGTTGAAGTGGCTGAGCTTAAGTCTAGACCTGCTTTGCTAGGTGCTTGCACTTCTTGCCCTGTTTTGCATGGAAAGATTGATGAGATGCATGCTTACACTGTTTCGCTTGAGGCTAAGTTGAAAGAGCCTATTCCCACTTCTTGCTCTACTTGTGAATTGCATGCGGTTAAGAATTTGGAGCTTGCACATTATGTTGATCACCTGCAGGATGAAAATGATGAGCTGAGAAAATGTATGAGCTGGTTGTCGGGTCAGGAGCCTCAGCTCGGTATCATGATAGCGGCTTTCAAACGCTATGATGGTCAGGCACTTGGGGCTGACAAGCTTGGAGAGAACCGTGGTGAGGGAGCTGAGAGAGTTGGAGAGATTCCTATCCCACCACCAAACCGACACAAGAACAAGTTTGAGCCCAAGCCCAACCATCTCAGAAACAAACTTGACACTACTCCAGATCCACCCATATTCCCTCACCCAACAAATGATTTTCAGAAACCGGTGAAGTTTGTGAGCCCAAAGGGAGGTGAGGAAGGAGAGAAGAAGGGTGAGAAGCCGAGTGGGCAGCCCCAACCCAAGCCTAAGCCTAAGCCACAGCCCATAAAGTTCCATTGTGGGTATTGTGGGAGAGATGGTCACAAGGATGAGTTTTGCTTCAAGAGGAAGCGTGAGGAGAGAATGGCTAGAGAGTGGGCTAACAGGGACAGGTACCACCCCTCTAATGGTGTACCTGAGCCTCGTATGCAGATGCCCAGGGCCAAGGCATTTGTGAGGACGGTTCCGGCTTGGGGAGACCGGAAGGCTGCAGGTGTTGCTGCTGGCCGAGCCACACCGGTCAGACCGGTGTACTACACCGGTCAGACCGGTGAAGGTCTGGGCAGACAGCGAGTCGGATTTCGTGCTCGTGAGGATGCTCGGTTTGGTTCTGGAGGTCGTGGTTCTGGTGGTTGGTCTGGAAAGTTTGCAGGTGGTCAGTTTGCTAGGCGTTCTCCACCTCGTGCTCAATACGAGGGTGAGAAGAGTCGTAGCTTTGAGATGGAGCGGAGGAACGATCCACGGTTCCCCTTTCGTGGTTTTCGTCCTCCTCCAGCTAGAGAGGGTTGGTTCCCTCGTGGTGGTTACCGTGGTGGTGTTCGTGGTGGTAGCTTTGATAGGCGTGATGTTTTGGTTTGTGCTAACCCCACTTTGGAGCAAATGGCTCGGCACTGGTTTTACTCTTTTGGTACTAACCCCAGTGCTGAGTCGTTTGTTCACTCACGTGCTCGCTTTTGAATTTCAGGTGGGAGACTTGAAGAACATTTGGTTGATTGACTCCGGTTGCTCGAGGCATATGACCGGAGACAAGGGGTGGTTCTCAAGTCTCGTCCCGGTGGTGACAAAGAAGTACATCACCTTTGGGGACAATGGGCGAGGGCGTGTGCTGTCAGAAGGTGAGATTAAGGTAAGCGATAAGATCACTCTCAGGCGTGTTGCTCTTGTTCAATCGCTTGGATACATTTTGCTTTCTGTGTCCCAGTTGTTGGATGAGGGTTTTGAGGTGTTGTTTCGGCCTGGTGGTTCTCGGATTTTAGATTCTCGGGGGGATCTTGTTTGCATGGTCGTTCCCGAGGGTCAAGTGTTCCGAGCTGATTTTTCTCAGTCTTCTGGTGTGGAGCGTTGCTTCTTGGCTGGTTCTTCGAGTGAGTTGTGGAAGTGGCATAGGAAGTTGGGTCACTTGAGCTTTGACCTTTTGTCTCGCTTGAGTAAACTCAATTTGGTCCGAGGATTGCCACGATTGAGGTTTGAGAAAGAGTTGGTTTGTGCGCCGTGTAGGCATGCCAAGATGGTAGCCTCTTCTCACCCGCCTCTCACCGATGTGATGACTGAGCGTCCATGCGAGCTGCTCCATATGGACCTTGTTGGCCCAGCTCGTGTGCGATCTGCGGGTGGGAAGTGGTATGTCCTTGTTGTGGTGGACGACTACTCTCGGTATGCGTGGGTGTTCTTTCTTGAGGAGAAGGGGGAGACGTTTGGTTTTGTTCGAGATCTTGTCTTGAGGTTAAGAAACGAGAGGCACGGAGATGCCATACGAGCGATCCGCAGTGACAATGGCTCGGAATTCAAAAACTCTCGCTTCGAAACCTTTTGCCATGACTTGGGTCTTGAACATCAGTTTTCGAGTCCGTATACGCCTCCCCAGAATGGCGTGGTGGAAAGGAAAAACAGGACCTTGTGCGAGATGGCTCGGACGATGCTCGACGAGCATAGGACTCCGAGAAGGTTCTGGGCTGAGGCGGTCAACACCGCGTGCCATGTGTCGAACAGGATCTACCTCAGGGTTCACAAGAAGAAAACCTGTTACGAGTTGATGCACGGTCGCACACCCAAGGTGAGTCACTTCCATGTCTTTGGTTGTAAATGCTTCATTCTGAAGAAAGGGAAGAAGTTGGACAAGTTCGAGGCTAGGTCTGTCGATGGTATTTTCTTTGGTTATGCATCTCATTCTAGAGCATTTCGTGTGCTCAATCTTGAAACTAACCAAATCGTGGAGACTTGCGAGGTAACCTTCGACGAGACACAGCCACGTAGTCAGCTTGTTTTTGAGTGTGCAGGTGACGACGAACTTGGCGAGGAGATCTTTCAGGAGGAGGAGCATGAACATGGAGAAGATGAAGATGGCGGTGTGATGCCCGCGGCTGAACATGTACCTACTACTTCGACGACGATCGAGAATGGACCCTCTCCCACACCTACAACGACAAACCCAGATCAAGGCGAAGCTGCTGTTGAGGGGGAGGTAGCATCAAGACGAGAACCTCCCCGACGAGTGCAAGTGGATCACCCAGCTTCGAGAATCATCGGCGACATGAATGAACGTACTACACGGTCGAGGGTTCGGAACAATTCTCATTTCGCTCATGCTGCTTTTGTTGCCACTTTTGAGCCCAAAGACATTGGACATGCGTTATCTGATCATAATTGGGTTAACTCGATGCATGAGGAGTTGGAGAATTTTGAGAGGAACCAAGTTTGGGTGTTGGTTGACCCTCCCCCAGGGTGTAAGCCGATTGGGACAAAATGGGTGTGGAAAAATAAAGAGGGAGAGAAAGGAGAAGTGGTGAGGAACAAGTCGAGACTTGTTGCTCAGGGGTACAGTCAGAAAGAGGGGATCGACTACGAGGAGACTTTCGCTCCTGTAGCTCGTTTGGAGGCGATCAGGATCCTTCTAGCCTTTTCCGTGGCTAAAGGGTTCAAGTTGTACCAGATGGATGTGAAGAGTGCTTTTCTGAACGGTGTATTGGAGGAAGAGGTGTTTGTGAGGCAACCACCGGGGTTTGAGAGTGAGAAGTACCCTCACCGGGTCTACAAGTTGAGGAAGGCGCTGTATGGGTTGAAACAGGCGCCTAGAGCTTGGTATGGTAGGTTGAGGGGGTTCCTGTTTGAGAGAGGGTTTGAGATGGGGAAGGTCGACCAGACCTTGTTTCTCCTCAGGCAGGACAGAGATATCCTGATTGTGCAGGTATACGTGGATGATATTGTCTTTGGTGGCTCGTCTAACTCTCTTGTTGCAAGGTTTGCAGAAGACATGAGCAGGGAATTTGAGATGAGCATGATGGGCGAGTTGCAGTTCTTCCTCGGGCTACAAATCAAGCAATCAAAGGAAGGAACATTTGTGCACCAAGCTAAGTACACCAAGGACATTGTGAGGAAGTTCAAGATGGAGGACTCCAAGGCCATGGCGACGCCTATGAGTACGACTACAGTTCTTGATGCGGACGAGGAAGGTGAACACGTGGACCAGAAGGAGTACCGGAGCATGATCGGGTCACTCCTCTACCTGACGGCGACGAGGCCGGACATTCAATTCTCGGTGTGTCTGTGCGCTCGTTTTCAAGCTTCTCCGAGGACTTCGCATCGGCAAGCAGTCAAGCGCATTTTCAGGTATTTGCGACACACTCCCGACTTCGGCCTTTGGTACTCTGCGTCTTCTTCTTTGGCGCTTCATGGATTTTCAGACGCGGATTTTGCCGGGTGTCGGTTGGATAGGAAGTCCACTTCTGGGACTTGCCAGTTCTTGGGTTCTTCTTTGGTATCTTGGTCTTCCCGCAAACAGTCGAGTGTTGCTCAATCCACTACCGAGGCAGAGTATGTGGCCGCAGCTAGCTGTTGCTCTCAGCTCCTTTGGATCACATACACCATGAGTGACTTTGGTGAGGAGTATACCCATGTCCCACTTCAATGTGATAGCACCAGTGCCATAAGCATTGCAAAGAACCCAGTGCTCCATTCCAAAACCAAGCACATAGAAGTGAGGTATCATTTTCTGAGAGACAACGTAGAGAAAGGGAAGATAGCTTTGATCCATGTACCCACACATGAACAACTAGCCGATATTTTCACCAAACCCCTAGATCAAGCAACTTTCACTCGTTTGCGGGGGGAGCTTGGTGTTTGTTTGATTTCTTGAGTTGGCGTGTGGGAGCTCCTTTGTAGCATATGTATAGCTTTCCTTTGTGCATTTCTTGCATTTGGCATGGCATATGTAGCATGATGTATAGGCATCTTTGTATCTTAGGTTGCATGCATTTTGTATCATATGCATTGTTTAGGAAAGGCTTCTCTTATACACATTGTTCACCATGGAATGACATATATGTCTTTGTGAGCTAATTTGGTAAGCTATGGTTAGTTTTGGCTTAGCTCTTGATAATCTTGGTTTGTATCCATGGTTGATGGCTATGTTTTTGAAAAATTTCATATATATGCTCTCTTGTGAGTAAATGCCTTTACATGATCTTGACATGTTTTAGTGGCCTGGCTATGCTTAATTTGTGGTTGGATAGCTTATTTTGATCATATGGGGCCAAAGGCTCATTTGCCATCATGAATGTTTAGCCCCCATGCTTCATCTTGTGAAGGGGCATAAGTTCCTTTTTGTCGCAAAGACATTTCATGTACCAATTATAAATCTGAAAATGAAATGTAAATTGCTTGAAAAATGTGCTCCCATGTCATATGTGCTAATTTTAATTTGCTTTGGGTGCTAAATCGTTGCATGATGCCTACCAATGAGAAGTCTCATATATAGAAGTAGGCACATGGCTCGGTGGCTTTGACATGACATGAGGTGCTTGTGGGTGTTTATGATGGTCTTATGCTTAGAATGGTTGTCCTAGCATGAAGTTTGTGTGGCTTTGCCATTTTGACATGTTTTGCTCATGTTTAGGACTTTGCTCATGAGAGGGTGATTTTTCGCAAAATTGCTAAATTCTATCTTAGCTTCGCCCAATGGTTGTGAAACTTGGTGATCATGAAGTTTATGTCTTTACGAAGCTATAGAGTATCTAACTTGCTCGTTTGGACATGTGTAGCATCCTATGTTGAATTTTGTCTATTTGAGAAGCTCTAGGTTGCATCTTTTGCATTTTTGGCTTGATTCATGCATTGTCAACAAGGGGGAGAAGTTTGAGCATGTTTTGGCCTACTGAATGCATTTGGAAGGTTTTCAGGTGGTTTCGAGCTATTTTTGGGCTCTGTTGTGCACCGGTCTGACCGGTTGAGGTCACCGGTCTGACCGGTCAGAGTGCTGGTCCTGTTCACATGTTGCCCACCGGTCTGACCGGTGGTGTCTACCGGTCTGACCGGTCAGAACTGAGCTGTTGCAGCTGCTCTGTTTTGTGAAGTGGTTCGCATGCATTTGTCCAGGGGGAGTTGCATCGGTTCAGGGGGAGCTTGCATGTGTGCAGGGGGAGCTCTTTGTGGTTTTCGAGCTTTGGTTTGATGGTTTGTGCTCTTTGCTTGAGCATGTTTTGTCTCGGATGTGTCGAGCCGTTGCCCTTGCCTAAGGGGTCCGAGACTTGTCTTCTTCAAGTGATCTTGCTCTTTGCCTTTTCTTTGGCTTTCGATCGCTTGTTGGAGTTTCTTTTAGTCGTTTCTTTTCTTTTCCTTTTCTCTTGGTTACCAAAACGTGTGTGTTGTCAATGCACTCATCAAGGGGGAGATTGAGAGCCAGGTGTGGTTCGAGGACCGGTGGATGGTCACTTCCTGGTGTGATGAGTGATTGACAACGTGGTGTGGACTGATTCTTGGCTAAGTATTGCAGGTGCAGGTTGCGGCTTGACTGGTGCAGGTGCAGGTGAAGAACAAGCGTGAAAGGTCGTTGCCGGTGAGGCCTCCAGGTGTGGAGAAGACAAGTAGGCTTGGTTCGAGGGACCCGGTGGCCAGCGGGGTCAAGTGCGGGCCGCATGGTGGCAAGAACGGCAAGATGAAGTCATGGACGGTTTCTTGGTTGAGCCTCAAAACCAAGGTCGAGCCGGGACTACGTGGGAGCCGAGTCATGAGTGGTGATTGGCGGAGGCTACACCGAGTTCGCGGGGTTTCCGGTGGTTCACCAGAAAACCACTGGGTTCCTTGGTTGATCCACAAAGCCAAGACCGAAGAACCGAAGACGGAGGTGCAGCAGCTCCAGACCGGTCTGACCGGTGGGTCTGACCGGTCTGGCCGGTGGGTACCGGTCTGACCGGTGAGGAGCACCGGTCTGACCGGTGTGCGACGACGCAGTCCGGAATCTTCGAAGCGGAGGACACGCGTCGGGATCGCAAGGCTTGCGTCGAGGCTAAGCAAGTTTGCGGTCGCTGGGCATCCGTCCGATGGTGCGAAGACAAAGACTTCCAATTTCGCCCTCGAGGGGCATGTATCCCTAGTTAGCTTGTAAGGGTATTTTAGTCTTTCGGTTGCCTCCATATAACCCAAGTGGTGAGAGGATGGCAGCCATCGCTTGGAACCCTAGCTCATTTGGTTTTCCTATTTTCCTTCCTATTTTCTTAGGATTTTCGTAGGACTAGCTTGAGAGCTTCATGGTGAGATCTTGTGAGAGGGAAGGATGATCGGGCGGCAAGCTAGACCTTGTATGAACCTCTTTGGTATGTATAGATGATTCGGCGTGGTTCCTCAAGGCTTGGATGTGTCTTTCCCGTTTCTCCTTTTTGGTGATTTTCGGAGCCCTTTCTTGGCGATTTTCTTGGAGCGATTTCGAGACCTTTCTCTTTGGGATTTGGTGGGGGATGTATGCATGAACCCTTCGTGGTTCTTTACCCTTTGATTCCCCTTCCAAATCCGTGAGCAAAGGGGCTCGATTTTGGGGTTTTCGTGGCTCTAGGGTTAGAGGCGTTCTTGGTGAGATTTCTTCGATTCCTCTTGATTTGACAAGTTTTGGTGGACCAAATCTTGGCTATGGAGTACCCATGAGGTGTTCCTACTATCCCCAAAGTCTTGTGCAAAACCGTGGAGCGGATCGGGAGATCGGGAGTTGGATTTGGAGGAGTTGACTCGCGGGCGCTGTTCATCCCGAGCTGCCCAGGCACGACCGGTCTGACCGGTGCTCTTGACCGGTCTGACCGGTGCTAGCCCTTGGTGGGTTTTTGTCTCGGGGAACAGCCTTGTCCGTGTGGTTTTGTCCCGTGGTCCTGCTGTTCAGTTCTTGGAGTGTTTGGAGTTGTTTTGCTAGGTTTTGTGAGGGGTTCTTCTTCCTCACAGGTTGTGTTTCGTGGTGGTTTTTGTTCCAGGGCCTAGAGGATTCACTGAGGCTTCCTGGAACGTTTGCTGTGCGGCTGCTGTAGCCACCGGCCTGACCGGCTCTGTCAACCGGTCTGACCGGTGTCACCGGTCTGACCGGCGCAGGCCATCGGTCTGACCGGTGTAGCACAGGCAGCAAGCCGTGCAAGTTTCCGCTGTGTGTTTTGGTGAGTTTTGGCTAGGAAGGTTGAGTGTTGGTTCCTAGGACCAGTAGCACTCCAGTGGTTGCGTGGTCTTGACCAACTTGGGTAGTTGGGTCGGAGACGTGAGTTGGAAGCCGTGTTCGTCTTGTTGGAGTTCCCATCTCCTTCGAGAAGAATTTTTATCGGCTCCCATTCACTCCCCCCCTCTCTGGTTCGCCTAATCGGTCCTTCAATGGGGCACGGCATGGCGAGGCGACGTGCGTGGGCATAGCGGCCAATGGCGTAGCGAGGGCGGCCGTCCGGCGTGTGTAGGTGCAGCACGTGCCACCAGCTAGGGGACCCACGGGCGTCACGCACAGTGGTGCTTCGGCGTTGCGCTCGGACCGGTGGTCGCCGGCCTGCCTCGGCGTGCGGTACGGCGGCATACGGCTGTTGGCACTTCTTACGTCGTTACTAGATTTGCAACGGCGCCAGAAAGCCTGTTGGTATACTACACGATCACAGATAGATCCGCAAGCGCACGGATACCGTTGTAGCTTTCACCCGGGAGTATTCCAAGGTATCGATTTCCACGGGGAACGAGAAGTGTTGTGAACCTGAACTAATTCGTCCGGGGGATATGGTGACGAAGGATAGAAAGGCAAGGGTAGATTTTGGGTAGAGAGGGGATAGCTGATGAAGTTTGGGACTCGTGAGAGTCACGGATAGAATCAAGGCAAAACTTGTCGCTCGTCGGGGCCAGAGGGAAAAGAGCCACGGAAAGGGATGAGAAGGGGGCTCTGATGTCGTAACTCCTACCTGCCAGAACAAATGTGGTGGACTACAAAGCCCGTCCGGAGCTGTCACCTCCCTAGGGTACCACAACTATTCCGTTGAACCGGGAAGCATTCCAAGGTACTAGAGAGCTTAGACACCACGTCTACACTAACCAAGCACTACTTTACTCGGATCCAAAGCAAAGCAATCACAACAAGTAGAAACTACTAATTGCAATCGAAGAACCTAAGAGCGAACGATGAAATGACTTGAGACTTAGTTACTCACGAATCTGAACTTACAAAGTATCCCGGGTGTGGACGACCGAAGTTGTACCGCACCCGCCGAGGTACGAGAAGAAGACCGACACTCCGGCTTCTACTCCAACACTCAACTCTCTCTCCCTACTCTCTGAATACTAACTTATGTAGGGCTCCGCCACTTGCTTCTAATCACTTGTTCACTCTTCTACGAGGTGCCAGGCTCTATATATAGCCCCAATGGGTCGGTGGCTGCAGGAGGAGGTACTTGTAGGCGAGAGGGAGCTGCAGTGCCGATCAAGGAGGTGCGGCCGGCCCTGTGATTTCCACCGCCTTCGATCGTGCGTCCGTGGTTTGGTCCCTGAGGCGGTTAGAAGGCGGTTGTGAGTCGGTTGGCTCGGTGAAGGAGGTGCGGCCGGTCCTCTTGGTGCGGCCGGCCCTGGGCCCCTTTGTCATCCACTCCGGATCATGCTCTAGTGGGTGGATGAAGTCTTGGATGCTGCCCCACGTCAGTTGTTCACTGGCTTGTGGGTCCATGGATCCAAGTGAGGCTAATCTCAACCTCTGGATCAAACCGACCTTGTTCCTTCGATCAAGATCATTCCTAGCTGTGTTCCCTTGAGTGACCGAGGCTTGGTGGCACGTTTGGGCGAGTTGGGCAGGTGCGGCCGGCCCTAGTGGTGCGGTCGGCCCTGGAGGTTCGGTCGGCCCTAGTGGTGCGGCCGGCCCTGCCTCCTGGCCCCTGTGTAGCTCGCCTGTGGTGTGTTTGCTTGATCCAACACGATCGTGATGAGTTTGGTCTTTTGGGAGCTGATGCACAGGACTTCACTCGGTGTGAACCTGCATAGTGGTGCAAGGTAGGGCCGGGCGCACCACTTGTTGCGGCTGTGCCTACCTTATGTGGCTCGGTGCTCCAGAATTGCTCCCTAATCTTGAACCTGCAGATAAAATCTCAACACAACTCGTGGAACTTCGTTAGCACCTAAAACATGCATGAAATTCGTTATAAAGTGCTACCGTAGCCGAGATGTTGACGGTCAAAAATTTGTTGTAAGGACCGTCAACAACGGTGGTGGACGACGTGGCGCCCACTCGACGTCTGGCGCGCTGGCACGTTACGGGCTGAAATCGTTTCGGTGAAGCATTGTTGACCACGCTTTTTCTCCCAAAATTTGAACTAAAGTGCTCCAAGAAGTTTATACCAAATTTGCACATCTCACTACCCTGTACAACTTCTACAAAAGCTCATAAGGGTTTTAAGCAACAGAATTCGCATAAACTGCTTGCCAGCTTGGGACTTTTCATGACACTAGTGAACAGTGATGGGAGGCGTTGACCGGGCTTTTTCACCACTTTCCACTTCAAATTTGAAATGCCACTCAACATGAAAGTTGTGTCCCATGAAAAACTGGACAACTTTTATATTGAGAGAATTTGAAGTGTTTAGGTGAAATTTGGAGAACACGACAAAAGTTCTAAAGAGGTTCTTGGACATCAAGAGGTTGACTAGGGTTTTGACTAGACCTTTGACCAAGGTTTGACCATTAGTTTGTGTTGACTTGATTAAGATGATAATTAGAGATTGTTGGCTAGGTTTTCGAGGTGATGACCTAGGTTGACCAAGGTTTGACCAAAGTCAACATGTTTGACTTGGTTGACTAGGTCATTAGGGTTGAGTAACCCTAAATGAAAACCTGGGGCGTCACAACAAGATTAGAGCGAGTGCTTCCAAAAAGACGAGGGTTACAAAAGGAGGAAGACATATCCGCTTACACTTCTCGACAGCGAGAATTCAGATAGGACAAAAGATGCATGGTGCTCTCCTCATTGCCTCAACACCGCTCATGAGGAAGGGGGCGATGAATGTGGACATGAAAAACTAAGAGCAGACAGATTCCGCCTGTGATGCATAGGTACATTCCTACCAGCGTCTGGCGAAGCGACTCGAACACCTCCAAGAACTGAGCCATGGTTGGCAGCGCAGGCTTGAGTTCTTCTCCTGACCTACTTCGGAGTTTCTTCTTAACGTCGTCGCTGAAGACGGAGGGACAACTTGCTCGGCGAGGAACGGAGCGGACGGCGGAGATGGTTTGGTGGCAGGTTGGCCAAAAACTAGCCGGAGGGAGAACACAGAGCGATGGTGATGTCGAGCTCAAAATGAGGCGAGACTTGGTAATGGCGACATTGCGGGAGGGCTTCCTTTTTATGCCGCCACGGGACCGCAACGGTCATCCAAAACCATCCGAGGTAGGGGCCGACGGAGCGATCTGGTGATGGCAGCACAGGGCTCGATAATGGTCGGCCTCTAGAGGTCTTGGCGACGTGATCGTGGCTGCAGAACAGAGATGGCAGAGCGACGCCATGGCGTCGTACAGTCGTGGCACTAAAAAAGATGGGGTCCAAGGACCTGAAGAATTGACTGTGATGGTGGGAATAACGAGAAGAGCTCAGGGTATCCACCCTCTAGGCTCGAGATTGTAACGAAGAGAATTTAGCAAAAGATTCTACCGATTCTTCGTTGGCTTGTTTCTTGATTCCTTGGATTTGGAGGGTATGATCAACGGATCATTGATTGATAAGCGATGGAGGACTCTCATGCTATGACTTTTAGAGAACCTTGACTGCTCATGAAAAACTCTACTCCTAATTCTTCAACTTATTCGGTTGATTTGAATTGCTGCTCAGAGATCTTTGAGATTGGATGAAAAGAGACCAAGTTGGAAGGTTCCATACTTTCAACAAGATCTCAGAGAGATATAGAGGAATAAGTTTAATCCTCATGTGGGTAAAATTTGGGGTGGCCATTGTACAAGGTACAAAGGTATGCCAGAACTCAAAACGAGCGTACATACATAATGACGTAAGGCTCAGCAGTCGTGAACAAAAATTCATAACTCAGAACCTATGACCCCAAATATTTCGAAATTTTTAATAGCAACTCAGCAATGTTATGAGGCACCTTTTTGGTATTCAAAGGTTGATCTCGAAAGATTAGGAAGATGCTCAATTTAATCAAAATTTCAGAGTAGGTCCCCAGAAAAGACAGCATGATAGAGGTTCACTGGGCAGAACTTGAAATCTACAGAAGATATGATCGTGAATTTTTGCGAGCAAAAACTAGATTAGATATGGAGCAACTTTGGTATAGATCATCTAGTCCAATTATTTTTAGAACAAGTGAGGCTAATCTCAACCTCTGGATCAAACCGACCTTGTTCCTTCGATCAGGATCATTCCTAGCTGTGTTCCCTTGAGTGACCGAGGCTTGGTGGCACGTTTGGGCGAGTTGGGTAGGTGCGGCCGGCCCTGCCTCCTGGCCCCTGTGTAGCTCACCTGTGGTGTGTTTGCTTGATCCAACACAATCATGATGAGTTTGGTCTTTTGGGAGCTGATGCACAGGACTTCACTCGGTGTGAACCTGCATAGTGGTGCAAGGTAGGGCCAGGCGCACCACTAGGTGCGGCTGTGCCTACCTTATGTGGCTCAGTGCTCCGGAATTGCTCCCTAATCTTGAACCTGCAGATAAAATCTCAACACAACTCATGGAACTTCGTTAGCACCTAAAACATGCATGAAATTCGTTATAAAGCGCTACCGTAGCCGAGATGTTGACGGTCAAAAATTTGTTGTAAGGACCGTCAACACACCCCCACACTTGGCCCTTTGCTCGTCCTCGAGTAAAGATTAAGGACCAAGGTGAAAACAAAATTTCCTATTGTATGAAGCGAGCATAAGAGATATTCCGAATCATACCTTGCACTTGTGAACTTTGAAGTGTCTATCATGCCATCTTGGGTAGTTGAGGAATGAAACGATCTTGAATCAAATCACTTCTACTCCTCATGTCAAGTAGCTTGGGATTTTTTTAATAAGTTTTCAAAATAAACCTTGCTTGGCACCTCATTTGATTCTCTCAAATCGCTCAATGTGTATAGTCCTCCCCAAGGCATTAGATTGCCTTTCTTCAACCTACTTCTAATGATGGCTATATATGGAGCTCAAGGTAGGGTATAAAGATGAGGCATACTTGCATCACATGTATTGCAAAGTCAAAAACCGGATCCAAGGAGAAAATCAAATCATACAATCAGATCAAGATGTGCATGTGTAGGGATATGATGGATATGGTAAGGTGGATACTAGGCCCAGAATGGGTGCTAGATATTACCATATGTATAATGAACGTTGTGATGATGGTAAGGTGTACACTAGGCCCGGAATGGGTGCTAGTTATTACCATCTGATTTGTTGTAACTCCATTTTGCATGATCCTCTCTCTCTATTTTGACTCTTTTGTGGACATGGCTATCTTTTCTTTTTTCTTTTTTTTCTTGGACCTTCATGTGTCCAACTTTTTTTTTCTTGGACCTTCATGTGTCCAACTTTTTTTTTCTTAGACCTTCATGTGTCCATTTTTTTTCTATAGCCATGTCTCTTTTGTAATATTAACTTGGAGAGAGAGAGAGATCAACACATAGTGTGGAGCTTTATTTTGTGGAATAGATAGATGGTACAATGCTAGCTCTCAACTGAGCATAGCAAGGAGGATGTTGGCGTGTACGTGTATCTTGATCATGAAAGCATGAAAAGAATTCTCACAAGGGTCACAACAATTTGACAAAGCTCAATGCAATGACAAGTAGCATATGTGTATGAGGTTTTCAAGATGTCTCATCATATGGCTCTGGTAGGACTTGGCATATCAAAGAGGAGCTTCGCAAAGGGTTTTCAAAGTTTTCAAATAAATTTCCCAAGCACTCAAACATTTGGAGCAAAGATCATTTCATCGGACCATATCTCAAACATCAACTACTTAGATGGGCATGGTTTCCTAAAGATATGTTGTTCACAAGCATCAAGATAATAAATATGGAATAAAACTTATGCAAGCCAACCATATGAAACATGTCGAGCATTGGGTGCATGAGGATTCAATTGAGTTTGATTTATATGATCGGATTTGAAGCTCATTTAAACTCATGACTTCCAAAAGTAGAGAGGTAGGGGTGCACATACCATCGCTCTTGGAGAAAGTGGGGAATGAGACAGACAAATGGTGATTCGGCCAAACCACAAGGGCGACCGACTTGCTCTAGTGCACTTACCTCATCCCTCGTCGATTAGCGTAGTTGGTGTTGTGTGGCACCATGGCGGGAGATCTCAATTTTATGTTTCAATGAGCATGATAAATCTCCCCACACTTGCTCTAGTACCTGGTGTTATTATTCATAGAAAAAGATGGAAACAAAAAGGGAGGCTCTGCTAGCTGAAGAGCTAGGAAGCCTTTATTCGAATTCAAATATTTTTGTGTTTTTTTAAGAGAGCAAGATGCAAGAACCAACACCATCTTCAAACCAAAATAAGGTTTAGTACGAGAGAAACTTACTCGGGATACTCACATATCTCCCCCACACTTAGAGTTTGCATTGCTAGGCAACACAACTCAAGTGTGCGGAGTTCAAGCTTCCTTCGTAATACTTTCTCTCCCTGAATTACCTTGGTGTTGTAGTTGGTGTAGCTCTCATGTTTTTAGGCATTGCCTATCCATCGGCCCTTTCAATCTCCACCTGAAACGTTAGCGACCAAAAATACCTGAAGGATGACTAATCCTAAAGAGATGCTCTTGCTTTTATTTGAAAAGGAAATCTAAATGATTATTCGGGCTATCTCCCGATAGTGCTTTGTTTTGGGTCATAAGCTCGACCACTGGAGATCTTCATCTTGCAGCCAATCGAGATGATGAAACCATCATAGCTCTAGCTGTAAGGTCAGTACAAAAAAAAATGACCACGAAATTTGCAATGTTTATGGTAAACAAAAGCATCTACAACCTTCCTTTCAAAGTTAGCATGCACAAGGAAAATGAGGAGGTTGTAGGTTTCGTAAAGGTCATTGGTAATGGGGCTTGATAACTCTGGAAACTTTTGATGTGAGCATGGGATTTGTGATCCCTATAGTGTAAAACCTTCATGCTCGAGTCTATTTTGAGAATCCAGTGTCGATGCCTCAAGAATGTCCATAGACCACACATGTTCTTTCTTAACCTCAGGTCCATGACATTGGAGATGTGTATCTCGAACCTCAAGATGATATGGCTGCTTTTCATGGTCAAGCACACAACTCAGTACCCCTTCAATGGGTCTTCCGATGAGAATGAAGGGTGGATCTCCTTTTGGGATGTCAAAGATATGATAATCTAGGAAGATCCCATACTCTCCAATCTTTGTTTGGACGACTCTAAGGATTCCCTCTGTCTCTATGGTTTGACCCGAAATCCATTGGAGACGTTTCTGAGAGAAAGAGAGGGGTTCGTCGGGAAAGGCCTCTAATACTAAGGATTTAGGAATGATATTGATATCGACCCTAGGGTCATAGAACACATCCTGGTAAGAGAGGTTTCCTACTTGGCATGAGAGTGACTTTAGCTCGGGATATAGCTGGATTACTTGATCCAAGCCTTCTGCTTCTCTCAACCATTCCCGGCTACTGATTGCGGAGATGTATTCCAACTTTTCTCTCCGTCTTTTTACCTCTTCTGGGTTGGGTAAGTTGACTAATTCTCTCTCGTGTGTTGAGTCTCTTTCCCTTCTCGGGAAGGATTTCTCCGTCCAATGTTTATCAAATAACTCATCATAGTATTCATAGATGAAGTCACACGAGGGGTGATTGAACTCTCGATAAGGTTGAAATGGTTCCGCTGTGAACCAAGTTTTGGTAAGATGAGGATGGGTGTCTGTGGATATGAATTTTTCTAGGATAGGTTCCCCCTCTATAAACTCCGTTTCAGAGAGTGAATCGGAGTATGTTGATTCCTCGTCGAAGTCATACGAGTAATCAGCTGGGTACACACGGGGATAGAGGAGTGGTTCTTCATGCAAAAAGGTGCAAGTGGGTTTCTCCTCTATGGGTTTCGGTTCCGAGAGAGTGTTTGGCATGTGCTCCTCCTGAGTGATCTCTTCCTCATCCAGGAATTCATCATAAACTCCCATGTGAGGGGTATTTTGAAGGATTTTTGTTAGAATGTCCTTACACTCAGACAAGGTGAGATGAGTGAAAGATTCTCCGGAAGAAGAGTCTAAGAAAAATGCTGACTCTGGTCCAAGACCATCGCAAAAATGTTGCAAAAGAGCGGGCTCTGCGATACCAAGGTCTGGACCAGAATCTACGATTTTTGTAAATCTTGCCCATGCGGCTCCTAGAGATTCGGTCTTTCGTTGCTCAAAACAGATGACCTCTCGTCGGAGTTTCACTACTTGGGGAGTCGGGAAGAAGGTTAGGCACAAAGCCTTTCGTAAACTTTCCTAGTCCCCCTCCATGCTTCTCACACTGAGCGAATACCATTGCTTTGCTCTCCCCGTTAATGAAAACGGAAAGAGTTTCCATTTCAAGGTATATGGACTCATTCCTGCGATCACAAGACACGAACAAAGTTGTTCGAACTCGCGCAGGTGGGAATAAGGACTTTCATCCTTATCTCCGGAGAAGCTTTGCTCTCGGACCATAGCTATGAAGCCGGGACGAGGCTCATAGCTAGATGTTTCAATGGAATGTGATGAAGGTGGAGGCTCCAAATGATGGCCCTTTGGAGCGGAAAAATAAAAAAGGGTTGGATTGGAATCCATGTGATAAATGGGGTGATACACGGACGAACTAGGTTCCGGATCAGAACAGCTGCCGTTCCCCGGCAACGGCGCTAGAAAGCTTGTTGGCACTTCTTACGTCGTTACTAGATTTGCAACGGCGCACGGATCACAGATAGATCCGCAAGCGCACGGATACCGTTGTAGCTTTCACCCGGGAGTATTCCAAGGTATCGATTTCCACGGGGAACGAGAAGTGTTGTGAACCTGAACTAATTCGTCCGGGGGATATGGTGATGAAGGATAGAAAGGCAAGGGTAGATTTCGGGTAGAGAGGGGATAGCTGATGAAGTTTGGGACTCGTGAGAGTCACGGATAGAATCAAGGCAAAACTTGTCGCTCGTCGGGGCCAGAGGGAAAAGAGCCACGGAAAGGGATGAGAAGGGGGCTCTGATGTCGTAACTCCTACCTGCCGGAACTAACGTGGTGGACTACAAAGCCCGTCCGGAGCTGTCACCTCCCTAGGGTACCACAACTATTCCGTTGAACCGGGAAGCATTCCAAGGTACTGGAGAGCCTAGACACCACATCTACACTAACCAAGCACTACTTTACTCGGATCCAAAGCAAAGCAATCACAACAAGTAGAAACTACTAATTGCAATCGAAGAACCTAAGAGCGAACGATGAAATGACTTGAGACTTAGTTACTCACGAATCCGAACTTACAAAGTATCCCGGGTGTGGACGACCGAAGTTGTACCGCACCCGCCGAGGTACGAGAAGAAGACCGACACTCCGGCTTCTACTCCAACACTCAACTCTCTCTCCCTACTCTCTGAATACTAACTTATGTAGGGTTCCGCCACTTGCTTCTAATCACTTGTTCACTCTTCTACGAGGTGTCAGGCTCTATATATAGCCCCAATGGGTCAGTGGCTGCAGGAGGAGGTACTTGTAGGCGAGAGGGAGCTGCAGTGCCGAGCAAGGAGGTACGGCCGGCCCTGTGATTTCCACCGCCTTCGGTCATGCGTCTGGGGTTTGGTCCCTGAGGCGGTTAGAAGGCGGTTGTGAGTCGGTCGGCTCGGTGAAGGAGGTGCGGCTGGTCCTCTTGGTGCGGCCGGCCCTGGGCCCCTTTGTCATCCACTCCGGATCGTGCTCTAGTGGGTGGATGAAGTCTTGGATGCTGCCCCACGTCAGTTGTTCACTGGCTTGTGGGTCCATGGATCCAAGTGAGGCTAATCTCAACCTCTGGATCAAACCGACCTTGTTCCTTCGATCAAGATCATTCCTAGCTGTGTTCCCTTGAGTGACCGAGGATTGGTGGCACGTTTGGGCGAGTCGGGCAGGTGCGGCCGGCCCTAGTGGTGCGGCCGGCCCTGGAGGTTCGGCCGGCCCTAGTGGTGCGGCCGGCCCTGCCTCCTGGCCCCTGTGTAGCTCGCCTGTGGTGTGTTTGCTTGATCCAACACGATCGTGATGAGTTTGGTCTTTTGGGAGCTGATGCACAGGACTTCACTCGGTGTGAACCTGCATAGTGGTGCAAGGTAGGGCCGGGCGCGCCACTAGGTGCGGCCGTGCCTACCTTATGTGGCTCGGTGCTCCGGAATTGCTCCCTAATCTTGAACCTGCAGATAAAATCTCAACACAACTCGTGGAACTTCGTTAGCACCTAAAACATGCATGAAATTCGTTATAAAGTGCTACCGTTGCCGAGATGTTGACGGTCAAAAATTTGTTGGAAGGACCGTCAACAACGGCGGTGGACGACGTGGCGCCCACTCGACATCGCGCGCGCTGGCGCGTTACGGGCTGAAATCATTTCGGTGAAGCATTGTTGACCACTCTTTTTCTCCCAAAATTTGAACTAAAGTGCTCCAAGAAGTTTATACCAAATTTGCACATCTCACTACCCTGTACAACTTCTACAAAAACTCATAAGGGTTTTAAGCAATAGAATTAGCATAAACTGCTTGCCAGCTTGGGACTTTTCATGACACTAGTGAACAGTGATGGGAGGTGTTGACCGGGCTTTTTCACCACTTTCCACTTCAAATTTGAAATGCCACTCAACATGAAAGTTGTGTCCCATGAAAAACTGGACAACTTTTATATTGGGAGAATTTGAAGTGTTTAGGTGAAATTTGTAGAACGCGGCAAAAGTTCTAGAGAGGTTCTTGGACATCAAGAGGTTGACTAGGGTTTTGACTAGACTTTGACCAAGGTTTGACCATTAGTTTGTGTTGACTTGATTAAGATGATAATTAGAGATTGTTGGCTAGGTTTTCGAGGTCATGACCTAGGTTGACCAAGGTTTGACCAAAGTCAACGTGTTTGACTTGGTTGACTAGGTCATTAGGGTTGAGTAACCCTAAATGAAAACCTGGGGCGTCACAACAAGATTAGAGCGATTGCTTCCAAAAAGACGAGGGTTACAAAGGGAGGAAGACATATCCGCTTACACTTCTCGACAGCGAGAATTCAGATAGGACAAAAGATGCATGGTGCTCTCCTCACTGCCTCAACACCGCTCATGAGGAAGGGGGCGATGAATGTGGACATGAAAAACTAAGAGTAGACAGATTCCGCCTGCGATGCATAGGTACATTCCTACCAGCGTCTGGCGAAGCGACTCGAACACCTCCAAGAACGTCGTCGCTGAAGACGGAGGGACAGCTTGCTCGGCGAGGAACGGAGCGGACGGCGGAGATGGTTTGGTGGCAGGTTGGCCAAAAACTAGCCGGAGGGAGAACACAGAGCGATGGTGATGTCGAGCTCAAAAGGAGGCGAGACTTGGTAATGGCGACATTGCGGGAGGGCTTCCTTTTTATGCCGCCACGGGACCGCAACGGTCATCCAAAACCATCCGAGGTAGGGGCCAGCGGAGCGATCCGGTGATGGCAGCACAGGGCTCGATAATGGTCGGTCTCTAGAGGTCTTGGCGACGTGATCATGGCCGCAGAACAGAGATGGCAGAGCTACGCCATGGCGTCGTACAGTCGTGGCACTAAAAAAGATGGGGTCCAAGGACATGAAGAATTGACTGTGATGGTGGGAATAACGAGAAGAGCTCAGGGTATCCACCCTCTAGGCTCGAGATTGTAACGAAGAGAATTTAGCAAAAGATTCTACCGATTCTTCGTTGGCTTGTTTCTTGATTCCTTGGATTTGGAGGGTACGATCAACGGATCATGGATTGATAAGCGATGGAGGACTCTCATGCCATGACTTTTAGAGAACCTTGACTACTCATGAAAAACTCTGCTCCTAATTCTTCAACTTATTCGGTTGATTTGAATTGCTGCTCAGAGATCTTTGAGATTGGATGAAAAGAGACCAAGTTGGAAGGTTCCATACTTTCAACAAGATCTCAGAGAGATATAGAGGAATAAGTTTAATCCTCATGTGGGTAAAATTTGGGGTGGCCATTGTACAAGGTACAAAGGTATGCCAGAACTCGAAACGAGTGTACATACATAATGGCGTAAGGCCCAGCAGTCGTGAACAAAAATTCATAACTCAGAACCTATGACCCCAAAAATTTCGAAATTTTTGGTAGCAACTCAGCAATGTTATGAGGCACATTTTTGGTATTCAAAGGTTGATCTCGAAAGATTAGAAAGATGCTCAATTTAATCAAAATTTCAGAGTAGGTCCCCAGAAAAGATAGCATGATAGAGGTTCACTGGGCAGAACTTGAAATCTACAGAAGATATGATCGTGAATTTTTGCGAGCAAAAACTAGATTAGATATGGAGCAACTTTGGTATAGATCATCTAGTCCAATTATTTTTAGAACAAGGGGTAAAATTTCAAGCAAACAGCCGCATTAAGTTTTTGGACAGCAACACATCTATACATGAGAGGCTATATAAGAATTCATACCTAGCAAATTTTCCCCTAGAGAGCACACAAAACAAGTATAGGGTTCAGTTTTAAGTTTCCACAATTTTTAACATGATGCAAGATGTCCTATTCGTCCTCACAAGGCGATCAAGCCAAAAATCGAAGTTAGATCCGGTGGCAAGGCATATATGCGTTTCTCCCTATAAGAACTAGTTGAGAACTATTCGATTCTCACTTAGCGACTTACGAAATGTGGTTAGTGTACCTGCAGAAAAGAACCTTCCGTGCCAGCATGTCACGGAAGTGTCCACATACATTACCGTTCACTATAGAGACAGTATCCATGCATCAAGCCGCTGCATGGACAGCGTCCAACCTCAGACACCCTCCGTTTGAATGGAGTGTATCCTTGCCTCGCATATTCGTAATGCGGAACGCGCACGTATGGCAAAACGTGGCGACATCACAACCCATGACATGTTCATCTTGAATAGAGCATGTCATCCTTGACTTGCATACGGAAAGCACACGTATAAAACACGTCAGCATCCAACCCAGAAGATGGGATCCGTGGAATAGATCACTCCATCAACCATCGCATACTCGTGATGCGGCACAGCACACGTATAAAACACGTAGCTTCATCTAGTTTGGTTGTGCAAGAAAGTAAGTTTGACATAAAGTAAAGTGCTGCAAGTTAGCAAAATAAACCATAGATTCTTAAGCCACCTTAAAGAAACCAAAATTCCCTCTAGGGTCTCTCGATCTAGATCATTTCTTAACGATCTAACGTATTTTCAAAATCCAATCAATCTTGACAAATTTTATTCTAAACATGTGATTAATGTTGTTAATTAAGCTCTGGTGCATATCGATCGCTCTGATACCAGCTGTGACAACCCCGTCCGGTTATGATACCGTACTAACGGCTAAGCCAATCCACTTTGGCCATGAAGCGATAATAAAGTACCATCCCGTCGTAAGTTGCCGGGTCAAAGCCCGGTAAATCACTTGAATAGTACAAAGGATCGAGCACATGCATTAAAACTCACACGAAGGCAAGACCAGAGTACATTACATAAATTAAATCAAAATTCACCCTTAGGGGTTTAATTTATTACAAACCATGGTTCATGACATGATAAGTAAAGGTTCAGAGTTTTAAAACAGTGGAAAGTAAACTAGCGATACGATAGGCATCACAAGAGGCCATCCATGGTGCCATCACTTGTCGTCATCCACCCATTCCAGCTCCCAACCGGGTGGAATCTCTCCAGGCCAAACAACTTCACCTGAAAGCAACATTTATAGCAAGGCTGTGTATGCTAATAGTTTGCTTTTTGGCTGGTGGGTTTGTTTTGCCAAAAAGCGACTAGAATCATGGATCCTTACTTTCAATATTTTAGCTCAAATTCTAGTGAGTTAATCATTACTAAGATAAGCAAACTATTGCAATCAAGAATTGTTGAAGGACCGATTAGGCGACCAGAGGGGGGGGGAGTGAATGGGAGCTGATAAAAATTCTTCCCGAAGGATGAACTCGGCCTATGTCCCAAAATCACAACCGAGGTTTCCCACACGAGTTTGCCAAGGTCGCGTAGTCACAACAGACCTACCAACCCTAGGAACAAAACCCAACTCAAAGCAACACGGAAGCACAACTCGATAAGCAAAGGACTTAGGCAATCTGCAAAGCCTGGGGCGGACCGTCCGCATGGAGGGGACGGACTGTCTGCGGGGGCCAGGCGGACCGTCCGCAAGCACAGGGCGGACCGTCTGAAAATGCCACCCGAACCTCCAGTACTGCACCTCGAAAAACGGACTGTCCGTGCCCTACCCGCGGACCATCCGCGTGGAAAAAACTGTCCGCACTCTCCTCGCGGACTGTCCGGCAAACTTCGAGCAACCAAAAACACCGGACAAAACGGATCGAAACGAAGCGACGCAAGAACTCGCGAAGAACACGATGAACACCTGGACAGCCGGCTCCTCGCGGACCGTCCGCGAGCACCTAGCAGACTGTCCGCCACACGCGGACAGAGCAGCCCGAACTCGAGAACGCGAGGTCAACCCCTCCTATCCATCCATGGATCTCCCAAACGGCTTAATGTCTTGAGACAAGATTTGGGGGAGATGTGAAGCGTCCCTAGGAGATGCTATACCCCAAAACTTGAGGCCTCAAACGAACTAAATCGCCGGGAATCGAATCGCAACCGAGCTCTACCAAAAAGCTAGGGTTCCAACCGAAATCCTTCAATCGGAGGCCAAATCCGGAGATTGGGGGGGTCAAGATCAAGCACAAAGATGCACAAGACATCTATCCATGATTCCCCCAAGAAAATCCGAACCCAAACACCTCAGAATTGACGGAACAAGCCGCGCACGAAAATCCAACGAAAATAGCCCGAAAAAGACACGAAAATCACACAAGCTACAAGAAGGAAATCGACGCAACCATGAAAGCTTCCATACACTCGGAGGTCAGATTCTCTACAAAACGATGAAGAAAATCTACGCCTATGGAGCAGGGAAATGAGAAGCAGTCCGGAAGGATGGTTTGCCCAGAAACCCTAGAGCTATATATATGAGTTCCTCTGGGTTGGGCAAATGACCAAGCTACCCCTAGCACTTAAACTTAAGATACAATCCCCTCAGGGGCAATATGGTCAAGTAGCACTCCTCTTCATCAGACGGCCACGCCTTTGCCGCAGTCCGCGTTCTCCCTACGCAATCCCTGCAATCCTGCCGTGTGTCCTCTGGCATCGAAGCTTCTCGGCGCGCCCGGATCCAGTCTCCGCCCGCCGAGCCTCCGGTCTTAGTTTTGTGGCTCAACCAAGTAACCCGACGGTTTTGTGGTGAACCGTCGCAAACCCCGCATGCAGACTCCGGTCGTAAGCCGCTACCCTGCACCGGCTCCGGTCGACGACTTCGTCTTGCTTTTCTTGCCACCGTGCGGCCCGCACGTGACCCCGTCCGGCCACCGGGTCCATCGAGCCGAGCCTACTTGTCTCTCCACTCCTCGGAGGCCCCGCAAGGCTAAGACCTTTCGCGCTCGCTCTTCACCTGCACCAACACAAGTCAAGCCGCAACCTACACTTGCAATACTCAGCCAAGAGTCAGTCCACACCACGTTGTCAATCACTCATCACACCAGGGAGCGACCATCCACCGGTCCTCGGATGCTCCGGTCCTCAATCTCCCCCTTGATGCGTGCATTGACAACACACACATAGTAACCAATTCAGAGAAAAGAGAAAAAGAAAAGAAACGAATGAAAACCTCAAACAAGTGATCAAAAGCCAAACAAAAGCCAAAAAGAGATCACTTGAGAGAGAAAAATCTCGGTCCCCTAAGACAAGGGCAACGGCTCGACACAACCGAGATAAAATGCTCCAAAATTGCCGACTCCTCAAGGTGAGGCAAAAGGGCTCGACACCATCGGCGAAAGAGCACAACTAAAATCAGGCGACAAAGAGCTCTAATGCACCTGAATGCAAGCTCCCCCTGAACAAATGCATTTCTCCCAATTTTTCTCCCACTTGATGCAAAACTCCCCCTGGATGCAACTTTCTCCCCAAAGCAAGAATTGGGTACTATTCCTCCCCCTTGTTGGTAATGCATGAATCAAGTCTACAAATGCAAGCATGTGCTTCTCACAAAGAGTACTACAACATGCTAAAAATGAGACATAAACAAGCAAGATAGCCACAAATTTAGTAAAGCATCGCCAACAAGATAGATAGGGACATATAAGCATGTGACATAGCCATGATCAAAATGAAACATTTTTCACAAAAAATTCCCTCTCATGAGCATAGGACCTAAGCATGGTCAAAAAGAGCACAAACAACATATAACTCACAAACTTCATACAAGGTCACAAATTCTCATCACAAGATCATCACAAACACCTACATGCTATCTCATGTCATGTCAAAGCCACCGAGCCATGTGTCCACTTCTAAATGTGAGACTTCTAAATGGTGAACATCGTGCAACGGTTTAGCACCCAAGATAAGGAATTGAAAGCAAATTTGACATGGAAGCATATTTTTCAAGCACAAGCATTTCATATACCACTTTCAAGATTTACAAATTAAGCATGGTACATGAAGTGCCTTTGCGGCAAAAAGAAGCTTAGGCTTCTCCACAAGGTAGCATGTAGGCTAAACATTCATGATGATAAATGGGTCTTTGACCCCAAATGAAAAGAACATGGTTCCAAGCACAAATTAAACAAGGTATAGCCATAAGTGCACAAATTTAACATGAAAGGCATTCAATTCATAAGAGAGGATCATATATAGCATTTTTACAAAAGTAAGCCATCCACAAGCATATACATCCCAAAGCTACCAGGAGCATCGCTATACATCATATGAGCATCACTTAGCAAAATCATAATCTCATATCCAGCATCTCATGGTGATCAAAGTATGTAGGAGAAGCACATTCCTAAGGCATATGATACACATGCAGTCTATGATACAAAGATGCAAGCATGATATGATACATAAATGAAAATGCAACATGAGTATGTACATCAAACCCCCAACCAAAGCTCAAAAAGGAAAAACAACACCAAGCTCCCCTCGCAAACGGGCAAATGTAGCTTGGTCCAAAGGCTTGGTTTGGATATCGGCAAGCTGCTTTTCGGTTGTCACATGGATGAGGTCTATGTTTCCCTTCTCAACATTGTCTCTCAGGAAGTGGTACCTCACCTCTATATGGTTGGTTCTGGAGTGGAGCACGGGGTTTTTGGCAACACTAATGGCACTCGTGCTGTCACACATGAGAGGTACATGGGAACACTCCTCACCAAAGTCACTCAGCGTGTATGTGATCCAAAGCAGCTGTGAGCAACAACTAGCGGCAGCAACATATTCGGCTTCTGTGGTAGACTGAGCTACTCTAGACTGTTTGCGAGAAGACCAAGAAACAAGCGAAGAACCAAAAAACTGGCACGTCCCCGAAGTCGACTTCCTATCGACTCGACACCCCAAAAAGTCGGCATCCGAAAACCCAAGAACCGAAAGGGAAGAGGACGCCGAGTACCAAAGACCAAGCTCAAGAGTGTATCGAAGATACCTGAAGATCCGCTTGACGGCCTGCCGGTGTGAAGTCCTCGGCGACGCCTGAAAAAGAGCGCACAGACACACAGAAAACTGAATGTCCGGCCTCGTCGCCGTCAAGTACAAGAGGGAGCAGATCATGATCCGGTACTCCTTCTGGTCCACGGGCTCTCCGTCCTCGTCCGCATCCAGTGCTGTAGTCGTACTCATTGGTGTCGACAGGGGCTTCGAGTCATCCATCTTTAACTTCTTGAGGATGTCCTTCGTGTACTTGGCTTGATGCACAAAGGTTCCCTCCTTCGCCTGCTTGATCTGAAGCCCGAGAAAGAACTGCAATTCTCCCATCATAGACATCTCGAATTCTTTACTCATGTCCTCTGCAAACCTCGCAACCAAAGAGTGGGACGAGCCGCCAAAGATAATATCATCCCCGTACACCTGAACAATTAGGATATCATCGGCCTGCCTGAGGAGAAAAAGAGTCTTATC
This sequence comes from Cenchrus fungigraminus, assembly GCA_036936925.1. Taxonomy (NCBI): domain Eukaryota; kingdom Viridiplantae; phylum Streptophyta; class Magnoliopsida; order Poales; family Poaceae; genus Cenchrus; species Cenchrus fungigraminus. The sequence continues at coordinate 72,779,604 of CM072772.1, read as the reverse complement.
AACCTTGCCCATCTCAAACCCCTTGCTGAACAAGAACCCCCTCAAACGGCCATACCAAGCACGGGGAGCTTGTTTCAGCCCATACAACGCCTTTCTCAGCCTATACACCCGGTGGGGAAACTCAGCACTCTCAAAGCTCAGTGGTTGCTTCACATAAACCTCTTCTTCTAAAAACCCATTTAAGAAGGCACTCTTCACATCCATTTGGTACAATTTGAACCCTTTAGCCACGGAAAAGGCTAGAAGGATCCTAATCGCCTCCAAACGGGCTACAGGAGCAAATGTCTCCTCATAGTCTATCCCCTCCTTCTGACTATAACCCTGAGCAACCAACCTCGATTTGTTTCTCACCACCTCACCATTCTCACCCTCTTTCTTCTTCCACACCCATTTTGTCCCGATAGGTTTGCAATGTGGTGGTGGATCTACCAACTCCCAAACTTGGTTTCTCTCAAAGTTCTCTAACTCCTCATGCATTGCGTTTACCCAATTAGGATCAGAGAGGGCGTGTCCAATGTCTTTCGTCTCAAAGGTAGCAACAAAAGCTGAATGAGCAAAGTGAGAAATATTCCTGGACCTTGACCGTGTCGTACGTTCATTGATGTCGCCAATGATTCTTAAGGGAGGATGATCAACTTGAACGCGCCTTGGTGCCTCTCGCCTAGAGACAACCTCCCCCTCAGCTGCAGCCTCAACTTAATCTTGCTGAATCGTAGTCGGTGTAGGGGCTGGGCCATCCTGCACCGTAGTCGTCGTAGTGGAAGTAAAGGGTACATGCTCGGCTGGAGCTTCATCATCACCATCATCCTCTCCAGCATCATCCTCCTAGTCCTCAAAGATCTTCTTGCCAATCTCGTCGTCACCTGCACACTCAAAACCAGACGAACTGCATGGCTGGGTCTCGTCGAAGGTAACCTCGCAAGTTTTCATGACTAGGTTAGTCTCAAGGTTGAGCACACGGAATGCTCGAGAATGACTCACATAACCCAAAAAGATCCCATCGGAAGACCTTGACTCAAACTTATCAAGCCTACCCTTCTTGAGAATAAAGCACCGACAACCAAAAGCCCTGAAATGGCTCACTCTAAGTGCTCGCCCGTGCATGAGCTCATAGCACATCTTGTTCAAGAAGGCCCTAAGAAAAATCCGGTTCCCAACATGGCACACGGTATTCACCACCTCAGCCCAATATCTCCTCGGAGTCCTATGCTCGTCGAGCATCGTCCGAGCCATCTCACAAAGGGAACGATTTTTCCTCTCAACTACACCATTCTGACAAGCCACATAGGGAGAAAAGAATTGATGTTCGAGACCCAAATCACGACAAAAGGTTTCGAAATGAGAGTTTTTAAATTCAGAGCCATTGTCGCTATGAATAGCTCGAATGGCATCTCCATTCCTCTCATTCTTCAACCTCAAGATTAGATCCCGCACAAAACCAAACGTCTCCCCCTTGTCAGTCAAAAAGAAGACCCAAGCATAGCGAGAATAGTCATCCACTATCACCAGGACATACCATTTCCCACCCGCCGAGCACACACGAGCTGGACCAACCAAGTCCATATGGAACAGCTCACATGGCCTCTCTGTCATAACAGATGTCAGAGGCGGGTGAGAGATGGCGACCATCTTACCATGCCTACACGGAGCACATACCAAGTCCTTTTGGTATTTCAACTTAGGTAATCCTCGGACCAAACCTAGTCCACTCAAGCGTGACAACAAGTAAAAACTCAAGTGACCTAGTCTCCTATGCCATTTCTAAAGCTCCGCCGAAACACCAGCAACCAAACAATGAGAAGAGCCGACACACTGAGAAAAATCAGCTCTGAAAATCTGACCCTCGGGGATGATCGTGCACACAAGATCACCTCGAGAATCCAACACACGAGAAGCGCCCGTTTTGAAACGGACCTCAAAACCCTCATCAAGAAGCTGGGAAACCGAAAGAAGATTGAACCCCAAAGACTTGACAAGAGCAACACGCCTAAGAGTCACAGACTCGCTCACCTTCACCGTGCCCACTGAAAGCACTCTACCTTTCCCATTGTCCCCAAAAGTGATGTACTCTTTGGTCATCACTAGGGTGAGGCTGGAGAACCACCTTCGATCTCCGGTCATGTGTCATGAGAAACCGGAGTCGATCAACCAAAAGCCCTCCAAGCCTCCCACCTGAAAACCAAAAACGAGAGCGAGAGTGAGCAAACGACTCAACACTGGGGTTAGTACAAAATGAATCAAACCAGTGCCGTGCCATTTGCTCAAAAGTGGGGTTAGCAAAATCCATCCTATCTCTCCTAGGTGGAACACCCACATGTCCCCTTGGAGGACTACGCGTACCACGAGGTGGAGACCGTGGCCCGTAGCTCCTCTGGGACCTAAAGCAGCGATCGTTCCACCCATACTCGTATTGGCCACGAGCGAAGGAACGTCCAGCAAACTCACCACGCCCAAACCCAACAAGCCTACCACCTTCTCTATGTGGTGGTTCACCTCTAGGCACAAACTCACGCCTCTCCCGAGGGTAAATGGTACGCACCACACCCTCGCCCCTTGGCACCATCCTAGGCTCAGGCACACCACGAGAAGGGCGGTACCTGTCCTTGTTTGCCATCTCCCTACCAAACCTCTCCTCACACTTCCTCCTGAAGCAAAACTCAGCTAGGTGCCCATCCCTCCCACAATGCTCACAATGGAAGGGTTTCGATTTTGGCTTTGGTTTTGGGCTCTCTTTGGGCTCTGGCTTCTCCTCACTCGGTTTCTCTCCCTTCTTCCCAAAGAACTCATTCCCCAAGTCACTCTTGAACTTGATGGGTTTCTGGAAGTTGTCTGTGTGTGGAGGAAACACGAGTGGAGCTGGGGTTGTGTCTAGTCGGTTCCTCAAAGGGTTTGGCTTAGGAGCATAGGCATTTTTGTGGTGGGTTTTTGGTGGTTCTGGGATATCACCGATCTTCCCCTCATTCTCACCACTTCCCTCACCAACCTTATCCGCCCCAAGCACTTGCCCATCATAGTGCTTGTATGCCTCAATCATCATCCTGAGCTGAGGCTCTTGACCGGACAACCGACCCATCATCTTCCTCAACGCATCATTCTCATCCTGCAAGCGATCAACATAGTGTGCAAGCTCTAAATTCTTCACAGCATTTATTTCACAAGTAGAGCATGATGTGGGAATTGGAGCTTTCAAAGCAGCTTCTAGAGATCTAGCATAAGCAACCGATTCATCTAGTTTCTCATGCAAAACAGGACAAGAAGTGTAAGCACCAAGCAAGGAGGGCCTAGATTTCATCTCATCTAGCTCTACCCTAAGCACATCTAGTTCCTCAACCTTGGAGGCATACTTTTCCTTAAGCATAGTCAAATCACTAAGGAAAACAGAACAATCAGTGCATTCATGTTCATTGGTCACAACAGGAGCAGACTTAAGAGAATCTATTTGAGCCCTAGCATCAACAAGCAAAGACTCTAGTTCAACCACCTTCTCCTTAGCCTCTCCAAGCAATGACCTATACTCCCTCTTCTCCTTGTTGGTCTTTCTAGGAACATCATCACGGTTGTCAAGCAATTCATTCAACCTAGCATTCTCCGCTACCAAGAAGGATGGATCATTGTTTACCTCATCCTCGGAGTCGGAGTCCGAGTCATCCTTGTTGCTCTTCTTGCTTGTGGAGCTGTGTGCCATGCTGCAAAAGCCTTGGGCGGTGAAGCACGGGCCGTTGATGTTCTTGCTTGACCGCTTGCCCTTGTGCCGGTTCTCATCTTCATCACTTGAGCTCGATGAAGAGTAGCAAGAGCTCGAGTCGATGTCGCTCGCTCCGGCAACCATCGCTCGCTCCTTCTTCTTGTGATCACCACTCCTCCTTGGCCTCTGCTCGGACTTGTTCTTACCCGTGTGGTCGTCCCTCGAGCGGTGCTTGTGGTCGGTCCTCGAACGGTGCTTGTGCTCGGGCTTGACCTCCATGGCTTCCGGGCACTCAGCGATAAAGTGCCCGTGCTTCCCGCACCGGTAGCAGATGCCCGAGCTTCTCCGAGCGTTCTTCCGGTTTGTGTACATGCGCTCGAACCGCCTGCTCAGCAACGCGAGGTCCTCCTTGCCCAGCACGTCAAACTCCTCATCTGGCATGGACACAAGAGAAGACAAAGAGAACTGTCTCGAAGACATGTTAGCGTTAGTCCTTGGTCCAGAAACGAGAGCCAAACTATGAGGGTCAGTCGGGTTCTCGATCCTTGCTCGCACCCCACGGTCCACCTCGGACGACTTGAGCTTGGAAAACAGCTCGTCCACTGTGAGGGTCTCATACTTCTCCGACTCAAGAATGGCCTCGACCTTCTCACTCCATACGGTACGATCCAGAGAGTGCAGGAGCTTCACAGCCCTGTCATGATCATCGTACGGGAGCACGGCCACATTAGCCCTCATGTTGTTCACAATCACCGTGAACCGCTGGAACATGCTGTCAATGGACTCACCGGGGAGATGAGTGAAGTTCTCGTACTCTCTCCGGTAGGTCGCAAACAACCGAGCCTGAACCTGAGCATTTCCAGCATGAGCATTCTTCAACTGCTCCCAAATCCTACAAGCCAAGTCCTCTGTCTGAACCTGATCGAATTCGGATTGACACAGAGCACGAAACAAGTAGTCGACCGCCTTGTTGTTGGCGTCGAACATATCCCTCGATCCTGGAGCTAGGAATGTAATCGGATGAACATAAGCTGTGTTCACTGTAACATCCCAAAGGATCTCACCCTTGCCGCAGAGGAAAGCAGCCATCCGCCTCTGCAACATTTGGTAGTTCTTACCATCAAAGTGTGGAGGACCCGAACCCCGTTCCTGGTATGCCATCTTTGGATCTTAGACTGGTTAGAATCACGAAGATCCGTAACCGGCTCTGATACCAATTGAAGGACCGATTAGGCGATCAGAGAGGGGGGGAGTGAATGGGAGCCGATAAAAATTCTTCCCGAAGGATGAACTCGGCCTATGCCCCAAAATCACAACCGAGGATTCCCACACGAGTTTGCCAAGGTCGCGTAGTCACAATGGACCTACCAACCCTAGGAACAAACTCCAACTCAAAGCAACACGGAAGCGCAACTGAAGAAGCAAAGGACTTAGGCAATCTGCAAAGCCTGGGGCGGACCGTCCGCATGGAGGGGACGGACTGTCTGCAGGGGCCAGGCGGACCGTCCGCAAGCACAGGGCGGACCGTCTGAAAATGCCACCCGAACCTCCAGTACTGCACCTCGAAAAACGGACTGTTCGTGCCCTACCCGCGGACCGTCCGTGCGGAAAAGACTGTCCGTACTCTCCTCACAGACTGTCCGGCAAACTTCGAGCAACCAAAAACACCGGACAAAACGGATCGAAACGAAGCGGCGCAAGAACTCACGAAGAACACGACGAACACCTAGTCAGCCGGCTCCTCGCGGACCGTCCGCGAGCACCTGGCGGACTGTCCGCCACACGCGGTCAGAGCAGCCCCAACTCGAGAACGTGAGGTCAACCCCTCCTATCCATCCATGGATCTCCCAAACGGCTTAAGCTCTTGAGACAAGATTTAGGGGAGATGTGAAGCGTCCCTAGGAGATGCTATACCCCAAAACTTGAGGCCTCAAACGAACTAAATCGCCGGGAATCGAATCGCAACCGAGCTCTACCAAAAAGCTAGGGTTCCGACCGAAATCCTTCAATCAGATGCTAAATCCGGAGATTGGGGGGTCAAGATCAAGCACAAAGATGCACAAGACATCTATCCATGATTCCCCCAAGAAAATCCGAACCCAAACACCTCAGAATTGAAGGAACAAGCCGCGCCCGAAAATCCAACGAAAATAGCCCGAAAAAGACACGAAAATCACACAAGCTACAAGAAGGAAATCGACGCAACCATGAAAGCTTCCATACACTCAAAGGTCAGATTCTCTACAAAACGATGAAGAAAATCTACGCCTATGGAGCAGGGAAATGAGAAGCAGTCCGGAAGGATGGTTTGACCAAAAACCCTAGAGCTATATATATGAGTTCCTCTGGGTTGGGCAAATGACCAAGCTACCCCTAGCACTTAAACTTAAGATACAATCCCCTCAGGGGCAATATGGTCAAGTAGCACTCCTCTTCATCAGACGGCCACGCCTTTGCCGCAGTCCGCGTTCTCCTGACACAAGCCCTGCGATCCCACCGCGTGTCCTCTGGCATCGAAGCTTCTCGGCGCGCCCGGATCCCGTCTCCGCCCGCCGAGCCTCCGGTCTTGGTTTTGTGGCTCAACCAAGTGACCCGACGGTTTTGTGGTGAACCGCCGCAAACCCCGCATGTAGACTCCGGTCGTGAGCCGCTACCCTGCACCGGCTCCGGTCGACGACTTCGTCTTGCTTTTCTTGCCACCGTGCGACCCGCACTTGACCCCGTCCAGCCACCGGGTCCATCGAGCCGAGCCTACTTGTCTCTCCACTCCTCGGAGGCCCCGCAAGGCTAAGACCTTTCGCGCCCGCTCTTCACCTGCACCAACACGAGTCAAGCCGCAACCTGCACCTGCAATACTCACCCAAGAGTCAGTCCACACCACGTTGTCAATCACTCATCACACCACGGAGCGACCATCCACCGGTCCTCAGACGCTCCGGTCCTCAATTGTACAATACAATTAATTCACGTAGAAGAATTCACATAGTTCCATCATTAAGGGATATCATGGCCAGTTGATTAAGCAGTCTCAGATAACGGTGAGAGGCCGACAATCGATTGATTCAATCCTTGCAAGGTAAACCTAAACACATGGAGCGGTGCCCCAACCGAGCTGACACCGACCAGGCGGTTCCCGTCGATCTTCAGTTCGGGATAGCTATTACAGTCCTGGGTACAAGGCTATCTGGTATGCCCCCACTCAGTACATCCAGCCTCACACATGTACCCCCTCCCGGTTATGACCCGGGCAGGTGAATACTCAAGATTAGTAATGGAAAATCCCTTGCCGCCTCACTTAGGTACTAGGCTTACTGGTCCCATTCCCGACAAGTGCTTAGTACGTTCAAAAGCTTAGCCCACAAAGCCACTGGACCGGAGCCCAAATCCCATGCTCTTACCACATGAGCAATCCATTTATAAAGATCTTATGATTCCAATATAAGAACCTATTCTCGCGAGTAACGAACATCACTCGACTTTTACCGGTTCCTATAGCATAGCAACTATCGACCTAGCATACCAGTATAGGAGCATAGGTATTTAGGGATCATGCATCTAGGGTTTCATTCAACTCCTGAAACGTAAATGCACAAACATAGCAAGGATAGTTGCATAAATTTAAATAAAACATGGGTTAATGATCCGGGGCTTGCCTTCGTTGGCAAGGTTGGCCTTTGGTCCTTCTGGACTTTGGTCCAGGTCTTGCTCTACTAAGACGTAGTGCACGTCCCCGTCAGCTCCTTCATCTCCTCCTTCCGGCACGAGCGTATAGCTACCATCGGGAAGATCTACACGAGGATGCATATGCAAGATTTAATTGATGATTTTGTTTTAATTAATTACAAAACAACACATGACAACCCTAGGGTGCATGGTCAACATTCACCTAGATAATAATATATTCAGCATACTCTTCCTATAAAGGAACAATATGCGGTACTTTATTAACTATTCTTTTTGATAATGACTGTGTACACATTTATATAAATAAATTAATTTAAATTCACAAAACAGCAAGGGAGTGGTGTTAACCTCCTTAGCATGCTTCACATCCCAAACATAGAGTCATTAGGTGTGTAGTGGTGGTTTTCCAATTTAACTTTAATATTAAGCTTAAATTGGTTTCCAAAGTTTTTATGCATAAAATAAATTCATAAAATTCAATGGGTGACACTTCTGAAGCTCTTTAGCTCCAAACAAGGCCACTGAACACAAGTGCACACTTATTTAAGCTATAAATTAATTATACCACAAATGACAACTTTTATTTACCAAAACAAGATAAATGCGTATAAAAATAAATAAACAACTTATGGATCCCAACATTCTCCCACTTGTTCTCTGACTCAAAACAAGGCTATGCACACAACAAATGTAGCAAGGGCTACTCTAGATCTTGAACTATGCAATTACATTGAAAACTAAGCATATTTCCAGAATAAATATTTCTGTTATATATAAAATCATGATTAACTCACCAAGGCTGTATCTAGGCATATGAAGACTATACTCAGAAGTCGGGCACAAAAACATATTTATTTTAATCTATAAAAATTATTTAGGTAGATTCATCATAAATACAAAATAAATCATATTAAAATATTTACTCAGTAACTTTGTGCAAATCTTGGTGCAGAGTCTACACATGGCATCTCCAACAACATATCCAAAATTCAGCTATAGATCACATGTAGATTTTGAACTACAGCAAATCAAGGTCAAACTGATTTCTGATTTTTCTGTGATTTTATACGATTTTTGCAAGCTTTGGCCAAAACACACAAAGGGGAAAGAGTATATTTGCAAAGGGGCCCATGGAAAGATTTTAAGTTTCACAGATATACCCTTGCCTCTAACAACCCGGCCCCCGAGCACAAAAACTTTCACAAGTGTGCCCTCGGCGGCGGAGGCGAGCTCGCCGCTGGCGAGGTAGGGCCGGAGGTGGGGAACAAATGGCACGGGGCTGAGATTGGGCTCACCACAGGCCGATTGATGGTGGTGGCTCGACCGGAGACGTCGCCGGTGAGCACCGGCGGCAAGGTGAGGGACACGAGTTAGTGTAGGATTAGTGTAGTTTGGGAGTTAGAGTCGAGTCGAGCTAGTCTCGGGGTTCCGGAGGAGTCTTCTTCAGGGTTCCGGTACTACTCTTGTATCCTTTCTTTGTTTAGACTCAAGTACAATTCAAGTTATCTTTCTATCTTACCTTTCGAGTCAATTACATTCAGCTTTTACTTTGCTCTAGAAGCTTTATTCTTGGTTTAGACTAAAGTTAGTTTAATCTTGGTTAGCGTAGCGCTCTTGAACCCTATAGTGTTGTGGTTGTTCTTCGCTTGATCTTCTACCGAGTACGTTTGTGCTTAGTAGCAGAGAGAGACCTTCCTTCGTGATATCCGGGGAAAGGTTCTTTGGTTCGTTGTGAGCGCGGTGCTCAGAGCTTGCCTTAGTCTTAGATTGGTGTCCCGTTCAACGGAATAGTTGTGGTACCCTAGGGAGGTGACAGCTCCGGACGGGCTCAGTAGTCCACCACGTTAGTTCGGGCTGGTATGATTCAGCGCGTCGTCGTTCTCCCTTCTCATCCCAGTCCGAGAGCGCGGCTTTGCATGCCCCTACAGCACTAGAAGAGCTTGTCGAGTTTAGCTTGCCTTGGTTATCCTTTGCCTTAGTTCTTTACCTAGAGTTGACAAGAATAGATAGATTGTGTTAGGATCCTTTCTCGTCTCGTTGTCCTCCCAGCTCACTAGGTCCTCTCTAACCCTTTATCAAGATCTCCCTGTGTGTGTCAAGTTATCCCCCAAATATCTTTATTCGTTACCCCCGCTATAGCTCTTTACCGAGTCTTGTTACTCTCCACCGTTTATTCGATCATCTTTGCCGTAGTGCCTCCCTTGGGAAAATATAAATACGATAACCCGAATACCACCGGGTGAAGTGCTACAACAGTAATCCGTGCGATTGCGGACCTTTCTGTGACGTGTGTTTTACCAAAGACGTTCCTAGCTCCATTACTAGGGGTATAAACCCGGTAGCGACGCTAGCGAGTGCCAACAAGCATTCCTGGTGCCGTCGCCGTGAGTGCAAACCTAGTAGTGAGGCTAAGGAACGTCAACAAGCATTTCTGGCGCCGTTGCCGGGGAGGCAATAGGCAAAAGATATCATTTAAACTTAGTGGTAGAGTTATCCAGGTTCGGTGAACCGCTATTTAAGCGGGTTTACCCTTGCTCTACTCTCGTGTACGCAGAGTAGTGCATGACCAGTTTCGACCTACCGTCCAACTTTCACGACAATCCGGAGTCACTTGTGAGGAGAGTGCGACCTCGTGTCCTCATTCCTCAGAAGTTCCTCTCGAGTCAAGAAACGAACACCGTCGATCCCGTAGACAGCACCTCGTCAGCACCAATGGCCGAGAGGACGATCCGTGAGTTTTCCGCTCCCTCCAACACCAATGTCCCTACCAGGCCGAACGTGATGGTGGGAAAAGGAAACTTTGAACTCAAGCCGACGTTGATCAACATGGTGCAAGCAAGTCTGTTCTGCGGCAAGCCTAATGAAGATGCCAATGCACATCTCCAGCATTTCCTGGAGGTGTGTAGGACTTTCACTATCTGCGGAGTGACGGATGACGCAATTCGTCTTCGCCTATTCCCGTTCTCATTGCTTGGGAAGGCGAAGCAATGGTTTTATGCAGAGCGAGATGCCATAAACACATGGGATAAGTGCTCTAAGGCATTTCTCGCAAAGTTCTTCCCGGTGGGCAAAACTAATGCCCTCCGCGCTAGAATTTCGGGCTTCCAGCAGCAGAATGATGAGAGTATCCCGGAAGCATGGGAACGTCTCCAGGAGTACATCACCGCGTGACCACACCATGGCATGTAGGGGTGGTTCTTAATTCAAACCTTCTACCACGGGCTCAAGCGTACCGCTTGTGAGCACCTAGATGCAGCCGCTGGAGGAGCCTTCTTCTCGCTACAAGTACCCGCTGCCAAGGAATTGATCAAGAAGATGGTGGCAAATCAAGGTTGGGATGGAGATCGTCTCCAACCCTGTAACCGCGGTGTACAACAAGTCGATGGAATCGACATGCTCGCCGCCAAGATGGACCTCCTAATGAAGAAATTGGAGGCACCAAGCAATATGGAGACCGCCAAGATTATGGACGCTCGCATGACGTGCGAGGTTTGTGGTAATGTGGGTCATTCGGGAAATGATTGTCCCGAGACAAGGGAAGCCAGCTTCATCAACAATGGCAGCAACAACAACTACAACAATCAAGGGTGGAACTCAAGGCCCAACTTCCCGTTCAATAATCAAAATGGAGGTAATTATTCTAACAATTTCAATAATCAGCCCTCCATTAGAGATCTTGTCTTTGGCCAAGCTAGAATTAATGAAAACTTAAACAAGAAGTTAGCCGCCAATGATAAAGTTCTTGAAAATTTGAATTCCACTATCGAATCTTTCACTACTGCTATGAAGAATCAGCTAAGCTTTAATAAAATGATAGAAACTCAACTTGCTCAGCTTGCTGCTTATTTACCTTCTTCCAAGTCGGGTGGAATCCCGGGGCAACCCGAACCTACCCAAGAGAATGTTAGTATTGTATCCACTAGATGGGGTAAGCTCTCTAGGAGGGTGTATGCACCTAACCATGTAGGGAAGCTCATACATCAAATCCAAGACCCATGGGAGGAATCAGTAGTCTTGCACAGGGAAGACAATGGATATCCGGCTATCACATGCACGATCTATTATCAAAAGATCAGGAATGCTCTTTGTGACCTTGGTGCGAGTGTCAACCTCATGTCCAAGGCCATGTTTGAGGAGTTAGGATATCCTGCTCCCTCTTCGACAATGATGACATTCCAACTTGCCGACTCATCGATTAAATATCCAAAGGGCATAGTGGAAAATCTCTTGGTGAATGTCAAAGGTTCCTATATCTTTGCGGATTTTGTGGTCCTCGACACACAAGGTGATGGAGAAATGCCGCTTATTCTCGGGCGACCATTCCTAAGAGATGTCAATGCAAGGATTGATGTCGGAGCCGGAAAGATTCAATTCCGCATAGGGCGAAGGAACATGACATTCAAATTTCAAGCAAAAGAAGAGCAATGTTACCTAGTGCAAGATGAGGAATCTAGGGAGTGGAGGAAGCCACGGCCCCAATACAAGAAAGAGAAGGTGGCCCCGACCAAGCCCAAGGTGGAAAGTCTCATTGCCACAATGAGGAAGCATTGGGAGCAAGACAAAGCATTCAAAGGGCGCCACCAACCAAAGAAGCCGAAGGCAATCAACAAGGCTAAGGGGGAAAAGAAGACGGAAACCAAAAACACCCCCGCTAAAGCCTCACCGACCTCAGCGCCACCGAAGAAAACAAAGAGGGTGTGGCATGAGAAGGGAGCATCGTCCGAGTCTTCCACTCCGGGATTGGACGAATCCAAGATCAATTGAGCAAACGGAGGAGTCCCGCTCACGGACTCTAAACTACGAGCCCTCACCGTGAGGTAAACCAGTATCTATCTCATATTTCCCTTCCAACATTTTATTTCGTGCATCAAGCATATTTAAATTTCAAATTTGATTTCACCATTGCATTAGTAAGTAAACAAGACATAGAAAAACAATTTTGGAGATTTTTGGTGATACGGCTGAACCTAGAGGTACGGTCGTACCCCCCCTCGACAAAATTTTTGGTGTAGGATGTTTACAGGAGGGGACACGAGTGCTTGGAGCAAATGGAGTAGGGCCGGCCGAACCTAGTGGTACGACCGTACCTATGATCTTCCACGAATCCATCAAGCCAACCACTACAAGCTTCCAAGTGGTCAACTCATCACCAAAATGAAGACACGCCAACTAGGTAGCCAAAAATTAGCTTGGGGGAGACCCCATTTTCAACCAAGGAAGGTATGTCCATCCAAACCAATTTTCAACATCTTGTTTATCACATTTGAATAAAAGAAAAACAACAAAAATATTTGCTTCAACCATGTGCACTTGAAATCTTGTCTATATACCCTCATGTTGGAAATGATGAATAGTTGCTATGTTAAACTTTGCAAGAACCTAGTGTACAACCTTGTGCTCTATGAGCATTTGGATTTGTTGGTATATTTTGAGACAAGAGCCTGAAATAAAACTTTGTGGGAAGCAAATGCTTATGACCAAACCTAGGGTGTTGACTAGTATGATATGGTGAGACAATGTTGATCTTGCTCTATCGCATAGTATGGTGAAAATCTCAGATGATTTCTTTTAAGAAAATAAAACAAGACAAGTTCCCCGATGGTCATATCACCTACCAAAGCCATATGTCGATATCAATGTATAAACCTTCTACATATGCTTGCTTGTGACCCATTGAGTTTTGCCAAATTGTTGTGACCCTTGGTAGAATCTTTTCATGCTCCCATGATCGAGATCACGTACACCCACATATACAAGCTAACTTCCACACCGGGAGTTACGCAAAACATGCCATCCACCCACCAAAAATAAGTACTCCAAAGTTCCTAAGAGATTTCTCTTTTTGTATTCTTGCAAAAGGAGAGAGGGGTCATAAAAAAAAGAGTATATGCTCAAGAAGCATAGAAAAAAAAGAAGTGCTCCAATCAAAGAGCATAGAAATGATGAAGCATGACCCCCCTCCAAAATAAAAGCAAGAGGAGAATATCAAAGAAAGGAGTACTTAGAAAAACAAACAAAAATATTCCACACACTTGCACATCTCGATCAAGTTGCATGACTAGTTTCTTCTTGGATCCGATCTTTGGCTCAACAACATCATGTGGCACAAGTGAGTCTCATGCTTATCCTACCCAAAAGCTCGACATACAAGCCATAGAGTAGGAAGTTGAGGCTCGCTCAAAAACTTTTGGTGAGGTAACAAATACCACTTGAGCGATCGAGGGAACCATCCGAGGAACCTTGTCTTTCTTTGCAAAAATTTCAAAACTCCGAGATAGGATCCAGAAAAAAGAAGAGCGAGTGATGCAAAGTCAAAACCATTCTACTCTTCAACCTCCAAAGGCAAGGTGGAAAGTTACAAGCCCCACAGGTAAGATAAGGCTAAGTTTCTCTCGTACCAATCTTTTCAAATAGCAAGTAGAGCACGGATTTGTGAATAAGTGCTTGCCGAGTGGTAACATCATGCAACTCCTGATCCACCGAGGCCAAGTCTAGGCTTTGCTCGAGGACAAGCAAACGTTTAGCTTGGGGGAGTTTGTTGACGGTCCTTATAACAAAAATTTGACCGTTAAAACCTCGGGTTCGAGAGGAGTATGTGACAAGTTTCATGCACATTTTTATTACTAATAAAGTTCCACGAGTTGTGTTGTGAATTTCATAGGTCGGTACACATTTTGGGAGAATTTGGGACCAACATGCCACATGTGCTAGGCACGGCCGAACCTGCAGGTGCAGCCGGACCTGCAGGTGCGGCCGGCCCTGCCAGGTGCGGCCGGCCCTGCCCGGTGGCACGACCCTGGTCCAGAGCACCCCTACTCCCTCGAGCACAACTTGGACGAGCGTGATTCACTTGAGGAATGTCGGTTTGATCAAAGGGTGAATGCTAGGATCACTTGGATCAATAGGTCCACTTATCCGATTGCTCAACCGCCACAACCGTCATCCAAAGGTGATCCTAGGCGTTCCCTAACACGGTCGGTGCATCACACGACACGGGGTAGGGCCGGCCGGACCTATAGGGCCGGCCGCACCTATCACTTGGCGTGTCTGACAAAACCGACCCAAGGAGCCGACCTACAACCGCCTCAGGAGCAGTGATCAGGAGCGTCCAAGGTGAGAGGCGGCACATCCTAGGGCCGGCCGTGCCTAGAGAGCCGGCCGCACCTAGGATTTTTCCCCCCTGCGCTCCACCGACCTCCCTTGCCTATAAAAGGCACCTCACACTCGCTGGAATGAACACACAACACAGGAGCATCTCCATTTCTCTGTATTGTTCACTTAGAGTAGGATTAGTGTAGTTTGGGAGTTAGAGTCGAGTCGAGCTAGTCTCGGGGTTCCGGAGGAGTCTTCTTCAGGGTTCCGGTACTACTCTTGTATCCTTTCTTTGTTTAGACTCAAGTACAATTCAAGTTATCTTTCTATCTTACCTTTCGAGTCAATTTCATTCAGCTTTTACTTTGCTCTAGAAGCTTTATTCTTGGTTTAGACTAAAGTTAGTTTAATCTTGGTTAGCGTAGCTCTCTTGAACCCTATAGTGTTGTGGTCGTTCTTCGCTTGATCTTCTATCAAGTACGTTGGTGCTTAGTAGCGGAGAGAGACCTTCCTTCGTGATATCCGGGGAAAGGTTCTTTGGTTCGTTGTGAGTGCGGTGCTCAGAACTTGCCTTAGTCTTAGATTGGTGTCCCGTTCAACGGAATAGTTGTGGTACCCTAGGGAGGTGACAGCTCCGGACGGGCTCAGTAGTCCACCACGTTAGTTCAGGCCGGTAGGATTCAGCGCGTCGTCGTTCTCCCTTCTCATCCCAGTCCGAGAGCGCAGCTTTGCATGCCCCTGCAGCACTAGAAGAGCTTGTCGAGTTTAGCTTTCCTTGGTTATCCTTTGCCTTAGTTCTTTACCTAGAGTTGACAAGAATAGATAGATTGTGTTAGGATCCTTTCTCGTCTCGTTGTCCTCCCAGCTCACTAGGTCCTCTCTAACCCTTTATCAAGATCTCCTTGTGTGTGTCAAGTTATCCCCCGAATATCTTTATTCGTTACCCCCGCTATAGGTCTTTACCGAGTCTTGTTACTCTCCACCGTTTATTCGATCATCTTTGCCATAGTGCCTCCCTTGGGAAAATATAAATACGATAACCCGAATACCACCGGGTGAAGTGCTACAACGGTAATCCGTGCGCTTGCGGACCTTTCTGTGACGTGTGTTTTACCAAAGACGTTCCTAGCTCCATTACTAGGGGTATAAACTTGGTAGCGATGCTAGCGAGTGCCAACAAGCATTCCTGGCGCCGTCGCTGTGAGTGCAAACCTAGTAGTGAGGCTAAGGAACATCAACAGCACAAAAATCCAACGAAAATAGCTCGAAAAGACACGAAAATCACTCGAGCCACAAGACGGAAATCGACGCAACCATGAATGCTTCCATACACTTGGAGGTCAGATTCTCTACAAAATCATGAAGAAAATCTAGCCTAAAGAGCAGGGAAAATGAGAAGCAGTCCGGATGGATAAGTTGACTTGAAACCCTAGAGCTATATATATGAAGTCTCTCCGGGTTGGGCAAATGACCAAGCTACCCCTAGAACATAAAAGAAGATACACACCCCTCAGGGGCAAGATTGTCAAGTAGCACTCCTCTTCATCGGGCGGCCACGCCTTCGCCACAGTCCGCGTCCTCCCGACGCAAGCCCTAGGATCCCGCCGCGTGTCCCCCGGCATCGAAGCTTCTCGGCGCACCCGGATCCCGTCTTCGCCCGCCGAGTCTCCGGTCTTGGTTTTGTGGCTCAACCAAGTAACCCGACGGTTTTGTGGTGAACCGCCGCAAACCTCGTGTGCAGACTCCGGTCGTGAGCCACTACCCTGCACCGGCTCCTGTTCACGACTTCGTCTTTCTTTTCTTGCCACCATGCGGCCCGCACTTGATCCCGTTCGGCCACTGGGTCCATCGAGCCGAGCCTACTTGTCTCTCCACTCCTCGGAGGCCCCGCAAGGCTAAGACCTTTCGCGCCCGCTCTTCACCTGCACCAACGCAAATCAAGCCGCAACCTGCACCTGCAATACTCGGCCAAGAGTCAGTCCACGCCACGTTATCAATCACTCATCACACCAGGGAGCGACCAACCACTAGTCCTCGGACGCTCTGGTCCTCAATCTCCCCCTTGATGAGTGCATTGACAACACACATAGTAACCAATTCAGAGAAAAGAGAAAAAGAAAAGAAACAAACTAATTAACTCAAACAAGTGATCAAAAGCCAAAGAAAAGCCAAAACAAGATCACTTGAGAGAGAAAAATCTCGGACCCCTAAGGCAAGGGCAACGACTCGACACAACCGAGATAAAATGCTTCAAAATTGCCGACTCCTCAAGGTGAGGCAAAAGGGCTCGACACCATCGGCAAACGAGAACAAACTAAATCAGGCGACAAAGAGCTCCCAAAGCAAGAAAGCAAGCTCCCTCTGAACAAATGCATTTTTCCCAATTTTTCTCCCCCTTGATGCAAAACTCCCCCTGGATGAATGAATTGGGTACTTTCCTCCCCCTTGTTATGAATTGGTGCACATCTCTCCCCCTTGTTGGTGATGCATGAATCAAGTCTACAAATGTAAGTATGTGCTTCGCAAATAGACAAAGAGCACTACAACATGCTAAAAATGAGACATAGACAAGCAAGATAGCTACACATTAAGTACAAGCATCGCCAACAAGGTAGATAGGAACATATAAGCATGTGATATAGCCATGAACAAGATGAAGCATTTTTCATAAAATTTCCCTCTCATGAGCATAGGACCTCAACATGGCCAAAATGGGCACAAACAACATATAACCCACAAACTTCATGCAAGGTCATAAGTTCTCAACACAAGATCATCACAAACACCTACAAACTATCTCATGTCATGTCAAAGCCACCGAGCCATGTGTCCACTTCAAAAATGAGACTTCTCAATGGTGAACATCATGCAATGGTTTAGCACGCAAGATAAGGAATTTAAAGCAAATTTGACATGGAAGCATATGTTTCAAGCATAGACATCTCACATACCAATTTCATGACTTACAAATTAAGCATGGTACATGAAGTGCCTTTGCGGCAAAAAGAAACTTAGGCTTCTCCACAAGGTAACATGTAGGCTAAACATTCATGATGACAAATGGGTCTTTGACCCCAAATGAAAAGAACATGATACCCAGGCACAAATTAAGCAAGATATAGCCATTTGAGCACAAAATGAGCATGAAAGACATTCAACTCACAAGAGAGGATCATATATAGCATTTTCACAAAAATAAGCCATCCACATGCGTATACATCCCAAAGCTATCAAGAGCATAGCTATACATCACAAGAGCTCACTAGCAAGATCATAAGCTCACATCCAGCATATCACGGTGATCAAGGTATATAGGAGAAGCACATTCCTAATACATATGATACAAATGTAGTCCATGATACACAGATGCAAAACATGATATGATACAAGATTGAAAATGCAACATGCATATGTACATCAGACCCCCCAACCGAAACTCAAAAAGCAAAAACCACACCAAGCTCCCCTCGCAAACGAGCAAATGTACCTTGGTCCAAAGGCTTTGTCAGGATATTAGCTAGCTGTTTCTCGGTTGCCACATGGATTAAGTCTATGTTTCCCTTCTCCACATTGTCTCTCAAAAAGTGGTACCTCACCTCTATATGTTTGGTTCTGGAGTGCAGCACGTGATTTTTGGCAACACTAATGGCACTCGTGCTATCACACATGAGAGGAACATGGGTACACTCCTCACCAAAGTCACTCAGCGTGTATGTGATCCAAAGCAGCTGGGAGCAACGACTAGTAGCAGCTACATACTCGGCTTCCGTGGTAGACTGAGCTACACTTGACTCTTTGCGAGAAGACCAAGAAACAAGCGAGGAACCCAAAAACTGACACGTCCCCGAAGTCGATTTCCTATCGACTCGACACCCCGCAAAGTCGGCATCCGAAAAAACAAGAAGCGAAAGGGAAGAGGACGTCAAGTACCAAAGACCAAGCTCAGGAGTGTATCGAAGATACCTGAAAATCCGCATGATGCCCTGCCGATGTGAAGTCCTCGGTGACGCCTGAAAACGAGCGCACAGACACACATAAAACTGAATGTCCGGCCTCATCGCCGTCAAGTACAAGAGGGAGCCGATCATGCTCCGGTACTCCTTCTGGTCCACAGGCTCTCCGTCCTCGTCTGCATCCAGCACTATAGTCGTACTCATAGGTGTCGACTGGGGCTTCGAGTCATCCATCTTGAACTTCTTGAGGATGTCCTTCGTGTACTTGGCTTGATGCACAAAGGTTCCCTCCTTCGCCTACTTGATCTGAACCTCGAGAAAGAACTGGAATTCTCCCATCATAGACATCTCGAATTCTTGGCTCATGTCCTCTGCAAACCTTGCAACCAAAGAGTGAGACGAGCCACCAAAGACAATATCATCCACATACACCTGAACAATTAGGATATCATCGCCCTGCCTGAGGAGAAAAAGAGTCTTATCTACTTTGCCCATCTCAAACCCCTTGCTTATCAAGAACCCCCTAAATCGTACATACCACGCTCGGGGAGCTTGTTTCAACCCATACAACGCCTTCCTCATCCTATACACTCAGTGGGGAAACTCAACACTCTCAAAGCCCGGTGGTTGCTTCACATAAACTTCTTCCTCCAAAAACCCATTTAGAAAGGCACTCTTCACATCCATTTGGTATAATTTGAACCCTTTAGCCACAGAAAAAGCTAGAAGGATCCTAATCACTCCAAACGGGCTACAGGAGCAAATGTCTCCTCATAGTCTTTCCCCTCCTTCTGACTATAGCCTGAGCAACCAACCTCGATTTGTTTCTCACCACCTCACCATTGTCACCCTCTTTGTTCTTCCACACCCATTTTGTCCCAATAGGTTTGCAATGTGGTGGTGGCTCTACCAACTCCCAAACTTGGTTTCTCTCAAAGTTCTCTAACTCCTCATGCATTGTGTTCACCCGATTAGGATCAGAGAGTGCATGTCCAATGTCTTTCGGCTCAAAGGTAGCAACAAAAGTCGAATGAGCAAAGTGAGAAACATTCCTGGACCTTGACCGTATCGTACGTTCATTGATGTCGCCAATGATTCTTGAGGGAGTATGATCAACTTGAATGTGCCTCGGTGCCTCTCGCCTTGAGACGACCTCCCCCTCAACAACAGCTTCCACTTGATCTTGCTGGTTCGCAGTCGGTTAGGGGATGGGCCATCCTGCACCATAGTCGTCGTAGTGGAAGTAGAGGGTACATGCGTGGCTGGAGCTTCACCACCATCACCATCATCCTCTCCAGCATCATCCTCCTCGTCCTCAAAGATCTTCTTGCCAATTTCGTCATCACCTGCACACTCAAAAACAGACGAACTGCATGGCCGGGTCTTGTCGAAGCTAAGCTCGCAAGTTTGCATGACTAGGTTAGTATCAAGGTTGAGCACACGGAATGCTCGAGAATGACTAGCATAACCCAAAAAGATGCCATCGGAGGACCTCGACTCAAACTTATCAAGCCTACCCTTCTTGAGGATAAAACACCGACAACCAAAAGCCCTGAAATGGATCACTCTTGGTGCTCGCCCATGCATCAGCTCATAGCTCGTCTTGTTCAAGAAAGCCTGAAGAAAAATCCGGTTCCCAACATGGCACGAGGTATTCACCGCCTCAGCCCAATATCTCCACGGAGTCCTATGTTCGTCGAGAATCGTCCGTGCTATCTCACAAAGGGAACGGTTTTCCTCTCTACCACACCATTCTGACAAGCGACATAAGGAGAGGAAAACTGATGTTCGAGACCCAAATCACGACAAAAGGTTTCGAATTGAAATTCAGTGCCATTGTCGCTACGAATAGCTCGAACAACATCTCTATTCTCTCATTCTTCAACCTCAAGTTTAGATCCCGGACAAAACCAAATGTCTCCCCCTTGTCAGCCGAAAAGAAGACCCAAGCATAGCGAGAATAGTCATCCACTATCACAAGGACGTACCATTTCCCACCCGCCGAGCACACACGAGGTGGACCAACCAAGTCCATATGGAATAGCTCGCATGGCCTCTCTATCATAATGGATGTCAGAGGCAGGTGAGAGGCGGCGACCATCTTGCCATGCCTACACGGAGCACATACCAAGTCCTTTTGGTACTTCAACTTAGGCAATCCTCGGACCAAACCTAGCCCACTCAAGCGTGACAACAAGTCAAAACTCAAGTGACCTAGTCTCCTATGCCATTCCAAAGCTCCGCCGAAACACCAGCAACCAAACAACGAGAATAGCGGACACTGAGAAAAATCGGCTCTGAAAATCTGAGCCTCGGAGATGATCGTGCACACAAGATCACCTCGAGAATCCAAAACACGAGAAGCGCCCATTTTGAAACAGACCTCAAAACCCTCATCAAGAAGTTGGAAAACTGAAAAAAGATTGAACCCCAAAGACTTGACAAGAGCAACACGCCTAAGCGTCACAGACTCGCTCACCTTCACCGTGCCCACTGAAAGCACTCTACCTTTCCCATTGTCCCCAAAAGTGATGTACTCTTTGGTCATCACCGGGGTGAGGCTGGAGAACCACCTTCGATCTCCGGTCATGTGTCGAGAGCAACCGGAGTCGATCAACCAAAAGTCCTCCATGCCTCCCACCTGAAAATAAAAAACGAGAGCGAGAGTGAGCAAACGACTCAGCACTAGGGTTAGTAAAAAATGAATCAAACCTGTGCCGTGCCATTTGCTCAAAAGTGGGGATAGAAAAATCCATCCTATCACTCCTAGGTGGAACACCCACACGTCTCCTTGGAGGACTACGCGTACCATGAGGTGGAGACCGTGGCCCGAAGCTCCTCTGAGACCTAAAGCTGCGATCGTTCCCCCCGTACTCGTATTGGCCACGAGTGAAGGAACGTCCAGCAAACTCACCACGCCCAAACCCAGCACGCCTACCTATATCTCTCTGAGGAGGCACACCACGTGTAGGAAACTCACGCCTCTCTCAAGGGTAAATGGTATGCACCACACCCTCACCCGTAGGCACCACACGAGACTCAGGCACACCACGAGAAGGGTGGTACCTGTCCTTGTTTGCCATCTCTCTAACAAACCTCTCCTCATGCTTCCTCCTGAAGCAAAACTCAGCTAGGTGACCATCCCTCCCACAATGATCACAATGGAATGGGATTGGCTTTGGCTTTGGCTGAGGCTTTGGGTGCTCTCTTGGTTCAGGCTTCTCCTCACTTGGTTTCTCTCCCTGCTTCCCAAAGAACACATTACCCATGTCACTCTTGAACTTGATGGGTTTCTCAAAGTCATTTGTTTGGGGAGGGAACACTGGTGGAGCTGGGGTTGTGTCTAGTCGGTTCCTAAGTGGGTTTGGCTTAGGAGCATATGCGTTCTTGTGCAAGGTTTTTGGTGGAGCTGGGATATCACCTATCTTCTCCTCCTTCTCATCACTCCACTCCCCAATCTTATCTGACCCAAGCACTTGCCCATCATAGCGCTTGTATGCCTCAATCATCATCCTGAGCTGAGGCTCATGACCCGACAACCAACCCATCATTTTTTCCTCAACTCGTCATTCTCATCCTGCAAGCGATCAACATTGAAGGACCGATTAGGCGACCAGAGTGGGGGGGAGTGAATGGGAGCCGATAAAAATTCTTCCCGAAGGATGAACTCAGCCTATGCCCCAAATTCACAACCAAGGATTCCCACACGAGCTTGCCAAGGTCGCGTAGTCACAACGGACCTACCAATCCTTGGAACAAACCCCAACTCAAAGCAACATGGAAGCGCAACTCAAGAAACGAGAGACTTAGGCAATCTGCGGTGCCTGGGGCGGACCGTCCGCATGGACTAGGCAGGCTGTCCGCGGGTGCCTCGCGGACCATCCGCATGGACCAGGCGGACTGTCCGCAGGTGCCTCAAGGACCGTCCACGGGTTCACTATGGACCGTCCAAAAAAGCCTCCTAAACAACCAGTACTGCACCTCGAAAAATGGACTGTCTGTGCCCTACCCACTAACCGTCCGCACTCTCCTCGCGGACCGTCCGCCAAACTCCAAGCAACCAAAAACACCGAGCCAAACGGATCGAACGAAAGGCAAACAAGAACTCGCGACGAACATGATGAACTGCCGACTGAAAGCCTCCTCGCGGACCGTCCGCCAGCGGCGTGCGGACCGTCCGCGTGGTGCGCAGACTGCAGCCCGAGCTTGAACACGCGAAGTCAACCCCTCCTACCCATCCAAGGATCTCCCAAACAGGTTAAGCTCTTGAGACAAGATTTGGAGATGTGAAGCGTCCCTAGGAGATGCTATACCTCAAAACTTGAGACCTCAAACGAACTAAATCGCCGGGAATCGAATCGCAACCGAGCTCTACCAAAAAGCTAGGGTTCCAACCGAAATCCTCAAATCCAAGGCCAAATTCGGAGTTTGTGGGGTCAAGATCAAGCACAAAGATGCACAAGGCATCTATCCATGATCCCCACAAGAAAATCCGAACCCAAACACCTCAGAATCAGAGGAACAAGCCGCGCACGAAAATCCAACGAAAATAGCTCAAAAAGACACGAAAATCACACGAGCTACAAGAAGGAAATCGACGCAACCATGAAAGCTTCCATACACTCGGAGATCAGATTCTCTACAAAACGGTGAAGAAAATCTAAACCTATAGAGCAGGGAAATGAGAAGCAGTCCGGAAGGATGGTTTGCCCAGAAACCCTAGAGCTATATATATGAGTCCCTCTGGGTTGGGCAAAAGACCAAGCTACCCCTAGCACTTAAACTAAGATACAATCCCCTCAGGGGCAATATGGTCAAGTAGCACTCCTCTTCATCAGACGGCCACGCCTTTGCCGCAGTCCGTGTCCTCCCGACGTAAGCCCTGCGATCCCGCCGCATGTCCTCTGGCATCGAAGCTTCTCGGCGCACTCGGATCCCGTCTCTGCCCGCCGAGCCTCCGGTCTTGGTTTTGTGGCTCAACCAAGTAACCCGACGGTTTTGTGGTGAACCGCCGCAAACCCCGCGTGCAGACTCCGGTCGTGAGCTGCTACCCTGCACCGGCTCCGGTCGACAACTTCGTCTTGCTTTTCTTGCCTCCATGTGGCCCACACTTGACCCCGTTCGGCCACCGGGTCCATCGAGCTGAGCCTACTTGTCTCTCCACTCCTCAGAGGCCCCGCAAGGCTAAGACCTTTCGCGCCCGCTCTTCACCTGCACCAACACGAGTCAAGCCGCAACCTGCACCTGCAATACTCGGCCAAGAGTCAGTCCACACCACATTGTCAATCACTCATCACACCAGGGAGCGACCTTCCACCGGTCCTCGGACGCTCCGGTCCTCAATCTCCCCCTTGATGAGTGCATTGACAACACACATAGTAACCAATTCAGAGAAAAAGAGAAAGAAAAGAAACGAATGAAAAACTGCAACAAGTGATCAAAAGCCAAACAAAAGCCAAAACAAGATCACTTGAGAGAGAAAGATCTCGGTCCCCTAAGACAAGGGCAACGGCTCGACACAACCGAGATAAAATGCTCCAAAATTGCCGACTCCTCAAATTGAGGCAAAAGGGCACGACACCATCAGCAAAAGAGCACAACTAAAATCAGGCGCAAAGAGCTCCAAAGCACATGATTGCAAGCTCCCCCTGAACAAATGCATTTCTCCCAATTTTTCTCCCCTTGATGCAAAACTCCCCCTGGATGCATGAACATTCTCCCCAAAGCAAGAATTGGGTACTATTTCTCCCCCTTGTTGGTAATGCATGAATCAAGTCTACAAATGCAAGCATGTGCTTCTCAAATAGACAAAGAGCACTACAACATGCTAAAAATGAGACATAGACAAGCAAGATAGCCACAAATTTAGTACAAGCATCACCAACAAGATAGATAGGGACATGTAAGCATCTGACATAGCTATGATCAAAATGAAGCATTTTGCAACAAAAATTTCCCTCTCATGAGCATAGGACCTAAACATGGTCAAAATGAGCACAAACAACATATAACTCACGAACTTCACGCAAGGTCACAAATTCTCATCACAAGATCATCACAAACACCTACAAGCTATCTCATGTCATGTCAAAGCCACCGAGCCATGTGTCCACTTCTAAATATGAGACTTCTCAACAGTGAACATCATGCAACGGTTTAGCACCCAAGATAAGGAATTTAAAGCAAAATTTGACATGGAAGCATATTTTTCAAGCACAAGCATTTTATATACCAATTTCAAGATTTACGAATTAAGCATGGTACATGAAGTGCCTTTGCGGCAAAAAGAAGCTTAGGCTTCTCCACAAGGTAGCATGTAGGCTAAACATTCATGGTGATACATGGGTCTTTGACCCCAAGTGAAAAGAACATGGTTTCCAAGTACAAATTAAGCAACAAATAGCCATAAGTGCACAATTTGAACATGAGAGGCATTCAACTCACAAGAGAGGATCATATATAGCATTTTTTTTACAAAAGCAAGCCATCCACAAGCATATCCATCCCAAAGCTACCAAGAGCATCACTATACATCACATGAGCATCACTAGCAAAGTCATAATCTCATATCCAGCATATCATGGTGATGAAAGTATATAGGAGAAGCACATCTCTAAAGCATATGATACAAATGCAGTCTATGATACAAAGATGCAAGCATGATATGATACATAAATGAAAATGCAACATGTATATGTACAACAAACCCCCAACCGAAGCTCAAAAAGGAAAAACCACTCGAAGCTCCCCTAGCAAGCGAGCAAATGTAGCTTGGTCCAAAGGCTTTGTTAGGATATTGGCGAGCTGTTTTTCGGTTGGCACATGGATGAGGTCTATGTTTCCCTTCTCAACATTGTCTCTCAGGAAGTGGTACCTCACCTCTATATGTTTGGTTCTGGAGTGTAGCACGGGGTTTTTTGCAACACTAATGGCACTCGTGCTATCACACATGAGAGGAACATGGGTACACTCCTCACCAAAGTCACTCAGCGTGTATGTGATCCAGAGCAGCTGGGAGCAACAACTAGCGGCAGCAACATACTCAGCTTCTGTGGTAGACTGAGCTACACTAGATTGTTTGCGAGAAGACCAACAAACAGGCGATGAACCCAAAAACTGGCACGTGCCCGAAGTCGACTTCCTATCGACTCGACACCCCACAAAGTCGGCATCCGAAAAACCAAGAAGAGAAAGGGAAGAGGACGCTGAGTACCAAAGACCGAGCTCAGGAGTGTATCAAAGATACCTGAAGATCCGCTTAATAGCCTGCCGATGTGAAGTCCTCGGCGACGCCTGAAAATGAGCGCACAGACACACAGAAAACTGAATGTTCGGCCTCGTCGCCGTCAAGTACAAGAGGGAGCCGATCATGCTCCGGTACTCCTTCTGGTCCACGGGCTCTCCGTCCTCGTTCGCATCCAGCGCTGTAGTCGTACTCATCGGTGTCGACAGGGGCTTTGAGTCGTCCATCTTGAACTTCTTGAGGATGTCCTTTGTGTACTTGGCTTGATGCACAAAGGTTCCCTCTTCGCCTGCTTGATCTGAAGCCCGAGAAAGAACTGCAATTCTCCCATCATAGACATCTCGAATTCTTTGCTCATGTCCTCTACAAACCTCGCAACCAAAGATTGAGACGAGTCGCCAAAGACAATATCATCCACGTACACTTGAACAATTAGGATATCATCGCCCTGCATGAGGAGAAAAAGAGTCTTATCTACTTTGCCCATCTCAAACCCCTTACTGAACAAGAACCCCCTCAAACGGCCATACCAAGCACGGGGTGGTTGTTTCAGCCCATACAACGCCTTCCTCAGCCTATACACCTGGTGGGGAAACACAACACTCTCATAGCCCGGTGGTTGCTTCACATAAACCTCTTCTTCTAAAAACCCATCTAAGAAGGCACTCTTCACATCCATTTGGTATAATTTGAAACCTTTAGCCACAGAAAAGGCTAGAAGGATCCTAATCGCCTCCAAACGTGCTACAGGAGCAAATGTCTCCTCATAGTCTATCCCCTCCTTCTGACTATAGCCCTGAGCAACCAACCTCGATTTGTTTCTCCGCACCGCACCATTCTCACCCTCTTTGTTCTTCCACACCCATTTTGTCCTGATAGATTTGCAAAGTGGTGGTGGCTCTACCAACTCCCAAACTTTCTTTCTCGCAAAGTTCTCTCAAAGTGGTTTCACCCAATTAGGATCAGAGAGGGCGTGTCCAATGTCTTTCGGCTCAACGGTAGCAACAAAAGCCGAATGAGCATAGTGAGAAACATTCCTGGACCTTGACCGTGTCGTACGTTCGTTGATGTCGCCGATGATTCTTGAGGGAGTGTGAGGGGGTGAGACCTGGACAGATCCGCAAGGGGGCGACCCAAGCGGTTGTAGGTTAATTGGAGGGGATCAGGAACTAAGAGCATAGATGGTAGTTCATGTATGGAACTCAGAACACGGCAAGAATGGCGATGAACATGGAGGTTTAGACTGGTTCGGGCCTCCGGAGAGTAAAACCCTACGTCCAGTGTGAGGTGGAATTATGCGTGGAAGGGAAGTCCCCTCGAATGGAGCTCTAGGCCGCCTTATATGGTCAACGGGCTAGGGCTTCCATTCGAGGTCGGTGGACCCTCATCGGGGTCGGTTACAAATTAGGAAGGCCATCTGCCTTGATTACAGGGGAGATCCTGCGATCTGCGGGCCTACAGGCGGCGCCGAGCCGCGACCTAGCAGCATGCCTTGCACCTCAAGCCCGGCGGATCCTCCGGGATCTGAATAAGGTCTTCTGGAGTCTTCCAAGGTCGCCGGGGTTGTGGATAAGGTCTTCGGGGCCACTTGCAGGTCGGCGAGGCTTCTGACAGGTCGGGTCCACTGGACAGGAACCTCTGGGACCCTGGTCGGTGGGGACCCATGGGTACCCATGTCTCTCAAGCCCCCGATCGACGTGTAGGCGTAGCGGTCGAGGTGAGGTTATGTCGAAGAAGAAGCGAAGACACGACGTTGATCAAGGTCGCGTAGGGTGCACGGTGATCCAAAGAAGAAAGAAATCCCCTTCAGTGCGCACGAAGTCGAACATCGAGCTCCTGGAACGCAGGTCCAGAAGGTCGGAGTGAAGGCAAGGTGCTGTCTTTTGAAGAACCGCCGACCTGACTTGGATCAGGTAACACAAAGGAGCTTCCGCGACCTTCAGGAAGGTCACAACATCAACCGTAGGTAGGTCGAGCAGAGGAGTAGTGGAAGCAGGCTTCCAGTAGGTTGATGTGACGTAGAAGCAAGAGGGCGTCGTAAGACGCACTTGTGGAGTAGCCCCCAAGCAGTGAGTCAGCCAGAATGGTCGGATTGATGCTCGAAGAATCGATAGAGAACCTATGACCTTCAGCTTTGCTTGAGATGTGCTGCCCACCGTATAGGACAAACCGACATGAATCTTGGAGAGGAGTGCCAGGCGCCAGCAGCCTTGTCGCGTGGCGCACCACGGGTGTACTGTACGGTCACGGGTCCTGCCTCCGAGCAGGGATGCAGTCACTGCCCACAAGAGACAAGGGCTGTAAAGATGTCGCCAGGCAGGTGATAGACGCACCAGTGCTCCCCACAGGTGAACAGGGACCTCGTGCTCCATGTGGTAATAGTGACTGGATAAGGACGCCACGCCAGCTGAGGTGTGGACAGCATCCGAGGCCAAGCTCCATGGCTATAAATAGGCGACCACAGAGCTTGCCACTTGGACCAGAGCTGAGGTGTGGACAGCATCCGAGGCCAAGCTCCATGGCAGCGTAGTAATTTTGTAGTGCCTTGGGCTTGTGTCTGTCCACCAGAGCATAACGCTAGGTTATCATCATCCGGGCCTAGAAGAATGCTTGCGAAGTTGAGAGAACTCCATCAGCCGCTTCACCCGCGCCCAGCAAGGAATCTAGGTGCAGCATGGGGCAGTACATGCCTTGACAGACCTTGTGAGCGGAGGCCTAAAGTGGTGCTGGAGATCACCATGCTGTATCGGGGAAGGCCCGAGGTGACGCTGGCCCGATTTGGGTTCTTGTGGGAGCACCCTAGCAAAAGTGGGGGCACCACAGGAAACCTTCTGGGGCTAGAGTAGAGGTGGCTGTGTGGCAGCTGCGACAACGGCAGCAGTGGAGGTCTCCAAGTAGGTCCTGAAGCTAGAAGAAAGCTTGCGACGTGCTTCATCAGTCTAGGTTGCGCTGTAGGCATCATGTAAGGTAGATCAGGACCTTTAATATGTTTGTATCTTGTAATTGGCCATGGGCCATAGTCGTCTGTAGCTTACGAAGCTGTTATACACATGTTTGCATGGCAAACGATGTATCTTGATCATTATGTAGAGGTGCCCAGGCGGCAATGGCATGGCCAAGGTCCCGGCGGGGCTGTAAAAGCGCGCCCACCTTCAGGAGGTCATGGAAATCGACAAAAGAACCTGTGTCGACCTGGGTCAACATGGCCGTTGTGCAGTGGCACAACGCAGGGTGTCAATCTTGAAAGCTGTAGGTCTTTATCGACCTAGAAGGTAGCAGGACCTCAGCAAGGAGCGGTGATTAAGACCGATAGGTCGCCAACAAGCAGTAGAGCCTTTAAGCGCGGGGCCATTTGTGGAGTTGGCTGCTGTAGGTCGAAGCAACCTAGAAGGCATATAGGCAGCTGGGCCTAGGAGACGTGGTGTGAACCCACCGTTTGGAGGCCGAGGCGACCTAGGAGGCTGCCGGGCTCTTGACGACCCGAGGAGGTTTGGCGCTGGTCCGTAGGTCGTCTACGGGCCGTGGCGACCTTGAACTTGTTATCATAGATCTCATATTTGGGGGGCTTACTTGTGGGGCATAACAAGTCCACGTCCGCCGGGGTGTCGACCGGAAGCCAACGGACGCAGATTCCCATACGGAACTAACTGTTACTGCCCTTTTTCTGTTAGGTCGAAAGAGCCGTTGAGGGATAGATCTGCGGGGGGTGCAGATCCGTTGGGTCGCCGTGACTTCCGCTTGGGAGACGTTGGACGCAACGACCCTTAGCGCCACTGGGGCCCAACTATAAAAGGCCGAGCCGCGGGCTGGGGACCTCTACTTGCTTTCAGTTCCGAACAGCGCTTAGGGTTGTGCCGCCGCTCAACTGCTCCAGCAAGATCTGCGGCACCGCCGTGCTTAGGTTCGCCACACCACGCGCCCTCGCATGCGAAAGAAGACCCTTGTCGTGTTTAGATCCAAGTCCACCGGGGTAGAGGAGGAGAAGATGGAGCCCGTGCACGTGCCGGCGCCGGAGACCGTCTGGGAGTCGTCCGTGGTGACGGAAGAGCAGATTCAGGCCTTGGCGACCCGCGGGTTGCTAAGGCCCAAGGCGGAGGTGAGCTGGAGACCGGCGGCGGGCGAGGGGTTCCCTACCGAGGGGACCGGGGAGGTCATCGTCTTCCTCGCGCACATCGAGCGCGGGTTCAGGGTCCCAGCGGGCGACTTCTTCCGCGGGCTCCTATACTTCTACAGGATCGAGGTTGTGCATCTCGTCCCCAACGCCATTACCATCATCTCATCCTTCATCCATCTCTGCGAGGCCTACCTCGGGATACCGCCACACTTCCATTTGTGGCGGCATTTCTTCGAGCTGAAGAAGATGCGCAAATCCGAGGTCGTGGGGAGCGTCGGGTTCATGCTGCGCCGGTACATGAAGCCGGAGTACGTTGACCTGGTGCTGCCTGACAACACCACAGGCTGGAAGCAGGGGTGGTTCTACCTCGACAATCCAGCATCGGCACTCCCCGCCAGGTCCGGGCGCGCTCCCGTGCCATTCCCAGAGTGGACCAACCAACTGACGTCACGGGAGACCGAGGAGCTGCGGCCATTGTTGGAGGACCTCGAGAGGCTGAAGACGGAGGGGCTGACCGGTGGGGCTATGGCGATCAGCTTCAGCCGCCGGTTGCTGCAGCCTATCCAAGACTGGGTACACCCAGCCTATGAATACTGGGGGCAATCTGACCTCACCAGGGTCATCCGGCGCAAGGTCTCCAAGGAGGAGATGGTGGCGCGGGTGAAGAACATCTTCGCTGGGCGCATCCGGAACCGGGCATGCCCCAAGGCGCTCAATGTGTACCGGCCTTCCGACGCTGTAAGTCTCCAACCTTGTTTCTTTACCATCTGAGAGCTTGTGCAGTTTTGAAGTAGGTCTTTTCTTTTTTAGTTTCGTGAGGGCATCTACTGGTGTCCGGCGCCGTTGCGCAACGAAGAGGGCCAAAGTTTCAAGGTCCGTGCTGTGGGGGAAGTGTAGATCCCTCCGCAGCAATGCATTGAGGAGTACATCTCCGACTCATCGGTGAGGAGCGATGACGAAGACCCCACCGTGAGGAGGGCGCCGCCAAAGGTCTCCGCGCCCCCGCCACGGCGCACGCGGCAGACTGCGGGCAAGATGCCTACGTCTCGGGCCGCAGCAACGATTGCCGCCACCCAGACGGCGGAGGTGAGAAAGAAGAAGAGGAAGAGGGCCGGCCCCGCTGTGTCGGCGGATACGGCGACGGTCAACTCCGGCATTGAGACCATCAACGTCGAGGAGGAGGAGGACGATGCGAGGTCGCCTAGCGCAGTGACGGTGCCGCCTGCGGAGACACCCTCCAAGGTCGTCGCAGCAGAGGAGCGGGCGACGGAGATGCCCCGCAAGGCCATCGCGGTGGAGGAGCGCTCAAGGTTGGGCACGGATGTTTCCGGCGACGCGGGGTCGCAGAAGAGGGCAAGGAGGGCCCCGCCTAAGCCCCTCAAGCCTAGACTTAGGTCCACGAGCAAGTAAGTCACGGAATCCATGCCCAGCTTCGCTTGTTGCATCCGATTCTCTGTTGTTCTACTGATGGAGGTCTTTGTTTGAACGCAGGTCGACCCCGGCGACGTCCGGGAGTGCCAAGAATGCCTCAGGTCAAGAGGCGTTCGGGCACAAGGGGAAGGAGGCGCCGGTGGAGGAGTCACCGGCGGCTTCAACTGCGGACGTCTCAAGCCAAGCCCCTGGAGCCGGGGTGACGGCGGCATCGGAGGTGGAGAAGGGTGGCACCAGCTCTGCTCCACCCGTTGGAGGTCACCAGGATGACCTATGTATGTCCACCCCGGTGCCAACGCTGGGCCAACAGCCTGCAGAGGTGGGCGGCCCCAGTGTCGAAGGGGACAACGACTGGTGCCTGTACGTCAGGACCCCGTGGGAGGATGACGTCATCGCCGACCGCCGCGACGTCGACGACTTAAAAGCGGTGTCGCGGACAATCGCGCGGACGCTCTCGGTAAGAGCTTGAACCTGCTGTCGTGATTTCTTTGATGCATGCTCTTGCTATTTCTCAAGGTCTTGATGTGAGGTTCGTCGTCTTGCTTTTCAGTCGCTTGCGGAGCGGGCGCATGCCCGGGCGACCTTGGTGAGGGAGGCCGCCAATGCCCACGCGGAGGCGGCTGCAGCTCGGGAGGCTTTGCTGCAGGCCCGGGTCGAAGCCGCGCAAGAGGTCAAGCGCGTGAAGGAGACCCTGGCCCGTCAGGCGGAGAAGGAGGCGAGCTCCTTGGAGAAGAAGCTGGAGGCAGCCCAACAGAAGGTGAAGGACGCTGCGGACGACCTCCAGGCTGTGGTTGACGGTATGTTTGCTTGGTCGCTGGGTGTTATTTTCGTGCCTCTTTTAGGTCTTTGCTTGATTTCGACCTTTGGTGTGTCCAGGCGCCAAGGAGACGGAGGATGCCCTCAAGAAGGAGCTCGCGGAGACCAAGGACCAGGTGACGGTCCTCAAGGAGAGGACTGTAAAGGTCCGGGAAGGTGAGCGACCTCATCTCCCTAGTGTCTTTGACGTCGTTGCACCCAAGGCTTGAAACTGACCTTCTCTTGATTATGTAGGTCTGGAGAAGTAGCTCACCGACCTTATGGAGGCCGCCCAGTATTTGATGGACATCTACGTTCCTCAGGAGGAAGGGGCGGAGCCGAAGGAGCTGCTGGACCACCTGGATGAAGCTGACGGTCGGATGAAGACCTTGCTGTTGGACACCAGTAAGCTCACCGCGGCTGCGACGTTGGCGACGGTGAAGTTCCACGAGCCGTCGTTTGACCTACAGAAGGTCGCCGAGGACGTCGACCTGTCTGAGCTGGTGAACCGCGAGGACATCCAGGCTGCCGCGGAAGAGGTCATCAAGAAGTTCGACCTCTAAAAATCAAAATCTGAGCTGTATCAAATTGTAGACGCAGGTTTAGGCCTAGGGCCTATTAATGTAAAAAGTATTTTGCCATAATAAAGTCGTGCAAGTTTAATTAAAGCGCGCATCCCACTTGAATTGCGAAAACGCTCGTTATGTAAGCTCGAAAGTGACGAAATTGCGAAGTTCGCCCTCCGCTAACCCAACTCAGGGGAGGAATGGCTTACCGACTGTACAGCTCAGCGTGGAGGCTTAGGTACAGTCAGCACGTGGAGGGGGGTCTTGGACCCTAGGTCTCACAATCAAGTATCTTAGGAACATGCACAAAGAGAGTAAGAGCTACGCAGATGGGGAATGCGTAAAAACATAAAGCATACGAAACCCCTTCAGGTCACGAGACCCTTAGGTTGGTGAAGCCAAGCCCCCAAGCGCGTCGGGCCTAACTTAAACCAAGCCCCCGAGCACTTCGGGGGGGAAGGGAAAACAGAACAGAAAGTAAAAAGGAGACCCAGGTGTAGGTCGACAGAAGGGTTGTCGAGGGGAATCTCATTCTTTATTCACTGGAAATTTACAAGAGGAGAGAGTACATAGCTTTTATTTCGGTATAGATCTTCTAAGGATAGAAGCGACGCAGGTGCTCGATGTTCCAGACGTTCGGGACGCCCTGGCCGTCGGCCCACTGGAGGCGATAGGTCGTCGGTCCAATGACTTCTTTCACGATGAAGGGGCCTTCCCAAGGTGCGGAGAGCTTGTGCATGCCCTTGGTGTCTTGGATGCGCCACAAGACTAGGTCGCCCAGATTGAAAGATCGTTCCCAGATGTTGCGGTCATGGTAGCGATGTATCTGCTACTCGTGGCGTGTGTGTCCCATCAGTGCGGCCACGTGGTGCTCCTCGATGCTGTTGAGGTCGACCTTGCGGGTCTCTTCCGCCACGCCCTTTTCGTAATGCTGGATGCGGGGGGCACCGAAGGCTAGGTCGGTTGGGAGGATAGCCTCCGACCCGTAGACCAGGAAGAATGGCAAATATCCTGTAGCTGAGCTGACCTGGGTCCGGAGACCCCAGATCACGTGCGGGAGCTCCGCTAGCCACCTGGTGGCGTATGGAGAAGCGTCGTCGAGGATTCGGTCCTTGATGCCGTGAAGGACCATGCCATTAGCACGCTCGACCTGGCCGTTGCAGCGTGGGTGTGGCACCAAGGAGTAATAGACGTCGATGAGGTTATCTTAGCAGAAATCCCAAAAGTCAGCACCTGTGAAGGCCGAACCTAGGTCGGTGACGATCCTGTTGGGGACCCCGAAGCGGTGAGTGATATCCTCGATGAACTTCGCCGCCTCCTTCGACGTGACACTAGCGACAGCTCGGACCTCGATCCATTTGGTGAACTTGTCCACCGCCACGAGGATATGCTTGTAGCCGTCAGGGGCAGTTCTAAAGGGCCCTACCGAGTCCAGGCCCCATATGGCGAAGGGCCAGGATGGAGGGATTGTCCTCAGGGCCTGGGCTGGGACGTGCTGCTGCTTGGCGAAGAACTGGCACCCTTTGCATCGCCGGACTAGGTCCTGAGCGTCAGCCATGGTGGTAGGCCAGTAGAATCCGGACCTAAAGGCCTTTCCCACCAGGTTAGCAGAGGCTGCGTGGGTTCCGCATTCTCCACCGTGGATTTCCTGCAAGAGCCTGAGGCCCTCAGACCTTAGGAAGCACTTCATCAACACGCCATTGGAAGCGGACCTCCGGTAAAGCTCTGTGCCGATGATGACGTAATTAGCGCTGTGCCTTGTGACCTTCTCACGCTCGACCATGTCTTCAGGGACCCAGTGCTCCAGGATGTAGGTGATGATGTCGAGGCGCCATTCATCTTCGGCTTCGGCCATGAGGACGTCACGGCTGCCCTGTGGGGGCATGTCACCGGGCGCCGGGTCCGGGTCGTTTAGGAGCTTGATGGAGGGCTTGCGTAGGTCTTGAATGAACACACCGGCTGGAACCAGCACGCACTTGGAGCCCAGCTTGGAGAGGACGTCTGCTGCCACGTTGTTGTCGCGGCAGACGTGGTGGAATTCCAGACCTTCGAAGTGAGCCTCAAGCTTCCGAACCTCGGTGCAGTAGGCATCCATCGTGTCCTTCTTGATGTCGCACGTCTTGTTGACCTGGTCGATGACGACCTTGGAGTCGCCATAGGCAAAGAGCCGCTTAATCCCCAGGGAGACGGCGATGCGCAGCCCGTGGATCAGGGCCTCGTACTCGGCACCATTATTGGATCTGCAGGACGTACTTCAGGTGATCGCCTTGGGGGAGATGAAGAGTACGCCTGCCCCCGCTCCTTCGAGGTTCAGGGAACCGTCAAAGTACATCTTCCAGTGCTCAAGTTTTTCCACCGGCGGAGGTTGCTAGGTCTCTGTCCACTCAGAGACGAAGTCCGCGATGACCTGTGACTTGATGGCTTGTCGTGGACAGAACTCGAGTTCAAACTCGCCTAGCTCGATTGACCACTTGACGATGCGTCCCGTGGTGTCGCGGCTACGCAGGATCTCTCCCAGGGGGAAGCTTATGCGCCTGGAAGTAGTGCCGGAGCTTGCGCAAAGTGACGAGGAGTGCGTATAGCATCTTCTGAGGCTGTGAATATCTGATCTTTCTGTCAGAGAGGACCTCTCTGACGTAGTAGACGGGTCTCTGGACGGGGTAAGGTTGGCCTTCTTCAGGTCGCTCTGCCACCATAACCGCGCTAACCACCTGGGTGGTCGCAGAGATGTAGAGCAGCAGGGTCTCTTTTGGCGATGGGGGCACCATGACTAGGGCCGTCGTGAGGAAGGTCTTTAGCTCTTCTAGTGCCTGGTCGGTCTCGTCCGTCCACACGAACTTGTCTGACTTTTTTAGCAGCTTGAAGAAGGGCAGGCCTTTTTCTACTAGCTTGCTGATGAAGTGACCTAGAGCGGCCATCATTCTTGTGAGCTTCATAACGTCTTTCTTCCCGGTATGACTTTTCATCTTGCGGATGGCGTCGACCTTGGTGGGATTCGCCTCGATGCCCTGGTGGCTGACCATGAAGCCTAGGAGCTTGCCGGATGGTACACTGAAGACACACTTCTCTAGATTGACCTTCCAGCGATAGCGTCGGAGGTTGGCGAAGGTCTGGGCAAGGTTGGCGATGAGGTTATCCTCCTCCCTTGTCTTGACAACTACGTCGTCGACGTAGGCCTCGACGTTGTCGCCAATCTAAGACTCTAAGCACATCAGGATAGCCTTCTGGTAGGTTGCTCCTGCGTTCTTGAGGCCGAATGTCATGGCCGTGTAGCAGTAGATGCCGTGCGGCGTTATGAATGCCGTTTTGTCTTGGTCAGAGACCTTCAGGGCTATCTGGTGATACCCTGAATAGCAGTCTAGGAAGCATAGCAGGACGCTTCCGGTCGTGGAGTCCACGACCTGGTCGATACGCGGAAGAGGGAAGGGGTCTTTAGGGTAGTGCCTGTTGAGATCGGTGTAGTCGATACACATTCTCCATTGACCGGTTTTCTTAGGTACAAGCACCGGGTTGGCGAGCCAAACCGGGTTTTTACACTCACGAATGAATCCGGCAGCTAGGAGCTTTATTATCTCTACCCTAATGACCTCCTTGTGATCCTTCGCAAAGCGGCGTAGCTTCTGCTTGACAGGCTCGGCCGTCTTGCTTACATCCAAGGAGTGCTCAGCCAGCTCCCTTGGAACACCAGGCATATCCGATGGGGTCCATGTGAATATGTCCGCGTTGTCCCGGAGGAAACTGGTGAGCACGAGTTCCTATTTCTCCCCGAGGTTGTCACCGATGACCACCGTCTTCTTCGGGTCGGGCAGGCTGAGGCGGACCCTCTTTGTTGACGGTGTGGAATCTAGGGTGGTGTCGGTGCGTTGCTGCTCTGGGACGGTTAGGTTGCTCGGAGCGACCTTCGCGGCCTCAGCGATCATGACGGCCGAGGCGTCGACGTAGGCGTTCGTCGTGGTGATGTCGAGAGCCTCGTTGTCGCATGTGGACGAGACTATGAGGTCGCCGTAGACAAAGAGAACCCCATTTGGAGCCTGCATCTTCAACACCAGGTAAGTGTAGTGTGGTATGGCCATGAACCTGGCCAGCATGGGGCGACCTAGGATCGCGTGGTAGGAGGACTTGAAGTCGGCGACCTCGAAGTTCAGGTACTCCGTGCGGAAGTTGTCCTCCGTGCCAAAGGTTACGGGGAGGGAGACCCGACCCAGGGGGTAGGCCGCCTTGCCAGGGACGATGCCAAAGAAAGGCTCGTCACACGCTGTCAGCCTCTTGAAGTTGAAGTCCATCTTCTTCAAGCTCTCGATGAAGATAATGTTGAGCCCGCTCCCTCCATCGATGAGGGTCTGGGGAAGCAGGGCTCCTTCCACTATCGGCTCGACCATGAGTGGGTAGGACCCTAGATCTGGGATGTGGACCCAGTGATCAGCCCTGGGGAACGTGATCGGCTGCTCAGACCAACGCAGAGGCTACGACGGCTTGGTATGAATGAGGTGGATCTCGCGCTTGTCCTTGCGATATTGCTTTCTGCTCACGTGAGACTTGAGGCCTCCGACGATCATATTGATCGATCGCTTGGCCTGCTGGAACAGGCCGTTGGGGTTGCCCGTCGCCGGCGGAGGAGGTAGGTCGCGCTCGTCGCGGCGATCCTCCGGCTGCTGCTCGTCGCGACGTCGCTCGTCGCGGAGGCCGTCGTCGCCACGGCCGCGTCGGTAATCGCGGTGGTTGTTGTTGTAGCATTGTGAAGACGACCGATCGC
Organism: Cenchrus fungigraminus; assembly: GCA_036936925.1. Taxonomy (NCBI): domain Eukaryota; kingdom Viridiplantae; phylum Streptophyta; class Magnoliopsida; order Poales; family Poaceae; genus Cenchrus; species Cenchrus fungigraminus. The sequence continues at coordinate 72,742,288 of CM072772.1, read as the reverse complement.
CATCGCCTCTAGGTCGCTTGGGATCCTCAGGGGTACGAAACGCCCTGTTGAACTGCGTGCACTCACGAACTATGTGAGTGGCCCCCTCGTGGAACGCGCAGGGACTGTCAAGTGCTGCGTTGAATTCGTCGACGTTGAACATCGAAGGACGACGTCCCTCCACCGCAAGCACCTCTGAAGGTCGCTTGCGCAGCTTGGAGCTCGAGTCTCCGGCAGTGCCGGAAGTTCCCACATCACGCTTGGCGTCGTAGTCAAACTGGTTGACCAGTGCCTCGTCGGTGTCGATGAGCTTGTTGACGACGTCCATGAGGGCCGTGACGGTGGTGTCCCCGGACTCGTGGATCTTCTCAAAGATCTTGCGATCTCTGACGCCCTTCTTGTAGCTTTCGACGACCTAGTCGTCCCTGACACCGACACAAGTGTTGCAGTTCTCGAAGAACCGGTTGGTGTAGTCGCGGAGTCGCTCGTTGGGCTTCATGGTGACCCTCCCAAGTTGAAGGCGTTCCCAGGGCAATTGTAGGTTGCCTGGAAGTTGGACGTGAAGGCCTGGGACAGGTCAGCCCAAGAGGTGATGCTACCAGCCGGGAGGTTGTTGAGCCAGAGTGACGGCGCGTCACCCATCACCAGCGGGAAGTACGCCGCCATGCGGTCGAAGTTGCCGCCGGCCGCCTTGACGGCGACGTAGTAGGTCGATAGCCAAATGTTGGGGTTGGAACGGCCGTCGTACTTCTGGATGTTAGGCTTGAAGTTGTTGGGGTAGGCCACCGACCTGAGTCGAGGAGCCAACGCGGGGAAGGCGGTGATGGCCATGTCATCAGCGGTAGCTCCAGCTTGAGCACCGCCTCTGCTTTGCGCTGGGGCGACGATCTGGGACCGGGGCTGGTGATCTGGATTTGGGACACCGCCCTCCGGATGGCCGTAGTCCGCCTCGTACTAAGCACGACGCCTGTTCTTGACGTCTTGGCGGTCGTGCTCCTCGCGCTCCATGATGCGATGGACGGCACCAGGGGGGCCGTACTCGCGGTCGTACTCTGCACGATGCCGTAGCTCCCGCTCTTCGCGCTCACAGTGATGCTAGTTGATGTAGCCGCGGGCGTCGCGAGCACGTCAGTTCTTGTCGAGGTTGGCGCGGAGGTCGCAGTCTTTGGTGCCGTTTGCCCGAGGTTGATCGGGATTATTTTGATCAACCTCCTCCTGAATGGTGGGGAGGTTGCTACGCGCAGGTCGATTGGATCGGTTGCGCGAATGGCAGCTTGACGAAGATGCGGCAGACTTGGCTGCCGCACTCTTTTCCTCCACCAGGGCCGTGGTGACCCGAAGGTAGGCCATGGCCGCTTCCGCCTCAGGCGTGGGGTCGGCTTGCTGCAGGCGCGCCATGGCAGCACCTAGGTTGGCCTGGGGGCTATTGAACGTCGGTAGCCCTGCTTCTTCGAACTTGAGACGAAGGTCTCGGGCGCAGGGAGGGACCGCGCGGTGCTGCTCTTCCGCACGTCGCTGAGTGCGGTTGGCGTTTGCTTGGATACGCCGTGCCTCCTCGGAATCTGTTGCACCGCGACGTGGTGGTTCGTTCTCAGAAACCACCAAGACTCGGCGAAGGATGGAACCTGAGTCGTTGGGGGAGACGTGGACCCGGACCTTCTGGAACTCGCCGCCATCCAGAGACGTGGGAGTTCATGTGGTACGGGGAGTACGCTCCTGATCGACCTTCTTCCGCAGTCGACAGCCGTGGAGGGTATGCCGTGCGCCCTTATGGTAGGTGCACGGTACGTCGAGCGGATCGCGGTGTGCGCGGAGCTCGGGCTTGAGGTCGCTATTGATGGCTATTAAGTACCATTTTTATGCTGTCAACTCCTGCGTAAAATAAATGGAAAGTGATCACCAACACTAGGATAGGGCTTTATACTGACAATTTCCACAAGTGTTGGTGTTTCTAGCTTTTGATGCAGGACATGCCAAAATACACATGAAATGATATAGCTGAGAGCAAGTGCATTAATGGCATGAATATGGCATCATCATAAACAGACCCAAATGCCAATTTGGACTGCACCATTGTGACGGGCTCGTCGAGACGATCAAAATGGATATATCATTTGTATACTTCGGAGCCCGGATGAAAGAGATATGCACAAGATAAGATCACACTATATCATGGGCCCGGTGGGACCCACAACAGGCCACGTGGCAACGTGCTGCCACACAGGCGCCCACGTAGCCATGACACCTCATCGATCCAAAGAAGCACACCTTCGACCAATCAAGAGCCAGTACAAGGATCCAAGGGCCCACTTCCCCACAGAAACGGGCTAGAAACACCGCAAACACCCCCAAACCGACCTTGGGACCCACCTGGCAGTCACCTGGACGAACACCGGCACGAACGGAGCTACCCAGGGATCAGCCGATCCCCAGTTCGGCCGAACCCATATGGAGGCCTCTCGCACCGCCCTTCCACGTGTCGGCTTGTCGTGACGAGCCAAAGTCGGTGTCAGGTGCATGCCTGAAGATCCACCCGAAAGCCTGCAGCTCCTTCTCATGGAAGATTCACCAACTTGGCCCTCACTCCTCTGCGCCACATGTCACCACCTCATTGGTCCCTTGGTGGCGCCCAAGGCAGCCTAGGGAGCTCCTCTTGGCCTATAAATATGAGGGGAGGGGGTAAGAAATGAGACACACCACTCCATCCAAGGATGAGAGCTTCCCTTCAAAGGAGAGGCCTCTCCTTGGTAGATTAGAGAGTAGGAGAGTGAGAGAGGGATTTGTATCTTTGTGGATGCTTCGTTCTTCATTTAGAATAAAGTGAGTATTTCTGCATTTCCTATTTAGACTAAAGTAGTATTCATGCAGAGGTGAATAGTTCTTGTGTTCTTCACTTGTTCATGATTTAGAGGCTTGTGTCCTTCATGAGCTTAGCCTTTGATCTTCTGGGGTAGTTCATAAGTTGCTAATTCCGTTTGTATGCCTGCTAGTCCAATTAGAGTAAAGTGGATGCTCCTGCATTCTAGTTTAGACAAAAGTCCTTCCATGATCCTTGTATAGATAGCGGTTACCCGAGTGAGTTCTGGTCTCTCTCTCGTGGGTTCGTTGCTCCGTCTTCGTACGGAGTGCTATAGTGTTGCTATGGGCTAGCAGACGTAGCCGTGCTATAGTAGTAACCGGTGGTGTAGACGTGGTGTCTAGACAACGGGTTATCCTTCGATTGCCCTGTATCCCACGGTTTGTCTTGGGGTAGGCCGCGGTAGTGACAGCCGTTGGACCCTTACGGAATCCCCCACGTCCGGATACAGGTGTAGGCAACCCTTTGCCGTGAACCGACTGTTATAGCCAGGAGGGTCCGGTGTCCGAAACGACCGAGAGACTGTTCTCAACTCTGCCCACTATCAGTAGGATCCTCTCCATCTCCATCTCGTCCTATAGAGTTGTGTCCTTGGACTGTTCTCCTAGAGTAGAAGGTAGTACACACCGTTCCTTGGATTTGATACCCTTGGGAATACTCCTAAGGTGAAGTGCTACAACGGAGTATCCGTGCGCTTGCGGATTCGTTCGCACTCGTCAGTGTACCCGGGTGTTTCTTACACACTCACGCTAACCCAGCGCCATAGTGGTGAGGTTAAGAAATACCAACAAGTATTTTTGGCGCCGTTGCCGGGGAACGGTTGCCGTATCTATCTTCGAACATAGTGGTCCTCGTATCTACCTTTTTCGTTTTCTCCTACCTTTACCCCCGTTACCTTTCGAGATATCCTTTTTCGTTTTCTTTACGTCTACCTCTACCCCCGCTATCCATGGAGAAGCTTTCCTGTAAAAGCATCTCCGCCCTCAGGGATGAACCCCCAGAGCCACCACCTTCTGCGCGCATTATTTTCACATCCGGCTTTAAGTTCCTTCCTGAGACTATCGAGTATGTTCGGAAATATTCTTTCTCCGAGTTACCAAGCAAAAACCTGTATGATCATCTGTGCGAATTTGAGCGTTTTAGTTCCCTTATTACCAATGACAAGGGACTGGATACCTTCATGTGGAAGATATTCCCTTACTCTCTCGTAGGTAAGGCCAAACATTGGTACACATACACCGTAGGTAACGTAAACGATAGTTGGGATAAGCTTAAGGGCAAGTTTTGTTGTGAGTTTTTCCCTCCGTCTCGTCTCGCTACTCTACGGGAGGATATCCGCTGTTTTCGACAAAAAGATAAGGAGTCGATAGGCAAAGCCTGGACTAGACTTAACTCATTAGTGAATACTGGACCTCCCTTGTCGATACCTGAATCACAGTTGCTTCGCAACTTTTATGATGGCCTCGACAAGCGCTCTGCCCGCCATCTCGATTTCGGAAAGCCATTTCTTCAAAGGGATCCAGCTGTATGTATGGCTATACTGGAGAATCTCGTCAAGTACGATACCTCTAGGCCCTACCAAGAGGAATCCGAGTCGAGCCATGAGAGCCCTTCAACAGCACAGTCCGAGCCCTCAACTTCCACACCACAAGACTTGTCTGTTGAAATCTCTCCCGAACCACAGACACCGAAGGGAGAAGAAATTCAACCTTCGGAGTTCACTTCCAAATTCGAGGACAATCATTCTAGATATCTTTTAGACAGCTCGAATTCGGTTGCCCAATTAGGGGAGGATCCTCACTCTGTCCAAATCAATCATCCCAAAAATCTCTCGACAGAACTCTCCCCTAGGCCTTTGGAACCACCTTGTGACAACCAACCCGGGAAAATACCGTACTATCACCTAAACCAATCCACTTTGGCCATTAAGCGACAGTAAGGTACCATCCCGTCGTTGGTTGCCGGGTCAAAGCCCGGTAAATCACTTAGAAATCACACAGAAGATCGAACATATGCATTAAAACTCACACGAAGGCGAGTCCAGAGTACATTACACAAATTAAATCCAAATCTGCCCCGAAGGGTGTAATTATTACAAACCATTGTTCAAGATAGGATAAGTAAAGGTTCAGAGTTCAAAAACAGTGGAATAAAAACTAACGATACGGTAGACATCACAGGAGGCCGTCCGTGATGCCATCACTCGTCGTCATCCACCCATTCCAGGTCCCAGCCGGGTGGAATCTCTCCAGGCCAAACAACACCTGCAACAACATTTATAAAGCAAGGCTGAGTATACTAATACTTAGCAAGACTTAACCGTCGGGTGATAACTACATCACCAAACTCTAGACATGAGAGACTTTTTGGCTGGTGGAGTTCTTTTGCTAAAAAGCAACAAAGAGTAGGTCCTTACTTTCAATATTTTAGCTCCAATTCTAGTTAATTACCATTTCTAAATGAGCCAACTACTTCAATCAAGAATTGTACAATACAATTAATCCACACAGCAATATTCACAACGTTCCATCATTAAGGGATATCATGGCCAGTTGATTAAGCAGTCTCAGATAACGGTGAGAGGCCGACAATCGATTGATTCAAAACCTTGCAAGGTAAACCTAAACACACAGAAGAATGCATACCCCAAGAAACTCCAAACAAAAACGAAACGGGGTATACACCGACCAGACGGTTCCCATCTTTCTCCGGGTCGGGATCAGACCTACAATCCTCGGTACAAGGCTTACTGGAACGTCACGCCGGACCGCCCAGACTCGCACAGGTACCCCACTGTTGCAGGCAGGGGGACACATAAGGTATCCTAGGGGTAGTAGGGAAAAGTTCCCTTGCCGTGCCCATCGGGTACTTGGTTTACCGGTCCCATTCCCGACAAGTGCTTAGTACGTTCAAAAGCTTAGCCCATGAAAGCCACTGGACCGGAGCCCAAATCCCATGCTCTTACCACATGAACAATCCATTTATAAAGATCTTATGATTCCAACATAAGAACCTATTCTCGCGAGTAACGAACATCACTCGACTTGTACCGGTCCTATAGCATAGCAGCTATCGACCTAGCATACTAGTAAAAGAGCATAGGTACCTAGGGATCATGTATTTAGGGTTTCATTCAACTCCTGAAACGTAAATGCACAAACATAGCAAAGGTAATTGCATAATTTTAAAAAGAGAGGTTAATGATCCGGGGCTTACCTTCGTCGGCAAGGTTGGCCTTGGGCCCTTCTGGACTTTGGTCCAGGTCTTGCTCTACAGCGACGTAGTGCACGTCTCCGTCAGCTCCTCCGTCTACTTCCTCCGGCACAAGCGTACGGCTACCGTCGGAAAGATCTACACGAGGATGCATATGCAAGGTTTAATTGACGGTTTTCATTTAATTAATTACAAAACAACATATGACAACCATGGGGTGCATGGTTGACCACCTTCACCTAGATAAACACATAATTGGTATATTCTTTCTATTAAAGTAATGTCATGTGATGCTTTATTATTTGTTCTTTTTGATAGTGACTGTGTACATATTTATGCAAATTGATTAATTTAAATTCACAAACAGCAAGGGTGGTGACACTTAGCTTCTTAGTATGATTTACCTCACATACATAGGGTCATTAGGTGTGGTGGTGGTGATTTTCCAATTTAACTTAAAATTAAGCTTTAAATGGCTCCCATTGCTTTTATTCGTAAATAAATTGCATAAAATTCAGTGGGTGGTGTTTCTGAAGCACTAAAGTCCTAGGTAAAGCCACTGAATAAGGTTTCACATTTACTTGAGCTATAAATTAATTATACCTAAAATAACAAAATCTAGCTATCCAAATATGAGAAATGCATATAGAAATAAATACACAACAAATGGATTCCAACTTTCTCTCACAGATTGTCTGGCTCAAATCAAGGCTAGGAAAACAACAAACACATCAAGAGCTACTCTAGATCTTGAGCTATGCATTTATATTTAAAACTAAGCATATATAAATAATAAATACTTCTGGTAATTATAAAATCATGATTAATTCACTAGAGGTGTGTTTATACATAAAAAGATTATATCCAGAAGTTGAGCAGAAAAAGATATGTATTTTAAGCTATAAAATTCATTTAAACAGATTCATCATAAATACACAATAAATCATATTAAAAGATTTACTTAGTAACTTTGTGCAATTTCTGGTGTGGAGCCTAGACATAGCATTACTCACAACATATCCAAAATTCAGCTTGAGATCACTTGTACATTTTGAACTACAGCAGATCTAGGATCAACTGTTTTCAATTTTTCATGCAAAAACTATTAGTCAAAAGTATGGTCATGCTTTGGGAAAGTTGTAGATTTGCTCACGAGGAACCCAAAAAAATTGGTTTGGCATTTTTCTCATTTTTCTATGATTTTCTAAGAATTTTCTAAGATTCAGCAATAAGCATACACTATTAAAGAATCTACTTTGCCTAAAGGTCCCTGGAAGTTTTCAAATCTTTACAAAACAGCCCTTGCTTTACATAAAAGACCCTGGAGAAAGACTGGACCTTGCAATGTGGTCCTAGGGGCGGGCTGGCGGCGTTCAGGACAAATTCCGGTGAGGCCGGCGGCCGTGGCCGGCCGGGCGCAGGCGGAGGGCGGCCTGGGGTCACCTAGGCTCGATTCCCACGCTTGGTCGGGGCAGAGGGGCTGTCGGCGATCTCGCACGGCGGAGTCCGACGGTTGCGGCCACGGGAGCGACTGCTCCGGCGAGCTCTCGGCCGGGGAAAGGAATGGGGTGACGCGGCTGGCTCCAGTAGGTCCTAGGGGCGGGGCTAGAGACGCCGGTTGGCGACGGAGGTGGCCGGAGAAGACGGCTCCACGGCGGCGGCAATGGCGCAGGCGGTGGAGCACGGGAGGCGGCGGCGGCACTAGCTCGGGCATGAGGGGGGGTCCTGCTCCTTTTATACGCGGCCGATGCTTCGTCCGGAAGGGAGGGACACGCTGGAGGGGGACCTGGAGGGCGCGGCGCTCGGCACTCGACACGGCAGCGGCGCGGCGCAGAGGCGCATTGGGGGGTCCGGCGGCGGCGAGCAGAAAGGCCCACGTGGCGAGGGGAAAGGGGTCAGGGGGTGGTCCACTTCTCCTTGCGCCGGCCACATGGTGGCCGCGGACCTCGACGTCCGGGCCCCGAGACCGCATCGCGTGACGCGCGGCGCCGGTCGGCGCACGCGGGACGGCGCTCTGGAGCTGAGTACCCGCGACGTCGCCGGTTTCCACTAGTTTAAACACGTTTGACCGATCCAAACTCCAAAATCATGAACATAACCCCAAAAACTCTAGATACCAAAGTTGTAGCTGAGATACTCCTCTACAAGATTTGCAAAGGCCGACATATGGTTTGGTGAATGGTTTGGCTTGGAACGCGTGATGAAGTTCAGGATTTTCATGGTTCAGAACACTATTCATCTAGCCTTTGATTGAGTTTTTGAGCTTCAAAGCTTCAAAATTTGAAATGCCGCCAATTAGGAAAGTTGTCCCTCGAAAAGATGTACAACTTTTGTATTGGCCGATTTTGGAGTGGTTAAGCGGAATTTGGAGAACACGTCAAAAGTTCCAGAAACGGGCATGGACATTAGGGGATTTGACTGGGGTTTGACTCTGGTTTGACTCGGATTTGACCACTAATGAGTGTTGACTTGATTAGTGCTTATATTAGAACAAATTAATGGTAATTAAACACTTGAGGTGTTACAGCCTACCCCCTTAAAAGGAATCTCGTCCCGAGATTCGGAAGTTAAAGACAAAGGTAGGTGTAAGGTTCTTACTGTTTCGCGATTGAAGAAAACCCGGATACTTGGTGTTGAGAAAATGCTCGGTCTCCCAAGTAGCTTCTTCTTCAGTAGGGTGACTCCATTGTATCTTGTACATCTTCACGGTATGTCTCCTGGTTTTTCTTTCTTTTTGATCTAGCACTCTCAACGGATGCTCGACCACTGAAAAATCTGGCTCGATCCAAGCATTCGCTTCCGTGATTACCTCTGTCACGGGTACCTTCACACCTTTCTTCAATTGTGTCACATGAAACACATTGTGCAAAGCCGAGAATCGATCCGGAAGTCGGATGCGATAAGCGACTGGTCCACATACCTCGATGATCTCGTATGGGCCAATGTAATGTAGGGCTAATTTCCCTTTGATGCCAAATCTCTGTACACCTTTGGTCGGTGAAACCTTGAGGTATACGTAATCACCCACTTCATAGTGTCGGGGTGCTGTTCCTTTATCATGATAACTCTTTTGCCTCATTTGAGCTAACTTCAAATTTTCTCTGATCACTTTCACTTTCTCTTCTGCGTCTTTAACTAAATCTGGGCCAAAGAGCATTCGCTCTCCGGCTTCTGACCAATTCAAAGGAGTTCGGCATCTTCGTCCATAAAGAGCTTCAAATGGTGCCATCTTCAAACTAGCTTGATAACTATTGTTGTAAGAGAATTCCGCTAACGATAAACACTATCCCAACTCTTATCAAAATGCATGATGCTTGCTCTCAGCATGTCCTCCACAATTTGATTGACTCGCTCGGTCTGCCCATCGGTCTGAGGATGATAACTCCAACTACGAATCAATTTGGTTCCCAAAGATTCATGCAATTGTTCCCAAAAACGAGCCACAAACTGGGTACCTCGATCAGAAACAATGGTTTTGGGAATCCCGTGCAAGCGCACGATTTGATCGACATAGAGTTCTGCATAATCTTGAACGGAGTAAGTTGTGTGCACTGTGATGAAATGAGCAGTCCTGGTCAGTCGGTCCACTATAACCCAGATAGAATCCTTCTTTCTGGCAGTCTGGGGTAAACCCACAATAAAATCCATACTTATGTCATCCCATTTCCATAAAGGTATGGTCAATGGTTGAAGCACACCAGCTGATTTCAAATGGCTGGCTTTGACTCGATGGCAAGTATCACACTCTGCCACATATTTAGCTATGTCTACCTTCATGTTTGATCACCAAAAGTTTTTCCTCAAATCTTGATACATTTTGGTGCTTCCGGGATGAATAGAGAATTTGGAAAGATGAGCTTTGTCAAAAATTTCCTTCTGGAGTTCCGGATCAGCAGGAACTACAAGACGTTGGTCAAACCACACCACATCTTTAGAATCCTTATGGAAACAACTATATTTGGGGTCTTCTTCAGCTAATTTCTGTTTTATTAGCTGGACGCCTTCATCATTGAGTTGAGCCAAAATGATTTTGTCATATAGATTGGACTCAGCAGAGATAGCATTCAAATTTCCTTGCTCTACAATTTCCAATCGGAGTTTCCTCAAGTCTTCACATAAAGTCTCACTATACGATTCCACAGTTAAGCAGTTGCAGTGAACCTTACGGCTAAGAGCATCTGCAACAACATTGGCTTTTCCGGGATGATAGTGCACTTCTAGATCATAGTCTTTTATCAATTCTAACCATCTTCTCTGTCTCATATTCAAATCTGATTGTGTGAAGATATATTTAAGACTCTTGTGATCGGTGAAGATGTTACAACGGTTTCCCATAAGATAATGCCTCCAAATCTTGAGAGCATGAACAACCGCTGCTAGCTCAAGATCATGGGTCGGGTAATTCACTTCATGGGGTCGAAGCGATCATGAGGCGTAAGCAATGACTCTATTTTCCTGCATGAGAACACAACCGAGACCAGTGCCCGAAGCATCACAAAAGACTTTAAATGGTTTAGAATTATCCGGCTGCACTAGCACTAGGGCTGTAGTCAAATGTTGCCTCAATGTGTGGAAAGCTTTTTCACAATCTTTGCTCCACACAAACTTGACTCCCTTCTTTAATAGTTCAGTCATAGGTTTAGCGATCCTGGAAAAATTCGGGATGAAACGATGATAATAGCCTGCTAAACCCAGAAAACTGCGGATTTGATGTACGGTCTTGGGTGGTTTCCAATCCATAACCTCTTGTACTTTGCTAGGATCCACAGATATGCCTTCCTTGGAAATAGTGTGCCCCAAAAATTTCATACTATCCAACCAAAATTCACATTTGGAGAACTTGGCATAAAGCTTGTGATCTCGCAAACGTTGTAAAACAATTCGAAGATGTTCTGCATGTTCTTCTTCATTCCTAGAATAGATTAAGATGTCATCAATAAATACCACTACAAACTTGTCCAATTCCATCATGAATACGGAATTCATGAGATACATGAAATAAGCGGGTGCATTGGTAAGACCAAAGGACATCACAAGATACTCGTAAAGACCGTATCGGGTGGAGAAAGCTGTTTTGGGAATATCACATGGCCTGATCTTGATTTGATGATACCCGGATCGAAGATCAATTTTGGAGAAAACCTTGGCTCCAGCCAACTGATCGAAAAGAATATCGATGCTGGGTAAAGTATATTTATTCTTGATTGTTACCGCATTGAGAGGTCGGTAATCCACACATAACCTCAAGCTACCATCTTTCTTCTTCACAAATAGAGCTAGGCAACTCCAAGGCGAAGAGCTTGGGCGAATATAACCTTTATCTAACAACTCTTGAAGTTGGGTCTTCAATTCCGCCAATTCCTTGGGTGGCATACGGTAAGGTCTTTTGGAGATAGGGGCTGTGCCAGGCTGAAGTTCGATGACAAACTCGACATCCCTGTCGGGTGGCATACCCGGCAATTCATCGGGGAAAACATCCGCAAAATCTCGAACCACTAGAATTTCTTCCAGATGAGAAGTGATTGCCACATAAGAACAAGGATTCACGCTATCTTTGAAAGGTAGGTATAGAGTCGTGGCTCCAACAATTGGTGAGTTGATCTCTACCATTCGCTCTGAAATATCCAGTATAACCTTGTGCCGGTTCATCCAGTCCATTCCTAGAATGACATCAATGCCTTCTAACTCTAAGATGATAAGATCTGAATGAATCATCTTGCTACCCATCACCAAGGGTACCTTTCTGGTTATACGATTAGAAACCACTTCACCCCCTGGTGTGGTTATCTTGTAGGTCTTATTAATGGAGTAGGCATCGAGCCCTAACTTTTCTCGTGTCTTTCCATTAAGAAAACTATTAGTGGCACCAGAATCAAAAAAAATTTTATCGGCTTGTCCCGGATAGAGAACGTGCCCATCATTACTAGGGCTCCTTCTATAATATTAGCCTTAGACGTGAAATTGAGCTTCCCTTTCTGGACTTGGATCTTCTGCTTCTTGCCTTGTTTGTTTGGCTTAGGACCTAGTCCCTGATTTGACTATTTTGGCTTGCTCTGTTTACGGGTCGGGCATTCCTTAGCAAAATGTTTTGGGTCACCACATTTGACACAACGACGCCCACTGCTCACAGGTGGAGGTGTAGGTCCGATCAGCTGTGGGATCGGTCGTTGGGGGTTAGGGAGAATAACAGTCTCTTGAGATCGATCCTGGGACTGCTTAGTCCATCTTCTCGACTGGAATGCTTGCTGGGAGTCCGGTGGAGTCTTCTGTACCATGTGAAACTTGCGAAGCTGCGCATTATTGGGCATGGAGTTAGCCTTTCTTTTTCTCTCGACTTGGGCCCTCTTCATGGCATCTTCATGTGAGATAGCTTTATTCACTAGCATGTGGTAGCTGTCAAATTGTACCAGATTCAGCCATCCAAACAATTCACTATTAAGGCCTTCGCGAAAAAGCTCCATCTTCTTCATATCTGTATCCACATGATATCCTCCATACTGGCAGAGGTTATTAAACTTCTGCGCATATTGGTACACAGTGTTCGACCCTTGCTTGAGAGCCAATAACTCTCGCATTTTCCTGTCTATAAGTGCTTTGGCAATGTGATGGTCTCTGAATGCCTTTTTGAATTCTTCCCAAGTGATTTCATACCCAGGCTGTTGCATGGATTTGTAGTGTTCCCACCACATCAAGGCAGAACTACGAAGCTGCAATGACGCGAATTTAGCCTTGCGTCCTTCTGAACATGGCAAGGTAAACACCGCGAACATGGCTTCAATGGCCCGAATCCAAGCGTCAGCATCAAGGGGTTCTTCCGCCTCAGTGAACTGCGGTGGATTCATATCCAGAAAGTGCTTGTACTCGGTCACATGACTTTGGGCATCATTGCGATTCCCAAGGAGCTGCTGCTGCTGCGATTGCTGCTGTAGGTGTAGAAGAATTTGGCGCATCATCTCGGTTTGAGTACCAATTGATGTCGTGTCCGGTGGTGGTGGCGGCTGGTTGCGGCCACTGGAATCACCGAAACCATTCGGAGTACTGTGTGTTGAGCCCACCATCTGAAAAATTTGAGTTTTCATTAGTCACACATTTGTAAGCTTGTTCAACAAGTAGAACATGTACGACAAAAACTCAAATTGACCAAATAGTCAGACTCGAGACAGCCGCACTGCATCAAAATGACAATTTCCAACTTCCAAAACCAAAGTTCCCAAAAATTTTCAAACTTTTCTGGCAACTTGGTAAGTTCATGGAACACTAATTTGGTACTCCAGGGTTAAGCTGGTTTAGCTAGGAACAAGGTTCAAAGGTGCAAACTTCGGAGTGACGTGTTCCGGAAAAATGGCAAGACCTAGGTTTACGATCTGAGCATAGCTTGAGATCTGAAAACTTATGGTCATGAAATGATTTTCTAGTAGAAACTTGGATAGATATGGAGTACTTGGGTATAGATCACCTATACGGAAACTCTGTAGAACGGGTCTGAGAAAAGGTCACAACAACAGCGTCAACTAGACGGTCCAACAACAACACTTTAGATTCGATTTAAAGATTGTTATTGTTGTTATTATTATCATTATTTAAGGTAAACAACACATGTGATCTTTTTATCATTCAATTGGTTTTTATCATGATGCAAGAACAACCTATTCGTCCTCACTAAGCAATTAAGCCAAAAATCGAAGTTAGTGCCGGTGGCAAGGCAACAATTACGTTTCTCCCTATAATAACTAGTCGAGACTATCAGTACTCACTTAGCGACTTACGAAATGTGGTTAGTGTACCTGCAAAAGATCACAGAACACATTGAACCTTTCGTGCCAGCACTCACGAAAGCGTCCACATACATTACCGTTCACTATAGAAATGGCACCCATGCATTTATCGCTGCATGGACAGCGTCCAACCTCAGACACCCTCTGTTTGAATGGAGTGTATCCTTGCCTCGCATATTCATAATGCGGAATGCACACGTATGGCAAAACGTGGTGAGACACAGACGCGATGTGGGTTCCCATTGAAATAGGTCCCATCCATCCCTCACAGGACTTTCCTATGGTACCACCACGTATAGCAAAACGTGATGAACTAGTATGGTTGTGCAAGAAAGTAAGTTTTGACAAGAATAAAATGTGCTGGAAGTTAGCAAAATAAACCATAGATTTTTAAGCCACCTGAAAGAACCCAAAAATTCCCTCTAGGGCCTCTCGGTCTAGATCCCTCCTTAATGGACCAACGTATTTTGCAAATCCAAACAATCTTGGCAAATTTTATTCAAAAACTAGTGATTAAGGTTGTTAATTAAACTTCGGTGCATATAATCGCTTTGATACCAGCTGTGACAACCCGCCTAGGAAAATACCGTACTATCACCTAAACCAATCCACTTTGGCCATTAAGCGACAGTAAGGTACCATCCCATTGTTGGTTGCTGGGTCAAAGCCCGGTAAATCACTTGGAAATCACACAGAGGAACGAACATATGCATTAAAACTCACACGAAGGCGAGTCCAGAGTGCATTACACAAATTAAATCCAAATATGCCTCGAAGGGTTTAATTATTACAAACCATTGTTCAAGACAGGATAATTAAAGGTTCATAGTTCGAAAATAGCAGAATAAAAACTAACGATACGGAAGACATCAGAGGAGGCCGTCCGTAATGCTATCACTCGTCGTCATCCACCCAATCCAGCTCCCAGCTAGGTGAAATCTCTCCAGGACAAACAACACCTACA